>CADEBF010000007.1:2426857-3640286 GCA_902825475.1 Hypomontagnella monticulosa
GAACAGCTGCCGTTTTACCGAGCTACCAGGATTCCACATATATCCAATACGTAGCTTCCAATTGATGATCTACCTGGTAGCAAGTCTGGAAATGGGATGGGATGGGGGATGGGGGATACGAAGAGAAGTGACAAGTGCAAGAGGAACGAAGTCATAACAAACTAACATACGATGTACCGTTTCACTATAATCCACTACGAGATATATACAATATGTAAGCATTTGAATGTCCATGGTACTTCAGCTTCATATACCAACCTATGAAAGTTTGGTAACCCGTGCATGGAACCTTACATGTGGTACAGGTGGAGGGCGGATGGGCCTGGATGGTTCATCATTGCCTGCATAATGACCGATTAAAAGTAGCAAGCTAAGGTTTTAATCGAGTCCTTGTAAATTTCCCGCCTTTTCTGTTCTTCGAAACGAATTGGTGGCACAACCGAAGCATCAGATAGGTCAATCAAGTAGGCTGTGCAGTTACCAACTGCTAGGTTCACGAACAGCCACCCCTCGTGCCGCCTGCGTGGTTCCGAATAAAATAAGCTAAAGATAACGATAACCGATAAAGACGTCACTGCTAGCCCTAAGGTACGCGTCAATTGATCTTTGCCACGAGAGACCAATGGCCAGCTACCTACATAGTACTTGAATACGTACATCAATATTCATCGATGGTAGCGACATCAGGTTTTAATAACATTAAATGAAACAACCACTTATTCCCAGGCTTATGGGTTTTAGGATCCAATGTTTGTTTGATTTCCAAGGTCCCTTATACCCGGGTATAGAATGTTTATAGTACCCGTGATATACATACAAATAGTGATATTAGTAGGTGTGGTACCTACTTGTTCAGGCAGTTAAGGCGCTGGGACCATCCATGGATACTAGTGGTACCCGTGGACAACACGTGTTAACGCGCTAGGATAGGCTATATGGGACGCGACTTCTGCTGAAAATAACTAATAAAGCTCACCTAGAAACGCGCCCCGATAATTATTCTTACGGTGCGAACGCGCTTTCGGCAATTACTATTATGTACAATATCCATTTGACTTCTAATATATTACCACATTTTTTTTATGTAGGCACCAACTTGGCATGGATATTGATGTCGGATCTCATCCTTCAGGGATTGGGGTTAAGCGTTGCATCAACAATAATTTTAATTGTTGTCATCCTTTGCTGACGCAACACACAAATATCCGGATACTGACCAAATGAATGAGGATATAGCTGTTGATAATGATGGCTGCAGCTGTGCCGGTCTCGCATAACTCGGGATCTCCAAATGAGGACCAACACAGCACCGCTCCGGTCCTTGATTTCGTCTGCCTCTTCACACGAGACCTTCGTAGAAAACAAAAGCGTTGGCAAGATGGAAGGCTCAAGTACCATACATTCAACAAGCGTATCATGGTATATGATGATCGCGGCAACTTCGTTGGAGATGCACACTGGCGCGAGGATGGCGATCTGGACGAGGGCGAAGAGCTCGAACTAGAGAGAGGAGGGGCCATGATTCAAGTTGCCGAGTGTACGGGAAGCCGCGATCAGGACCTCTCCGAATTAGTAGACAAGAGAGCGAAGGAGAAAGCCGAGCGTCAGTCAGCTGCCCTCGCAAGACGGCATCCGATGCTTGAGGCCGCTACATCACATACTGCTATCCCCCACTTTCAACTACGACATAAACCTCTCCATAGCCTAATCGGGACACCGACTGGCCACCATGGACGTGCTCTCTTGCCTACCGAATCACCTTATGAAGAGAGGCAGAAGCTGGCTGCATCATCGGAAAAGGACGATACACGCCCTACGAAACGAAGGAGGCGAGAACTGTCACCTCCAAGTAAAGGAGGCTATGCCCAAAGCCTATTTGGAGCCTCGTTATCACTTTCCGCCACGCCGACAAGTACCCCATTGGTACGAACCAAAACCCCGAAGATGCCACCCATCTTTGTAGATAGTCAGTCTCTAGTATTACCTGAGCCCAAAGGCCGTGATGACAATCTAGATTCTGCGTCTGCATCAACACGTACAATAACAACAGACGCCCTGGAGGATGCACGGGGCAAGGCGCCAAGAACCGTATTGAATCCGCAGTCACGAGCGCCACTATATAGTGCGGATGAGGCACAAACCGTATCGTCTCCTATCTTAGTCGGAACCCGCCGAAGTGAGCAACGCCGCTCTCTAGCTGAAAAGAGACAGCTGGGATCAAAACGTGTAGGAGAAATTGGGGGTCGCATCGAACAAAACGATTCGTTACGGTCAATTTCGTTGAATATAGGACCGAAGGGACCGGAGATGACAATACCTACCCCTTCCCATTTTGGCGGCAAAAGTAGTTCACACGGTGATTTATCCTCAGCGACGGCGTCAAGGAGCGGAGATGTCGAAAACATATCTGCGGACCCCAGATCCGAGGTGTCAGCCCGAAATCAAGGTCAGGGCCTGGAACCCAGGCCTAGGCGTAAAGCAAAGGCCCTTCAAAACAGCGAGGGGCGTCAAGGGCTACCCCAAGAACAACCCATACCCGAACCAAGGACAGAATTACGCATTAGACCACGGAAAAAGCGTGGCTTATTAATGGTTTCCGAGAAACCAGATGCGGAAAATTCGCCA
The DNA here is from genome assembly GCA_902825475.1 of Hypomontagnella monticulosa. Lineage (NCBI taxonomy): Eukaryota > Fungi > Ascomycota > Sordariomycetes > Xylariales > Hypoxylaceae > Hypomontagnella > Hypomontagnella monticulosa. Next base: position 2,429,483 of record CADEBF010000007.1, read on the forward strand.
ATATCAAAGACAAAAAACCCAATTGATTGTCAAGGTCTCTCTATCTTGACAGTAGACCTCACAACAGATGATCCAACCGACGGAGTAATCGGCGGGGATAAGTCCACAGATATCGGGGTAATAGAGACTATTGACCGACCCCGGCGGAAGAAACGAAATGATACCGAATCGATCAGAGATATCGTCATGCAGGATGATACTTATCAGGGTATGGAGCCTCATCGTAAGCGTAGCAGCCCGGATGATGGTACTATTTCGGGTGAGTTGCCAAGATCTTCCAGGAGCAGAAGGCAGCCATCTAGAAAGAAGAAGACAATTCCAAACGAGGATAGCCCCCAGTCAGCAGTAGAGAAAAGCGACAGTCAGGGTATGTCTAATGACGGGGATGATTCAATTTTGCACGACGAAGTACCTGCCCCTCGCCTTGCCCAGCTGGGTCGCAAGAGCATACGTAGCAAGGAAATTATTGGATATATTTTTGATGAAGAGATGGATTACTCAGACGAACTTCCACAGAACAAGAGTAGAGATGAATATGGCAAGGGAAGTGTCGCTAGCGGTTTTACCGCAAACTACTCGGAGCCGCAGCCAACTAAACCAGAGGCAAATCCCACCGGCACGGTACCAGCAAACGATCAGTTGCATTCCGGCCAAGAAATAGGGGTAACGGGCAATGACACCGCCCTCAACTTCATGGAGAGCCGCAATATAGCTACATCTCATACAGAGAGACACCCGCATCTTTCAAGGGGACAAACCGAGTCAGCATCAGTAATAAGCGGGATCCCAGAGGTGCAACAACCTGCGAAGATGGTGGTCAACCCCGCCACCCGAGGCAGGAAAGCCGCCAAGCCCTCGGATGCTGCCGGCCAGGTCCCACAATGTCCTCTACCTGCAGACACAATATTGGGTAGAGCCTTGGATAACGGGAGACAAGGGGAGAATAGACGGAAGCCTGGGTCGGAAGTCCGTGCTAAAAAAGGTACCGTTGCAGCAATGCCCGGATTCGCTAGAGCGAACGGGGGACCGTGGAGTAGAGAAGCTCACGATCTATTTGAATTCACCCGACCGCCGTAGAGCATGTACAAGCGACCTAGCCCCGGATTTTCGAACTCGCGTAGCTCTAGAGAGAAGAAGAAAAAACAATGATAAGGTCCACGAATACAAGCCACGGTTACGCCCCATCCACGTTACGTGCAGTTATTGCTTATGGCGAGGCTAGGAACTACCTGCTAGGATTACGTACCTCACAATGCTTAGATATGATAACATTCCATCGTAACGGAGCCTATTAATTCGAGCATGGAGACCATCCAAAGGTTCCGTGTTGACCGACGACTCAGCCGGTAAGTGATAACCGGAGCGGAAACAGATTGAATTTCGCCGCTGTAAGAACGGTCCGATGCTGCTACTAAGACGCTGCGACGAATGCATCCAGGATTACCAAGCAGTGCGGCGATCCAATTCATCTATATCAGATAGACAGCCTGTTACGTGTCAAGCCAAGCAAGCTTCGGCCACACCAGTGTTCACCAGCTATAGTGCTGTCAACAGCTTCAAGGTACTTCTCCAAGAGCATTGCATCAATGATACTTGACCCAACTACGTAAGTGGGGTCTTACCTGCATCTACCCGCCGCATCCACGCACTTGAGGGGATGGAAAAGGAAAGGAAATGGAAAAAAAAGAAAGGCTGCTCCGTTTCCCCGCTCGTGTCGAATATCTGCTTCATACTTCGTATATGTTTTGAAATGCAGACAGCTTTCAGCTGCCGGAAAAGACAATTAATTATACACGTATCAAATGTTAAGCTCACCGAAAGTTCGGGGTCGACTTGAGGAATACCTAACTACTATGCAATATCCGAACCCGCTAATACTTTGCCCGTGTCGTCCCGTGTCGTCTATCACTTACACGGAAAATTAGTGGTGTTCGCCGGACATTCGTTGGATAGGTTCTAAGGTCGTTGACTGGACGGGGTGTGTGTGGCCCTGGAGCCCAAGAAGTACTCATGGGTAAAGCAGATGACACACCTACATCCCCAGCTAAGCGAAATCCAATGATCGGTAAGTAGCTCCCAGCTCAGCAAGTTCATGTGGCCGCGTTCGATGTTCTCAAGTGGAGGGTTTGGTTCAAAAAATTCTGCCTCGTCAGCCTCAACCAGGCGCAGTACAAGCATTGCTGTAGCGAGTCTAGTACATGTAATGCCCTCGAGTACCTATTGTATTTTTACCTATTTTCTTGGTTGGTCCCTCAAATATTATGTCTCGCCCTATCTAGTCTTCCCCATCTCAACCATCGCCATACATACACCTTACACAGCCAGGCTGCCACTACCACTACCATTGCCAACAATTTCAACTACCACATCCAGCTTCTCTACTCGTTTAATCGATTCTAAACAATTAGCCCCTGGTGCGCTGCACCGTGCCTTTCCACCTTACGGTTAAGTCTAGCGGCGAGCCTGTATCCTACAAGGCTACTAGGTATCTATAATTGCGTGACTGATTGCCAGTTACGCCGCATAGGTCTTAACCATGGCTTCGCCCGCTCAGGCCCGCAATGCCCATCCTCCTAGAATTGTTGTCGCACCCACTCTTGAGAACCAAAGGATTTATAACGAGATCCGGCAGACACACGAGCGCATGCGCTTACAAACTCATGTCGCATCCCAACAGAATTTAATACCTCCTTCAGCAGCTCCCTCCGTCAGTACTATCCACTCGCCGGTAGATGAGCCGGGGTCGCCCTCTACTCAGGACCCCGCGACACAGGACGCAAGCCAGACAAAACGGCCACGAGGTCGGAGGAGAGGGCCGCTAGAAGCTGCTACAAGATTGAAAACGGCACTTAAACGGAAGCTCAAACTTGCTTGTCCGAACCATCGCGCCAAGAAAATAACAGTAAGGCTACATCTAATGTCGAATTTCTTAACATTATCACGGTCACTAACCGTACGCCATTAGTGCGATTGTCATGATTTCAGTAAATTGGAAGAGCATTATGATAAATTTCTACTTCAACGATCCCCGAGTCGTGGCAGATCGCATGACCAATCCGATATTGCACCGATGATAAACCGCGAAACATTCGGAACTGGAGGCGCCGCTATAACACCATCGGATCAGGAGACCATGCTATTGAGCGATTTCATTGACCTGTCGCCGTCGATTAACGATCAAGATGGTGTCGTCCGCTCAAGCGTACAGCGGGTGGTGAGTGGTTTCGATGCGGACTCGGTACATCTAGATAGGGATATGCTCCAGGCCCCGGGGCAGACATACTACCCGGGCAACGAGATAGGTACACAATCACCAAGCGGGGATATACCCGACGAATACCTCGAGATTGGAAGTCAAATGCGAGATTTTCCCAATCGCTGGCAATGCGAGTACAAGGGCTCGTCAGACAGCATGTCCGACACGTCATCGGAACCATGTCCCTGGACAGGGCCATTGAAGGAATTATCTTACCACTTTCGAACGGAGCACCATCATTTCCACGATGTCAATCCACGTATCTGGCTTGTGTGCACAGTGTGCCATACGAAATTTCGATCACCGAATCCGAATCCAAACCACGCCGAGCCGCCCTTGTCGTCATCTCGATGCACGAAAGCAAGCTGTTCGGGGCCATGTCAGAGATGGTATTATGGATCCACAAAAGACGAATCCGTCGTCGAGTCTGCGATAGCTTTGTCCCATTCCAGCGAGTCCGATGCGGGCTTTTCATGGAACCTGCAATTCGATGGGAATACGAGCTGGCTGGGCGGGGGAGGCTCAAATGGCGGGCATAGTCCATACTATGGTGGTGGTGGTTCATTTGAACGCTCGTATTTACTCAGTACGAAGTGGGACACGAGTAGCAATTCATCCGGGACACTCTCTGACTGTGGCCGCTGCCCACAAGATTGCCATCGTCCTCTCCGAAAAGACCGCGCTTGGTGTCATCAATCAGGGCCAGGAATGACGATATCACCTTACACTGTCCAGCGAAAGCATTCGATACACCGATGTCCTATAAGACTGCTTTCATATGTTAGGTTTTCTATCGGCCATCTCCTCTCCATTATAATACCATTATTAACGACAATCATTCGGGAGGGTGGTTATCTCGCTGAGGCGCAACCATTGCGGTTTTGCGCAATCAGTTGGTGGTCGTTGGTATTGCTCCTGATTGGATTTGTCGCGACGTGGACGCTGAAGGACCGGGTGAAGTCGACGACCTACGAGGTTAGTAGGATAAACCCCGAGTTTATTAACGTCAGATTATTAACAGGCGAAAGCCCGGTAATAGAGCTCATGGTCACCATCGTCCCAGGAACCGATTCGCTCCTGGCGAGATATTTGGGAGGCATGGTTTCGGCGCTCTGATAACCGCTTAACTAGGCGCCGTTGCTACGAATTCGAATTACGAGTGCGCCGATTCGCATCCTGTACTCGGAAACGACTTCCTCGATGTTCCGGCGCCTCGTCCTGTCATGATACGGCTGGTAAACTGTTTTATATATATGGCATTGATACCCATTTCATCATTTTAGGCGTTAGGATAGATATCCCCACGGACTACCTATGTCCAGCATTAATCAACATTTACGGATTGGATACAAAAACAGGAGGCACTTACGAACGGAAAATATATGTCGAATTTCGTGTTTATCTTATATCTTATATATTATATATAGATCTGCAAGTTTGAATGGCACAGTCCGGGTCGTAGCAGGCCGGGCATGATAGGTAACTCTAGTAAAGTAGGTACTGGATCGCTCTCTTCGCTAGATGCGCACTTATCTTATTATACCTCGTTATTACGTGAGCCTATCTTCAGTCTATTCCGAGCATATCTAGGTAGGGTAAGCATAATAGGGGCAGAGCACGTGCTTTGGGCAAAAGAGGATATCCTTCGTTGCTACTACTTCGGCGAGCTTATTGCGGCAGTCTAAAACACACATTCATCACATCATATTATGTACGAGAGCTACATGTATATTAACACTTATGTCGGTAGGTATACTACCTACATCCATCACATATTGATACTATAATACTGTATTATATGAATGATAAAATACCCACGTAAATGTACTCCAACGTCGCATACGAGATTAGTCTGATCAAGGTAGGTGTGATTTGCGAATCTTTAGGATCAATTGATTGACTCAGCCCCGCATACGTGACGAGACCAGAGCCGGGGATGCGTGCAATGTCCCTTAGAGGTTCGTGGAGGAGGTAAGTTTCCGCTGTAACTAGCTACATATGTACATAACCTAGCTCGATCTTTCAATTAGATCTAGTGGGGTGACTCATACCATTGAAGAAGGATCCGCCGCGAACTTATTACATATAAACAAACTCAAGGATATTAGTATGCTTCGTTTTTAAGAGACGAAGATGAAAAAAAGGGGGGAAGGAAAGGGGTAATCTAATTGCTAGGATCTTATATAAGCCCCCTCTGGTAATGGTGTTTTTACCACCTGCAATCGAACCTCCAAGCCAATGCTAAAGGTCCGATATCATACTTGTATAATTATCCAATATCCATGGATCCAACTGCATACGGCACGAAACATCAGATATCGTAATTATACCCTGTACGTATGTACTAAGACACAAGAATCGAAATGAAGTGAAAGCTTGTTTTAGTATGGCGTACTATAGTGGGTGGTGGACGAGCTTACAGCATTGGCCAATTTCTCGGATGAGTCAAAGGCATCTTTTTTGTCTGGCCGATGGATGCCTCAGGCTTCCACGCATCCTTCCCCAGCCAGATGGGACTGATATCTGACATTGTTGCGATTACTATTGGGAATTTCTGCAAAACATTAACAATTTCCGGGAGGGGGTACTTTCAGACTAAGACGGTTTGGAGCACCCGTGTCCACCTAGAACGAACGGTTATTGGCTAATCCGCCCAACTACTCTCTCGCCGGGGTGGGTCTGGAAACCCTGCTCCGCCATTCTCGATGTCGATGAATTGAGGCTTTGCGCGCACTAACTTAGCTATTGTATAACGAAAGCCAGCAGATTCTGAATGAAATATCACCCGGTGACTCCCTCCCGAGCTTCGATTTTCTCTTTTCCTCCTTCGTTTCTCTTCCATCTGACAATAACTCATCTACACTATTTGCCTTCACTCCGAACCCCTTCACTCGCTACCCCTGACTCCTGAGCCAAGGCATCACCGTCCAAAAGACTAAGGTGTCTTGACTCGAGCCGGGTCTCTCCGTCTTACACATCGCTATCTTCAGCCTTGACAGCTGATACTCCCCTCCATTGTTGCTAGCCAACATCAAACCATACGCTTAAGCGCAAGTCAACAAGTAGGCTTGTAGCCACTACTACTAGAATTTTTATTATCTATTATACCTAAACGTAACTAAAAATTAGCCGACCCAAATTATCCATCTCGGAGTTGGCGACCGCAATAGCCCCTTACACGGAGGAAAATTGGCACTTGCCGGTGAAACCACCTTTCTCTGGAACCGTCAAATCACCAATATACTCAAAGTGTATTGTAACCACTCTCGCGGCATTGTCTACGATAATAACGTCAAAATGTCGTATATGTCCCAGAACAACTCTGCTACCACCCTGATGGGCTTTTCCGTCAATCAGCCTGCAATTGGTGAGCCCTTGCAGTTTTTCCCTGAAATGGGTTCCAAGCAGCTTGATGAGATGATCGACGCCTATGTCCCTGGCAATGCTCCTATCGACAACAAGCGTGCTGCTGTGTCTTTGGAGTTTTTCGAGCACACTATGGCGACTGGTGAATTATTCAAATTCTTCATGGTCTATCCATCCAATGGTTCTACTGCCACCTCTCCCGCTACCTCTATGGTCGACTCTGGCTATGCCTCAACCTTCACATCTCCTGTCATTTCCGAGAGCCAATGGACGCAAGCCGGCACTTCTTCCGCTGACACCACAGCTCGGAGACCTTCTTCTAAGAAGGCCGGCCTAACAACCGACTTCTCTCACCTTCCCGGCATGAAGATTCTGACTAGGGATGGAAAAGACGTCACCAATTCGGCGTCTCGTGGCTGCAAGACTAAGGAGCAGCGTGATCATGCCCATCTAATGCGAATTATTAAGGCCTGCGATTCTTGCCGGCGAAAGAAGATTCGTTGCGATCCCAGCCATAAGAGGTCAACTGGGTCTTCCTCCAAAACAGCTAAAAAGACCAAGAAGGCTGCTGCTTCGGTTGCTACCGCGGCTGTCTCACAGCAATCGGCCTTTCAAACTTCGGAACAACCACCATCACTTGACCTCGACAGCTTGATATCACCGTCGTCTTTCGACTCAATTATCTCAGACTCTATTTTAGATCCATCTATGGACTGGACCCAGTTCGTCCAATTCGACGAGGAGCCGACTGACGCTGTTCCCTACGACTTCAACTACGAATTCTTCTTCGACGGCACAGGCTACCCGACACCGACATCCTCTAACTCTAACTCCTTCTCGCCATCACTACCAATTACGCCAGCCCAGATACTAAGCGTCGAGAACGCAGCGACAGGCACTTTCGAGGGAGAAGCTCAAGTACCGCTACCACCCTACCTAAACCCAGGAGGCGAGGCCGGCAACACCTATGCCGACTTTAACCTATACTCACCAAGCTCCTCCATTTGCCTTGACGACGACCCAAGTCTAAGCAAGGAAATTGCTGCGGTACCTTATTCGCAGTCTTCAAGATACCGTGACCATCACCAACTATTCAGCGGCGGCACACCAGAGTCGTTTGCTAGCCTAGGCAGGAGCCACAATACGCAGCAAACCGTACCTACGGAATCGGAACTGCAGGCGTCGCTCTTCTTCCAGGAACAAGTACCGTCATCAATTGGCCTAGATAGGTCGCCATACGCCCAGGAGGTCTCTCACAGGCCAACTCAATCCGTAGAGAATAGTAACAGCGACAGCGGGCTGATTGCGCCAATCCCTGATTGGCATGTTCCAGTTTCTCCGGGCAGACTAAGGCCATTGCCACTGGCATCAATCGGAGCCAGCGAATCGCTATCTCAGCTAAGCGCTTCTCTATCCGCCGCCGCCGTGGACACATCACCAACCCGGTCAATCGTGCCCTCATCCAGGTTACGCCAGTCCCAGTCTGGACTACTCTCACTTTCCGCCGGAATTATGAATGGCAACTCAGGCGTAGCAAGCCAAGAAACCCAACAGAGCCTAATCGCGACGCTGACAAGTGGCATGGGTGCTTGGGGCGGAACCTCTGCAAACCCAACGGTAGCCGAAACCCTAGTTACCAAACTAGCCGCCGCTGGCCAGACCTCTGTACACCGTCCGGCCCAGGATGCCGTAAGTTGCCCCCATGACTATGCCCAAGAGTCAAGGCTAAAACGTTTGCAGAAATCAAGCATTCTCAGCGAAGAATCAACATCTCGCTCTGTCACTTCCAAGAGCTGCGCGGTAGAGGGAGTTTCCTCTTCACCGTCGTCAACATCCTCTTCACGAAACTCTCAGTTCGTAAGGACAGCCGCTGAGATCCAACCCACGTCGACCGCCGCTACGAGCCTAGATACCCAAGGTACTATTGACCGTGCCCTTCCTACCACGAGCGCCCGTCGCCCGTCCTTCCAGGGTTCATTCCAACAAGGTACATTCCTAGATGGTGTTTCAGGAATAATCGCCGGATCTATGTCACTGTCTGCGGCTAGCGAATCAGAATACTCGTCGGGCGTACTAAGCTCAGCCCTGACAACGACAGCCCTCTTTGCTGTATCCCTACTATCAAGAAGGCGGGGAACATCCCAAGAACAATTCTCTGCGGGACGCAGGTCGTTCTTGGAATCTTCAAAGACGGCATCACAGCAAGCTCAGGCTGGTCTGTATGACTGGAGTCAACAAGCTTCGATTGCAGTAGGCGTACTACTGGCCGTAACTATACTCGAGCAGTCTTCTTCGTACATGATGGGACTTCTGATCATTGCCGTCAGCTATACTGCGCTGCGACAACTACCAACTCCAAGTGTGGACATGCTGGATCTGGCCACACAACCTCTTTCCTATACGAAACAGTTTCCCGCTGTAGTCACAAACGGCATCAAGTCGACGTACACCAACGTTTCGGAGAAAGTCTCCAGGTATGGGTGCATCGTGGGAAGACTCCCCGCCCAGCCATCGTCACGTCAGGCTGCCAGTCGGCTTTCACGCTTCCCATGCATAGCGAATCTAGCGTGAAGGGGATATATGGAACTATTCTGCTTCGATGATCTACAATAGGGATACGTCCCTAGGTTTTTACTACTACCATTGTTATATAGCAAGCGTGTGATGATTACTGGATGATCAATCCAAAGGAAAAAAAAAAGCATGATACCCATAGGTAGAACAGGACATTATTTAGCCAGTTCGAGACGAGTCTCTAGTGTAGAAGGCTTGCTCTTTATTTACGGACAGGCAACATGGTGTTCTTTGTTAGAGGAAAGATGGAGGTGGTTGAGGGTTGGTCCAGCTTCGTCTCTGGAGGTGATGCGTCCCGGCGCCTGCTTAGATTAATACAACCCTCAACCGCTTTTAATACTTGTGTCTGCTTTTGGTGCAATGTCGTGACGTGAAGATTCGTGATTGCTTCAAATGGGCCCTCTATAAACCTTGAAAGACAATGTATCCCTACTGAAAGACATGAGTCGAGTCCAGGCCAATCCAGTTATTGTCTGGTTTTGTCTACTACACAGTATTAATTGATGTACGGAGTAGTCTTCAGTAGTTTTCGAGTCTCTAACCCGACTGTTATTGTACTTACGTAATATACGCTAGCTAGCGAAGGTACCTACTGTCGTCACAGTGCACCTACCTAGTACCTTTAGCGGACGCTCCCGCTGTCTAATTTTGGGGGCTTAGCACACCACCTGCCCTGGGGAAGCAAGGTCAAATTGGCAAACTAGTATCAATTAGGTAATTACCTATCTAAACTAAAGCCACAGCAGAAAATTCTCAGCCGCGTTCTTGGTAGCTTTCACCTCGCTGTGATATCGATATCGATATAAAATCCCGTTTTTATGCGGAACTACGTCTCAATTATAATTGCTTGTCTGCATCGCGGTCGACAATATGGTCATGCATGAGGTGTCTTATTTATGATACTTTTCAAGAGTCTAAAAACGGGTTGGAAACGGTGACAGCAATTCCATATAACGTATGCACTATTCTTTAAGGCCCCTAGATTAAGAACCCCCCCAGATATCACTGTCACTATCATACAGTCAGTCTCATCAAGGCTCAGGCACTAGCTTGTTGATTAACTTACACCAATAAGGCGACGTATGCAGGTCTCGTCTGACCTTCCATTTATCACAGTCAGCACTGGGCCAACGCTACTCGATTCAATAGGTAGCCCGCACGGAGCTTATCCCAAGTAACTGGTCGTGATATCCTCAAGATTTAGGCCCGGTGACAACTATAATTAAAAACACTGGATAGATGCCCCAGTAAACGGGCTGAATGAAGCTTAAAAACACTGTAAAGAAGGCACGGGAACAAGAATACAAGAAATACAAGAAAACAATGGCGGGACACAAAATTTCAGGTTACGCCGCGAGCCTCTGGCAGGTGCTGTTTGCGTCTTTCATCCAACTCTTCACCCGCATCTTTTCCTTCTCCAGGACAACAGAATCGCCACAGGAACCATCCCAACCACCACAAGATAAGAAGCAACAGAAGAAACAGCAAAAGCCACTGTCGCCTTCTACCACTTCCGAACCTGACTCCTCTTCTCTGTGCAACCTACCTCCTCATCATCCCCCAACCTTGCAACAAGAACAAGAACAACACCGACAACTACAACAACAACATCACCACTCTTTCATAGATCTTGAGCAAGGCATCGAGTCTTCATCGCAACACCATTCCACCATGCCGTCTAAAAAACGTGGCGGTCAGAAACGAGGTGGCCCTAAGGGTAATGCCGCTAAATATACTGGTCCGTACACCGGCCCGTCAAACGGCATCTCTAACAAGTCCACACCATCTCAATCCCCCGCGCCACCCCCGGCTTCACAACGCCCCAGCCCGGCTGGTGTTACTACTATCGCGAACCAAGGTGACACTGGAGTCAACTCCCGAGATGCTAAAGATCAGGCGCCGACCGGACCTGGAAGCGATGGCCCCAGCTGTGGTCCTTTGCAACCAACCTCCCTTGTCGATTACGGAAAGGAGAATGCCACCGCTTCCAAGATATCGCCTAGTGTCTCCCAATCCCAGTCGCCAGCGCTGAAACCCCTCGTGACTGAGAACCAAACCCAACCACAGAGAACGGGTACCCGCAGCCAACACGCCACCACGGCATCAACCTCCTCTAACAAGCCCGATCTGGCAGAGAATACCCCACCAAGTAAACAAATCGATCAGATTAGTGTCGGCGTTAGCTCTCTCAATCTAAACGATCTTCCTAGCACCGAGGAAACTTCTAAAGCGAAGCCCGCTCCCACCATTCCCAAGGTTGTTACCGTCGCCATCCCCCTACCTCTAACCAACGGAGCCGCCTCCCCTGATCCTACTACCCCGCTGGCTCCCAACCTACCTGGACTTATCGAGCCGAAGACGGAGGAAGAACGAATCGAGCGAGCGTATCATCTCAAATTCATGGAAGAGGCACTTTCAATGGTAAAGATTCCCCTCCCCCGCCTTCTTTTCTTCACCACCGTGCCTCCTAATTCAAGTTCTCAATCACAACTATAAGTAAACGATAGCCATGAAGCGACGGGCTTTTTCTATCAGTTGACTAGTTAATTATATTCGAATGAATCTACTAACAAAGAGCCAGGGTACCATGGCACTAAATACCAACGAGACGCCGGTAGGCTGTGTCCTAGTCTACCATGGAAGGGTTATTGCCAAAGGAATGAATGCGACGAATAACACCCGAAATGGTACTCGTCATGCTGAGTTCATGGCATTATCTGCTCTACTCTCTCGAAAGGAGCCCGGCGACGTTAAGGATGTTGACACTAATCCGGCTCTGGACGATGCTTGCTGGGGAGATGTGGACCCAACGGATGGCCATATTTATCCCTACGGCCAGAAGCTCCATCCCGCCCCGGTGGTGAATCGCAGCATCATATCCGAATGCGTTCTATATGTCACCGTCGAGCCATGTGTTATGTGTGCTTCTCTCCTTCGACAATTGGGCATCAAGAAGGTGTATTTCGGCGCCGTCAATGATAAGTTTGGTGGAACTGGAGGTGTCTTCAAGATACACCTGAACTCCAAGCCTGTCCCGCGACCAGATGACCGACCCTATATGAATGGGTATGGCCCTCAAGATACCGGACGCATAAACAAGGGTAGAGCCGCACCGATGCCCAGAGATGAAGACGATGGTGATGGTGGCAATGTGGAGAGCGGCTACCCAGTTGAGGGTGGTTATCTTCGAGACGAGGCGGTTTCACTACTTCGACGTTTCTACGTCCAAGAAAATAACCGAGGTAAGTATTCTCAACCAGTTGCTCACTATATCCTTCATAACTAACCCTTGATATTTAGCCCCTCAACCTCGAAAGAAGGACGGCCGAGCCGCCCGCCTGCTTGCCATGGAGAACCAAGCTAAGAATGGTGGTAGCGCATCCGACCTTTCAGACACTGGTACCCTTCCGGACGCACCAGTCGACGCTGAGGCAGCAGCCGATGATGATGAGGACGGCGAGATTACGGCGACGACCAATGGCAATACGCTGATTATGTCCCAGTAGTCTCTGCCCATGAATCCCGGTTACGACTTTTACGAGTATGACACGCATATTCTGTATTGATACGATGATAGACCTGCATCAGATTCCCACAAATCGCATTGGTTGGGAGTGTTGTTCTCCCCGGAGTTCCCGGTTTCCAAGGTTCTTCTTTTCTCTTTTCGGCCAGGGGAAAATACCAATGATAGATCCAACAGCATGGTTTCGCGGCCAGCCAAACACACACGCACGGCAGAAGGGGCTAAAGGTCACCGAATTGGCCTTGCCACGGTATGAGAGAGAAGCTTTATAGGTAGATTTGTAAACGCGTTGAGTCTCCACGGATAGTCGCGTTGAGTTGCAGGCTTAATTGATGCCGTTACTATAATATGAATCCCTTGTCGTGCATGCTAAGCGTGTCTGGTTTAATGGGACTTGGTCTCTCATCATTTTGAGACAAGATAATATTCCTAGTGGAGAGCCCTATCCTAACGGATCTCCGGTATTAAGCCCCTAGGTATCTAGCACTACGAGCAGCACCTTTAAACCTAGGCCAGCCACGAACTTATCTTAGGAGTCAAGGGCCCTGCACAAGCATTTTCAGATACCCCGAGCTCTTATTGGCAGCATCCCTAAGCATATTCTCTTGGTTTTTCTTCGGCGACACGGCTTCTCAAGACGTAAGGGACCCGACACCTATAGTTATTCAATCATCCATGGATTCTACTAAATATACCTGGCTGGACTATGAAGTAGGTTTCCTTGGCGTGTGTTTGGTGCCTAGGTGCCTGTTGCGGCGTCGCAGACGATAATAGGTCGCCATTACATGCTGGCTTAGGGGTTGTCTGGGGTATGGATTGCACTGTATTGCGTACTGTACAATCCATACAATGCAATACATACACCTACGCAGTGTACATCTTCGGACCAAATGCTCGGGAATGCTTACTTATGTATCGTACCTAGCAGGTAGCCACTTTATTATACTATTAGAAGTCTATCCGTATTCGTTGTTCGTATCGTTACGATTTTTAAAACATGTTGGGCTTGTCGAGCCTCGGGAGAGAGCACTAGCCCGACCTTCGAAGTAGCGTTCACACGTATCTTGATCGCTGATTTCATCTATATGTGCGATGGCCCTAGCCGATAATCTCGTAGGCTCATACACAGGAATATCGATAAATATGAATCTCCGATGAATCGGCGATGATCGTATCCGCGGAATAGGGGGTAAGGAGGTTTGGTGGTGTACACTGAAAAATGCATCACAACTACCATTCTGCTACTTGCTAATCGGTTTGCCATGGCTATCATGTCGCTCTCTCCATGTAAGATGATTCCAGCTCGAAAGGTAATTCCGATGAGAACAGTATTCAGGACTTAGACCTTCCCACATGGGGGGCTGTCCGGGGCATTTGCCCCCAGGTCTAGGTACTTGGCGGCACCGAAGTTAGTACATCGAACAACTCCTATGGTCAACACTGCAATCAGGGTTGACATGAGATGAAGTAGCAAATACTCAGTAGTGGTTTAGCATTAATATTAGTATATGGATAGTTCCGTTGGTCGCTAATCTATATAATAGGTATTAAACCGGGAAATCCGTACACAGGTACTTACTGATTGCTTCTCACCTCAGATGACCCTAACAGTGGCATGATACAACTTCCCTGCCTCAAATTCACCGTCGCTTATACGCGGAGTAGTTTTCTAGCGGTGGTCTGTTTGTTCTAATTTTTAGGACATCTTGGGATCTTTTGGGGCTTAATCTGGGGTGTGTCCAAGGATCTACGTCTTCGGGGTGACGGCCGTTGCCCCAGGCGTGTCTTTCGGCAATTCCTAATATCTCGAGCCAACACATATTCCGTCCCGATTCTCGCGAGAGATAACTCATTCTAATTATGCCTATAGAGTTATCATATGCCTTTTGCCGGTCTCTCTAGAATACCAGCCCACCATAGTATGGGCTAAGTTACCTTGACACTCGTGGATACTTCGCGCACGAGCACCGACAGCGACAGTATGATATTCGGAAACCAATATGCAGCTATTCGACCAAGGCCTCCATCGGGGTTCCTAGAAAAGAGTGACTTTTTAGTTCACTATTGGAGTCAAGGACATCGTAGAGACCCTCCTCAACCCACGTGGTATGTCCAGCCGACGGGATACATATCATCACCAACGAATTTGACGATCCCAGTATAATGCGCGAATGGTTCTTCTAGTGCTGTCCCTCGGAGCGTGGCGAATTACTCTTAGCGATTGTTGGAAGGGTGCGATCGAGGTTCTCACGTCAGTCATGTACCAGCGTTACGCACCGCTCTCGACAGTGCTTGGAGCACATCATTAACTAGGGCTTTTTGAAGAGCTTCGTAATCCCAATATAATATTCAGCATATCCAGCTTTTGCGCACTATGATAGCGATTAGCCCCAATGTATTCCCTATTATCCTTTCTAGCTTTGAGACTCGACACTGATGGATGTACGAGTTCTACCAACTGAGACATTTGGGTTAATGATATTCTGGGCGATGTATATGGGGATGGAAACAGCCACTCGCCGTTTTCGTTCTTGTGTGGTTGCTCTCCGTAGAGTAAATGATTGGGTGGACTGTTATTCAGTGAAGGGATGCCCGTGATGATGACAGACTAGCATGTTATAAGACGATGATAATTCTACTGAAAAGGCCAAGTACGGTTGGATATGATAGTAGGAAGGCGGTGTGGTTGCTGATGGGAGTGGTAGAGAGACAATTCCGGGGTATCGGGTGTATATCAGGCCTCATGGCCGAATAATTATTATTACTATCAAAACAGTACACCGGACGAAAGCTACCTGGAAATTAATGGTGATATCATGCCCTTCTTCCGTAGGTACTTTCCTGCCTCGTGGTGGCCCCAAACAACATGGTGCCACCAGTCGTGGTTCAGGAGCTCGACGAAGGTCTAGGTTAGGCGTGGACTTGGTAATAATTCAAAAACCAATTTTCGATATCCCCTCAATCTGATATGGCCTTTAAGGTCTCGACCAAGTGAAATACGAGCGCCTCGATGATTCTCTCCCCCATCGATGGATCGCTTTCGATCCTATTTACTGGCATACGGTACGTCCTGGGCTAACTGATCCCGTACTACAATTTCGTCTCTCTTGGCTACATGTAGCTAGCTAACAACATTTGACTTTCTTCGAACTTGTTTAAAAACTACGTTTTTCGTTCCGGGGGAATCTGCACTGCTTTTCCGATAGATTCATCCTTTATGCCCATGTCCGTATCACGGATGCTAGAAATGCTGTTGATGGTGTAGTTCGCCACAATCCTCATGGAAGAGCACCTAGACCATATATACCAATACGTACTATCACCAAGAAGCCACTAGACTTCCGTCAAGGGGTAACATACCGCGAGGATATTGAGAGGCACATCCAAAACCTCGATCAGGGCGATCAATCAGCCCAGTTTACTTGTCTACCCCGCTATCTATGATATTATCTGTTTGATGCAAAGCTGACGCGTAGGCGAACAGGTTTCTTATCCGTGGGATTTCCAGAGTCGTTCTACCCGAAGTTGACAGCAGCACGCAAATTTAAAGGGCCGGCCGTGTAGTACGTATATTCCGAGCTTACTTCATCCAAAACCTCCTCCAATCCCCTGTCGCGATAATATCTACGGCTGCCTGGTCTATCCCTATGCAATCCCTTCACGATAACCCCTGATCGAGGTAAACACAGCGGCAGAGCAGTCTGGCAGCTAAGCACGAGCCGCGTTCACAGTAACTCACGATCTCGAAATTTCCATCCCAGCCTATGGTGCGAGGTGTGGAGGAGCATTATCTAGAAAATCGGGCTTGTTTGGAGAGATCTTTATATCAAGAAGCAAACGAAGTGGTTTTTGAGGGGAAATCAACTAAGTGGTATTCAGATAGTCTAGATCCGAGATGTTTGCTCCCGAGAGGTAGCACATAGACCCAAGGGAGGTAAGGAATAGGGCTTCCTCATAGACTAAGGTGCCGGAATACTAGAGCAGAGAATTATATGAATGCACCCCAACCGTACGAGGCCGAGTAATACTGGTTGGTTTTCGCAATGGGGCCAAAAGGAGGGCCGTAGATGGAGTGCTAGGCTATTCCTGCCCCTAACGGTGGCTTTGTTGAGGTCACGTCGGAGGAGCGGCAGGTATTAGACATGCCCGGGATCTACACCCTCGACTAACTAAATCAGCGCAAGGGGTCTCCCTAGGATGACACTCGTCTAATACTCACCACAACCACCATATACCATCATTTTGGGCGCGGACGATAAAAATACTGCCCATGACAGATCTCTTGGACTGTTGGGCGAATGGGTAGATGCACGAGGCTGAGCACCGCCTTCGAGTGACATGCCCGCACCTTATCGAGAGGCGTTGACCCCGTATCCTCCGGTCCCCGCTCCTAGGCGATCTAGGATGATGGTTGATGGAGACTGGCGAAAATTCGAAACGTGGTTGACTGTAACATAGCGGCGAAACCGCCCACTGGACACCTTCACGATTGATTCTTCCAGCCACGCCGAATAAATCCTACCAACTCGATTGCCGCAGAAACAGCCTATGGTGCCATATTCGTACATGGCCGACCCCGCCTCAAATCGACGCAGATAGACCGTATATACCATACCCCCTAATCACATCTAACTGAATTGGAGGAGCACCTGTTGTCATGAACGACTGATGGTAGGCTCGTAATGATACCGTTTTAGGATGAGCCCCCAAAGACGAAGGCCAGTGCCGTGCTGACTTCCCCTTTTCGGCACGGGGATTGGGATAGGTAGATGACTTACACATTAGGTTTCTGGTCGTAGTCAATAGCTAGTAGGAGGATAGGGTCAATGTTAATAGAAGGTCGATACCAGATGGAGGCTAGTAGTTTGGTGAGACTACATGTGTACTTTATGGCGGGTAGTCGGCGAGCTAGTCGGTCAGTCAGCCGCAGCGAGGCCTGTCAAGATGGCATAATGAAGTCACCTCTCGAGGATGTACGGAGACGTCGGACTATGTAAGCCGAAGCGAAGGGCGTATCCGGAGTGGACAGGTGAATGGACTGGCGTGCCGGCCCCTGGTGTAGATAGAATGCTGTTAGTATTAGATGCGTCATGTCATTTGCGCAAGGCGATAAAATAATACCGAGATACATTGATGAATATTGTAAGGCGGAGGGTATATCTACCTACTCTGCTGTTTTATCTACTTGACGTTAGCTACCCCCCAGCCCTTTTTTTGTTAAACAACATTTTATCGAACGTGTAATTGGATCAGTGGCACGCTCCTCCTCCTTCCCTCTCTACTCTCTCTCACTCTCACTACACGCACTCTCTCGCAGAATTTCCAATTTCCAAATTTCGATCCCAATTCTCCATTTTGCGAAACACCCATATTCTTTCTCTCGCTCTCCTTGCATCCCTCAACTACATCCACTTCTACTTCCACTTTTTTTTCACACAACACATAACAACACGACACGATACGATACGACAACAGCAACTAATTCGCACTTTTCATTCCACGCATACACTTTGCACCACCATTTACTTCTCACCCTGCAAGATCGTCTGCAATACCTTACCTAGTAAGGAGATAGGCGAATAGGTAATTTGGGAATATCTGCATGTAAGTACTTCGAAAGTCAGGGCTACGATATACCTTTTTTCCCATCTCACTACCTCCATGCCCATTTCATACCCATTTCATGCCCATGCCTTGTCCATGTCCATGTCCAGGTCCATAACCTACCTACCTGCTAGTGTGTGTCAGTCAAGACCGCACATCAAAATCGCCCATCAAAACTGCACACTGTTTCCCGTTTCCCATTTCTCATTTACCCCCCTCTCCCTTTTTCTTTCGTCACCAAACTTTTTCTAGCTTCTCGCCAAAACAACACAGCAGCTCATCCACTTCTACAGCGTCAATCAACCACCATCAACCAACTTCCGGGAGACCTGTTTCTTCTTCGTTCTCGATATTTGCACCTGGAGTTTCTCGCTTCCGTTGAGACGACGATAACACCCCTGGATCCTGCATTCCTTCGGTAAACTTTCTGTCTACTTTCACACTTTTCACCCTTTCACCACACATTCGACTTCGACAATCAACATACTCGTCGCCTTTCGAGAAAAAGACACGAGAAAAAAGATTACAGCACCTTCATTGCAATAAAGCACGCGCTGGAGGACGCCCGAGCAACTCGTCTACCTACCGTACAGCAGCTTGTTGTTACACATGCAACCTCACCTTCTACCTTTGGACTGTCGATATCTTTCGAGTTTTCCGGTTATTTCCTTTGGCCGTCCTACAAACGCGACCGGACTTGTAGGTATTCTAATAATCCACGGTCCAAAGTAGCCAAAGTAGCCAAAGTAGGGAGCCACCTAGGTGCAGACCAGCTCAGCCATTGGCCGACAGAGTTAAGCTACCTAGTGATACCTTACCTACCACTTTACCTTTTTCTCTCCTCCGACCCCAACACTGACCCTTGAACATTTTCGACGAGAGGTACCAAGGTACATCATCGCTACACTGTCGCTACTTGATTTTCACTTAATTCTCACTCCACTCATCCCCGACACTTGCACACCTCATCCACATAACCCACCAATATTGATCCCTCACACCTCAGGTACTCCAAAAGTACTTAATAGGTATCCTTCACTTCACTTCTCTCCATCAATATTGAACACGACCATCCATACATATTACATAACCTTTCTCTCTACATACACCTTACACCCACCTCCACCCTCTTCTATTACTCCTTTCTCCAAAACATTTGACCTATTCAACGCGTCATAATCGCACTTGATTTCACCTTGGCTTAATTGCCGAACCCATTGTCGCGTCGTGTAGTCATGGAGTCCTTCGGAACCATGTCTCCCACGCGCGCGCTCTCTTCTGAGGCCAGTGTCGGCGCAGGGGCTGATACCACCGACACTTTCTCTCATGTCGCGTCTCTGAGTTCTACACCACCTACCACCTTAGCCGACAGCATCAGCCTCGCTTCAGATATCTCCAAGGTCGACGCAACCACGCCAATTGGCTTAGTCGACGAGCAGATCGACGTCGCCGGTGCTGACGCGCGTTCCGAGGTCGCTGACTCTATTGTCGCGTCCGCCGAACCCGAACTCCCCCCGCAGCTTAGTCCTGCTGCACCTGTTAACGGCCGCTCGCGACGAACGCGCTTGAGCGAACCTGTCTACAATATCTCGAAACTCATCGGCACGGCCATCCATGGCAAGCGACGAGCTAAGGGCGACAATGTATCCGACCGAAAACGACGAACCACAATCGCTGGGAGCGCTGCTATCGAGAGCGAAGCGGAGGCCGATTCTACCTCGATAAAGTCCGCGAAATCTACTAAAGCGGCCAAACCCAAGGAGACGGAGGCGCAAAGACGTATCTCGACGCGTTCTTCAGGCATTGGGGCGGAGACACTCGCTACTAAGCTGTCTACATTGGGCAAGCGAGGAAGGAAGAACTTCGAGAAGGGTGTTAACAAGATGTCGCGCGAACTGCGTCGCCTTCAGGACACAAATGAGTATGCTGGTATTGACACCAAGCCAGTTCTTCTATCAACGTGGGCCAATGGAAAATTTGTTCCTCGAGATGAGCCGCAGCCTCCCGCAAAGAAGGCGAAAGTCGTTGCTGAAGAGGTTGAGGACACCCCGGAAGATGTGGAGCCCGTCGAGGAAGCCCCGGTGACTAGAAGACGTCGGGTTAAGAAATACCTCGATCGCGGTCTGTACGCCGGTCAGGAAACCCCTGTGGATGTGTATAAGGGTCTTACTTCATCTGAAAAGAAGGCGTTGCGAGAGCTTCCCGAGTTGGTACCGAGCGCGACCGTCAACAAGACGATGCCCTTCCCCATATACAACGGGATGCGCACCTTGATCAAGGGTAGAGATTTCAAGCTGCCCTTTGACGTATGTCACCCGTCTATGAAGCAGACGAAGCCGGATGAGTGGCGTAAGATTACCAAGAGTGAGTTTTTCCGTATTTTTCTATATCTGTATTGGGTCTGTTTGTATTGTGCGAAAGTTGACTAATAATACATTTAGATCGATTCGTGGGCGACGCGGCCGCCTATTGGAAGAAAACCCCGCACTTCAAAGATTATCAGTCTAAGTGTGTGTGCACGCCTGAGGACGGTTGCGGAGAGAGCTGTCAGAACAGAATCATGCTCTACGAGTGTGATGAGACAAACTGCAATGTCGGCCCTGAGCTCTGCCAGAATCGCGCTTTTGTGAAGCTCCAGGAGCGTATCAAGGAAGGCGGAAAGTTCCGCGTCGGTGTCGAGGTCATTAAGACTGAAGACCGAGGATTTGGCATTCGCGCCAACCGTTGCTTTGAGCCTAACCAGATCATCATGGAATACACTGGTGAGATCATCACAGAGCAAGAATGCGAGCGGAGGATGAACGAGGAATATCAGGACAACAAGGTAAGGCACTCGTTGAACCGTGTGTATAAGTACGTGGCACGGTCACTAACAAGCTCTAGTGTTACTACTTGATGTCTTTTGATCAGAACATGATCATTGACGCAACGACCGGTAGTATCGCTCGTTTCGTCAATCATTCCTGCTCTCCCAACTGCCGAATGATTAAGTGGATCGTTTCGGGACAACCTCGCATGGCGCTCTTTGCTGGTGACAACCCTATCATGACGGGCGAAGAGCTTACGTACGACTACAATTTCGACCCTTTCTCTAAGAACGTTCAAGAGTGTCTTTGTGGTAGTGCGAATTGCCGAGGAGTCCTAGGCCCCAAGCCCAAGGAGGTCAAGCAGCCGAAGCTTCCGAAGGAGAGCTCCACTGAGACCACCAAGAAAGGTGCGAGTGGAGGCAAGCGAAAGCTGAAGGAGGCTATTGATGACAGCGATAACGACGAGGGTAGCGCAACGAAGAAGCGCAAGGTCAAGACCCCCAAGGGCGTCCAGGCGAAGAGCGTCAGGCGCACACTTTCTACCGCTGGCCTCAAGGCAGCTAAAGGTGCTGCCAAAGGTGCTGCTAAGGGCGCTGCTACCGCTATTAAGCGTAGCGTGTCGACGATCTCGGTTAACACCCGAGCGATCCTCGGCTCGAAGGCGTCTCCGGGCCGCAAGACAGCGGCGGTCAAGAAGTCGAAGACTGTAGTCAAAACCTACAGCAAGGCTAAAGTCCAGACTAAGCTATCGGCGGCTCTCCGTAGCAGCCCCCGCAAGTCGGCTTCTCTTAGCTCGAGCCTCACTATTGTCGCTGCAGGCGCCGAGAACACGCGATCAGATGATGAAGATGACGATAGTGATATGAATTCACCCTCTACCAACAAGGAGACGATGACAGCCCATAAGGACAATACCACGGTTGGTGTTAACGTCAACGTCGACCTTTACGACGAAATAGACGACGAATCTCCTCGCAACGCCGTGGAAGTTTCCCGATCCGCGAACAAGATTCGACTTGTTCATTCCTGAGTCACCCTCATATCATTGCTCCCGCTATATGGTGGTTGAAGCTATACACGCTACTGATGCTGTGTTTATTTGAGGAGTCGAGCTGAGCAGGGTATGGATTTGAAGGTAGCTTAGTTCGCGCATCGGTGTCTCAACACAACCTCATCCTCGATACATCCCTTGCAACTCGACTCATTGACGGGTTACACCACTACATCACGAACATTTTTCACCTTTCTACCTGCTACTCTACTAGCAGAGCAAGATCTCTGAGATCTTTTGCAACATGGAGAGATCTAAGATCTCTCATCACTGTGTATAGTACCGAAAAACCACGGGAACTCGCATACTTAAGGTGTAAGGCGTATAAGGACAGGGGGGCAACAAGGTGCAATCGATTTGCTTTTTTTGACTCATAGATGGTTAGGGTCGTTCTGGGCACGCACAAAGGGACGTGTGCCATCCGGGGAGTTGGCTTGGCCGGCCGTCTTGCTTTGTATGGACTAGGAACTGAACTCTTTAATCCGATGCTTCTTTCAACATCTTGCTTCGCTAGTTGTGCTTAGTGACGTAAATCCAGCTAATATTGCAGGGCTGGGGGCGGCCCACGTAGACGTAGTTTGTAGACAGCAGCTATAGTAATGTGTTTGACGGAATACTAATAATTGTTTAGCCCTAATCTCTATATAGGTGCGTATACGCCTATGTATACATATATGTATATTCCAAGGTTGGCAAACGAGTATATCCACAGGGCCAAGGAGAGGGGCTCCCGTGACCGCGACTCCTTCATTCCGAGGCAGTATCTACTGAGGATATCTCGTGACCTGAACCGAGATATACCTATAGACGCCTCATACCTCTCTGTCTATGTCGTTGCTCACGAGAGGAGAACATAGTAAAACCAATGGATCTAACTATAGGGGCACATAGTAATAATAGTAAATGTTTAACTTTGATTGCAGTTATTTGTTCTTACGTTTTTATCATTAAACACAGAAACATTCTGGGTGAAGGTAATATTGCTTGTCACGTTGACGGGGTGCTTGAATAGTGGTAAGTTAGTAACCACATCTTGCCCCTCTTTTTCCAGAAGAAAAGAAAATACATCAAAAGGGGTCAATCTCGGTATTACCTTACGGAATTAGGGAATTGGTAGTTCCCTTCGTCAGCTGTTGACATACATATTAGGAGGTCATGTCACGGAGTTAATAGCTAACTACAGCAGAGCGAAAGAAGCTATCTGGGTGTAGAAAAAGAGTTGGTGAGATATGAATGCTATCCCACATTGCTTTGTCAGCATATCAAATAGCATGGGAGTTTTTTATTTCCTTGAAAATATGCATCATCTTAACCATGAACAGCTGAAGAAGTAGCCTTTAACATCTTTTAGTAGATCACTTGACAGCAGTATGCGTAGTAGAACACGTATGGAAGATAGAAAATTTGGTGACGTGCCGCGCGTTCAACACACCAAGCCAAGAAACATGACTGTGCTGATCAGTGACTTGATTGCCCGGCTAGGGACCAAAGCAGTTTGAGTCATGTGTTGTCATTGATTGATGCGTGAAAAAAAGAGGGTAAAAAAATTATTCAACAAAGCCGCGTCCAGAACCAACTAATAATGTCGCCAACATACTGGACCATACACCTGCATATCACTGCATGTATGAAGGGACTAGTTGCGTAAAGTTCTGAGGCTGTGCACGTCAAATGGTCCTGCATTTGATCCTGCTGTACGCGCTGGGTAGGTAATAATACATGTGTAATATTAAGAGAAATATCATACTAGAATGGTAGTACAGAAGTTATCATTGGATAAAATTACATCTTCTGCAATTTATTAATGTCGATAACGAAGAAGGACCGATAATTTGCCGCCCGATTGATGCTTGTACCCATAGACATACTTGACGTTGTTCCAACATTGAAATTGTCTGGTGGAAGCATTTGGGCTTGTGGCAATTGGGGTCCATGGGGTCCAACGGAGCTTCTAGTTAGTTTCTAGGCAGTCACGATTATATCAGCGCATTCTGCAATCTCCAATCTGCATTCTGTATCGCGTCGTGGGGCGCAGCCGCCTTATGTCAATTGGTCTGTCTGTATTTCAATGTTACGTCTCATACCAGTAACAACCTTGAACCTACAGTCGTACTAGTAGTATCCATATCCATATCCATCCATCAATCCATACATTGTTCCACTATCGTGGAGAATTTGGGGAATCGCTTAACTCCTAAACACATCCATTTCGTCTCTCTCTACAACCCCCTAATTGAAGCCTTCCCTTTCTCAAGCTTTCTTCCTCGCCAATCATGACTTTATTCTAATTCCACCAAGGCTGAAACGCGGCATATCAGACATATCAGTTGCAGCTCCCATCCATCCATCCATCCTGTCCCCTATCCCCCTATCTATTTGCCAACCATATATTCACCTCCGTCATCCTGCAGCCCCCAATCCTTCAAAAATTTAACCACCCACTGGCGCCCCGGCAGCCTAGCTCAAGTCGCATCCGTTTTCGCGACCAAATTACGAACACCACAATTTCCGCCCGCTGACAGCGTTAGTGGCCGCCTAGTTAGCTCTTCTTTCTGATTTAGAGCTCAACCCCTCAGGAAGTACAAGACATACGTCGATTCTAGGCTGCGATCGGCGCAAACAAGTATCAAGCGCGACAACTTCATATAAGCCTGCGTTCGACCATCAGCATATACGCGGGTAGGGAGAAGGAAAACAACCGTAAGGGGTCATGAAGTCGCTTAAGATGAGCAGGGTGCTAGGCACCATAAGGAAGAAGAATTCTAATATTAATAATACTAATAACGGTATGCCGAAACCTTTACTCTAAATTTGACACGCGCAAAAAGCAAGTTCGATGAATTATACTTTTTTTACTAACTCTCCTAAAGATCCTGGCACCTCTGTTGCTGCCGAAGGCGAGAGCCCCGAGGCTACGGCAAGCCGTTGTGTGGTGCGTCCACACCAGCCAATTTCAATTCCTGTCTAAAATGAACCCAAGAGACCTGACTGCCGATTAGAAATCCTTTTGCGAATCCGGCTCCAATAATTCCGGAGATGAAGTCCTCTTCCTGCCTCCTATCGTCGATGCCGCCGAGTCGTCCCCTGCCGCCGCCGCGGAATGCGCGCGCCTGATCCGAAAATATCTAAAGAGAGACTACTGGACGAAACCCTCATACCAATACAATGCCATTATGCTCGTTCGCATCCTCGCCGACAACCCCGGTCAAACGTTCACCAGGAATCTCGATCAGAAGTTTGCAGATACTGCGAAAGAACTGTTGAGATCGGCTCGCGACGCGAGTGTGCGCCAGATGATGATGGAGACATTAGATTCATTCGAGACCACCAAGGCTTATGACGAAGGTTTAACTCTTCTTATTGGCATGTGGAAGAAGGAGAAGGAGAAAGCACAGAAGCAATATGGGGTATGTTGGAGCGATCTATCTATTTCTCTGCTTGGTGTCGTACTAATACTTCAACTAGGGACGTGCTCCCCAGCCTCCGCCACGCTCGTACACCTCTCCTCCGATCAACCCGCATTCCCAAAACTACTTCGCGAGAAGTCACTCGAACCGCCGACTCCCGGACCCCGTTGAGCTGGCTAGTAGGCTAGAGGAGGCGCGAACCTCCGCGAAACTCCTTCAGCAAGTGGTTACGAACACGCCACCCGTCGAAGTGCTCAGCAACGACTTAATCAAGGAATTCGCTGATCGCTGTACGAGCGCGAGTCGGAGCATACAATTGTATATGACCGCCGAGGACCCTGCCCCCGATAACGATACTATGGAAAGTCTGATCGACACCAATGAGCAACTCCAAGCATCGCTGAGCTTGCATCAGAGAGCTATGTTGAACGCAAGGAAGCTTGTGGCCGTCATGGAACCGCCGCCTCCGCAGTCTCAGAGCCAGTCCCGGTCTCAGTCTCAGTCTCGGCCTCACGCCCCCGTAAGTCCCATAGAAACAGACCGAGATGGGAGTTTAGATATCCCTCGCGCAACATCTCGAAAGCCCAATGGTAAGGGCAAAGAAAGGGAGTATGAGCCCGCTTTAGCGGGGCCATCAAGAACGCATACGCCTGGTACTGAGGAGGATGAAGATCCATTTAGGGATCCCGAGCCCGAGCCTTCAGGATCAGGGTCGAAGGGCAAGGCTGCCGGTGGCTCGGGGTCCGGTGCCCGGGGATCCGCGAACTACATCGACGAGCCTCGGTTAGCGTTTGAGCCTTTCCATCCGGGATTCGAGACGACACCGAGCTACTTGGATAGGCAAGAGAGCGCCATCGGCAAGGAGGCCATGCACGGGGCTGCCGAGTCGTCTTCTGCCGACCCTCGGCGCTCGCGGGGCGACGACAGTAACAGCGATGTTTACGATGTCACGCCCCCGAAAGACAAGGAGCCGATCTACCGGTACTAATCGGACTCAAGGACTCAGGAAAGGAAGCTCCCTAGAGGTAGGGAGCAAGGGCCGGGTAACGGGCTAATTTTTGGATGGAGCGGCGGAAATTTGGTAGAAAGAGCCGGAGGCTCTCCGCTCTTACGTTGATTTGTCGATGTCAGCTTTCTTCTTTTTTCGACCTTTATTTTTTCTAAACGAGATTCCCCCAAATGTCAAAACTGCGATTGTTGTTGTCCCTGAGTACTGACTGACTGACTGACTGACTGACTGAGATACTTATTGGCATCCCTGCTAACGTGATTGATTTCCCCGTGCTCGACTGAGGCTAATTAGTGATATTGATAAGTGAAGTCTGGTTTATCTACTGTTATAGGTTCATAAACGTTATACCTGATTTATGGGAGACTCTATGGAAGATGGGGGATGGTTGGGGGACCTCGTGAAGTATGGACTCACTCTTCATACGTGGACACGAGCGTAGAATATGGATAAGGCCGTCTTCCATCCCGGGAGACGCGTACTTACTGATTATACTCAGGTATGAGAGACCTAATCGCCATTGTAGCAGAGACTTTCGTCTACACCGAGTCGAAGAGAGAACGAGGACTCTAGAAGGGGGAAAGAAAGGGGCCGGAATGGATCAACGACTACGGCAGTTGAGCTAGAAACAATATGCCACCGGTGTTAAGAAAGCTTAAATTAAAGGATACCGAGTCTAAAATCATAATAATGGATCAAGTCGCTATTCCAGCTCGATCGTTCCACCTCGATCTCGCGATTAGGAGTCATCCCACATACGCTTGTGGATATAAATAATGGTTCAACGATCAGGTCATCATGGTAGGTTCTAACCAGCTCTGCTCCGTCGTTTCACGATGATGGGGGAATAGCGGGAGTCTCATTTCGGTACTACATTTTGCTTCAACGCCGCTTCTTCTTAGTTCGCGGCTTCATCAGATGCGGTCGTAGCGGACTACTAGTTCGTCTTGACACGGCATGTGGGAGCCTATCGCAGTTTACTAGCACTGACAAGTCCGGCAGTTCGATATTGATTATAAAAGCGTTGAGCCGGCGTATAATTAGGTCTCTGGCGGTCTATGTATCTACCAGTAGGGTCGGTTAGAATTGCGCTTTTTCTTGAAGTCGAATAACGAACGGCTACCCGAGGTACTGAAGTCGTATAGTTCATCTTATCTATAACTTGCTCTTGCATGCCAAGGTTAATGCTTAGATTATGTTGATCGACATTCAACGCGTTGCTGGGTTTTTGATGTCACCTGCATATAATCATTGATGCATATAATGTGATAGAATCTGCGGCTGATCAGAGCTAGTTAACTAACTACCTAGTGGAACGGAAATATTTCCGTAACTTGGTAAAAAATGCACTTTCTTTTACTTGGCAGTTAAGATGAAATATCGGTGAGCACTTAGTTAAGAATATCTATAGATGTGCTGTAGAATATTTCTCTGATAGCCGTACTTTTGTGGTAGGGAATCCCTAGATATCTATTGATCATGTGCACCTACGTAGGTGGCCCCGCTAAAAGCCGGTCGAGCCTCAAATGCGAAGTTGCGATTGGACTATGCGGACAGAGCCGAGCGAACCCTTCTGGCGGGTCCTACTACATGTAGTGGCCGGCCGGCTACAGATTCCGTCCGTGGTATTTCCCTAAGAGCGTCATGGTACATGTACCCTGTTATGTTATTATCTACTTACCTCTTTGATTTGTCCGATCTCATGAAATATGAGATCCTGACCTTGCGTATTAGTACCTTATTATCCAACCTGCCCTCCCGGTTTACTCGCATACAACATAATGCATGTAGTGTTGAGATGAAATTGACATACTAGATGGTATCACAGACCCACATTGCTTGCCTTATAAGGCAACCAGACTACACGGTAACACACATATCCCATGGGTGCGCTTAAGCGAGCGAATGTGTTTCGTTGTCGTTAATTATAAATGAAAGTTAAAGAATTCGTTTAACACATAAGCGATGATTGCAAGTAATATCAACGCTGCGAATACCAATACATACATATATACGGGGCTATGCGTAAGGAACATGGAAATATTGGCTTTCTATACGTACTTAAGTATGTAAAAAGTTTATATTAAATAAGCCACCGCGGGGTCCGGTCTAGAACCCGAGCTTGCACGCAGTTGCGCGTGGCGGCGAAAGTGACCACACCTCTGGGAACAGGCTGAAGATTGATTCATGGATGTTACATGTAGGTACTAGTGCCAATGTGGGGTGACCATGACCGTTTTGGGCGAAGGTTGCGAATTTCACGTGCAGCTCAGCGGTACATATGTACTCTCATTTCTTATTTGCTCATATCGCCTCGGTGCTCTTTTCAACCTACCAGACGACTAAATTATCTGATACGAGTCCGCCTCCTTTGCCATCCCATATCAATCTCGATATTCGTTAAAATCAACCGAGACACTGGAGGCGGTGAAGATGCATCGCGATATATACCATATTTGTCCTAGAGAGAATTGTTCTCCGAGCACCTTCAAAGATTGATCGTTCCACATTCTAGTCATGAAGGCCGCAAAGTTCTCTGCCGGGTTATTGAGTATCATGATCGGCTAGATTAGGTGCTATGTTTCATTTCACCTCGTCTAATCCCGTCATTGGGTTGATCGTCCCATCTTCCATTCCCATAACAACGGTACTGTACCCTGGAGAGGGCCAAGGGTCCAAATATAGGTGACCTACGTGTATGTAAGTCAACTGGCTAATGCGCCAGTCATGCAAATAGGTAACAGCTCGCAGCATATGATGCATTTTGCGCGCCATTTCCTCCAGCCTGCATTATCCGCTCGTAATTTTACCTACATCTAGTCTAGTGACTAGCTGTTCATACTTGACAGGTCCAGCTTGAGGATGGAAGCCATCTTGTTATATCCTTCCTCTCATCTCTCATTAGCTTCTCCGTCTGATATATTTACATTTATATTTCTCTTCTATATTTCTTTCCGGTTTCTACGGGTGTATCCTAGCTGCTGGCGTTATGTTCTTGTCACATGTCACTTTATCGTTTCATACCTTAAACCACGTAAGAGGATCTCCGTTACATTCGCGAACTCTTCCAGCATCCGAGAATAGTTGGCAGCTTGAGTGGGACGGTAGATACAATACGACCTACCCTTCTTACGTCCTCATTTAATACTTCGGTTGCCTATCATGACCCTAACACGCTCTCGACGCAAGATTTCTTCAACTCATATAATTTCTACTACCGGTATGGTTTGGAAAAGTTACGACTGCAGCAACAGACATATGGCGACAAAACCGATTTCGCAATGCCCCTCTTGGTCACTTTCTCTTAGTGATCTCAGTCCGGAACTACTAGATCTCATATTCAAACAGGTATTATATTCCGCTGGCTCCTCATCACTGCCTGAAGCATGCGAGACTCATGCCTAAACTAACCGTGTCTCTTATAGTTGCGAGGCATTGACTCTCAAGCCTTAGCTAACGCCCGACAACTATCGAGACGATTTGAACATATCATCACTCCTATCCAATTTGACAGAGTCCGTCTCAACGAGCGTATCATAGCGCCCGAAACTGAGACGTATTTCCCCCGAATTCCTAAAATTATGTCTTCATTCACCAGGCATATTGATGCCAGGAGCGATCTAGATCCGATAAATACCAGGAGAGTGTTAGACAGGGCACACTGTCTTCTAACGTTAAGGTGACTACTTCTTTCATACAAATAAATATTTAAACTTAGCTAACGCTGTTCGCTTTTGGTAGATGGCGTTATGTTGGGAATCAACTTAATTCTGGTTTTTTCTCGACACCATCCGATATATTAAGTTCAAATCACATTAATATTGAAACAATCAAGTTGTATGTCGAAGGCCTACCATTGAAAGACTTTGATTGTGGGTTACACAATACATATCTTCAAGAAATTCCCGCCAGCAACCTCGTTTCCCTAAAGATGGAGAGCCCTACACCGCCGCTTACGGCACGTCCGGAAGCTTTGAAGGAACTCCTTATCATATCCCAAGGAGTCGATACTTTCCACTACGATGACCGTGGCCAAGGGACGC
Organism: Hypomontagnella monticulosa; assembly: GCA_902825475.1. Taxonomy (NCBI): domain Eukaryota; kingdom Fungi; phylum Ascomycota; class Sordariomycetes; order Xylariales; family Hypoxylaceae; genus Hypomontagnella; species Hypomontagnella monticulosa. The sequence goes on from CADEBF010000007.1 coordinate 2,460,123, forward strand.
ACTTTTCATTTAGAGGAGATGAGCGCCTACCGGCCTTTAAGGAGTTGTCACTTCGGTCATACGACTGGAATCATGACCGCGCCACCGTCCGTAGACATTGGAACTTCGAACGCATACGACGTCTCACCCTTATTGATGTGCCCTTGCTCCGATTTTTAAGTTCGGTTCCGTCCTCGGATCTCTACTGGCTGGAAGGGCTTCATTGTGAGGACTCTAGCACACATCTACCTGACTGTCGACGGGAAATTTCAGAAAGCCTCTACTTGCTGACGATGCAAATCCGAGCCCTCCATACGCTCAAATTAACTTGTGATACGGATTCCTTCCCAATACATGGTATTCTCCACCATGCTGAATCGCTACGTGTCTTGAGCTTCCGCGACTACGTCGGGTTTGGTGATGAGACAGAGCTCTGCCCAACAATGCATCATGAAGAACTCGCTACCCTTTCTAAGAAGCTCTGTAACCTTCACACGATTGAGCTGGATATGGACCCCGCGGTCTGTGACTCGGTCCTATTCCTCCGCGCACTATGCGATTTCCCCAGGCTCGATACCCTAGTATTACACACGCAGACAGTAGTACTACGACCCTACAAGACAGTATACGACACGGCAGATCCGGATTACGCAGCCGCCGCGGAGACGTTTTCAGACCTGTTGTGCTACAAGCAGGGTAGGCCGTGGCGGAGCATCACTATCAACGTGGGTGGCTGGAAACCGATCATGGTTCGTCGTATCAGTCACGCGTGGCGCGAACTGAATAGTCGTGGGATCTACGCCGAGAGATGCTTCGTGTTGGAGCGGGATAGTGAGACTGACGAAATAACGATTCGAGATGAGAAGGGTGTGGATAATATCCAGATCCAGTAGACGGGACTTGGAAACCATGGGCATAAGATATCAAAAATGGATTGGGTAGATATCACCATATCCACAGGGACCAAACCGCGGTATTGGACTTGATATTATGGTTGCCTTGTCTCCCATTTAGACGCCAGTGCTTGGTTGTGCTATATCTGAGTATGGGTTACGGGATTCGATGAACCTGCTAACGGTTATGTATGACGAATTATGATGATACCCAACTTCCCATTTTCCAGCCATATAGCAACTAACATATCTCTTTCTTTGCTTCGAAGTTTCCGTCTCCTTGGTTGTAGCCCACTCATATCATTAGCGCAACCAATCTAGACACAATAATCATCTTCTACATGAGTCACTCCTAAAGATAGAGGATCGTACATTACTTGACTCGATCACAAGATATACAGGGCATCGAATTTCTAGATTTAATATAATAGGTGAACAAGCTTGAGAATAAAGAACTGAGTCCCAGTACGAAGGCGGAACCCAAAATAAAAGGGGGGCGGAATATCGCTTGGCCAGGCTCCACCACGCACACAAAAAAATTCACGAAATCTATTCACCAGATACCTAACCCGGAAAATGACAACACTCATCTTGTGCAAAAAAGGAAAACTTTGATTTCGTCCAGGTTCGAACTGGAGACCTTCAGTGTGTTAGACTGACGTGATAACCAACTACACCACGAAACCATTCGGGAGCGTGGCTTCCCAGGAGCTGGTAACTCGCCGAGTTAGGAGCGTATATATGGCACCTCGGCCGTGCGATCAAATACTGGTTGGCCCACTTTGAGCTTGTGGATGCATTATCGTGTTGTCCGTGTTTGTATTGGTATCTCATTCATCTGTTTAGTTTGCGTTCAGTATTTGGTCTCCTTCTCAATGCTTGACACTGGGTTTGGGCGAGGTGGACGTTGCAAGCTAGTTTGATAGCTATGAGGTTTTAACTATAGCTTTTTATTTATATCGCAACACCTTGTCATATACCCATCTTGGAATAGCCTACCGTTAATAAGATATATTTCAGTGATTAAAAGTCGAAACCTACCCGCTTACGTCCCAACATACCCATATAATCTAGACGTGTGCATCATATAGCCTTTCCATCAGATTGCATACCATTGGGTCCTTGACGCCTCTCCTCTTGTGGTCTCAGCTAGTTCGTTGAGTACCCGGATACGAGGTATCTAGAGGAACCTCGAGAGGATAGAGCAAGCCGTGAGTCTAGGTATTAATAAGAGTTGGATTGGCGGGGATAGAAAGATGCGCCCGAAGAAGCCATTTTTGAATAGTCTAGCTTCTCGACTGAAGCTCTCGCGTGTCCGTGGGTCGGTTATTATTATGGCTCAAGGAAGCCCTGAAATACTATGTAGACAGGAGAGTTTGGACTTCGCTAAGAGCGTTAGATTCTCGCGAGACAATAGATTGGCTGATCATCTTAGCTAGATAGGGCGACCGAACTTTATTACTGTCTGAGGTAGATCGCGCTCGACGTTGTCGCGGTAGAACCCTAATATTGGGTCCTCCTAGGAGAAGGATCTCTAACATATTAAACCCCGTCTGTTAGAAGGCTTCCTAACAGCCCGTGCGGAAGGGGCTGTTCATTCTACCTGGGAGTTAGCTCCCTAGGCTCGCGTAGGCGTAAGAAGGCTTAACTTCCCGGATATGGGGGTCTACAGGAGACAAGGAGCTGTTTGGATATATAGACTCGTAATTCTAGCTGGATAGGGGTCAAGGCTCTTTGCAGAACAACATGATTGTTTCCTCGGTTTAGCCCTCCTCGGAACACCGTCCTCGACAACTTGTTTCTTTGGGAATGACATTGCTGGTGTTAGTACCAGCATGTCGACTTCTTGATACTCTTTTCTGCAAGGGCATGTGTAGTCTTTACTACTTGGCAATCGAGCTACAGCTCCAGACATTCGAACAAGGACACGAGGTATGATAGGCAACACCACTGTGCTTGCCTTCCCTCATAAGCCCTGTAGGAAGTAGGGAATTATTCAATCGATTTACGAAAACTGGCTGAATCTTTCCAATTTACAAGTAGCGTGAAGAGGATAAGTGATTCGTATGTAGAATGGGGGGAGGAAGGTACCTGCCTTCATCAGGGACCCTAGATGAAGGTAAGCTTCACTGTGATATCGTACGACCTTGGTGTTTGGGTTTTCAAGGTCGTATCGCTGGCGGTAAATATAATCAACCAAATATTGCGCCGGTGGTATACTGTCTACCGTAGGCACACATTAGGTATTGGAGTCCGGAACCATACGTACGTAAGCTATAAGAAGGTGTATACCAACCTAGCTATTCCACACGCAGAACGTCAAGAATATTAGCATATAATAACCACCCATATATTCTATAGCCCGGGGAAAGTACACCACGCATCCGTAGATCTAAGATGCGGCTCAGCATTAAATCAAGCACCCTCCCTGTGCGGGAAGTACGTCATCGATAGCCCTGCCTACAGATGAAGCGCTATATCCGGCGGTCACGACGTGATCAGAGATCCGGTTGCTACTAACGTAAATCCCGAAGGCTGTGCTATGCAGCAAGGCCGATATCCGCTCGGGAGCGGCGATTCGGACGGAATGATGACGACGACGGCAAACCCGTCCATTCCGATTGGACCGAATGACGCTACGTACGAAACATCTTATATATATTTATCCCACGCCGCCTGCTTGCAAGAAAGCAGGATGGGTGGATTGGTTTCCTCTAGCTTACGCGGCGTCTTCATGACTATCGATGGCTGGACGATGTAATTGATCGTATTGGCTATCGTAAGGAGGCAATTGCTGAGAAATGAGCTTAACAGTTATATGAATATAGTGGAAATTAATATGAAAAGCGTAAATTGTTTCTATTGGGGATGAATAGCTGCAATGAATAGCGAAGGAGTTGATGGTGTATATGATTTTACATTAATAGATCGAAGTCTACGCTATATCAGCGGGCCTGGCATGGTGGTTCGTGCTGTGTCAATCTAGGGATTCACAGAGAAAGATCGCATAATATCGAAGAGCAATTCATTGATATAATTGAGTACGTGGTACTTGAGCCTACTTGAATACCAGGATTCGGCAGGCATATCTCACCCGGTCCCGAGTTTGAAACTATGCTGCCTTCTCTCCCCTAGCTAAGAATACTTGTCTTCTCAAAACCTCGCCCTCTCCATGTTCACTCTGTCCGAGGGTAAAGCCAGAGCCAAGCACTTCGAGCTCAAAGCCTTTGCCAGCCCCGGCACTTTCGAACATCGCTCGGACCCTTTCCTCGGACAGGCCGTGGTGCAACACGGCGTGGTGGCCGCCATGTCCATTCATAGGCCCGTGCGGTGAGAAATCCCAGACTAAGACAACGCCACCCGGCCGTAAACGCTCGACCAGGCGGACGACGGCCAGCTCCGGGTCCGTGAAATGGTGGAGCCCGCCCCCGATGGTCGCTATATCGAAACCGAAGAAACGCGGGTCGGCCAAAAGTTCCGCGGGCTGTGGCCCCTCGGGTGTAGTGAGATTACCTACTACGGCGTGCATTTCATCTTGAGATAATCCCTGGCTATCGTTAGATCTGTCTTCTCACTTCAAGGGCCTTGTAAAAGCTTTCGAAATATATTGTATGTGAATAAGGCGAGTGTTTCAAAGGAGGTATGATCAGAATATTGATATACGATTGTGACTTGATGCAGGGCCGGTCTTCATAATATAAGACGCAGATAGCCATAACAGGATAGAAGGCGAAAGTTAAATGTTGGACGCACCTGGTTTTCAGCGCGGGAGTTATATGCTGCCACCATATTTTCCGATATATCGATCCCCACAGATTGTGTCGTATAAGGAGCAAGAGCCTGTCGACAATGATTAGAACAGAAACTTACGAGACACACTATAGGAAAATGCCGGAGGATCCCAGAGAAGAAACATCCGCACGGGGTTGGTAACTCACTCTCGACATCATACCCGTACCACAAGCATAGTCAAGCAGCCTCACCTCCCTCCGAGATCGAGTAGATTGAGGTTCTCCTTCAGGCCTTATCTCATCCTCGTCCTCGTCGTCTGTATTAGCCCAGTCAACACCAATCCAATCTAATCGAGCCTGAATCTCCTCAGTCAGGCGCTCGTTAAGCCGACTGTGTTTAGAGTCGTATACAGCCGCCTCTTCACTGTAAAGACACTACATTTAGCTGAAGTTCATCGCCGCAAATGTTACTTGAACGCTATGACCGTCAATACGTATCTTAGGCTTAGACATCAGATTGTACAAGCCACATGATGACGTCCTACCCGGCATATGGCCTCAGCGCGAAGCTAACCAGGACAAATATGGACGGAACCCACACATCTCTGTCCAAGAGGGAAATGGTGGCCGGAAACACCGATAGATCGAACACAGATACCGTAGATGATCAACCAACATGCGTCTCGTTCGCATTGGGCTTCGATATCCACTTGGAATCTCAACTGGGCCTAAGTATGATATCTAAATGGGTTAGGGGATGAGACTACCTAAGCGCATCGAATGCATGCCGGGGCGGGAAAAGGAAGGACGTGCAGTTGGCGAATCAGATTCAACTATAATGAGTGATTCGACTTACTTAAAGTGCAACCTATTGGCTTCGGCCATAGCGAATATTGTTGTCGATCTTTCTCCCTGTTGAGCTTTGCTTCTTGAGATACGGTAATAGTGTTATGTGTGAATTGGATATTGCTGTTACGTTGTTCTTCACTCGATAATTCGTAGTCAAGGCCTCTTTAAAGTGTGCCTGGCGACATATCGCGAACTTTTCGTAGACTTGTCGTTGACATTGCGGCAACTTTTTCCATTCGGGTACTTAACTTGCTGGCTGTCAGGCTCGAAGCTTCGGCAGTTAAAGACACGCCAGGGTGTGTGGCGGGTAAACAAACGAATTTACTGGCATGGCATACTTAGGTAGTTTGCTTAGGCCGCCCGGAAGGCAGGCCACTGGTTTCTCTCTGACACCTACTTGTTTGGACTAAACTCAATAATTTGGAGGTTTGTGATCATTGTTGATGTTCTTTGATGCTCACCGCCTCGAATTATGGTACGCGTTACTTCTACTATGGGAACGAGCACCGTAGTCGCCGAAATGGCCAAATCGGTAAAGACGGTGCGGGAAGGATACCACGGCACGCAACGACGGGCTCGATCATTGCTACCATGAAAAGCAATAAAAAAACTGGAGCCGACGGGACCATTGGAATCGTGGAGTTGGTCCCTTGTCGGTTGTACGTAGTGGGCAATCCCCATGCCTTGCATGGGCTTTTCCAATGGATCTTCCTAATGTATTGATACTAGCCCGAGCCCACCCCTGGGCCCTGGCGGGCGCGCGCTTCGGACAGTGCCTCCCGCAGGTGCAGTTTCACGGGTAGGATGTGTGGGTGGTGGGTGTGGGCGTTGTGATGTGTGTTACCAATACCACCTCATCATCCGTCGAAACACCATATTTGTGCGATGAGTCATGAATCGGAATTTGCCAATTTCCATTCCCAATGCTCAGTAGGTACTTCCAAAGTTCGCATTCGCCAGGAGAAACTGTTTAGGTATTGGCTGTACCCAAGTAGTCAGGGTCGTTCCTATGCAAGTGGACCTGCAAGCTTCGCAGCGGACTGCAGTCACAAGAGGAAGTGCATATGTAGAGCTTGCTGCCATAGCATGTAGCATGCATAGCTCTTAGCCTCTAATATACGTACTACGCTACGTACTTGGGAATGAACTTCAATGAAGTAGGTAGGTAGTGTAGCATGCACAGGAACCAAAACAGAGTTGAGTCTGGGTCGGCCTCTTGGATGGTCTGGGCTGTCTGGCCGCAAGGGACCGGGCGTTTGTCGTAAGTACTAATTTGCGGGTGGTTTGGACTAAAAGACGCAAAGATGCAGATGCAGATGCCGTAGAGATGTAGAGATGTAGAGAAGTAATATGTACGGCGTCACGGGCGTCTGCAAGGTGAAGAAAATGGAAGTGAGTCCGCGATAGAATGTGGGGTGAAATTGGATGAATTGGATTGAATTGATTTGGATCGAATCAAAGTCGAATGAGGAGTAGATCCGGAATGGAGCATGGATGGCGTCGGTTCGCTCCTCGTTGGACTGCCATGCGTCTCAATTCCTTGTGACAGCGAACAACTCGCAAGAAAGGCAAGCGGCCGAAAGGTGGCTTTAGCCAAGGTATGTACCTATTGTGTAGGTACATGTATTGATATTAGAAAATACTTACTATGGTATGTATGTATAGATGTAGGAATAATCGTCATGGCGTTTAGTTGATTCCAGGGTCCACGGGCTTGCGTAGCGTACTTTTTTCTTTGCTTTGCTTTACTTTGGGCATCGATGAGGTGTCAGCCTGCATGTCGGGTAAAATGCACGAGGGATGGACTTTGGTATAAGCAACACCACTCAGAATGCTTGGAAATGCATGGTGATGCGTGGGAGAGTGTGTCGAGGTGTGGTAAAAGTCTGGTACTCCCACCCTGGTGGATTCATTGGGAACCAGTCGTAGTAATTCTTGCCGCCCGGCAGCAAGGGATCGGAGACACGGGGTAGAAACACGCGAGATGGATGAAATAAGAACTGCACATGTGGTAAGATGGGAAGATTGGAAGGTTGGTGTACATGTAAGGATGGTAAGGTGAGAAAAGAAAAGCCTGGTAGGGTCGGATTCGGTAGGGTAGCTACATGTAGGGTCAACGTTGGTAGGGTTGGTAAGAAATGACGATGAAACCTTCTATCCCTCATATCCGAACTTCAAGGGAAAATTCGATGTTTAGAATAATGCCTCTCTGCTAAGACGAGGCGAAACCGTAGGGCAAGACCAGACCAGCCATGGCCCACGGTAGCCCTAGATGCAATTACGTCTTACGGTTCGGCACCCAAAAAGGTGATAAGTGACGTGACAGCCCTTGAAGTCTCCGATCTTCAAAAGCTTCCGTGCAAAGTACGACTCTTACAATTATTACCTACCCTGTAATACTATATTGTACCGGCCTTCCCATATTAGGGTACCGGTAGGTAGGTATCACAGAAGCCGCGGTTGAACATCTTACGGGCCAGCACAAGCGCGCCGTTACGTTAGGCAGGTGAAGCAGTACTATGTACGGTATCCATGGACCGCGGATGAGAGTTGGACAGGTTCGACGAGACTCTACATAGTAATATAGATATTAATCATATCGAATTTAATATTTAATATTCGAATACGGTCCATCGTATGTCGATCCAGTTAACAATAACACCAATTGCCTACAATCTTACTTTCCATGGCCATACGTACTATATTATATACATGTATGCATACCGATTATCAACACTTTCAATTTGCAAGGTTCTAAGGTCCTAAGGTTCCAAGATTATACGTGGATTTAGACGCGGGCGGTAAAAAGTCCGCAACCGAAAAATCTACAGCATTCGTGGCTGAGATCGAGGTCTCGGCTAGCCACCTGGGCACTCACCTACCTAACTCGTCAAGCTACGGCTACGTAGCCCATCAGGATGAAGTACAATACAACCCTTGACGCGTCCGAGTAGTATCGTGCCTAGTTATTACCTGTAGTCTTCGGTGTTCAGTAATCTATTCGTCCGGGATGTTTTAATCGCGGCCGGGGAAGAAACGTGTATCTTGCATTATACGGGACACGAATTCGTGTTGAATCTCACCGCCGCTTCTCCACAGATCCGCTCGTACCTGAAGGATCGCCTCAATATTAATATCGTCATTACCATGGCCATTAACAAAAGTAGTTTGTACTCGATACAACACTTATTTACCTAGGTACTCATTGACTTCTATACCGCCTCCTGGTTTAATTTATATATATGTACGAGTACCTCTTGTGTTACATAAGAACTATACGAAAGTCGGTTATTGAAGGGACTACCTAGTATGTTTTGTTGCGGCGCTGCGGATTCGCGTGACCGAAATGACCACTGTAGTAGGGCGTATGACACCGCTTGCTGTCGGCTTCGCTCGACACAACTTGCACTTTCTATGCCGCACGCAAATTGGCGCGGATTCCACATGCGAACACAGGTGCACATGTGTGCGATAGGGATAGGATCACGGAAAATCTTGGGATCTGAATGACCGAGCATCCAGGGAGCCTTAAATCCAAATACGGTTGCAAACATGCAATGCCTTTCCGCAATAGGCATTATGTCCAAGCCTTCTTGGAATAGTTTCAAGTTTCTACGGTGAGCGGGCTGCGGAAGGCTGGGCCAGTCGGTACCCTGCTAGACCCCCTGAGAAATTTTGGGCATCCAACCCGCCGTATGCGCTGTTATAAAGAAATACGTACCTAGCATATATCGTTGTATTGGGATAGGCATGACGCAGCACTTTCATTTCTTCCCATCACGATGATATGTACGCCTCTGCCTCAACTCCTGCACCTGCCGCAATACAACAGAAATCACCCCTGCCCCTTTCAAGGCGAAGGCTAGATACATCGGGGATTCCACGCTCAGGTCACTAGCGCGGATCGAGATGAGGTGGGTTGGCAAAGGAGTTTGCCCTGCATGAGATATTAGGCGATAGTGCTATCACAACAGCGCTCATAGTACGTCTTGTATGTCTTCAGGATGCTGGCAATGCGACAGTCGTCCGGGTTCGGTTTCATGAGACTATGCTGATCAGCAGTCTAGAACTGTGATCCTGGAGGGGCACGCTATAGCGATGACATGCCTGGACATGCATCACCGGCCCCCATTCTGTACCGTAGGCATTGTATCTTACCATCTTACTTACTAGACCTAAGCTACATGGGGCGGATAGCTAGGCAGAGGTGGACCGAAGTACGACACACCAGCTCCGTGGTGGGGTGCAAAATGGAGTGCAAAGCGCCAATTTCCCCAGTAGTTCGGAAGTCGACACGAAGGCTAGCGTACATATCGACCGATTATCTGCAGTCTTCCTTGCTTTATTGAGTCGTGACAGTTCCTTTGGCCTTGCCAGAATACGCCGAGCGATTTCGGCTATACCCGTAACCAGCCAATGAGACCAGGTGGCCGGCCTCTCGGTGATGATGATAGTATGGTAAGCGAGAAAATTGTCAACTGACCCGGCCTTTACGTACGGAGGAGCCTGTATGGGCACCATTTCGCCGCGAGATAGACAGGCTTGTGATAATGATGATCGGGGGCATTCGGCGTGACAGTCGACAAAAAAGGGGGTTCCCGGGTTGGAACCCTATTCGGAACAGAGCCCATTCTGAACCATTGGCCCCCCTTGCTTCCAACTATTTTCCGTCTCTGCATGACGGTCAGTTTAAGACAAGGGTTGAAAGTATCCATATGGATGAGTTGTTAGGTAAGTATGATGCAGAAGTCTAATAGGCCCTATCGTCGTTACTACTATAATCCTAAGAATTGATTGTATCTGAACTCTCACAACAAAAATAACAAGCAAACCACAAATATCGTCACACCTCAACGGTTTTTGTGTTTCGTGCAGATACCTAAGTACCGTACTTTGGTCATCTCTAGTCTCTAGATCCTTCTTTTTCATTGGATAAGCCGGAAGTTCACTAGCAAAGTTGGCAGAGGGTCTAAGGAGGAGAAATGCATGGCGCCTAGGGAGCAGTCCCCACCACAATCGGCAACGATTCGGGGCCAGCAAACACTCAACTAGTTCAGTAAAATAAATATGGGGATCAATTTGCGGGAGCGGCTCGCTGCATGCAGATTCAGTCACGTGAACACGGCTTCAAGGCCCCCTGATTGGTTTCAATGGTTTGAGTATCCCCCTATCCAATCAGTTCCTCTACAGCCTACAAGCTCTTGAAGGAAGCCCCCCGATATGCAGCTCAAGGGCTCCCACCAAGCCAGCAAGCCCGAGAGTTTGGGTCCATCTTGCTTTGGCCTAATGGTCCACCTGTCCACCTGCAAGGCCAATTTGTCGGTGTGCTCACTCGTGCTTCCACGACGGTCGAGTGCAGTAGCCCGGCCCAAAGGGATTCCTTCCTCTTCTTGGCATCCGCGGCCCGCCCGCCTGATTGCATCCTGTCAGAATTGCGGTCTGGATCGTCTGGATCCCATACATCCCATACCATAATAGTACTATTCCCCATGCTAACTTACCGGCCCTATCGAGTTTGGCCCCCTAACCAAGGTGAGGCACAGTGACGACGGTACGTGGCAACCATTATGCGGTCATCCGACTACTTTCTCAAGTAGGATATTGACATATGTAGGTACCTACATAGCTCGGTAGGATAGACTAAGTATGTAGAGATGGAAAAAGCCGAGTATTCCCACTCACCGTCGGGATTCCCAATGGTAAATGGTACTCTAAAACAAGGAAAAATCATCGGTCAAGTTGGCTGTAACGAGAAGAATTCCCATTATGCCAATGCCGACGAAGCTAGCTGATGGAATATACGGAGCTGGACACTAGTAAGAGGCATCCGACCGTACCGGACAGCGGGACATATACATAGTACGCACCGACTTCTAATCGAAGCTTGCTATTATGTGGAAACGGCGAAAAACTATGTGCTTGGACCCTGTCAACTTGCGGCCCCGGTCCCGGTAATAGGTTCTAGCTTGTTGGAGGCATTGTAAGCTTGGAGTCGCCATTAGTCGACGGCCATGTGCTAGATCCTGTCATTATGCTTGATGGACCATATATAGTTTACCTTCCGTATTGGAAGGCTAGGCTATAGAGCAAGATGCAAGGAGCTGCCCTGTACTGTCTTTGAGGGCAGGTTTGCTAGATCAGAGTGGTGTGAGAGCGCCAGTTCCATGGTTTGGCCTTGATATCAGCACTTGTCTTGTTGCGAATTAGTAACCACATAGTTCGAACTTTGACGCCACAATGATGCAGTTTTCGTAGTCATATTGGCGAGGATAGATGGTCAGCTAAGTACTATGGATGAACGAGTATGCAGCACTTGAGTGAGAGCACCGCCCGTTAGATGGATATCAAGGCTGAGCTATTGAATGCAGCGAATATTTTCTATTGACTATATAGATTTAGGCAAAATGTAGGCGTGGTTTTCCTGGGAATATCCCTACATACTCAAGTTCATTCAGCTTCCATGATTCTAGCCTGTCAAAGCACAGCCGGCGCTTAAGAAATCGATAACGAATAGGAATTCTCATAGCAGCTAAGTAAGGTAGCGCTCAGCTTCCAAACCAACTCCCAACAGAAATATGTTCATGAAGTAGATGCGAGTTTCCAATGCTTGGAATGTAATAGTTCACCGAACCTATGTAATTGCATACCTAGTATGTAGGGCATACATGGATAGCCTTGTCTTATTCAAAATATATTCAAATTCGGAACTATCGTACTTGGGCCATTAAAATTCTTCTATTCAGAAACTAGAATGCGCCTAGTGATTAGGTGTGGTGTTCCTCATTCACATTTGGATGACAACCTTGCCTTCAAGGGGTTGACCCCTATACCGACGGGGTAGTGCCACAGAAGTTGTAAAGTCGCATCGAGTGAACCTACTACAAAGTAATACGTGGGCATCCTAGTACTGATATTCGCCTCAGGTATTGATCCAATCTACAATTCAATGGTCATCTAACAAGCATGGGTTTCTCTTGTTAGATGGCTTCTTGCGGATAAAACTATCTGCGTTTGTGGCTAATTCCATCTAGGAGAACGAGAAAGCTGCGCTACTAGAAACACTCAGAAAGGCCTAAAGCTAAGATAGCTAAAACTTTACTATAGATAGAGGGAGATCATCCTGCCTTAAGGAGTCGGTTGAGCAGAACTGGGGCATAGTGTCAGGCTCAGTCGCCAGTGCTGTACATTTTATCAACTCGGTATGTCGTACATGACCCCTCAAACATCATAGCCACCATAGTCGGCTATGTATTTTGCCCCTTAGTAGAGGTTAGTGCCCCCAAAGCTAGATGAGGCAACCGTGTGGACCCCTTTCTCTGCTATGGAGAGGGCCTTTGAATGAGGGCCATGATCTTCCGTACCGCCCAAAATAAAACTAACTAAATTTATTCTTTTTAACAAGCTCCATTGCTGTCTTTGATAGAAATATTAGCAAGACAATTTAGCCCAGATCGCGAAAAAGTAGGTCATGTTGTGAGCTGGGCGATTCGCAATCTCCGAGATGTCTATTATTAAACATTTGTAGGATCACCAACCGGGCGGTTCTCGAATCCCCCAGGTCCCTGGATTCGTGCTAGATCTATGCTGCATGAATCCGTAAGAGGTAAGCAACCCACAATTCTGGTTGTCTTGTAGGTACATTTTGACGTCTTCAGCTGTCAATGGGTAGCTGAAGAAAGGGAGATCCGGAAGGTCACTAAACAACTATGGAGTTGTTAGGGCCGAATAACAGGCGGGTTCATTTATTAGTTCTACCCTCTCTACCTCGCGCCTCATTAAAGCGAAGGCGAGTTTGTCGTGGCCAGTCAGCAAGACAACGTCGCAGATGATGCTGAAAGTATTCAAGATCCACATGCCACTAAATTGGCGATGAACTCGTTCCGCAGTATACCTCGGAACCGTTCGTACTTGTTTAGATACATCGGCATAAACCGTTTCAGCCGCCTGCGGCTGTGTTGTATTGGGTGAAATGAACACATGAGAAACTGCGACTTTGAACCCATGACGGAGCCCCATTCATGACCGGAGCATTGGCGGTTTCGATCTGAGCTGCTCACTCGTCTGCCCGTTGCATCACGCACTCGCCTTGTACGCCGCAGAAGCTTCTGATTTGCATTTAACTAATTATATTATGTCCCGAACGAGAATCTACATTGATATCTAAAGTCACCGTTATATTAGTGCTCGGGATTTGTAATTCAAGGACATCACGGGAGCTATAATGAAGTTATTCATATGCACGATGTTATACTGGTATTTGGTGCCAATTGAAACTTTCAAGCGCAATTACACAAGCAGGTTTGCTTGAATTAAACGTCTTCGAATTTTTGATAAGCTTTGTTCTCAACTATTCTCTATAGTTATAATGGTGTATACTGGTTTATCGTTGGCTTCGAATACTTCTATGGTACCGGAGTAGATGGTGAGGAGTCGTGACGCCGTCGTGTAACTTATATGTACGTTGGGCGCACAATGAGCTGGTGGCTTTTCAGATTATGCAGGCAAACATCAAGTCTGCGTCGGGATTTTGTCGTGCGAGTTTGCATTAGATGCACCGAGCCAATCCAACCTTGCAGATCCCTCCGCGTCCTCGACCCTGATTTGTCTCCTGTATCTGGACTGGGTATGTAGGGTTGCAACATCTAGCACTTGCACAGAGCCGTGGCGCACTATTGCAATGCATCTCATCCCAGCTCGAGGCTTTTGGGCCAACGGCAACAAGTTTTGTGTAGGACATGGGGCTCGCACCGACTGACAACGCCGCCTCGTCGGGGTTATTGGAGGTCATCTCCATGTCTCGTGGAAACCGACGTAGGTAGATATACTCTCGGGAAGAAATGAAACGGTACCGCGACTAAATTTTCAGGTACCCCATCTTCGAGGGTACTTCATTCATGGCACCACCTATTAAGTCATAGTAGAAAACGGTTCGCGAGCGAAACGAGTATAGCCGGTAGTTCATGTTAGAACAGGGTCCGGGCTGAATACAGGGACGCTATATGGCCGAGAGATCGAATTACGCCATCCACGTGCCCTAGAAGAATGACAAGCATAACTACTAAATACTAACAGAGGATTTTCTCCGCTGTCTCGTCATTGGCGGCCAAATATAAGCGCTACGGTACCTTGACCCGTTTGACCTCCCTAACAATAAGTGGGTTTCACAAGCTTGAGCATAGCGAAGTTGGAGCGCGCTACAGCCTACGATGACAACCGGAATTGTATTTGTACAAATACATAAAAAATACATGGTACACGACTGCAGATACGGCACAGTGGTGGGTCGACGGGTCCCAAATCCAACAAACATGGATCTGCACGGATGGGAGCGGATATGTACGAAGGGCGGGAAGAGCCTAAAAGGTGGCGGATGCATATGTCCAATGCGTCACTTAAGACAACCTATCGATACGGTAAGCCGAGGGCGGGAGGGATTTCGCTTTGACGATGATGACGGCGACTGATGGTGGTGAGGATGACGAGGATGACTGCTGCTGGAACCATAACCGTACCAAGCTGACGAGTCCGCGCCTCATCGCCTCACCAAAGGAATCGGACGACCCATGGTCGAATTGGAACTCATACATGCAGTTCGGCCCGCTCGCGGCGTGTTAAATGATTTGATCATGCTTGAGGTCCAAAAGGTCTAGAAAAGTCCCCTGCCAAGAACCCGACCGGGTGTAAGTGGGCGACGAAACCTAGAAAATCGAGGTAATACCAACAGACTGACGGGAATCGTCACCTGTCACCATCGTGGCTTGTCCCACACCCGAAAGCGGCCTGCGCCTGGCATCGGCTCTGTCAGGGGGAACGACCGGACCGTGCATATCGATGGAAGCGTTTGTAATATGCCATTGGTTCACGACTTGTCGCCTGTCAGAAATCTTCTCTGACTCAGGCACCGAACAGGTCAGCAAATCCGTGTAGAGGCCTGTGCGAAGAAATGCGCGCGCAATCCGTCCAGACTTAAACAGAGGACCGGATCGCGATGTAGGGATCAAAAATATAGAAAAGGCGCATAGAAAGGATCAGTGGCTTCCGCTCCGTCGCGGATAGTAAGGTAGTGCTGCATCGTCGTACAGTAACCACCGGCCTTATGGGTAAGGATAACTTGTCGTAGAGGTGTGGTGAGGGGAGGGGTGAGAGTCAGATTCTCAACGGTGAGAGGTCACGAACGGGTCGTACAATGCATCATATGCACACACACGCACACACACACATATCCATACTAGTATCACCGACCACACCATCCTCAGTGACACCAGTCAGGACGGGAGGATCTCCCCTCATCAGGGCGACGCAGCGCAATATCCGGCGGCAGCGCGGTGAAAGTTTACGCAAGCGGCTTCTATAGCTAAGACTCACGATGCACCTATTAGGTGTTTTCCATGGTTCAATACCAAAGGAAACCTGAGCCATATAACGAGCCATTGATGTCAGTGGGAGACGATTGGGATGGCAATCGCATGAGGGATTCCCACCGCCGTCGTTCAAAGTTGCCGGTCTAGCATCTCATGAACGGCGTAGGATTTCTCTTGTGGGCGCGTGAGCCCTGCCCCTTGCTGCTTTGCTTCCATGCTTCCCACGCTTGCCACGCTTTTGGAGAGACTTGAACACCCCCTTGCTCCCTTGCCTGCATTGCCGCTGGGTCCTGCCCCTGTCCCCCTGCTTTGGTTAAACCAGATTCGATGTTTCGAAAGCTCGCATGGGACCAATGAAATCTACCCGTTCGGCTCATCCATTACCAAACGGAGGGATGAGAAGACGGACCTGGAAGCCAAATTACCTCAGACAGCCTAGCGCAATGCGATCAACACAATGTAACGGTGGGGAGCGGGGACGGGCTGAAGCTGTGCGAAAGGGGGAGCTAACGGCGACCCGACCACGGGAGGATCTGTCATTACTTACAGTAGCACCCAAGGTACGCATACAATATGTTCACTTATAGCGGAGATAGCTGCAGGTCGGCTCAGCTCACGGAATCCTATTTCATGCGCACGACGATGTCGAGTCTCGAACGACTCCCCATTGTTTGGCATATAGGATGATGCACTTTCAAATAGCACGACATTGTACGTGAAGTCGGGTCCGGCGAACAAAACAAAAAACAACGCCCTCCAGTTTCATTAATGCCTCGAATTTATCTATGTACCTGGATACCATAATCCTGACAACCTAACACCCTGATACCTTCTTTTTCTCGTAGTCCTAAGCAAGAATCTTGTTGACATCCCTATCTCGTCCCTCAATGCCCGACAATTCTCTCCACCCTCTCTGTATAATGGAATGTGATATTGATTCAATTTTTGCGGTTAACTCGCGGGCCCTCGCATCGCTTAGTGTTGGGTACGCATAAACACCGCAACACTCAATTGCTATTTTCAATGATCCCCTTGCTGATTCGCATCTCCGGCGAACCCGCCCGTCCGGGTCCTGGGTCTCGTTATTTCTCCGTAAGTTCCCCCCTACCATGTCCCCAAAGTGCAAGATACCCAATCTTTATGGGGTACCCATAGTACACATACGTACATATATACCTACATACGTACGCACTTACATGTATGGGCATGATCTCAATGCTACATATAGTTGAAAGATGCATTCAATAGTATATCCTCATCATGCAGCATACTATTGAGAACTAGCCATTACTACGTACGTGTACCTTGGTTGAATGAATTCGACTGGGTTATTCCGCCCTATTATTTTCTAGAACACCATCACGGCGTGAAATAGTTGCTAATATTGCATACTCTGAAACGCGACCCATACCTACCACTGAGCATTGGAAAGGCAAGTCTGTAATGCTTCGAATGTTCTAATGATCTCCCAATTGCACCGGGTTGCTAACCATGGACCATGGTTGGGGATCTTGCAGCGGAGATTGATGAAACCTCTTGCCGTAAATACGAAATGAAGACTGGTAGATAAAATAAGAACAGGAACATCATATAAGGCTGCATTACAGTATTGGAGAATGTCGCCCCCTAATCGTATCTGCACCCCACAGGATGGACACGGCCGAGGCTGACTGTGCGTGCTAATTACTTCGCTGGGGTGCAGCAGGGCCTGGGCCAACAACATACGAAGGCCGCAACGAAAGGTCTCGGGTGGGCCGCTTCGTAACCACGGCCCACGGGAGAGAGACATTTCCATGCAAAGGGCCTAGACGCTAGGCACTAGACACTAGACAACCGATTACCACTTCACGGCCTTGGAACCGCATAGCCTCCAACATTTCCAAGGTTTCCAAGGGGGTGGTGCAAAGTTGCGAGCTCATAAGACCAGGGACACGGAAATATGACGACAGAACGGGCGGTATTCCGTTCGCGGTAATGTTCTTATATGAAATCGTTCACGGCGGAAAGATCACGAGGTAGCAGTTAAGAAAGTCCATGCAGAAATAGACACCCACCCTCAAATCGCATGCTGCGGTACCATCCAAGTGACTCAACTGCAATATCAAGCGCGAAGACACATGCAATATACACGCCATGGAACCCCCGCCGGCCGCTATCCAGCCTACCATTTTGTCCGTCTAATAACCTATCCCACATAGGCCGCATAGCTTGCATATGTTGCATACGGTCCAGGGGTTTCTGATCGTTTGGATGTCGCACGGCAGCCGCTTGTGGACATCCCGTACGACCTGTGAAGCTTACCGTAGTAATAGGCCAAAGGACTACTATGTATGAATGTACTGGCTGTCCTCGGTCCAGGTTTTCCTTAAAATCCTTCATCCTGGTAGGGTTGGTATCCCCAGCACGAAACTGGCGTTCTCTACTTTTTATTTGTTTTGATTCAATGCCTACATATACATATACCTACACTATTGTTTCGTCGAGTAAGGTAGACGACACCACCACCAGGAAAGCAGGAAAAGCCACCTGGATGTATAAGTTGCGCCATACATAGGCGACGCTCATCTTGACCTTATGCAGCCTTAAAGTTGCACATACACATAAACGGATGGATGGGGAGCGATTCACTCTTCCCGTGCAGACAGGTTCCAGCCGAAGAAAAGGGCAATCAATCACACACCTAAACACCTCTCCCATCACTCATCTCCATCAACCCATCACAGCTCCTCCTAAGCGCTAGTTTCGTCTATTATACCTAATAGGCAACGTTGACTACGTAGCGCATCCCGCAAACGTCGAGGGGTCGGCTTGATTTGGCCTGGTTACCGCACCCCCGGTCAGGGTTCCGGGGTCGATTCCCTTGCTGCTGGATCTGTCTGTTCGTGTCGCGACCTTTTTTTTTATTGCAAGTACAACTACTTTTCTTTGCGATTCACGCTATTGAAGCCGCGGTAGCGTGTGCCGGACTAAGAGCCACAGTTGTCATATCATCCACAGTCATCATAATCATAATCACCATCACATCAAATACACATCCATCGTATTCCTTATTATAGCAAACCGGGTTAGGTGGTGTTTCGACCGCAATTGTCCCTTGCCATTGGCACTCTCCAGGGTGGAAGGCATTGTGCAGTGCAGCCCGTTGATCAGAGTTTCGGGTCACCCCGTCGAGCCACTACGTTGGGATCTATCCGTCCGCCTTGTATTCCGTTACCGCATTCCCGTTTCCCAGGAATACTAGTGCGAACGGCTGGGCCTAGGATTCTGATGCTTGGGGGGCATTAGGGTACTTAAACAGCAAGCATCAGCAAGCATCCAACTGGCAGGGACCGCCAAACGGGTTAATAACAGTAGCAGGGTCATTAGCAGGACAGGGCCGGACAGGGCAGGTTAAAAGTGTCCCCCGGGTGTCCATCTCAGGAAAAGCAGCGGTGTGAGAACAAACTGGCGCACGCTAGAGGCTACCCTTGTTTGGATAAGGAGGGGAAATAGAAAGCTGAGTGCCCAGAGCCTTGGGTCAAGCCATCGGCATCGTGATTAGCTGACGGGTACCCCGTCATCTGAACCGGAAGGACCTTGCACACTTGCGTTGCGTGCATCAGGTGCCTATTAACTTCCCAGCTTTGTACAATCCATCCATCCAACGTGACCCCCATGCCCGAGGGTTAAAGACGGAAGCGAAGGATCCCCCAGCGGTATTGGTATTAGTATTGGCGATATTTTGGTATTGTATAGGTACTTATAGACGAAGCAAAAAGCATCCACGCGTACACACCACTCCCCCCGTACGTGCGGGTGTTTTGTACCACGTACTTGGACCTCGTCAGTTGGGTCTACACTAAACCGAAGGGTCCCGTCCCGTTGGCTTGATTGGTATCTAGCAGCAAGCAAGTCTGAAGCACAAACTCGAAGTGGAGGGTGTGAAAAGAAGGGTAGTGAAGAAAAAAAATCAAGCGAGGCGAAAAAAAAAGAAACAGGAAAAAAGGACAATACAGAAAAAAAAAAACAGAAGGGTGAAAAAATAAAATAAAACAGAAGCTGACCGCCCCACCAACAAATGACAACCTGAGCTTGAGCCTGAGCCTGAGCCTGAACCTGAACCTGAAATAATACATACCTACCTACCTACATATACATAAGTCTCTCGCTGACTCGCATTCGGTCAACCCTTTTTCCAACCTTATCCTGTGAGATACTTCTTCACCTGCGGAATACGAAATATTCAACCCAACGAATTTACCTTGCTGCATCTCACCTACGGGATTGTATGCACGAGGTAGTAAACTCTCTCGGCAACCTCATTCGGGGTTCTCTGTGGTGCATGCGCAGCTAGCCAGCCCGAGCCGGCAAGCCGAGCAAGCCAACCTAACAGCCTACCCGAAGCGTTCCACGCCTTCGGGACAAGCCACTGTTGCATTTGGGAAGGATCAGAAGCCGGGCCACGTCGAAAAAAAGGGAGCCCTTGGACTCGTCTTCCTATCTAAGATTAGGTAGTCAGCGGTCTGACTAGCTCCAGCTCTCGGTCTCGAGGTGATTTTCTGGAAGAAGAGAGACAATTTCTGCGTGTCTCTGTTGTGTCCGGGAGTAGCAGCGGAATTTAAGGATTTGGAATCGTACACCACATCACACATCACACAACGGCACCGAGAGAACTATAATTACCCATCCATTAACCCTTCGAAGGAGTTTGACCTCGTACGCCACCATTGAGAGGACCGAGCGAAAAAGGATCGGTTCGGCCAGAGGGACTCATTTTTTTCCACGCCGCATTGCTGCCACGAGGGGCGGCACAGCAAAAGCCTCCAAAGAAACTAGAGATCCAAAAATAACGAAGAGGAGAGGAAAGGGAAGAGGAAAAAAAAAGAAAAGCGAAATCTCTACCGAGATTGAAGTTGTGGCGCTCCATCAACATCGTCATCGCCATTATCAAGGCAACCTGTCAAACGGCAAAGCTGGGACCATTAATACCTACCTACCATTACCATACGGGTACCCGGTTGTTTACCTCCAAACGAGGCATCGCCACAGAACTTGGTCATTCTGTATTCTACTACCAGATTCTTAGTACAAGACGAACAGCAAAAAAATTGTAAGTCATACGCATAATATTTCATACCTAGTGCCTCCTTACTTTGCCTACTTACCCACTCATCTCATCTCATTTACATACATACCTGGTACATATATCACATATCCACACAATCCACACATATCTTACTTAGACGGCGCATCCCACCCTATGTATGTAAGTAGATACTTGGGTAAGATGTGGGTTTTTGGCGTCTGGTGAGAATTATTGAAGATGGATGAATGAACCGAGCGAGGGGTACAATACCTAGTACACTCAGACAGAGCTTCCACTTCTGCTTCCACTTCCAACATTTACCATATTTGATTATTTCATCTATCCATTATTTTATTTCCAAGCTTTCAAGGTTATTGTCACTATTACTATTATTATTTCTTCATCGTCACTACCAAAACTCCCTAGCAACTCTTAAACCTGGAAATAGTTGCAACTTTAATAAGGCACGTACCCGTACCTACACTTACACATACACACATACACTGGATATTATACATCCATCCATTCAATCATTACACATCATTGATCCATCCAACCATCTATCCATAGAAAGAAGGGGGCAGTCAATTCGACCGAATCAGATTGGGTCTTGTGTCTGCGGCCGGTTCTGCGACCTGCGAGGCCTAACCATTCCCACGGTTCTGCGATTGCCCATTAGGCGCGAGGTACAAGCCTAAACTTGGACCTGATTGGAAAAGAAACCGCCCCTTCTAAAGTTCTTAAAAGTCAATTGACCGGACCCCCCCGGCTGCAGAGGTTGCAGAGGCGCAAGAGACGCAGAGACGCAGAGGGAGGGTATTATTCGAATCACACCTCACCACCTCACACCTCATCTTCAATGTTCAATGCTCAATTCTTAATGCTCAATAATAATAATAATTCCCCGTGCGACGCAACCACCTGAACTAAGTAGTTATTTTACCTTTTACCTGCCTCTATCTACAATCCTACTACCTCTACCTCTCTCTACATACCTTTTTCATTTTTATTTACCCTGTACCAAATTCTATTGCGCATCGTTTTCATCGCATCTATATATCAATAACTAAAACCCGGGTCGCGACCGTGACCGTGCGAGGGTTTACCGTTTTCTGTCTTCTCTCTTACCTTACGTCAACCACCTACACCATCTACATGTACTGGTGTTCCTTGCACTAGAGGTACAAAACAATAGAATCAATACATCCATACACCCATACATCCATCGCCATCAATATACCTTCTACCTTACCTTACTTTACTTTACCTTGCCGTTTGGGTTTTTCGGTAGACAAGACGCAGACAGACATACACCTACAGTCTGGTCTCACGCACGGCGCATATTCACCCATCCATCCGTCCATTCAGCCATCCGTTCCTGTCCCATCCTAATCCAATCCTCCTCGTCCCCTTCCTCCCCATTGACAACCCACCAGTCACTGTAATTCTTTTGACCAACACATAGCGGCAACTGGATGAAACTAACCTAGCTTCTGTTAGTGAGATCGTCCAGCCGCCTTAGCCACTCCGCAGGTAGACGACGTCTTGCTCGGTTAGCGACTCAATAGCTTATGCTGGTTGCAAGTTGTTCTTTTTTTGCCCTTCGGTCGCCAGCTCATCCACACCATATCCACCCGCAGTAGTTCATCCGCCGTCGGTTCCGTTCTTTTTGATTCTGGTCCACCGGCGCGAATCACCGTTCTTACTTGCCCACCCCGGAAACGAACTCTGCCGCTAGTAGGGCATTAGCTCTACATACATGCAGTCACTCATTCGAGAGAAAAAAAAAAGGTACGTTTCTGCTTCACAACTGGATCTCTAAGTCAAGTGCCACCTGAAACCTGCCTTGTCCTGCGTCTGCGTCGGGCGCGGCAAACATTGCTCGAATCAACTTGGGCGAAGCCATTTTGAGCTACGCTATCTTGGGCAACTTTTCCAACAACCATCTATCTCCATATCCACAATCAGACAGTCAGACAATAATACCCAGTCCCAAGTCTATATTCTACCTACATACATACGTAGTAGTATCTCTCAGCCGGGTCCAGGTCAGGTCAAGTTACCTATTCCCATTTTCATTCCCACTCTCACTGCCATTCTCACTCTCATTCCCGTCCCATCACCCTTGCACTGCGGGTCCTGCTCCGCTTACAGAACGCAGAACTGCGTCTGTGTAAGTAGCTGTTGTCGTCCCTGTCCCTGTCCCTGGTCCCAACATTAAAACCTCCAAGTAGCTAGGCATACAACACATACACATATACATGCAGAAAAACGCATAACCTACCGCGCCGGCACGCACCTGGGTATCTAGGTAGTCAATGTTGCCAATTGACCCCCTACCAACCCACTATCACTTACCTTACTTACCTGTCTTGCCTACCTAGCTCAACAAAGCCCGTCTAAACACCAACCTACTTTGAGAGACCTTCCGGAATCTTACTGTTGGTTGTTAGCTGGCTTGTTGATGGCTGGCTTGCCTGCCGTTGTGGTTGTGAGCTGCATATTATGTATGTAGTCTCTTTCCTAGGCGGCGGGTTAGTTCCCGTTTGAACGGCGTGTGTAACGAAGATCCTGCGGTTGTGCGAGTATGTGTGCGTGTACCTGCTGTGTATGGCGTCTGTGGTGTGTGTGTGCAAGCCTATATGTGTATTTGTGGTTTTTAATGAAAATTCATGGGGTTGACCCGACATGATCATTTTACCTACACATTTACATATATTCTTGGATCATCTTGGTATTCATTTAGGCCCCTCCTGGTTCAATCTTTCCCATCAGCCGACTAAAAAAGACCGTTGCTATATTTTTTCTCTCTCTTACCTTGCCTTACCGTTTGTACTAAGATACATAGTTCTATTTTACTCGGGCTCAGTTCCAGCTAACGGGCTAGCTAGGCTTTTCCAAGATTCTCTTGCAGCAGCCCCCAAGGGTCATCCCGCAACCAAAATTATAGAAGAGTCAGACCCCGTCTCTTCCTCCCGGCACACTAGACTCCGCCATCTGTATTGTTAAGGTTCTCCCCTTCCACCACGGTTGGCCCCGCCATTACACTTAAGGTCCTAAATTTCTTGCGCCGTTGTTCCACGCGCAGCTATCGTCTCTTTTACTCGGAACTCTCGCTCCCTTCTTCATTTTTACAACCCTATTGCGTTTGACTCAGGCCTTCGCCTTATCATATTAACTCATAATACTTTCCAACCGCTCCCAACCGCTCCCCCGTTACATGTCTTGTCGACGGGCCCGGTAGCCTTCAGCGACATCGGTTTCGTATATGCATCTGACAACTTCTGGGCCCGAGGTTTGCCACGCCCCAGTCCCGCGTTCTCCTTCCAGGTCCCTAGAAATTTGATATGATTACCGGCTGTTGTCTTGTCCCGTTCCCGGAATTACGCATTGAAAACTAAGAGAAAAAAAGAGAAGGGCACCCAGCAAACCAGGGTGCATTAGTCTCGAAACATACGCCGCCTCCAACGTCACTTAAAGCCACCCATTTCCTAGCTTCAGTGTGGTTTTTTATTTCCAAACGTCCACCCTGGCGCCCCTAAGCGTCCGTTAACGTAGCATGGCCGAAGATCGTCGACATAGGGGACAACCGCAAAGGCACGACCAAAACGACGATTCTCAGTACCCTCCAGTTCCAGGTGAAGAAGACGATCGTGCTAGGGCCATACCCTATCACACACGACCAATGGCGACTGGTTCAGTAAGACTACCCTCTATTCAAGATCCTCACGGCGCCTATGGCTCGACCGGCGGTAGAGCTTGGGATCCGAGAGCCGCTGGCTACGGTCCCTCGCCTAATTCTACGAATGGCTATCCTCCTCCAGCCACCGGTGCACAAGGAGCTGCTGGTTACTCACCTCCAACCGCTGGAAACGCCTATCCGCCTCCAGGCTCCAGTCATCCGTCTTATCTTCCGCCAGTCCACGCACCAGCTCCAGATCCCAGAGCCGCCTATGCGGATCCGAGAGCACAACCGCAATATTACCAAGCGTATGGCACACCGAATCCCTACGACTACGGATATCGGACAGACCGTGGTGCGCCTGGGGCGTACCCTCCCGAATATGCGAGAGGTGGTCCTGGGGCAGCTGCTGTGATGCAACAGTCTGCCCCTCGGCAACGAACTTCGATTGCTTGCAGATACTGCAGAAGGAGGAAGGTAAGAATGCGCTAAGTATACAGGTACCATAGAGATGTTCCAGGGGCGACTAACATTTTTGTAGATTCGTTGCAGTGGTTATCAGAACTCTCCTGGAGGGAAATGCACGAATTGCATCAAGATGAACCAAGAATGTGTTTTCCAACCGGTTTCCTCGTCCTCATCCACTGCATTTGTCCCGGTCTCAGCGCTTCCAAACGGTATTCCACCGGGCACCCAGCTATTTGGAGCATATGGTCAACCACTCGGAGGCCCGTCAAATCTCGGCCCGGCTGGCAGCTATTCGGCTACAGGCCAGCAGTATGATCAACCGCTGCCGTCACCGACTGGCTCGTATGGATCATTTTCGGAAGAGAGGCCCGAAACAAGTAGGCGGAGAGCGCGACCTTCCGACGACGAGCATGGTGTGCGCTTACCACCTCCAAACACATTTCCCGACGACAATGTGCGACGGAGGTCTCCCTCATCTAGCGGCAGTCCAAGCCACCTCCAGCCGTTATCGCAAATCCAAGCGCAACCGGTTGCATATGCTGGGTACGATAATAGAACGCCCCCACCGAGAGGCAGTCCTTCTGGACCTCCAGCAGGGCATACTACCGCGAGTTCTGTGATGAGTTTGGAAAATATAATGGGTACTGGTCCTCCCGGCGATGATATCGACCGGAAGATGCTGGGTCGTTTAAATCGGCGGACATAGCCGTGGGGTCATCGAATATCTACAGCAGCCACCGGATGGCGAACAAATCACTATACTCATAGGGTACTCACGGGGGAGGAGGTCTAATGAGAAGAGTTGGGGAATTAGATGGCTGCTGGCGGCTTGTTAAATGGCTAAATCGGCGACGAGTTCTCGGTGTTCTAATCGATTTCCAATTTACGAGTGGGGGGGTTACATCCTGGGCGGCATTTGCATTTCAGTCATCGGGGCGGCGGTATTACGAGTCGAGGGCGTCAATCGCGGTCATCTGCGAACGAGCACGAAAATAGGGGAACGGGGCGCTCGAAAGACTACCTTACCTACTTAGATCACTTCTAGTTTGGCGACAAACCTCGATCATAGCATTGTTTTTTTCACTTTTTTTCTATTTGCTTTCTACAACGGTTCTACGTATGATTTTAATTTCTTAAAGACGCTTTATTCGATTCAAGTACGGGGAGGGAAAGAGAAGATTGGTTCGCCTCACGGCAAAAAAATCTACATGCTGGTGGTTGCTCTGGTTCTATTACGTCGTTGTTTTTTTCTTCTCAACATCCTCCGTTACGTTACCTCCATAAATCGAGCCATGGCCCAAGCGAGACGGTGGGCCTCGGTCTGCTTCTCTTCAGAAAAGAGAGAGAGAGAGAAAGAACTTCAAATCGTTAATCAACGCGTTTACACATTTACACATATTCACATAAAGAGACCACCTATAGTCAAGGTGGTTCTAGATCATGGACCTTAAGTAGCGGTGACAGCAATACTATGAGCCTAAGCTAATAGCATAGCTGTACTTTGTGTTATTGCTGCGTATGCAATGTACCTAGGTGTAGAGGATGATGATGCGAGAAGCTCAGGGGGCGAGGGGTAGGATAGGGGTGGTTCGTTAAGCTAGGACGACTAGGACGACTAGGACCTGTGGACCCCTTCGTAGTGGATACCGGGGGCCAAGGTTCGATAAGAGAAGGGCTGGGCTGGATTTTGTTGGCAATTCTAGCCACGAATGCTACTGTACCACTCGCCCATATCCCATAGTACGCGGAATATGATCCGGGCAAAGCTCTTGGGATACTAATTTGACGTTGGCAGCGGTATCCCAGTCACGGTTACGTTCTGGGGATCTTAGCGACACATTACACGCATACGCCAGCACCGTCGTGACCACGCACTGGCTTTATTCCAAAGTTCCTCGCGCCTAGGCGAAGGAGGGGAATAACTCCATAATCCGGATTCGCCGTGGCGATGTGGACTCGGTATTCACCCGCCAGCTTCTTCAACGGAACAACCCGCGGAAGTAGGTGAACGAGCGAGCAATAATTTGAATGATATATATATAAATATGTACATAAGTAATATGACAAAGCTGAGTATAGCTGGTACGATGCTATACAGAGAGTACGGAGAATATATTGTCTATAAACAACGACAAAACAATGTCAGATCTGTAAGCTATGCTAGCTCGAAGAGCCGAAGAATGACATAGCTACACGTATGCGAGATGACATCCCGAAGACGGCAAACGTGACTTAGCCTCTTGCGAAGCAGACGCGTGACAGTGAGATGTTCTAGGCAACTCCCGCAAGGCGCCGAGCGAGGACCCTTAGCCCTCCCATAATCATGAACGGGGCAGAACGGAACATCAACTAACGGTTAGTGAAGCCGAGGAAACAAGCTAGTTGCTAGCTGAATTGTACTTCGTATTGTCCGTGTACCTAGCTACTGTGTTATGTGTTTTTTTAAAATGAGCTTATGACTAGCCAATTTGTTTCGTAGCGTTAGGTTCTTTACTTGGGTATGGAGTCGGGAAAATCCCTGGGGATCAGACTAGTCAGCATCAGTTACATAACCTGCATACCCCAATCCTTTCGAACCAGCCTTGTTGCGGATGTACATAGCATTACGATCCCCTACCATATTTTGGGGGCTAG
Organism: Hypomontagnella monticulosa; assembly: GCA_902825475.1. NCBI lineage: Eukaryota > Fungi > Ascomycota > Sordariomycetes > Xylariales > Hypoxylaceae > Hypomontagnella > Hypomontagnella monticulosa. Next base: position 2,487,785 of record CADEBF010000007.1, read on the forward strand.
GGATCTGGGGGAATCTCTGTCTCACCTCCTCACGATCAGCATACTCACTATATAGCTATTGATGTTGAATATACATACATGTAAAATTTACTAAATAATTTCCTCTCTCCATCTACTCCAATGTAGAAGGGGTGAAAGGATTCTATCGTGAGAGACATTACCTAAAAGCAGCGGACTCCAGTTTACCCACATAGACTACTGCAAATAGTGCTCCTTATAGCATGTCTTCAAGGATATCCAAGACTAAGACTAAGATCCGGCGGCCTTTGTGGGACGCAGCGGATGACGCCACGTACCGTACCGTACCGAAACTCTGCGTTTGCCTGTTCTCCATCGTTCGGGCTTTTTAAACCCCTTGAACCTGACTGGGTCGGGGCCGCGGCCCATCGAGCAGGCCTGGCTGGACAAGAAGAGTCTATCTGCCACACTGGTGCTGCGCGCCTTGAAACCAACGAGGCGGTATCGGTATTCCTCCCAGCCGACTGGACGATTGGCGACCTTTTTGTACTGTACCTAGCTAGACCGTAGAGGAGGCTCGCTCGCTTGCTCCCTTAGATGATGACTAAAACATTACTGTGCAATAGATCCTACCGCGATGGAGTTGGTTTGGATTCTGCCGGACCAGTAGAATTAGTCTGCGCTGATCTTCTAATCTCCTGAAGACAAACATGAACGGACACTAATTCCATTGCTGTTACAACTTCTTCCTGTATGAATTCCTCGCGAGACATTCTACTTTAGCAAAATACTATGCTCATTCTAAATCTGCGCTATTCGATGGCCCAAGCACTTAGTCGATACCAGACTATTAGCTGAAAATGATCGACATTTCCATAGCGCGCTCTCTTCCATCTACCACGGGAAACAGACCTACGTGTCCTAATCCAAAGTCGAGATCATTGGACTTTCTCGGGTAGTTTTGCTCAGGAAAATCGAACCGAAACATTATACTCTATAGTTTCCCAACCAACTCCGTTACAAAGTTTCCAACGGGCAGCAGAACGGCCGATGCCGAAGTCCCTTCATCCGTACGTAAGTAAAGTAGCCTCAATGGCTCGCTAACCGCCTAGAGGGAGCATCTCGTACCAGGAGACAACCTTATAACTAGTAGCCCGGCTTCAGCATTGCGTGGAATACCCAATATGGCTCATACCCGTGGACGTACCTTTCATCTGCGACGGCCCGACATCCCTTACCCCGAACCTAAGCGTCTACCACAAAGATCTCGTTACGCTCTTCGTGATATGACGGACAGGTGAGATGTCAATGCATGGCACAGACCACTATCTCACGACTACAAGAGAAGATTCGGGATTGGCATAAGCTTACCAGCTTCTATCGTAACACTATTGCCTTCTCTTCTTGCTACGAAAAAGACGTGATGAAAAGCGCCCAAGTTAGGAGAAATTAGGTAGGAACTTTGCTTCGTGGTTCAAGTCGGACGGCCGGGAAGTCTAGACGAGTTTACAGTTTACTTCCCTCTGCTAACATAGCCTCCGAAATGCGGACTCAACCCCTTTCTTTTTCTCTCGATACTGTGGGAATTAACGAGTGTTAATTACTTCTCTATTGCCGACTAATCTACTCTTGATACAAGGACGACGGCGACTCTATCCCCAGAGGCATCTTTCAAACTTACTAACCATGATCGAGTCTATACTCGTAATTAGTCGACCTACATGTAATATAACGGTATGATCGAATTGGTACCTTATTTTATTATACAATTACTAACTAAACACCAGGTATTTCGAAATCCATGCGGCCGTATCCTCACCACAGACTTCCGCTTATTCTACGAGGGTGAGACCTTTCACCCTAACATCGGCCTATGATACCCTACTATACTCCGCAAATTACGGCCGAAACATCGCTCGAACATACACGGGTTACGGAAACCTTATAAACAATTGATCGTTTATGACGTTCATGGAATAGTAAAAAGAGGTGCTCTGAATAAAGGGCACATACTGGGAAGATAGCGAGGGAAGAATATCGAAAGGGGTATCCTCCAACCTTACAAACGAGCGCTTCCTATGGCATGGTCATAGTTCACGATAATTTGCGAATTCCTGATTTGAATTAAGGCGTATTGGTTCAAAAGGTTTAATTTTGGCCAAGAAAACGATAGGTTATACCGACATCCCTATGCTCTCAATAACCATGAATTGGGTAATAAAGGAGGACCCGTGGTAGGCTTCTTGTTGGAGAACATATCGTCCCGGCACTTCAGATCTACCCGGAATTTCTTTACTGATAGCCCTGCTTTGTTGTATTGTATAATATACTTACTTGTACTCTCAGAGCATATCGACAGGAAAGGAACGAAAGCCATCGACCAGACTCTCGGGCCTTGCGAAAGGGTCTCAACCACAATAGAGTTGTGCCAAAGTCCTAAGATTACCTCTCTTAACTACGAGCTATGGACACATTAATACCTTAGCTGCTTTGCCGAACGACGAATTACGATATATATCCATATATCTAGCCAATACTTTTCCTTCCCGGCGTTATATGGTTGTGGTTCACCGAGGGAGAAATGGAAGCCATCGTATTTGAAACTTAGCATAGCCCATTGCTTAAAGGAAACCGAGCATATCAGTTTCTGGACCGTGTAACGGTGCCTGTATGGTGTGCTATGATCAGGGTAGTATCGGTTTGTGGAACTGGTGAGACTGTCCTCTTCGCACATACTGACGGTGACCTCTGGGACGGACCTTCTCTATGGTCCATGCTATACGGCGCATATGCGAAACCGTGGTTTAATATCTATATGCTACGCTTAGGGAGGTTCTAAGATAGCTCTTGGCAGTACCGATTATCCGCGAAGAAGATACCATACGTCTGGTATGCTTTATAGAAAGACCTACATACAACTTGGCGGTAAAAAGGTGGGAAGTGGTAAATAAGATAGTAAATTAGTATGACCGTGGTTTTGTTAACTTTCCCTTAAATATAACGCATCGTAGTTTGTACTAGGAGAACTCCCCTACCGTAATAGGAATTTGTGAGCCGCCCAAATCCTCGAAGCGAGTGTGCGTCAATGATTTAACAACTAAACGACTCCTTGAGGTACCCACAACATAGCAAGACAAGTAGGTGATCACTCTGAGACCGAATAATCAAGTGTATATAATAGGCACTACATATACATTGTATAGACGCCTATACACACCATACATCCGTACGTATATGGTGATAGGATAGATACTATAGTAATTAGGACCCAGATATTGTAATGGGAGCCATTGATTAAGTGGCGGGGGCACAAGTTCATATCTATTTCCTGGCCTTCCCGTGTTTGAATCGTGCGTAGCGAGATAGCAGCATGTGGGTTAATATTTGAGCGAGTAATCTCACATTGAAGTAGCATGAGGCGGAAGCATATGAATCCAGTCCGATTTATCCTATGATTATTACGTATATAGGTCAGAAAGGAGTTACTACTAGCCCCTCTATCTACGGACTAGGCACGGAATATCAATCACTATGCTTTTCGTATTGATGAGAGTCATATCAAATAGGGGTCAGGGTCGCCGTCTGATTGGAGGACTTGGTAAACTAATGGTATTCATATAGGGAGGTAGGTGTCTAGTTGATTTAGAAAGTCAGCAGAGGAGACTGGAGGACGCATGTACCTGGCACTTAAGAGAAGTAGATACGTAGTATGTATGAATAAATCAGGGGAATGCGGTGGGATAGGGGTAACAGGTGAAGCAGCATCGAAAATCAAGTCGAATTCTTTAGGGAAAGAAACAGAAAGGAATGCAAAAAGCTCACTTGGGGGGATATAGCCTGGTTCATTTCGTGTCGAGTTTTACTGATCATCATAGGTCAACTGCTACCACTACACCACAACCTGGGTACGTAGATGAGGGGCAGGTCAGTTACTCAGGACCAAAAGCCTACATGTTATTACTCTATATAAGTCTTGGTTGGTTGTTTATCTTAAGGAACCTGTCACCTAAGTTGAAGGCACATACCACTCCCTCCCCCCCGACGTAAACCGCTTCAAATAACATCTATAGATGAAGGGGGCAAGTCGAACTTTGATCACCAAAGATAGCGATATATTCTTGACAGTAAACACTTAGCTTTAATGGTAGATATGATTAAGATACCTCTTATATTACTCATTTCTAATGCATATATGGATGATTTGGGGTCTCTGATTTAGTTTATGGGAACTGCGAATGCACCACCCAGCAAAATTGCAGGTTCGTTAATACTATGATGCTCGTAACTAGAGATTGCTGTTAGTTTCATTACCGCTCTAAGCTCTGTTCTACAAGGGAATTTTACTCACCTTAACGTCCCAACACCGCCGGCTTCCAACAAGAACGCTGGGCCATCATGTAATGTCTTCCCGACCCATCTCATAGCGAACGCACGGAGTATGTGGCCGTGGGCTACGATTAAGACGTCTCCTGGTGGCAGCTCTTCTGACTTAGACTTGCCAATTACGGGGCTGTGCCACTTCTCCCTAATTTCCTTGATCAGACGGTCCACGCGCTGAGTGACGTCGTCAGGGGTCCTAACGGTGATATTAGCTTCTACCTCCCTTTATTATTCCCCTTATCGATATTAACGGTCGAGAGAAATAGACGGCAACTCACTCTCCAAACGCGCACCCATCCCTCCAGATATCCCATCTTTGCATCAGACCCTGCTTTTCGCGAATGGCTCGGATCTCTGGACTCGTTATGCCCTCATAATCACCGTAGTCCCACTCGCGGATATCCTCGGTAACCTCAACGCGGGCTTTGCAGTCAAAGCCTGCTTCAGGAAGCTTCTCGCCGTGTATTTTCCACGGTAGGGGATCCGCAATGCCGAGATTAAGCAGTTCAAAGGTCCGCTGTGCTCGCTTTCGCGGTGAGACGTATCTAGGACACGGGATGATCAGTTACCCGTGAATACTTATATCAAGCTACCAAAACCCAATGTTGATAGACTAAAATAGGCCAGGGGTATAGATGAGTTTCAGGGGAAAACAGGGTTGCATAGCGAATCAAACTTCGGTTTCCGTAAGATCACAGCATTGAGTTTATAAAACAACGGCTTAGATCGGACGAAGCTGTAGTTCAAGCCGTGAAAGCCGTAGATAATTGTGGACAATGCCCTGGCCCTAACAACCCCCTTGTAGGCGAGAAAGTTAAAGTGAAGATGGGATATAGGTACGCTCGGACATCCGCATATCTGAACGGGAGATGAACTCACACATGTGCAAGTTGCTTAGGCACAATCAGCCTATCATTTCCTACGAGCGCTCGACCGGTTGCCATCACACGCTTCTCTCCATTGGCCGTTAAAGGGATATCTGTCCGACCCGTGTGTTTGCCACTGAGCGACCACTCCGTCTCGCCGTGGCGTACGAGGAAGACGCGAGGGGTTGTCATTGCGCTTGGTTAACAGAAGAGCCTTCAAAGGATAACAGTGGATGTGGTTTGGATGAGATGCACTGCCAACAATTGAGTCGACCTGTACTGCAACTCGACACTGCACCGATGTAGGTCTCCGAATATCACGGATATAAGACCTAGTTGCATAAGACTCGTCTGGACGAACGTGAGCCTCGAAAGCGCAGCCGACTGAACTTTGCCGAGGGATAGCAAGAGAACGGCCTTCAAGGTCCTCGCAATAGTTGAATAGGCCTTCGATCGGCCCGAGTTTCTAGTCTGATATGAAAGGCGGCGCAGACAAACCACAAACCCCTCAGAGACGGAGAATGACGTTAGATTTATGAATTAGGACTCGGCCGTAACAACGCTCTGAATTGGAAGACCCGGGAAATCAACTACGACAAGAGCCAAGATAAATCTCACGATTTTCGAACAAACTAGGAATAGCGATACTTATTATACTTGCTGTTTAAATACATTTCAAAAGAAGAAAGGTTGACAAATTGGCAGGCTAATAGTATATCCTAAGTACCTACAGCGCTGCGTACATTAGTGCATGTACAAATTGGGGGGCATCTGGAAGCTCTATCAGCGCTGGTTATCAGGGCGATCAACCTGAACGATGGGGTTCCGCGCTACTGTAAGCGGATTACTAAGAACCCTGTCACTGCCCGCTATTGGTACCCACGACGCCGGCGGCGGACCCAGCGGCGCCGACTTTTCTGCCGCGGAGCTTGGTTTTGAGCTCCAATCCTGGCCCGCCGCTACAATACCATCTCCGACCTCGCCAACTTCTTCTGCTACTGAGGCGAATTGTACGGACGGGCGAATTATTTACCACAGCGAATTTCGACTCCCGAAACCCCCCGAACCGGCTGTCCTGAACGCTGCTAGATCCATTGCGTCGACGTCATCGTTGGTTCTGCTCCCACTTAGCAGCACCAGCTCTTTTACCGACAGCGACACCACCAGCGGAAGCGGAAGCAGCGACAGCAGCAACAGCTTAGAAGGAACAGGGAATGACAAAATACGCAAGAAAAGAGTGAGGAAGAAGCGAGAGGCAAGCGAGCTCTGCTGGAAGGCGTACTGGGGATAAGTCCAAGCGAACGACGCCACAAACCAGAATCCCAAGATCACACACCACAACAAATCTCAATGGCGCGCTCATCACCGCCACCCCCCTCGCGGCCCCCGCGACAAACCCGGCGCGGCGCGGCGCCCCCTCCCAAGATTCCCAGTTCTAGCACTGGCGGTATATCACCGAAACGGCTCGTGTGGACAGGCGCCTTCGCGGCGGTCACGATTGTGGGCGCGATCTACGGCGCGGGGCTGAAGACGCAGCAAGAGTTCCATTCGGAGAAACAGAAGATCATCGAATCAACGCCCGAGGACCGCATACGCGATCTAGAGGCGCGGCGCGCGGCGCTGGTCACGCAGAGGATGCCGCTCGAGCGCAAACTACGGGATTTGAGGGTCAGGATGGAGAAGGATGCTGCGGCTGCGGCTGCGGCTGCGGCTGCGGAGGGTGGAGTTGGAGATGGTAAAAATAGGTGAGATTATTGAGTTTAAAGATAAAGAGAGGATGGGATGACACGCTGTGTGGCGTGCTGGCTCCCCTTGGTGCATCACGGATTTGGAGCACTACGCCCGCCTTTGGAAGGAATGGTTAAACAACAGCCATGCTAGCCTCCATTCATACCTCGAGGTGAATGAGAGACTGCGCTATAGCGTGCGTTATATGAGATAAGGATCGCCCATGTAAGACGATACCGACCTGGCGACAGAAGAGACGGTCCTAAGCGTGTACTATACCATACCCTATGATACCCACAAGGGAGGTCGAAGGACTAGGAAAATTGTACGAAGAGTTTACAATCTGGAGGCGTTGGCGATAGGGATCTTGTTTATGAACAAGATGTCCGCCGTACATGTAACACAACCACACACAAGAAAATAGAAGTCAATATTTTGACCATAAAGCCTCATGGCATTTATTTTCCGTACCGTCCCCTACCAAGTGAAAGTGAGTCTAATGCTAGCCCCAAGGTTCCTGCTTTGCCGCGCACTCAAACGCCCATATGCGATATCACGTCACGTCCCTATCCTAACTACTCAATTACGCCTTCGGCGGAAGGCAACGGAATCGCACGGTAGAGTAGGATAAGAGCCGAGTGCGACTCGCCGCCTCCAGCAAGTGCCTCGATCTTGTCTGCTGTTACCTCCGACACCTTGTCGTCGTTGAACCACCACCACTTGCCATCTTCGTCCTTTCGCTTACCCGTCTTAGCATCAACCGGGACAGACTTCTTAACGTAGGCAGTGTAATGGCCGCTGTCAGCGCTGGCGCCCTGGTGCGTGACGACACCTCGAAGCTCGTATAAACCAGACTGGTTCGCACCGTCGTCCTTGGCCAGCTCCGGGTCAATAAGGGCATTCAGTTCCTTCTTGGCTGCGAGAAGTGCCGCGTCGCGTTCCGCATCGATCTCAGCGTCCGTTTTGTAAGTCTCACCCATCTCTACGTCGCCGTCTGCCGAAGTGCCAGCTTTCTTTTTATCATCCTTCTTCTCGTCTTTCGCGCCTTTGCCACCGGGAATATCGGCGGCGTCCTCACCAGAAGCATTCCGCTTGCGTCGCTTACGCGCTCGCTCGATATCCTCCTCGTCCTTTCGAACCTCCCGGACCTTGTCCCGGACGGGAACCAGCATCCCCTTCAGCTTATCATCACAGAATTCAACAAGATCCAGCTCGTGGGGGAAGGTCACCTTTCGCATGATCTTGGCCTTCTTTTGGGTCTCCCGCTTCCAAAAGAAACGGACGAAATGAACCGTCAGGTACTTGGGTAATCGCGAGATCTTGGAGGTCTTGGTATAGGGGGCGTCCCGACCTAAGACTTCTGACCTCTTCTCTAGCTTCTCACTCAGACCATTTGCAATACCATCTCGCAAATGGTTTGTGCTCGCGTCGATGTGGCAGTTAAGCTTCAGAAAGGTCTCTTTTGAAGTCACAGGCTGCTCTCCACCCTCCTTAGCCGCGGGCTCGTCGCACTCTAACTCGGATGTAAACTCTCCCGACATATACTTGTCGATGAAAGAGGTTTCGGCGTCGGCGGCGGCGGCATCCTTGACGCGTAGCTTTTGGCGCAACTGGGTAACTATTTGAGACCACGCCTCCTCCGCATCTTGCTGGGCGAATCCATGGCCAGTTCGTGAACGCTCGGCAAATTGGGGGAAGGAAGTTCGCAAGGCGGTTAGGAACGCATGAGGAACGTATGCTTCCTGTGTCTCCGACATATACTTGTAGAGCTCTCGAAGCTGTTTCGTTAAATCCAATGGTGGTGAAAGAGAAAGACTAGCTGAGGGTGCGGCCGAAGGTTCGTATTTTACTAGAGCATCCTGAAGTTCCGGGATGGCACGTAGAGTTTGTAGGGTAGAGTTGAGATAGCAGGTATTGCCAAGGTTGAGCAAGCCCGCAGGTATAGCTCCCTCCTGCTGTGCAGCCTCGGCTTCCGTCATGTCCTCGACGAACTTAATCTTTTCCGTCGGTCGAGCGAGTACATCCTGGCCCGCTTTCCCCGGCGTCCCTAACATCATAATGGTTTGGCCGGGTTTGAAACCGAACTTGCTCATGGGGGCATCGTCCTTCAGCTGGCCTCCCTTGACCAGAACCTTCTGGCGCTCGGGCTCTACGCCGGTGAGACTGTAAAGTTGGAATTTGAAGACATCGCCAGTCGAGTCGGGGTCAACCTCGATATCATACTTGGTGCCCTGGTGCTTGACAACGACTACATGGTGCATGTTGGGTTAGTGGGGTAATTCTCTATAGTGAATTAGTAGAGCTAGAGCTTGAATCACTCACCTGGTATGGTCGCCATCTTGCAGAATTAACAGTTGAATTCGACTTTTATTATGATCCAGTACGTATCTAATCGGTATGGGAGGATTTAAAACCAAGTTGTCCCAGAGAAAGAGTGGAAGAGGTTTATTAAACCAGATGGTGTTTGGTATTTAGTAACGGTGATATTAGAAGCAGGCAAGGCAAACTCGTGGTGCGTCACCCAATGATCGATGCGTTTCTACCCGCGCTACAGAGTTTCATCCCAAGTGGATCGAATCAGCCACTTAGCCACAGGCCATATTTGAACTTACATGCTTACTTAATCATAATAATAAAACCGAAGTGCTTAATCCAACATCACGTGCTACTACAGCTCCAGCTGGCCTATTAGGTCCAAATGTCTGCCTGAGCTATATTACATAATAAAAATATCCCACTTGTGCATCAATGGTTGATGTTTCAAGCTGGGCTGAGTTAAAGTACCTACGTAGACTGCCCCACCGAGGAACTTCACAGTACCCAGTACCTTGCACCACGAACCTCGACGCCGCAATTACATGTTCCGCCGCGTTAGGCTGGGGATGACTTCACCCCACACACTTTGAAGACAGACAATTCCGGGACACCAATTCTTCTATTCATCATGGTAGGTTATATAACCACTCCGCGAGCGAGGACCACTTGTTGACTTGAAGCTACAGTCCCAATCTCTCCGCCCCTACCTCCAATGTGTGCGGAGCAGTCTCACAGCCGCCCTGTGTCTCTCCAACTTCGCTTCCCAGACCTCCGAACGACACAATGTCCCCGAAATCGAAGCTCAGACTTCTCCTGAAGTTCTGCTCAACCCCCTAGTTATCGCCCGTAACGAGAACGAAAAGGTCCTGATTGAACCCAGCGTCAACAGTGTACGAATTAGCATCAAGATCAAGCAGGCAGACGAGATCGAGAATATCCTAGTCCACAAATTCACCCGATTCCTTACCCAGCGAGCCGAGGCCTTCTTCATTCTCAGAAGAAAACCGATAAAGGTATATGCCAGCACTGATTCTGGGGCAATTGTGGTGTCCTGTCATGTCAACCATAGCTAACATGGTTCACCCAGGGTTACGATATCTCCTTCTTAATAACGAACTTCCATACCGAGGAGATGTTGAAGCATAAGCTAGTAGACTTCATTATCCAGTTCATGGAGGAAGTAGACAAAGAGATATCGGAGATGAAGCTATTTGTATGTCATCCCAAGACCAACTCACTCGCCAGTTTTTACTAATGGGAACTAGTTGAACGCACGAGCAAGATTCGTAGCCGAATCTTTCTTAACACCCGTAAGCCTTTCCATTTTCCCTGACCTTAGTGACCTACTAATAAAGACGTAGTTCGACTAAATCGGAAATGCTAATGGAGAATTGGACTGCTTGCCGGGCGACACCGATGAGAAAGAACAAGGCATGAATGGCTGAGCCGGCGTTTACGGAGACGCAAAAGTTGATACACCAAAGAAGAAACTGGAGAGAGACCATGCAAGAAGGCGGCTGGTCCTAACGATACGAGTAACCTACATATACAAAATGAAAACAATCTCAGTTCGTCACTTGGTTTTAATTCCACACCCTACTCGGACAGCCTCGTTGTGCAAGTCGCCCCGAATTTATGGCCTCTGAACATGGTAGTTTAGTTATTAGGTGCTTTGACCTCCCTACATCGGTTTCCAACTTGATGACCAGGCCTAACAACTAGAACCGTAGCTCCCTGTTCTATATCATTCTCTTCCATTTTCCGAATGCATTGTTTGTCTTACTAGAAATACTACAGCTAATAGACTATATCATGATGGAAACGCTTACAAGGATGTCTAACCGATTCAACCTTTGTCACCCCCACAGAACACCCAAATAAGGCAAATCCGTGACAACAAGTGACCATTAAACCCCTAGCTAAGCAAACCTCTGTTACTCATATCTTAGTCAAGCTCCGGTTCTCATGTCTTTAGAAACAGGGTTGTTCCCAACTACAGCATATATGTCTATTAGAGCAAATAACAAATCTTGATATATTCTTGGATGTCTCTCAATAATTAAAAGCATTAGCTGTGTCTAAATCCTACGTTCCCAAGATCAACCCGGTACCGTAGTCTCAAAGAAAGCCGGAATGGCAAAATAACTAGTTTTATATTTAATCCAGGGGCCACTACTAGTATGCGGCTTAAATCAAGCAAGCCGAATATAGTGTACAAGATGGTCAAGAAGCCCAAAGAGCAACTACGCTACTGCACAAGACTCGACTTCTACAGAGTGGCCTATATATACTCAAGAGCTCTTTTTCCCTAGGAGAATCTTTTACCTAGGAGAGCACTCCCTGATGTGGCCAAGGAGTACAATAGCCTAACTATGGTGTAGGATCCAGTTTTCCAACATACTAGCCATCCAAGAACACATAGTTTGTCTCTCAGAGTAACAGCAAGAATATAACGCCGATCATCCTAGAGTTATGTTATAACGTATACCACCTCGATACCCTGAGTTCAGCGCGCCCTTATTCCGTCTATCTTAGCTTGTCTTCACATCTTTGGCATATGAGATGCCGCAGAAAGGCCACTTACTATAAGATAACCTGACACTCCTGATTTACAGACAGGGGGTTTAGTAAGTATATAAGTAAAGCTCTAGGCAGTTAACTACCCCTTTAATCAAGTTATACGTAACTTGACCATCCATAGGGCAAAATGCAATATCTAGCTATCTACGAAAGCACCAGATGTACGATTGAGCGCAAGAAAGAACAAGCACCGCTCAGAACCATCTTTGGGGGGAATATTACCAACGAAGACCGGAATAGTTATAGGCACAGGCGTAAGTAAAAGGTGACGACGAGTTCTACTATAGCGACCAGTTTCGGGAGATCCCCCCGACTTCATGATACAAGCGGCAATCACAGGTAGTATTAAGACTCTAGAGGCGGAATACATGTAAAGAGGGAAAATACAGAAGCCATTGGAACTGAACACCCAAAGGTATATGTCACCAATACGAAAAGTCAAGAGCCAGCATAAGTTTTAACAGACGAAATATCATGATATTGTCGAGATGATAGGACCACAACTATTTTGAACCAAAGATTACAAGAAAGCCTAGTGTCGAGGTATCTCACAAGGAGAAAGGACCAGAGAGTTGACTAGGGACCTCTTCACTAGCTTCTAGATATCTGGCACACCAGTCAGACCCTAATCAGGAACCCTATTGTTCATTGTGACCTTACCCATTTATATCAGATATATCGTCACACTGTTCACTATCCTATTCACTGTGCTATCAACTATTCTATATTCCTCGTGCTATTCACGACGACAATTAGCGTATTACTTATCGTTGTGTTCACTATTATATTTGCAGTTCTATTTGGTATAACTGCGGATCTATTGGATACTATATTTCTCTCGGTGAATTCTTATTCGCACGTTGGTAAATCAGATACTACAATAACTAGAAGTGGAGGAGAATCCTCAACCAGCATGTCGCGTAGTGGACCAGTTGTACACACTGTTGTGAAGACGCATTTACTCGGATGAGTGGGTTAGAGCTTCGCTACAGCATGACTTGGGGCTCCATCACTGTCGCTCTTGTCATATATAGTGGTTAACATAGCCATAACATGTTACATACGCCATCTACACAATTTTCTCTCCTTCTCCTATGTGCTTTCTGTAAGAGTTTAGGCTCTATTGGTTTCCTAAAACCAAAATCTACTTGATCATTACGAAAACGACGTTATACGCGCCTCCCACTTCTATTTCAGACCCGTCTTCATCGCTTGCTTCACAAGCTGTGTTACGAAATCCTGTGGAAATACTGCTAGCATTGTAGCGCCTTCGAGACATTCTACTTGGTCCTTGGGTATCGTCCATTGTCAGCCAAGATTCTCATCATCACGAAGTGGCCCTTGAACAAACAGTAAGTGCCAACACAAAATTCGTGCGTATAGCCGCCCGAGAAACCCCTACCCACCCGTCTCCCCCTAGGAACGACATCATAGTCCTGCTTTATGGGCATGATGACTCATTGGTTTTGTTCTATTTGTTGATTAAGTTCCTCCTTTCCAAAATAGGAGTTCTCTCGGCACTTACTACTGTCTATCCGCGTATATATGCGTTTCCCAGCCGTATGCGCCTCTCCCCCCTGAATATTTCCCTTTTTCCTAAGGCACCTTCCCCCTGGCTATTTCTCCAGTACATCTTTCACCATTTCTTTCTTCCAGACTACTTCTTCTTTTCCCCCAAACCTATTTGCTGATCCATTGAACTCAACCCAACTCACAACACTCACAGGCCATAATCTTGGCACCAATATCTTCTTCAACACACCACCATACCCTTGAATTGTCAGGAGAAGCACAGGATTCCCAACATACCTCCCACACTTCACCTTCGAAAAAGAGAACCATCAGTACGTCCTCTCGGAATATCGCACTTCTAGGATTCCCGAAGCTGACAATATTCGTTTTCAGAGCCAAGAGTTTTCTGACTACCTACAGGAGACTAAGTAAGTGAGCACTCCACCCCTTTCGCGACAAAGTCCCAGCACCACCACACTTTACACTCTTGGAACTGTCCTTGAAATCCCTCCCATTTCCCTTTCTATACGCGAATTCAGCTCTTCTCAGTTTCACAAGTCTCTTTCTTGGCACCTCATAGGTCGATTAACGGACGAGCTTTGTCCTCACATGACTCCCCTTTTCGCCTATAGGGTACGTACTCTCACGCGTGTTAGGCGCACTTTGCTACGCTTTTCACGCGCCTGTCACTTGACATTTACTGCTACTGAGAACTGTTCCCCGGCACACTGACAATACACTGTTCAATATTCCACCCACAAACATTTGGTTCGTTCCTATGTAACAGCACCAACAACTTGAATTCCCGTCTGATTCAACTCCATTTTACATCAACACATCTTCCTTTCTCGAATTCTATGTACGCCAATCTTTGTTACTGACTATTTTCTTGTTTGTGTGTGTAGATCACCCGTCTGAGTAGATACTCGCGCGAACATCTAACAAGGTATGGTCACATTACTTTTACACCATGACACACTCATACAAATGAATCAGAGCATTGCTGCTTACCCTTAACCCATACCCGCCTCTCCCGCCATTACTCGCGCTTCTTTCCCCCTTCGCGATCTGGACGCGTCCACCTTCCCCCCTTGTTATCCTCACTGCCAACTTAGGTCAACACTTGACAGTGTTAATGCGAGGACTACTCTGCACAATCAACCCATCTATCATATCACCTTTGCAGATTAATAGCCTGATACTATATCTTACATATTATCTATACGCGATTATCTATCGAATCACATTGGTGGTTACTAACTTCGCATTTCTGTAGCCTTTTTTTCACCTTTGATTCGACATCGTCCTATTCGACTACGCGTCATGGACTCTCCCACAACTCCCCGCCAGTCGCAGATGGCTAAGGCGGCCAAAACTTCCGGTGGCCGATGGGCCAACTCCAAGCTCCGACGAGGTCCTACGTCCGACCAGGAGGCTCAGGGTGGTGCCCGCCTTAACGGAGGCGGCATTGACTCCAAGCCTGTTGCTTCCCACCCCCCTACTCTACCTAAGGCTAAGGCAGAGAAGGAGACTATGCAGAGCATGGTCAACGATTCTTACAAGGCGTCAATTGCTCCTTTGGCCGCGAATGCTAACGACGAGGTAATATATTCTCCCCCCGCCCAAGACCCGCGTATAAGCGATCCGATGTACTATTTTTCGATAGAAAATAGGGCGTACTCGATTTATTTGGCGACTATCGCGTCTGAACTTGCCTTGCTAACAAGAATCCTTTCAATTTATAGTCGGCCACACCCAAGCCTTCCTTCCTTCAGACGTTCCACATGCAGGCGGCTGGAAATGCCATTCAGGATCAGGGCCAGTCTGCTGTAGCTCGTTCCCAATCCATAACTTTCGGCGCTACTTCGCTAGCTAAAGCCCAGGAGATGGCGAACGACGTTTATGACACTCCTATTAGTGCTTGGAACGACTTTCCTATCTGCAATGTCCAGAAGCCGGCCAATGAGACTCTTGGTTCTCCGTTTACCACTGGAGGTGGTATGCTCGGTCCTCGTGACCACTCTAACTCAACCTCTTCGAAGGAGGAGAACGACATGCTTCGTCAGGTCATTATCAACGCGGCTAAGGGCATTCCCATTTCTTCTTCTTCTTCTACTGGAAACCTCAATTACGGTACCCACCATTCCGGAAGCCTCAGTTTTGGCAACCTCAATTCTGGCAACCTCACTTCTAGCAACCTCAGTTGTGGCAACCTAAGTTCCGGTATCACTTCGGGTATCAATTCAGGCGTCGGCTCGGGTTTCAAGTCGAAGCAGGCAACCACGACCGGCCGAGCCCCACCCGGACCCGGTGCAGGTGGGTTGAGATTTCCGCACTTGCCGGCCGTATCAGCTGCGCCTTCCAATTCCTTCCCCAGTGCGATGCATGGACCGGGCCTTCCTCGAGCTGCTGCCAGTGCGGGTGACTTTTCTCGTTTTGCTACCCCACAGCAATCTGCTCTTGCTGCTCGCATTCACCAGAAGAACCCTATTCCTGAGCACCCTTGGAAACCTTCACCTTTCAAGAACAACAACCCGTTCCTAAGCCAACAACAACAACGCATGACAGGCCAAAACACTGGTTTTATTGCACCTAGCAACTCCCAGACAATCAGCCCTCCTAACTCTTTCGACGGTTATTTTGGCAACATGACGAACGTCAACGCTCAGCGACCTGAGTCGCAAACTTCTCGTAGCGAAGTTTCGACCGGTCTACCCGGAAGCAAGTCGGATGGATTCCTTCTCCGCGCTATGGCTGACCAATATGGAAACCACGAGACCCAGTCTCAGCATTCCGATGCGTCTATCCAGCAGCAGCTATCTGCAAGCAACGGTTCCATCCAGGGCTCCATCCATGGTTCCATCCAGCAAGATACTCTCCAGCTGTACCAGCAGGAGCAGGCGGTTCCTAGTCACGGCCCTCTCAACTTTGATCCTGTTTCTGAGCATGTTCAACGACAGCGTTCGGCTTGGCTGAATCAGTTGACGGGTGCCAATGGACGACCTTCTATCCAGGATCTCCTTCATCCGGAGAATGTCCCCTTCATTGAGACGGCTCGTCTCGCAGAGCCCACTACCAACCATGGCGTTATTTGCATTGGTAATGTAAGTTACCCACGATGTTGATGTCACTTCATCTTCGAACTTTTATAGCAAATGACAACTAACATTTCCTTACTAGATCCCCTACGATGTCACTCGCTCGGAGGTCATCGCGTTCCTTGGCCGCAGCTCGCGCATTCTCAACGACAAGAGCGAGCCTATCCACATTATCATGGACCGCACGACGAGCAAGACCAATGACTGCTACGTCGAGTTCTTCACGTTCGACGATGCTGTGAAAGCCGTCAACCGCCATCAAACCGCTATTGAGAATGGACGCCAGCCGCGACTTGGAAAGCGTGGCGTTGACATGACCCTCTCGAGCCAGGGAAAGCTAATGCAGCAGCTATTCCCCGCCGCCCACGGTGTGAATTGGTATACCAACCCTTACACCGTCACAACCGATTCCGCATACGGTTGGGAGAACTTCAAGGGTTTCGTCTCTGAAGAGGAGATGACGATGCTGTACAAGCACATCGAGACCCCTACTCATGTTAGTATTTCTTTGTCTTTGCTTCACTGAGTATCTGTTCGGTGGTCCTCTTGCTAACGCTATTTTTGCATAGTCTCCTTTCGCTATGAATTGCCCGGAGCGTCCTTACGAGTGCATGATTAGCACTTTGAAGAAGTTCCCTTGGTTCATGACCGAGCTTGTCACCATCAAGCAGCGCCACTACATTTATAATGCTGCGCTCAAGATGATTGGCTTCCTCAAGGAGACTATCGACCGAGCAGCTAATCCGGCACGCTCGAACCGCGATCGCGATCGCGCTCCGAACGCGGACCGGCTAACTATCCAGTTGTTCAACCGACTTATCGCGGCGGCGATGTCGTGCCCCGGCTTTACAGTCAACCAGAAGGACAACATCGCCTACTTGGCCTACATGGATGAAGGTGGAATGCGCTCCTTCAACCAGCCCCGAATGGCAGATGCTTGGCGTCATCAGTATGCCCTGGGAGTCAAGCCTGGCGCGCCCCTCGACGTCGTCGAGGTAAGTCGTTTCCGCTCCTCGAACTTCCTACACGTAACGGTTACGCTAACAGATATCAAAATAGTATTACATCGCTTTGATTCGCGAGGAGACAAACCGCACCGCTGACAAGATGAGCATCGTCCGCAAGCAGAAGCTCAAGGCCCTGCAGTCTCAGACATCTGATTACTGGGGTCATTTCTGGTGCGAGACAAACTACCCGAAGGGTGCCGACTTCGACAACATGTCGCTCGCCGACGCTGGCGCTATCGAGTGGGAGGCTCTTAAGAAGATCCTCCGCCGAGCCATCGAGGGTGGCCCTATTCCCAACTACTAGAGCAGAAATATCTCAATTCTGCCACGGTTTCTTTTGCATTGTCGGAGTTCATAGATGGGTCTGGGAAATCGCTCGCCAAGGACACGACTTTGGCGTTGGCGACGGCGTAACACCGCTAGGAACGACAACAAGCTTCGTTCCCTAGCAAGCCACCGGACAAAAAAATGGGTACGGCGATCATACCCTTCAAGACAGAGTACGCAACGAGTATGCTGCATTTCTTCGCATTTGCTGGAGTTGCTGAACTTTTGAGGGTGCATTTCGGCGCATCCATCACAATAATTTGCTTTTCTGAGGTAGTTTCATTTCTTTACGGCGGTCCGAAGGCACTAAATCCAGTGCTAAGGGACCATTCGGGCATTTTCGACAAACTGGTGCGCACCGGGGCGCAGGATACGGCATCATCAGGAGTGGATCATGGAGCTGATTGTGTATCGCGGGTTTGGAAGCCCATACACAAACCTACCTTCGTCACAGGTCGTCTGCATTTAGTCAACCTGCTCATTTCTCAGGAGTGATATAGAGGTGATTTTGCAGCTCTGTGCGCATCTCTGAACGTATTCTAGGACGGTTACTCGCATGATACGGACATAGAAATGCAATTTATTCATATATGACTTATATCTTCGAGTGGTGACTGGAGTGATTTTTTCGAAACTAACGTGGATACTATTCACAAATCTCTCAATTAAAGGGGCTCAGATAAGATGAGGTTGAATCATTACTAATCAGATCTATAGACCCAATATTAGTAAGCTGGGGTACGTCAAACAACCTTGAACAGCACATGGTCCAAATTCCCCGCCCGCCTAATCCAGGTACTAGCTACGATGCAGTTAGTACTGTACCTCGTGCTAAGCTCTATCTGTTAGGTGTGTTTTGTATTGTACAGTAACTTTTACAGCTGTATTCTGGAAAACGGCAGGTCCTTTAGCCAAGCCAGCTCCACTATCTGACCCGCTATCCGCACTCATCCCACCTACAACTCTTCCTGGAACTTTCCACCACCGACCACCTCAATAAACCAACCTTACATCCTTTTTCTCTCCCAATTAAATCGAGTCCGCGTCTATTCTCAACCCACAACCCACAACCAAGACATCGCCCTCGTCGTCTGCCGAATCCTTCGAGTGAAACCCTGTCTGGTGACTGAGCCAACGGGGCGGAAGCCTCTATTCGAGCCCTGAAGAGCGAACCTCCTAAGGGTACCGACCCAACCGCCAAAACGGCGTCCACCGACCAGCAGCAGCAGGTCCCCGCGGCCGGCGGGGGTGTAGTACCAGCAGCGCCCAAGTCGCCGAATCAGACAAACGCCTCTGCAACATCACCTACTTCGCCCCGCGGAATGATGGCTGGCTTGACCCGGCCCCCCATCCTGCAGTCCATGCCGGACACGCGCGCGCAGTCCTTCGAGGAGATTTACGGTCCGCCCGAGAACTTTCTCGAGATCGAGGTACGGGTCCCCCTTTGAGCCTACCACCCTATATATCCCTGCCCAATGGGGGAGGGCAAACAAACTTGCCTGTTTCACCCGACCTTGTTCCCCTCCCCCGAAGACATCACGCGACACGAAGTATCTCGTACTACCTATAGGCTATAGCAGTGGAGCTCAACTAACCAATGGGCCCTGGGCCCTCTACAGGTTCGTAACCCGCGCACACACGGCACGTCGCGCAACATGTACACGGACTACGAGATCGTGTGCCGGACCAACATCCCGGCCTTCAAGCTGCGGCAGTCGTCGGTGCGGCGGCGCTACAGCGACTTCGAGTACTTCCGCGACATCCTCGAGCGCGAGAGCGCCCGCGTCACCATCCCCCCGCTCCCCGGCAAGGTCTTCACCAACCGCTTCTCCGACGACGTCATCGAGGGCCGCCGCGCGGGTCTCGAGAAGTTCCTCAAGATCGTCGTGGGACACCCCTTGCTTCAGACGGGTAGCAAAGTCCTAGCTGCATTTGTGCAAGGTAGGTTCTTCTTATCTTCTTTTCTCCTTTTCTGTACGAGCTAGATAACTAACGCATATATAGACCCTAACTGGGATCGCAATGCCTGGTGACTGCGCCTTTTCGACTCGTTTACGTTGGCCACCAGTAACAGTAATAACAACGGGCCGCAGACACCCGGGGGCCGTCGTACACCCCGGAAGCTGCAGAAGCGACTGCCGAAGCAACTGGTGGAGACCCATCTGCAAGGGATAGCATCTAAGCGTAGTAGCTGGGAATCTGAGACGACCTTACGATGATAATGAAAAGGAACTTAAGCAATGAATTATGCGCATACCGCTGTGTGCTGTGCTGTGCTGCGTTTTGTGTGTGGAAAAAAAGAGATTTGTGGTGATGGAGACTATTATGCGTACATCTGCTTCGTGACGCCCCGGGAACGAGACATTATTCGAGCCGCCTAGGAGAGAAAACGATCAATCATATGGACCAAGAGATAGGTAAAAATTCCGTCGGTTTCGTCATCTACACCAGTGTTCGTTTCGTTCTCCTTGCATTTCTATGGCGTTTTATTGAGCCCCTTAATTATATCCGAAAACTCGATTCAGTTCGATCAGGGGGTTCGTGTTTTTTTACTTTAATCAATCAATTAAGCGAGGACAAGCGCTTTACGGCCGATCATTCTTACTTTATTTTAGTTGCTCGTTGATGTGTATATCCCTTTTCTCGGTACAGGAGAGATATGAATACAATAGTATTTGACTGGTTGTCTTTATGGCTCAGTGCTTTAGCTAAGAGTATACTCGGATCCTTTACAGCCCGAAAAGGGGGGGGAGGATGTAACTTTTAAGTATAGTGACCACCCACACCATAACACGCAGCAAGAACTTCTTGCATAATTGTATTGCCGAACGACGGGTCTTAAAACTTACCAACCAAGACCATAGACCTATATATCATAGATATTACCCGTCTTCTAGATACCAAGAAGAATAGGGGGTCAAAGCCGTTCACTTTACCGCCAACTATTTTTATGCCCATTATATCCCACATCAAAACCACCAATACTAGGAGATACTAGATGGCTCTGAATAGAATAGCAATACAAGCCCCGAGCCGACTGAGCCAATGCGAACCACCATCTCTTTAAGCCTTGATACGCGGGACACTATAGCTCCTTTTGACGCCATTGGGGTACCAACAACATGATATAACGTCCCTAGACATGAACACTCCTTGCTCATGGGGTCCTTGTGGGCGTCTGCTACATTTGGGACGATGATTCCGAAGTGAGCTCTCTAGGTTTTGGATGCCGGGTCTTGGTGAGATATACAGGTCGTAGAGCAAGATGGTAAGGATTGAGAGTGCCCTTTATACGCATAATTATGCATAGTTTCGAATATATGCATAAAGGTATCCCATTCATACTGGATAGAAGGATAATGATATGAAAAAGGGTAAAAGATTATACTTATCACAAGACTAATAGCACAACAAAGTAATCATTCGGTGTAATCACGCAGACTATTGAAATATCCTGAACTCTCTTAGGAGCCAATTTGACCCTTCGGCTCTATCGTGGGCCCATAGCGGATAGCGACCTTTAAATATGTACGAGGAACGTATACGGCGTTGCCGCGATAACTAAAGTAGGAGCAAGACGTAATTCCCCCTGATCTTACGCGAACCAGCATATCCACCATGTATAGATACGGTCTCCTTATTGCTTCCCACATTGAGGTGTTAGGGCGTCGAATATCAGGCTAGCCTTACGTAGATGGCAGGAAGTAGCAGAAAGGGGGTCTTCGATAAACGATAGAGCGTGGGTTTAATCCCGTTATTTGCCCAAAAACTAATCAAAATGGCAGCTATCGTGTATTTATCTCTCATGATATCGATTCTTATTATACTGTGGTTATCTCCACTGCCGATACTCTGACAGAGACCAGAGGGCTATCCGTTCGGCCTCATAAACCGTCATGACCTGATCCGCCCATCCAGCAGCACGCCACTCCTTCCCATAGTTCTCGCCAATATTCAATTTGCAGTATTCCCAATACTCGGGATACCAACCAGCCTGTTCCCAATCCACAATGGCCAGAATTCTCCTAGGCCCTACTCCTAGAGCGTCCGACATGATAATGTTGCTGAGATTGAGATCCCCGTGTGAGAAATACACATTCGCCGTATCCGGCAAATAGCTTCTATAGGTGTCTGGAAGCCGTCCTAGAGCAGGTATGTAGGGCGCGGTTATGACTGACAGGGCATCGTTGAAAGTTTTGACGTCGGAGAACGGCCCGTCTATATGCTTATGCCGGAGATACAAGTCCGAAACGGAGTTTCCATTAACAGAGCCTAGGTTATGGATTAGTATTATCCATCGTCGAATATCTCATGAATTATAGCTGCAACTTACAGATAAGAGGAATCGATGACGGCCGCACGAGCCGTCGTAACTGCACCACGATCTTGCCCAGCTGGTCAACCAGCGCCTCCTTATCCTCTCTCGTGAACACATTCCAGGATTCTCGCGCATTAGTTCCTCGGACCAAGCTCATATAGATGAAGGTCTCACCCCCATCCATTTTCCACCCGAAGAGTTCAGGCGCGGGGATTTCGTCATCCGAGTACGCCTTATTAACGGCGCGGAGAGCCAGCGCTTCTTCTACGCGCACGTAGGAGGGCGGTCCGAACTTGACGAAGAGGTCTAGGTCCTCGAATCGAACGGTCCCGCCCTGGCCTCGACCATGGGGCCATACCTTGCGGACCTCAGCTGGCGTCGGGAGCCGGGGAATAGGGGTTCCTGGTGTGCTGATCTGAAAGAAAGTCGTGTCGTGGAATTCCATGCTTGGCTCTCGAGGATATAGGAGCGATAGCTCGTCGAAATACACTTCAGTCATGGTTTTCCACTGTATATAACCGCACATTTGTGGAGTCCGGTCAGATATGAGTTAGGGGGCACGAAGGTTGTGATATTTTCTAGTGTCAACCCATGTCACTCTAGGACGCCATCGGAGTCCCGGTATATTGGATCGGCTATTCCTCAACTAGATGTAATGAGATCGGTTGCATTGACGAATCGGCCGTTGTTAAGATACATGTTAGGAGATAGGAAGCGAATAATTAAGGCTACCATCCCTGGAACGGCCGTAACGATTTTCTACACCAAACAGATAGAGATAGTGACCTACAAGGTTCTCTAGAAGTAGAAAGGACAAAAGGGTTGGAATGGTATGTGAAGACAAGATCAGAAAGCAAGCGAAACCTGTCGACAGTTCAGTCAAAAAGGAAAAGGATCAAAAAACGTACAACACTGGGGATTCGCTGGTCGTCACCGACCCAACTACTAATCCAGCGATACTCAGTTTATCTAGGGGAGAGCGGACGGGATCCCGAGTTTTCTAAGTTCTATGGTCGTACGTGACGGGTTGCTGTGTGTTACAGTTTATATGTCATGTCCGCATCTACCTACTGGGATGGCAATCCGGAGCTCGACTTATTATCTACAGGCACAAACCACAAGGTGTCTAAATAAGAACAAATCCCAAAATAATTGCCATGCTATTAAATCAAGTACGTTGTTACGCGAGGAGCCTTGAGTCCCTCTAGCTAAAGCTACCGACCTATATACAATAGTGTCGTTTGTCTCCTACGAATGGTAGGCCTCCCTTGCGGAAATGAGGGGCCAGGAAAGCCAACTCCCAAATAGTCATGTCTCTATAACTCGTAATCAACCTCCCCCTCCCCTTCTCTGATCAAGTTTAACGTCCTGGAATAGAGGAGTCTTCTCTATGGTTATAACACGGTTATGATTATGAGCAATCTAGTTGTGCTATGTGAAGAAAGATACATTATCAGTCTCCTAGAAAGCAATAAGTTGATCCAAGTAATCTCCGTCCCTTCATAATTGATAAAGGATCCCATTCCAACTCGAAGAGTACCTCACATCTTCCGAAGGCTTCGCTCTGCTGAGCTTCCTTGAAGTTGTAAGGGTTCGGATGTAAGTACGAAACCTCCACACCACCAAATAGAACGTTGTCGTGTCAGGTCAGGCACCTGCGTTCTTACATCACTTATAAACCGTGACAGAAGTTCGAAAAATGAGAAGCCCGTTTTCCTCCACGCAGCTGTACCGTATGGTAGTCCATGGATGAATGGCAAGGTCTAGGTCTACTTCCGACAGCAGATTTTGTCGCTTCTCTTGGCTTCGTTTCCTCCGCCGATTCATAACAAGGTCTCCTCATGTGGACCGATATCAGTAGGGGTTCCAGGATCTTATGCTTCATGTTGACGTCCAGCATTCGACCAAAACATGATGCTCGAATATACATTGATTTGTTGAATTCGTCTCAGCATTGGCCGGGGTTCGTATCAGAGAGATGACGCCTCGCCCAGATGACCGGGTATCGTGGAGTTCAGCGGTGAGCATCCTTTGATTAGCCGTTCCGATCGCGATCTTCCAAGAATTTGGTAGGACAGCCAAGCTATTAGCAAATGATAAGGTATATACCCAGATGTTTTCGATGTTCTCGTCGAAGACCTTCGGCTAGTCGTCTTGTGTTGCGGTGACTGACAGGATAAGTGAGTGTTGATTAGCAAGTTGGGATCACTTTACTCGCCATATTGCTTGTGGGTTGCGTTAAATGGAAGAGTGGGGAGCAATATTGAAACGACCTCGGAGTCAAGTGGTCACCGTCTATCCTGAATGTCAGAGACTGATGATTGGGGCTCTGTCCCTAGAGCATCGGTATCGCGTATATCATCTTCGGCATACTAGTGCAGTCGATATAGATATTGAAGAATATGGTGCGTGACCAGTCGTCCAATATTGACTAGAAGTTATATCGATATTTTTCGTTTCATCCATGCTCTCTTTATATTACGGAAGGGCGTACGTCGAAAGATAATCTTAGAAGAGGAAAACCAGAAACGGAGAAGGCAAAGTACTTCCTGTCATCAGGATAGACTCCAACGGCCCAGTATCCGTGTTTCAAGCCAAACTTGGAGTAAGAGCCAATATCGGGATGCGATAGGTGCTCATGGACGTCTTTCAGATAGGTGATATTCGCACCGGGAACATCCTCCTCAGCTTTTCTGTAATTGAAAGTGAGCCGGAGTTCACCTCAGGGGTCCTGCAGGTGCTTTGGGGCGTCACGGTCCTTCTGGACCAGAACTGGCTCCGCATTCCAGTCCGAAAGGTTACCGGAAGCTGCCTTCATGGATTGAGACATTCCGGCATCAACGCTTTCTTGGATGAGTATGTAGGCAAGTCTCGACATTTGAGAGGAGCAGTAAGAAACCCGTCTAACTCAACGCCATCGCTTTCGTCGAGCTGTGACGATGTGATTTTAGGGAATTTTCTTGCAATATATAATAGAGAGTTGTGGAAGATTTAATGTCCTGTAATGGGCACTTTGGAATTAAGAAGTTGGTGTGAGTGGGTTAAAAATTCTATGCCAGGTTGTTATGCCAGCGGTTATTCGACTATGTTTCTTGTACCACACCGCCAATCCAACGAAACTTAAATTTAATAGTATGACAAACGAAAGTTCCCTCTGAGAGTCGAATTCTCTACCTAGGTAGCATAATGTAAACCAAAAAGCCTAATCTGCTGTTGCACAAGGAGCCTCAACCCTTTAATGTTATCTAGCTAGAACTACGGGTCTATATATCCAAACAAGGGAGAAGAGCCTTCCTATCCATGGCTAGGGCTACCCGGGACAACTCCATACCTACGCAGAGGCCACTGGGGTGGCCTTCTGACACTTCCGTGGTCGTCGCCTAGGCCCTGTTGTCTGCGACCGGCTAGCGAACGCTGATTCCGAATTCCCGTTGGATTCTCTAGATACTTGGCTCCTGATGTCCTGCCCCGACATCGTGTCTTCCTCCTTATGCTTGGGATTGCCATTGGGGTGGTCATTGGTGACACTATCCTGGTCAATGCTCGTAGCGACCATCGTGCGTCAAATGTCGAGACGTGGTTTAAAATTATACTCTAACAAGAGCTGGTGATCGAGAGTGGTGCTGCTGTTAGTTTTGATTCTTTTCATGTATTGAAGTGTCTCGGGAAGAATGCCAAGGCGTGCGAAGGGAAAAAGGGGTAAGGGGTCGGTTGTGGCCTATTCTTTGAATACTACATGATCCAAATTTATAAGTACAAGTACCCAACGGGCGACATAGTTGAGCCTCATTCCTAAGTCGGGGCTACCGTGACGATCAAAGATGCGAGCATACTGGGCAACATTGCATTTCTTGTAGTTTGTTTTATTGGGAGATGGGGTGGTATCTTGTAGAATGATATACATATGTAACCGCAATGTAGAACGAAGAGTGGCCCGTTAAATTTTTTCTTACCCCTCGTGCTATACACGTAGTCATTCATCCCTTTTCCCATCCTCCTAAACGCCGGGTATGCCATATTATGCTTCGTAGATCGTAGCGAGCTGGCAAGCTGAATCGCCTGGCGTAATATGGCTGGTGAGAGCTTATCGACCAATCGAGGTCCTGATTCTAGCCCTGCCGATTCTATGGGGTTCCAAGCCTTCCCATCTTGGTTTCCCTGGTTTGATGTACAATAGTGGTGATATGTTCCGCATAATATATATCCATCCATTTTATGCGTCTATGTGTGTGAAACTGCTCATTAGCGGCTTTCATTTCGACATTCGTAACTTCTCAATGTACCTAGATCCAGATTGTGATATAGCCGCCTGGCAGTACGGCCTTTTCACATCCATACCTTCAGTTAGTATCGTTACATAGTCGTCATAAACTTCGATCTTTCTATTAGTCGATGTCGCGAGTAATCGCATTGAGGGGGGTGTTGTTGTGTGGGCTGAGACGTCACTGTCTAGCTCTTCGCACCGAGTATCTTCAAGATACTCTCGTACATGCCAAACATGATTGCGGCTGAGGGGATTGTACGCATTAAATGGGGTGTCAGGCCGCCGTACAGCCCGATGAAACCCTCCTCTTTCCAGACGAGCTTGAAACAGTGTATGAGCCCTGTATATTTGGGCCGACCGTCCGCCATCGGGGCTTGCCTTAGACGTGTCCGCGCGACCTAGAATTCATGTTAGCTTAAACTTTTCGTAGAATGGCACGAGCGCTCATATCGCGTTTCGGAGCTCGTGATAGGCACCCACCTCGTGCGGATACGTCAATACAGACGCTAACCCCTTAGCCGCACCGGCACCCATGAAGTTGCCCGTCCAGTCGACTGTGTGGTCCCACCAGGTTTTTTCTCTGCCGCTCTTTTCGATTCGATCTTGCCGTAACCTTAGTTGATGTTTGAGCTCTTCATACATCATCCACTGTAACGTGCTCTCAGTGACGCCAAGATAACTCGCACTCAGACCCTTGAAGAAGCCGCGTGGGCCTTCGTCCCGCATCACCTGCTTGATGCAGTCCCAGCTGTTCCGATACCGACGTGCGCCTACGTCGCCCTTGCGCTCGGCGTTATTCTTATCAAGCTGCAGACGAGTCTTCACGAGCCAAATCGGGTTCGTCGCCGTTCCCGTCACAATCCCCGCTGTTACCGCACTGGCAAGATGTACCGCCGGATTATCCGGGGACGCGCCCGTCCACTGCGAATATGCGCGTTTCCCCGTGCCGTAGGCGTAGAAATTGATACTCCGTGCCGGCACCACTCCAATAAGATTCGGCCCTAGACCTTTGAATAAAGCCCGCCATCCTTCTAGCCGGTGAACGTCCCGCAATATCTGCATAGTCTCTCGAAGGTGGTATGTGACGGATTGCATAGGACCGAGTCGCGCCTGGCCCGTCGCTTCCCGAGCTGCCCGGAGCTGGGCCTGGTAGAAATCGGACTGGAGCCGCGTTTTCAAGACGTCGAGTGGTGCGGTTAGGACTGCCGCCGTCATACCTCCGACACTGTTGGAATAGCATAAGTCAGCGCTAGCCCCATATTCATATTGCGCTCAGTCCTGTTTCGTAGATAACGAGGGAAAATATGACGTACCCTCCGGCAACAAGATGTGGCCAAGACTTGGTGAATGGAGATGGCGCTGTGACGGTGGGCTCGGGACTCGCGAGGCCGAGCTCGCGCGACTGTGGTAGAGGTGATTGCTGTGGTACCGGCATTGTGCCCTCGTGTCGTTGTTTGGCGCTCGTCATTGTGTAAGTCGCATGGGGTGGCGACTGAGCCATGGCGGCCCTTCGCGGAGATGACGGCTAGCAATCGGTCGGTCAGTAGATAGATTGGTGCGGAACGCAAATTCGCTACCGGCACTCCATTAATAGGCTTGAAAAATCTGTAGTTATATCCTTAGTGTAGTAGTAGTCGGCACAGATAGGTTCGTCTGAGCTTGAAAGTATGTGTCTATCTGATATTCGAGGCTGAGATTGTAGTTCGATAAGGTCAATGGCAGATTGTGACGATGTCTTTGACGCATTACATTTGACTTTTTTTAATGGGTACCTACTGAATGGACGCCACAGATTTTTCTAATCAATTAATCCCGACGCGTTAAAGCTAGGCGCTTCCCGAGACTTATTAAGTGGGTCCCATTCGTCTGTGGCTCAGGTACCCGCGAGCCTGGTAGTCGGGAAAGATGGGGGTAGACGCAGTCAGGCAAGGCCCGCCGGGCAAAGCAAGGCAGTGCGGCAGTGCGGCAGGCAGGCCGCGCCAAAAGAGGCCGGGGGTAGTCATATATGTATACATATGCTGTAAGACACATAGCGGAACTTCCGTGTCTTAGACTCGGGTTATCGTTGACCTCATCCCGCCGTGGGATGCGGACGTATTGCTCCATTTTCAATTTCTCTGGTCCGAACAAAGTCCGCAAGAGCACGGAAAATGCTCGTGTCCTCCTCAGCCGTACACCGCTCGAAATATATACATATTACCAACCGCCTTTTAGTGGATCTGCATGTACAGACTCATTACATATGTCTATATTTACAACTAATTTGTCCGTTATACACCGTTGTGTCGGTCATTCGGGGTGACGCTGGCCCCCGCGGGAGATTGCTGCAGCATCGGCAGCGGCAGAGGCTACTGAGGCCATATGGCTGAGCATCGAGTTTTGCTCCCTAAACGTTCCGCTGGGTGCTTCCTTTCTTGGGTACTCTTGCCCCTGCCGGATATCTCTCGGGTCTACCTCCATGCTTTCATGCCTGCTCATTGGTGCCTCTGGCCCCTTTCTCCATACCTCGTCGGCAGGTCTACCAATCGCTATCCTGGACCCGGATCTACTCGCGTTGGCTTCATCACTACGTTCCGACTCCCTCCGGCGTTCCCCAAATTCGGGGTGTGACTGAGGTATGAACCCAGATCTGCTGCTGGTTTCTCTTGGCTCATCTACGTCATCGTCATCTCCGGCAGCTTCTCCTTTGAGCCACGCAACTTCGTCCTCCGTCAGTCCTTTCCATACGCACCTTGCGTGCTTCTTAGTACATCCCTGGCAAGCTGTTAGGTGCTTAATGCATTGTGTTTTGAGTCTCCGACATCTGTCACATGGCGGATGTATCACGTCGCCACGGGCCAATTTCTCGATTTTGGCCGTTACCAAGGTACGATTCTCTTCTTCGATATCCCTTACTACTGGCTCGGGGTGGTAGCTAGGCGATGGTCGGTTGCTTCCTAGGAGTGCTTGTTGCTGCATGGAAGTTCTAGGCGTTGGGGTTGCGGTGCCCATCGGGTTCGGAGTTGGTGGTATAGAGCCAACCGAGGGTATTCGATGACCTGAAGATTGCGAAGGAGCAAGGAACTGTTGTAGAAGATCGGCATGTAAGTCGTAACCTGGGCTGGCCCCAGAACTTATAGACTGGTTTACGGCCTGAAAGCTAGGACCGGATGCGGATTGCGACACACGGCGTGCATTTATAGACGCCTTTCGTCCGCTCAAGTGGTAATTGAGTTGGCGAGCCCTACGCGCCACCTCGTCTGCCTTCTTGATCAAAACTTGTAGACGCTGTTCCACAATCTCGAGGGTTGCTAATTCCGCCGTCTCGTCTTCCTCTAACGGTTGAGGTGGCACAAGTCTAAACCTGTCCAGAGCGCCAGAGACTATCAGCCTCCAGTCATCTTCTCCAATTTCGACTTGGACGCCTTTTAGAGAGAACTGGCAGCAACGCGCGCCATTCAGGGTGGGTGTCAGGACAAAGTCTGCGGGCTTTGCCTTGGCGAATTCGACAATGTCCAACCATGTAACGGGGTCAGGGGTAAATATCGTTTGCGGTGGAGTTGTCGTTATCGAACCTTCGAAGGCGCCCTCCATTGCCTTTAATAGGCGACTGCCTGTCAGCTTTGCACCTAAGTTAGAAGCAAGGCTTTCATGTCTATTTAAGACCCCTGATTAGAGCGTCAATACCCATGAGTTTGTAAAGAGTAAAGACCAGCGAAATCGGTGTAATGCTTACCCTCATACTCGTTGACCAGGGTGAGAACATCGGAGAAAGTATCGCTGTCGCCCTGGATAAGCTTAAGCTTAACCGAATGGGCTTTCGATAGATAGTTTATAGGGACTATGTTGCCTTGATAATTGGCTGGTTAGCTTTATGGATTGGAACTCGTAGCCGTGGGAATCGCAATACGACATTTCTCGGTAAAGGGGCAATGTGACAGCTAAGGGCAAAAGTGCAATACATAGCGAGGGAGAGGGTTTTTTTCTATTTCATAATAGGACATAATGGGAACACGAAGATTGGGAGTCAATGTTACACACAAAACAGGGACATATGTAGTAGCCTTCTGAGTGACGATTGACGATTGTCTATGGAGATGCAGATGCGTTATAGGTGTGGGTGTGGGCGAGTGGGACTTACCTGACTGAGGTGGAGGAGGTTGTGGTATGCGGTCAGCATGCGGTGCTTGACTGCCATTGTCATCAGATATATCTCGTTTCCGTTTATGTTGATCAGAGTCTGGATTGTGCGCCATACTGGCATGTCTCCCCTCCCGGGAGATTTACAGAGATACTCTCAAACCTTGGTGGGAAGTCTTGTATATGATATACGAAATCAAAGTGCTCAGCAGCTCTAAATAACCGATTGTCCCGCCCAATTAAGTCCGTCAACAGCAAGCAAAGATTGGCATGTGTGTATATATGAGTGAGTGAGTATAACGCAGAACGAGAGTGGGGATTCGCTTGATGTTGCTATTTCCGTCTGGGGACCTGAGGGATAGCTGTTTTATAAGGACAGCAAACAACGGAAGGAAAATTTATTACGAATTAATGCTCCAAGTCGCGGATGGACAGCGGATCGTAAAACCCCCGGAAACGGCACGCAGGCCCTGCAATGTATGGCCTGCGGAGCTTTTGGGCTTTTCTGAGCTGAGCGGTCGTCATAGGAAAATGAACCTCCAGATTCGTTCCATACGCATGGAGTAGCTATAGATAAGGGAAAACGGGTTAGGACAAAACGAATGAACGAATTAAATGAAGAGGGAAGAAGGGGTAGGAGATAAGTATATGTAGGGTATTGGATTGATGTACGGGATATACGTGGATGTTAAAGTAAGCAAGCAAGTCAAGTGAGTACTTAGATAGATGTATAATGATAGGTAAGGTAACTCAGCCTCGACGCAAATAGAAAATACGGAGTAAACTACCGTGAAGATGCGCCAGAGTGGACAAGGGGAATTTCGGAAACCGGGGTGGATTCGATTCGATAGACGCGGGGCTCAAAATATGGTAAAAAGAGACCTGCGTATTGTCTCGTTGGTACAATCATCAATTGATTGATCCATGCCCATGGACCTTACACACAGAATTTGGTGCATGCGTACCTCGAGTGCTTAGTTTGGTAGGTATAGTGTGTAAGTACCGAGTATATTATGTAGGTGCTTAATGTTGTACTTATATGATAACGACATGAGGTCGAATAGAGAAGATGAATAAAAAATTGTCCTCTAGGGCGGCATGGCATGGCATGGCATGTTGCATGTGGTGAGAATACGGAGGTTTAAAGAAAAAAAGAGCCCACAAAAACTACGGCGGCAGTTTGCTTTGGATGGAGCACTTCGCACTCGAGATGAGAGTCAAGGTGCATGTGGGTAAAAAGTATCGATGGTAATTCTTTCAATGTTTTCTGCCTACCAGACCAGCATAATACTATGTGGTTCAGGTAAGGTAACTTCTAATTCTCAAATCGGGTCGATAGTTGAGGCAATAGGAGATCACAGGCTCAAGCTACTTTAGCTTCCACTAGTATAGCGAGTTAGGGTAGTACCTTGCCTCCATACACATGTACACTTTGAGTTGACCAATTGACCCTATACCTAATAGGTATACTATCAATGTAATACGAAACCCTAGTGTTCTCAACCTACCTATACATAACCAGTTGACTTCCCTACTCCCCGAAAATATACGGCGATTAATTAGTACGTATTTGATTCCTTAGGGAAGTAAGTATAGCCTCATGCTCACGAAATAATAACAATAACAACAGTACCAGATAGGGTGGATAACTGTTGGTTGTCGGCATCGCGGCTGTCTACATGTGCGTCCCGAATCGCAGACCGAACTTTTCAATATTTTCTTCGGACCCTTTTGTCGATCGGTTTACCATTGCGTCCCTGGATTCGCCTTGACCCTTTTGCTCTATGGTCCTAGCTACATCTAGGAGAAGATCATCGCCGCTGATAATTCCGCTCTTTTTTCAAGGGCTTCTCGATAATGTGATCCCATGCCGCCGCACAGAATAAGGAAAAGATCGACAGGCTACATCCGTTTGGCTTTTGAAACCCACCTATAGCCTACGGGGATGGATCTGAGGTGCGTCGTTAGACTTGACAAGATTTTCGGATGGATGCGATCTGAAGGTAGGTTGTCGTTTGAAGGTCTCTCAGCTCAGGGACTCACGCCAATATTTAATCTAAAGAGACAATAAAAGAAAGTGCGTCAAGAAGCACGAGCGGGAAGTCTTGGTATTTATCTATGGATTTTCTACCTATTGCTTTTCATAAAATTTAGTTTTATTCCTCTCTTTTCTCCCTATCCCCTTTTTGCCATCCACGATACTTCCCCGCACCCGCTATTCAACTACTGCCGGTTCGAAATTGGCTGTATACATATTGCAGCTTCAAAGGTATAAAGGAGGCAAGGTTAGAAGTGTGATATCCTACATATAATACATAATCTGCATAGGTATACTAACTACTATGTAGCTCTTGCAGCTATAATCCCTGAGAGCCGCTAGAATACATACAGCCCTGGAGGTCCAACCGAGCTTACATCCCTACAGTTGCAGCGCTACTAGATGGTGCATATAGGCCACTAGTTAGAAAATATGCTCTAGAATTTGATCAATTGCCCCTCCATTAGCAGCCCCAACAAGCCACTTAAGCCCCCCTGAATGTTCATTTTTCACACGGCACAGACCAAGACATTAGAAGCGTTCCAGAACATACACAGTAGCTTTTCACTATCGCCTTCTGCCCCTCTGCCCCTCCTTTCTCCTAAGAGGGGCACTTGCAGCCTTGGGATTTGCTTGGGTCAATTAGAGAATAGCCTTACCGTGCACGGTTCCACTAATTCGCTTCCTCTCACCCAGTCAAACGTAACAGACGAAAAAATAATAACCAAAAGCAATCAACTTTCGATATTCCATGATCGACGGCATCTTATCTGTCACACCGTCCATCCAACATACTCCTTATGACCTTGCGCGTCTACGTTACGAGAAAAAGCGGCTTGTGACTTGTGGCTGCGTCTCACCGAGTTCCTTAAAATTGCATTCAACCTGGAGGCGCAAAAGACCCGGACCGAATTGTTGCAAGGTTCGCAGCACCCGACGATAACCTCGTCCAATCTCGACACCCCCTTCGTCGCCTCCCGTTGCAACGGTAGTCGTACTAGTCTACGACACAGATTCGTCACCGAACGGTCCAGACCGCCGTGACCCCCTATCTCTGCATCCGTCCAACTTCCGAAACTAGTCCTCTCCCCCTTCACCGCATCTTTTCGGGCCTCGCTCCCAGAAAAAACCCGCCCCCCTCTGCGTTCCTCCTCCCCAGCCTGCGCTGGATAAACCCCCAAGAATTACCCCATTGCCACCCACACCCACACATACTACTAGAATGGCCGACCGTGGACACTACCGCGGCGGTCGAGGAGGCGGCGGACACCCCCGGGGTGCGCGGGGCGGACGAGGTGGTGGGAGAGGCGGACACGGAGCTGACTCGGGCGCTAGCGGAGGCGGTGCACCGCAACAAGAGCGGGAGCGGCCCAAGAAAGAGAACATCCTGGATCTGAGTAAATATGTGGATAAGAGGATTACCGTCAAGTTTAACGGCGGTCGAGAAGGTCGGTCCCTGGTCTCTTCTAATCCCTTTCTCTTGTCATATTACTGCTATATGCCGCCGGATAATATCTCCCCCCGATCTGATGAAGCTATCCACCGTATACTAGAGATAATACTGACTCCAATGTGTAGTAACTGGCACACTAAAGGGCTATGATGCGCTTATGAACCTGGTCCTTGATGAGGTACAAGAGGTTATGCGAGGTAGGTCATCTCCTATCTACTCTTGCCTAGACACGTTGACTTATATATGTATAGATGACGAGGGCAAGGAGGCAACCCGATCGCTCGGCTTAGTGGTCGCCCGAGGTACTTTACTAGTAGTTATCAGCCCCGTGGATGGAAGCGAAGAGATCGAGAATCCCTTCGCGCAGCAATCTGAGGATTAAGAACCCAGACGCCAGGCTATTCTGATGAATATGAGACCACAGAGATGAAAATACGGCGGACTACCGGATAATCTGATGAATTTTGATGTAGGAGAAGTCTTCACAGATTATATTAAAATGGATGATATAAATCTGGGCTCAGGTTGAGCCATCCAACTGAGTATGAAATACTCTTAGAATGAGTATGTCTCGAACTAGAGGGACACATCGGTAATTCAAATTATCGCCACATCGTCAAATTACGAGGATTATGAGAAAAACAAAGCTTATCACCCGTCTTTGACACGAAGTTGCCCCCTGAAAATGATATTTCATACCACATCGCGATTATGATAAGACACCTCAATTCTCAGTATTGCCTCAGTCCCCTCAGATAATTCCATCCTTCTGTTACCGCGTCACCGCCTAGTAACATAGGATCTACGTTCCCGTACATGCCGGGCACGGGCTCGTAGGACGTTCGTACTTTTTCTATACATAGTATATTACGTAGTAGCGTACGTAGTCTACGACGCGTGTACATCCAGACTGAGGACAAGGCTTGATCAGGGCGCTGCTCACCGGTAGCCTTTTCGGAACATTTCATCCATCCTACTGTAATCTTCCGACATGCATACCTACTTAACATCTCACAGGGCTGGAACAACTTATTAGGGTGATGTTGATACGCTAGGTAGACCGAGGTTTCGATTTTTACAGGGACGTTTAGCATGATGGTGTCATCACGGATTTCATCTTTTCATGCACACACTAGCTGGCTCGGATATATACAGTCAGGTCATCACAAGCCATGGTTCACTTGGCAATTTAGGAGAGCCCAAGTAGTGAACGGTAAGAAATTTTGCATGTATTCTACTTTATACTTAGAGACGTGTTTAATCGTTCGGAGACACTCATTCATCCACGCTTGCTTTCTTCGACTCTCTCCCCTTCTTCTCGTCCGAAACGCTACTGCTGCTGCAAACAAATCACCGCCATGCCACTTCCTTTATAGCCAACCCGTGTCGTCTGATGACAGGGAGCAGAACCGACCAAATTATTTGGTTATCACCTAAAAGAGAAGTTCCTTGTCACTCTCGTAGTTGGCGGTATTCAACTGGCTGATACTTAAATATCATCCAATATGGGGATATGGGATATCATGTTTGTTTCGTGATAATGTCGTGGTGACTTCTCGATAAGGTTGACTCTTTGCCTATAATTGCATATGAAAGATTCTGGTAACGGCCTTAAGCCATCGCATGGGGGGTTTGTAAATGAATCGCTATTCGAAATAGGCCTTCCGAGTCGGAACGGCCAGTTACTCGGTCCTTATATCGTCGAGAGCTTCCATCGAGTTCCGGCGTTAATAACCCGTGTCATCGTATATTGCTTCTAGCAGGGTCCCAGTTGCGATACTCCTGCCCCAACTTCCTTATCCCTGCTAAATGTAGAAGTCTGTCGAATCTTGATGCTCTGCATCCTTTTCCCACTTCTGTTCCTTGTTCGATCTAACCACTCCGCCAGACCGTGGATTCTACCACTCATTAGAGATCACTTTGTTGATCTCATAGTACGGCGGTCGCGCTTCTCCTAATAGCCTCGACTCGCCGGCGGTTTGTTAGCCGCCTTAAGGAGGTCATTAAACGCACCCTGTGTCTGCTTTTTCAATTCCTTGTAAGAAACCACGAATGTTGACTGGTGGTCCCTGCTGGTGAGATAAATCCTTTCATCAATACCAGCATCCAACTTATTCAGGCAGCTAATTATATGCCCCAGATCTACGACCGGATTTCCCTGGGCATCGACTTGGTGAAAGACGTAATCTCGGAATAACTTCAACGTGTACCGTTCCGACGTCTCAGCCCAATTAGGATCATTATCAAACTCCGGCCGCTCGTTGATGGATCCCAACTTGGCCATCAATCGCACTAACCGGCCATTTTCGAGTTCCCTACCTAGATGGGTAGTAACCTCATCCTGGGCGTTAAATGACGCCACCAGCGTATCGTCAATATGGTGAGCGAGATCATATACTAAGTGTTCCGCCGACTTAGCTGACAGGCTTGAAGGTGGGCTAAGCAGCCAGGATACCCTTTCCTTTAGTTCCGCTGAATATGTCCTACTCAATTGCTCGAGAGGCAATCGTAGGTCAGTGAGATTCCGCGGGGGGTTGTTAGTCGCAATGCTCAGTATAAGCCGCCCCAAATTGAGCAGGTCTTCCTGTTGTAATTCATCAATTCGACGAGGCACTTCGAAGTGTAGCACATCTAATATAGAGCATGCACTAAGCCTGATGCGGTTCTTATCCGTCAGAATTATCTTAGTGATGTCGATACAGCGTGCTGCAAGCTTGGCCTTATGAATTGCTTTCATAGCGCTGGCAATTTGCACCAGATAGCTCCAAAGGACCTTTTCAGATACGGGTGGCGGACGGCCGAAGCGATTGTTAGGAAAATGATGCTCCGCCAGTGTCTTCGAGAGCGGGTGATAACTGTGAACAAATACGAGGGAACTATCGTTAAAGTCCCTCGTGGTGAATGCTTCGATCGTGGTCACGATATTGGGGTGAATGATCTTCTTCCACGAGTTCACAGCTTTGATCGCCTCCTCATTAGTGAGGCGGAATCCTACCGGCTACTTAGTTTAATACTTATTAGATTAGATCACAACACCAACCTTCAATTCGTCTCAAACAGAAGGTATTCCCATTCTTCCGAGAAGTTGCCTTAAACGCCCAGCTTGGGAGGCCGAAAGTGCTAGCTGTATTTCGGATTTTGGTATCTAAAGGAACAAGAGAATGATAATGCTGGAGGCTGGGCAGTTGGACTCCGGGCTGGCTTGGCAGGATTTGTCTGGTGGCTTCCGACTTTTTCTGAAGGTCCTCTCTCAGGGACTCTGGGAGGAATAAGTCGTATACTTGTCGCTGGTAAGGCTGCATGGTTTCCCGCCCTGTGCTGATAGGATAATATAGATGATATTGAAGCTGCGAGTGATTAGGTAATGATCCAGAGGGGGACAATACTAGTATCTTACGGGTTGGGACGGAGCGGTATATGAATTCTGGGCCGTATAATACGACGCGCCGGGTCCGGCCAAGGTATTATGGTCTTCAGCGTACGGATTATACTGTGTTGTTGGGAGAGCCTGGTTAACGTTAGACATAGCGAATGGATCGTACAGAGACCCGCTATCTGCTGAACCATTCGTTGCACTCTGAATTTCGTTAACTTCTGCAATTTATCCTTGCCTGTAATAACTTACTGCGGTGTTTAAATCATAGTTCTGGGGGGCGAAGTCAGGGAACGGCGCTGGTTTATACAGCGAAGCTCCGTTGTCCTGTTGTAGTGTCGAGGCCGTGGCTATGAGACACGTAAGTAGACATACAGTGAAATGCCAGCACACACGTTTACATACTTGTAGAGGCCCCCCTAGGAGTAAACGGAGTAGCATTTGTTGAGAAGTTGGACTTCTTGCCCCCAAGTTGGGTTGGGGTGAACGATGGGGAGTCGACATTTAGAGACTTCTTTGCGCTACCACTGTAGATACGTCAGCGGAATTCATGTATGATATATGCGACAATGATTGATGTCGGCTGACACTCCTGGGCTGGCCTTGTGTTTCTCAAGTTGTGTAGGAACCTTCCGATGCTCTAGAACACGAAATAGCGAATCGTCTTGACTACCCTCAAGCGTCAATTTGATAGCGCACGGAGGTGGAGATGAGAATCGTCTGCGAATGGGAGGCATATTGGAACTTTGATACCGTAGCTAGAAAAGGGGTAGAACAGAACTAGGAACCTCCGAGTTTGCGGTCCTTGAACTTGAGCTTGGCGACGAATTCGATCCATCCTAAACTAACGGATCCAATGGAATTATTTGATCGAGCGCCGGATGTGTAGTCCAGAATGGTTCATGGATTAACGATGAGTTATCCATGGGAGGTACAAGGAGAGAAAGAGGCCGGGATAATAACAGAGAGCCACTACTCGTCAACCAAAAGCAATTCACCTGCTCCTTCTTTGTGGACTCTTGCGCCTTCATGCGGTTTCCTTGCTTTCCGTGCCTCCCCAATGTACTCTATTCCGTAATATAAAGGAGGCTCCACCTGAAAACTAAGGTTTGACCTTCTTTTCTTTCCTGTAGGCTAATAATAGCACTTGAGGCCCCGAAATACTCCTGAACAGCCGGGGCTCTGATGTCTGCTAGGATTTCGTGGGTTGGACAAGATTCCATGATATCCAACTAGCCAAGGAAGTTGCTTAAGGCTTTCAATACCTAATTATTGACTAATGTTGCTACATGTTCTGGTCGCATTCCTTTGGTTCTATATAGGCTATTTGGAGATATCTCGATTGTAATTGCGGTAGGCCAGCCGGGCTGTCGTGAAGCGATTCCGGGAAAATAGAAGAAAATACAACAAGAGATAACTTACTTATCCATTGAGTTGGAAGAGCCCTTATCATGATTGAAGGCGCATCCCTGGTCCTCATAACGGCAGTGACCATATATCAATACATTTCGACAGAGTGTATCCTTAGTATCTAAAGCGTAGATGGGTATGTTAGGAGGTGCGATCAAGGCGCGTCTGGCGGCGGTAACCGGGAGGGCACGTACCACGCGTCTTAGGTCTTGGAGAGGCCATCTGCCTGCCCTGGCTGGCAGTGCCGAAGCGCGTATTCGCCATTTGTATCGGGTATGGATTGTAGATTCTCGTGTTCTCGTCATGGAGCGGTCGCGAGCGGACGCGGTGTCAGGCTGGGGGAGAGAAAAGACGCCGCTCCTGTCGATGCAACTCCTATACGAAAAACTTTGTCAGGTCTAGTGACTGAGACTATTTACGTAGCTTGAATGGCGTGGAGGGCGTGGAGGGTATGAAGGGCGCCGAGGGTTAGAAGGGAGGTACGTGCACATACTGGACTCCTCAAAGCGCTCCCATTTTTCTAGCACAAAAGGGCGGAGGCTCGCCCATGAATTGATATCTACGCGCTGCGAAAAATTTAGATGGGCTGGATAAGTATTTCCGGATCAATTGGACCTCAACGAGGCAAAGTGTGAGGCCGGCGATAAGAACATAAAGGAACAGTGCGGGCGTGTCTTAAGCAAGTGCTGTGAGGTTGTAGTGGGATGACGGCGGGCAGATTAGTAACCACACATAACTGGCTGATTGGCCCCAAACTCTGACGCCAAGCTTTTCCTCTCTCAGCCTTGGCCTTTAACTCCTGGTTGGTGCAAGGATAGAAAAATAGTTTGCATTTAGGTATGTGCGAGCTAAGGGTTTTATAGATGTCAACTATCCATAGATGTGATTGATTAGCCTTTATTAGCTTAGAGTTGAGGCGGAAGCGCGGGAACCGGTAAACACTAGTACCTATTAGGCACCAATTGCTCATATCTGTGTGTGCAAACATTTCCCAACACTGCAATCAATTAAATATATTAGTTTGATTTATCAATCCACCTAACCCGGCCACCATGACATTCTCCGGTCGCTATCTGTCGTCACCTCCGGCGCAGGCGATTCTAACCAGTGGGTCCAGCTACATTCTGAACACGGAAGCCTCAACCAGCTATTAGCTACTGTCAACTCCGAGCTCTTTCGACTCGAATAAGCTTCGTTCTAGCTATTGTTAAGTTTGCTACAGCTTGTGTGTACTGTGCTTATCATAGTACGACCTACTGACGAAAAAAGTACTACATAATACTTAAATCAATCCATCCCCAAGGCTGAATCTAGGCTTCTACATGCCGCCCGAGTCCGTCCCAGACAATTAGCTCCCAGAAACCAGCACCTCCATATTTCAAGCTTCGAACACATGTAAAAAAACATATGGGGCCCTGATATCGAATCACGTATATAGCAATACCACGGTCGGCCATACTTATCGACAAGATGGCGAGTAACGGCGATCTCGACATAAGCCGGCTGACTCCGGAGCAGCAAGCAGCTCTGGAGCAGTACACACAAGTTACGGCACAAGACATTAAGGATGCGGTGCCGTTATTAGAAAGATCACAATGGAATGTCCAAATAGCAATCGCCAAGTTCTTCGATGGCGAAGGCCCCGACCCTGTAGCTGAGGCTATGAATGATATCCCACGACAAGCCACCAGACACGAGAATCTACAAGAGAGCTTCACGGCATCGTCACAACCCTTCGGACGGCCACCACGACGAGCTAGGCCAGATCCCGCCCCAAGAATCGTACCACAGCCGACAACAACACACCGCCCGCCTCTCCTCCTCGCAATTATATTCGCACCTTTCAACTTCGGATACAAAGCGTTATCGACATTCTTCCGCACCCTCATGTACGTCTTCGCCTTCCTCCCTGCTTCCATACGGCCCCGTGCTATAACCACGAGCATGACAAGCGGGTGGAAAGGCAGTATGGGGCGGCGCATGCTCATGCCGCGCGACACAGCGGCACGATTCAAACGGGAGTTCGAGGAGGAGTACGGGAGCCACAGCCTACCGTTCTACGAAGGCGGGTTTGCCCAGGCGCTTGATTTAGCTAAGAAAGACCTCAAGTTCCTCTTAATAGTGCTCATGTCACCAGAGCACGACGACACGGAGTCATTTACACGAGAAACGCTCCTCTCTCCCGAAGTCATCAGCTTCATCAACGAGCCGGATAACAACATCATCATGTGGGGCGGCAACGTGCTTGACTCAGAAGCATACCAAGTCGCCGCCGAGTACAACTGCACCAAGTTCCCGTTCTCCTGTCTCGTCTGTCTCACCCCCAAGGAGGGCAGCAGCACGCGCATGAGCATCGTCAAGCGCTTGGTGGGGCCCATGTCGTCATCCGCATATCTCGCCGAGCTCCAGACCGCTGTCAATAAGTACGCCCCCGATCTAGCCGGTGTCCGCGCCGAGCGCGCCGCTCAGGATATGGCACGAAATCTGCGCAACGAGCAAGATTCGGCTTACGAACGCTCACTGGCACGTGACCGCGAACGCGCACGTCAACGTCGTGAGGCGGAAGCCGCAGCCGCCCTCGCCGAACAGCGCGCAAAGGAGGAAGCTGTTGCAGCTGAGCGCCGCGCCGCGCAGCGCGAGCAATGGCGGAACTGGCGTGCTGGGACCATAGCACCTGAGCCGGCAGCGACGGATAAGGATGTTGTGCGACTTGCTCTTAAACTACCGGATTCCGAAGGAGGTCGTATCGTGCGCAAGTTCGCCGCTAGCACTACGGTCGAGGAGCTATACGCGTTCGTAGAGTGCTACAATCTATTAAACAGCGACGGTGGCGTCGACGAAGACGAAAAGGCGGACCGCGAGCGCCCCGAGGGCTACGAGCACGAGTACAAGTTCCGAATCGCGACCCCGCTGCCGCGAGTCGTGTATGATCCCAAGTCTAAAGACACACTAGGTGCTGCGATAGGCAGGTCTGGAAACCTGATCGTTGAGGATGTGATCCACGACGAGGAATCCGATGATGACAGTGATGACCAGGGAGTGGAATAGAGAAGGAAGATCACATCTCGGTAGATTTGCAAATGGGATTACTGTAATAGTAAATCGAAAGAAGAAAAAAAAATTGTAATACATCAGTTGCCAACTACGTTGCTATTCCCGTTTTATAATTCTGACATGCCCGGCATACATATATATATATACATAGACGCTTCTTCTTATGATCAATTATTGATGCTTCAGTAAGAGGCCTAGACTCCGTATATCCCATTGACCAAACCCCAGGAACGCCCCTATGGCCATCGCCCCAATATACGTACAATTAGTTCTACGATGACGCCTATTATGCACTCGCTTTTAAGCCTTACATCACCAAGTACATTTATCAATAACCAGGTCCTACATTTGGTATCCTTCATTTTTAAACCGGAGTCTTCACGTAGTAGGCCACTTCCTATTCAATTACATGGTCCCATAGAAGGGCCGTAGCATCGCGCACAACAGGTAGCACGCAAGGCAGGCTGCACGTTCGAGTAGAAGTACCACGAAGCAGGCTGGAGAACAGGGAACTGTATTAAGTATGAGCAATCTGGATAACGTAAGCTAATTTCTTGGGTATCGTTTACCTGTTCAGCCTCCGCCCATCATTCTCGTCGCTTTAAATCCCCAAATGTGCGGTTCGCACAACCGTCAAGGGACAATGGCTATAGACACTAGAGGCGAGTATGCCCTGCCTACTCGCTCTGTGTCCTACTTGTGACCTTCAAGCCACGCATTACTTCTTCTACATAATACATATACAGCGGCCAAGTCGACCTCGATTCGTTCGGATTTAATGGCCCTGTTGATTGTCCTTAGCGAATCTTTGATGAATCCGGGCGATTTGCTCGTCGACATTAACGCTTTGCATATGGTTGATGTGTGCTTGATTTCGGCCTTCAGGGTTGCCGTCAAAGCTGTTGAGGGCCGCTCGTTTCCTACGAGCCATCTCCTCTTCAGAGATGGGCTGCCCGGTAACGCCATCGAACAAATCACCTCGCTGGCTGGCGAACCGCTTCAGGTTGTTAGCAACGTCCGCGTGTGACAAATTAGTGGTCGCGTAGCGTGACTCGGCTTTCGCCTTCTGCTCCTTCCACTGGGGGTCCAGCAACTCAATCCTCATGTGAGCCTCCAACTCATTCATTGGGATTTGCTGGTGACAGTTCGGGCAGAGGGCCATTTGAGTTCCTTGTCGGTTGGCCGCTCGCGCGGCGGCACGAGGAACGTAGTTTTCTTTAATCTTCATAGGAGCAGCACCGCCCTTAGCCTCAGCTTGGGCATGTTGCATGCGTAGACGGGTCTCCTCTCTCTCCCGTATCCGCTGTGCTTCCTCGTCCTCTTGGGCACCATTCGGACGTGGTGGTGGGGCCATTTGGTACGCGGCTTGAGGGGGCGTAGGGATAGGTTGAGCTCCAGGCATGCGTTGTGCTGGTTGCATGGGCTGTGCGGGGTGGTGAGGAAGGTTATAATTGGGCTGGGCTGCGTACCCGTTGTACGCATTATCATCATCTGTAGGCATAGCTTCCTCGATACGTAGGTTAGCACTGACGGATATCTTGGCTTTTTGCTCAAGGGAAGCATATTGCAATTCAGAGAGGGAAGTTGGCGGTGGTAAGTTTGCTTGGTCATCGGCTTCGGTGAAGACGACAGTCTCAACGACAACAAAGTCATGCCAGTCAATTTGAGCATATGATAGTCGTTCCTTTTCCTCTTCCTCCTCTTTCTTCTGCTTCTCGTCCTCTTGGTGTTTCAACCACTCCGCTCTTTGTCTAGCGCGACTTAGGATATGGAATTTATCGTCAACGTTGCGTTGCAGCTCAGCGACTCTCTCTTGCTGGACGCGCCCTCCTTCACCATCGATACCACCGGCACGTAGGAGCATAGAGTATTGGTCGATGAGGTGCTGGAAGAAATTGTGAAGGCTGTGGTTCGGTCTTAGAAAGTCAAACTGGTAGTTCCCAGCTTCTCTCTGGGAGAGGGCGGTCATGAACTGCCTGCCATTCTTTGCAACAAACAGCGCAGTCAGTTTCACAACCTCGAGATCCTGGGCGCTAATATTGGGCATACGCGCAGAGAATTGGAAGTCCGGAGGCTTAGGAGGGCCAGCAGGCTTCTCCTCAACAACGGCGGTAGCTTCGCCTGCTCGACCAGCGGCAACGGCGGTGCCACGGCCCTCCTTGATCTCGCTTAGTCGCCATAGGTAGTAAGGGTTGTACGGGTCGGCATTGCTAAGGAAACTGAATTTGGGATTATGTTTCTCCTTATCTCGAATACGGTCTTCGAATGCGATTCCGTTTCGTGCAACAAAACCGGCTGTCTTCTCGAGGATAGCTAGAGGTGGGTCAGTTAGGCAAATACTTTGAAAAAATGATTTGAGAAACTCACTTCTGAATTCCTTTGGTGGCAAGACAATGCCTTGAGGGGGTTTGATGTCGTCCAAAACGGCTGCTGCGTCACCATTAGTATTCGCAGCCATATTGACGGCAGTCCTAGAGCCTCCCTGTTGATGTGTGGACGCGATGGTGAAAGTGGAGGCCGTAGTCAGAGAATGGGACTGTATTGGTTGAAGAACGCGATGATGTCGCAACTGGAAGCTCCAACAAAAATATCGTCGTTAGTTGATAAACTTTGGAACTCGCCGTGCAATAAGGTTTCCCGATAGGCAAGTGTGCCGTAAGCAAGGTAGCCGGATCATTACATAATCCGAGTCATCAGCCAATCAAATGTGGTCAAACAGCCCAGCCTTACGTGGGACCTAGCGCAACTTGAAACATGAAACGGTACCTGGCACCGTAATTCTTCATCTTCCCGTAATGTACATAATATACATGGTGAGGTTCTATTATTCCAATTCAGAGTTTATGATGTAGAATATTAGGTGTAACTAACGACTATATTTCTGTATATCGTTATTGAGATATATGCACATATTCTAGCCCTTCACTTATATGCAAAGTGCGACATGCGTAAAGTTAGATATATTGCACATGGAGGTATAGTACCAATACTCGTGTTCATCAATTACGGAATTGCGGGGCATACCGAACTTTCAATTCGCATCAGACCAGGAATATATTGACCACTGCCACATGAACGAGCAATTGCAACTGCAGCTGAATCTTTTTTTGGGACTCGCTAGAAGCTAGAACGCCCCCTGCGCCAATCCGCCAAACCGGATAAGGCCACTGTAGCATCAAAAAAGATTACGCGGATTA
Organism: Hypomontagnella monticulosa; assembly: GCA_902825475.1. Lineage (NCBI taxonomy): Eukaryota > Fungi > Ascomycota > Sordariomycetes > Xylariales > Hypoxylaceae > Hypomontagnella > Hypomontagnella monticulosa. The sequence goes on from CADEBF010000007.1 coordinate 2,532,783, forward strand.
ACCATGCAGCTAAATTTTGGAGACATCTGGTTGGTGCAGACACAGGACAAACTAGTATGAAAGTTCGAATGTTAGGTAGCCTTTAGGAGCTCAAAATAATTTCTGACGGCGTGTTCACCACTCGATTCCACCACCCCTTATTCACCCCCTTCAGCCCTTTCGAATACATCCCGCCGCACTGCGATCAAAGGGGGGTTCATTGCTTGTTCCACCTCTTTGAATGGGATTTTTGTTGTCCTATTGTCTTCTTGTAATGATTACTTCTGCTTCTTGACTTTCGTTAACCAACCTGAATTTCTTTGTACACCGTGACACCTGTTATTCGTAGCGTCGAAGCTTTGGTTCCACAAGCCAACCTCAACTCGACCAAGTCCTAAAGAGGCCACGAACACCTCTTTTCTTTTTTCTTCTTCCTACCTCATCCATTCCATCGAGTCGGGTTTTGCAGCGGCCACATCTTAAATATACTCGCGCAATATGGCGAGGTCCAGTTCGGCCAAGCCGCCTGCCACGAAAGGCGCCTCGTATACGCCCCTAAAACCTAAGAACGAGGTTAAGAAACAGCATGATGATTACACTTCGGACGGCGTCGAAGATAATGATATCTTCTTACTTCCTATATCCGACTACCAGGTCATGTTCGTCTTGACTATCCTGGGAGCCATTGTGCGATTGTTCCGCATTTACCAGCCTACAAGTGTCGTCTTTGACGAAGTCCAGTAAGTTTCCCGGGACGCCGCCAGCCATCAAGGTGACGGACACTAACATTAGGTGCTCTTTAGCTTCGGCGGGTTTGCGTCCAAGTACATCAAGGGTAAATTCTTTATGGATGTTCATCCCCCATTGGCCAAGCTACTCATTACACTCTTCGGGTGGCTTGCTGGTTTCAATGGCGACTTCGACTTCAAAGAGATTGGCAAGGACTATCTAGAGCCAGGCGTTCCGTACGTGGCTATGCGACTGTTCCCGGCTATATGCGGTATTCTGTTGGTTCCGACTGTCTTCTTGACTCTGAAGGCTACCGGTTGCCGTACTGCTACAGCTGCTCTCGGTGCCGCCTTCATCATCTTCGGTAAGCCACTACTCGAAACGTTCATAATGTTGATATTGTGCTCACATGTTGCACAGAGAATGGTCTCCTCACCCAAGCGCGACTGATTCTCCTTGATTCCCCGCTCGTCATTGCGACCGCATTTACCGCCCTCGCCTTCAGCTCCTTTACCAACCAACATGAACAAGGTCCATCTAAGGCGTTCGACGCCAGTTGGTGGTTCTGGCTGGTCATGACCGGTCTGGGACTGGGTATTACAGCAAGCATCAAATGGGTCGGCTTATTCACAATCGCTTGGGTTGGAACTTTGACTCTCGTACAGCTGTGGGTTCTACTTGGCGATACTAAGACCGTCACTATGCGCATCTTTGCGAAGCACTTCATGGCCCGCGCTTTCTGCTTGATCATCATCCCTGCGACCTTCTACATGGCCATGTTTGCTATTCACTTCCTATGCTTGTCAAACCCTGGCGATGGAGATGGATTCATGAGCTCCGAGTTCCAAGCGACGTTGAATAACAAGGGTATGCAAGATGTTCCGGTTGATATTGCCTTTGGCAGCCGTGTCACTATCCGACATGTCAACACCCAAGGAGGCTACCTTCACTCGCATCCCCTGATGTACCCGACAGGCAGTCAACAGCAGCAGATCACCCTCTACCCCCACAAGGATGACAACAACTTGTTCTTGTTGGAGAACCAAACTCAACCCTTGGATATGAGCGGTGAGCCCATCAACGGAACTCACGCCTGGGACACTGTGCAGAACATAACCGAGAACTACATTAAGGACGGTGATGTGATCCGATTATACCACTTGGCTACACACCGACGCCTTCATTCTCACGACGTTCGACCCCCCGTCAGCGAGGCTGATTGGCAAAATGAAGTATCTGCGTATGGATATGAAGGATTTGCTGGTGATGCTAACGATTTATTCCGAGTTGAGATTGTTAAGAAGCAGTCTCTCGGCCCTGCTGCCAAGGAACGACTTCGTACCATTCAGACTAAGTTTAGACTCGTCCACGTCATGACCGGATGCGTTCTCTTCTCTCATAAGGTCAAGTTACCAGACTGGGCTTCTGAACAACAGGAAGTTACTTGCGCCAAGGGTGGTACGCTTCCCAACAGTGTATGGTACATCGAGTCCAACGCGCACCCCCAGCTAGCCAATGACGCCGAGAAAGTCAACTATGTCAACCCTGGTTTCTTCGGCAAGTTCTGGGAACTGCAGAAGGTTATGTGGAGGACAAACGCAGGCTTAGTCGAATCTCACGCTTGGGACTCTCGTCCCGAGTCTTGGCCCATCCTTCGTCGTGGTATCAACTTCTGGGGCAAGGAGCACCGCCAGATCTACTTGATGGGCAATCCCATTGTGTGGTACACCTCGACTCTAGCAGTTGTTATCTACGCGCTCTTCAAGGGTATTGCCGTGCTCAGATGGCAGCGCAGCTGCAACGATTACTCGAACACCATCTTCAAGCGATTCGATTACGAGACTGGGACCTATGTGCTTGGATGGGCCTTCCATTACTTCCCTTTCTTCCTAATGCAGCGTCAGCTCTTCCTACATCATTACTTCCCCGCTTTGGTTTTCGCCGTCATGGCCTTCTGCCAAATCTTCGACTTCGCTACCGCCCGAATTGTTAGGGACAACATTGTCAACAAGGCTGGTGTGGTCACCCTCCTAGCCATTTCCGGAATCGTTTTTGCCCTTTACTCGCCTCTCGCATATGGAAACGCCTGGACCAAGGCCGAATGCAACCGCGTGAAGCTATTCAGTACCTGGGATTGGGATTGCAATACTTTCTTAGAGAGCGTGAGTGTTCCTTCCCAAGGCATGCCGTCAAGAGGACGAGGTTGAAGTCGTATGTTATCGTCCCTTTTTGGACTATGAGAAACGAATGTGACACGTATATGAAAGGATTTGAAAATTGTCAATTGGACGGTAGACTAATGTAATTTGTATAGTACGATGCATATTCGGCAATTGGCGCAGCTCCAAGCAAGATCTCCCAGACTGCTCAGCCCGCCGTAGAGAACAAGGAGCCTCCAGCCCAAGAACCTATCAAGCAGGATTCCCCAAACGTGGGCATTTCGGGGGCCCCAAAGTTCGAGCCCCAGGGTCAGAAGGTGGTCGGACGAGAGGAGCGGATCGAATACCGGGACCAGGACGGCAACCTCTTAAACGAGGAGCAGGTGAAGGCGCTCGAAGGCAAAGTCGAATTCAAAACCAAGTACGAAACGAGGACGCGCGTAGTCGACGCGAACGGCAACGAAGTGGAAATGCCGCTAGAAGAGCTAGCCGGCGCGGGCGTCGCACCCCCACACCCTGATGTTCAGGGAGCCAACCAGGAGACCAAGAAGATAGTCATGGACGACCCCATTCCTAAGGAAGCATCTTCAAGCAAGGATGGAGAGAAGGAAGCGGAGAGGTCGGTTCCTAAGCCGGCCAGCGAGGGTAATGAGGCGACAGTCTAATTACGTAACCTACCTACTTCCTGACCTCCCAACCTAATCCAACATCTCATCGCAATACCATATTGTAACGAAAATCACCGCCGGTGTTGGGGTACTTCCGGATTTCTAAGCATCTGGAGACTCGGACGGCGTATGTCCGCAGGGGCTCATGTAATACTACCATACTAATGAAGATCACGGAGAGGGGAAAACTTCGGGAATGCGGTATGCAGAGAAAAAAAAAGTTACAGGAGAGGATATTTGGCGTGATTGTCTCACGAAGACCTGTCAAGACTATGTATGTCAGTTACACCTACTGATCACAACCCTATTTCCTTTAATCGAAGATTCCACTATTATATATGCCTTTATCTGTTGATTCGCTTCCCAATCTTGAGATAACACCGCAAACTCCGGTCGTCATGATGGTCTAAGATGCTCGCGTGTCTCCAACACCAATGCTTTACGTCGGCGGGCCGAATCCCCGCCATGCTAAGGCGCCGGCGTGTGATTTAGTACGTCAAATCGCCGGAGTTCACCCAGGAGCTGAGATAACCTACATGCATACCTAGGTACATACACATATATAGGTTGTATCTATGGTTCGGCGACCTCTCACCTGAGCAGTTTGTAAACGTGCGGGGCCAGGTTCCCATCAAGATCCATTTAAGATGGTAATAGTGATCCCTAGAAGTACTTAACAAGCGCAGATGTTCATAGTATACGCCTTAGCATATGTCCACTCATCATCCACATAGTCACAACCCGCCGCTATCGGTGATTCAATCACCAAACTAGCCATACTGAACCTGCCAGGCCGATTTACTGCTAACTTGCCTATCTACCTGTCATATTCACAATGCCTCAAGCAGCTCAAGTCGTAATATCATGCCACTGCGGCGCTGCAAAGCAGGTAGTTGCCTTGCGTATCCCGGACTCGCAAGGTGCCGGCCCGGTGGACATCGATCTATGTCATTGCTCCGCGTGTCGCCATAGCTCTGGCCTCCTATGTGTCTCGTACGCACCGGTCCACGAACCGAAGTCCCTCGCAGGCCTTGCAGTGTACCCTGATTCTCCATCTACTGCTCAGACACAACGCTACTTTTGTAACAAGTGCGGGTGCCATGTGTTCCGGCGCTTAGCGGATGGGGAGTGGGCTGTGGCCACCGGAGTCATCGTCGGAAGGGCCGGGGATGATGGGGAGGTTGCAGAATCGCAGGATGAAGAAAAGGTAGAGGGGAACAGGCTCCTCACATACGCCAGGCATGTGAATACAACCGGCACCCGGGATGGCGGCTTATCTCCGTTTATTGAGCGTGCCGACAGGTCACGCACGATGGAGGTCCTTGATCATTGGCCTACCACCACCGGCTTGACGGTGAAAGAAACTAAAACCAAAAAGGGGAGTGAGAAGCAAGATGAAGACATACTGAACGCACATTGCCACTGCGGTACAATACGCTTCCACATCACGCGCCCCAACGCCTCAAGCTCGCTCCCACGATCCAATTTCCCAGACCTAACAAATGCATACGTCTCTACGCCACAAGATATCATCGCCAACCCTCACAACGAGACGTGGTGGCTCCAGCCACAAGGCGACCCCAACCCAACCAAATACCTAGCGGGCACCTGCGCATGTCGCTCATGCCGAGTGACAGCCGGCTTCGAGATCCAGACATGGGCGTTCGTGCCGCGCAGCAATATCTCTTTCCACGCTCCTTCTCCCACTCCCGCCTCATTCTCCTCCTCAACCACTACCACCACTGCCAATTCGGAAGGCAAGGTAGTACCACTTGATTTCACCACCCTGCACTCCGAAGGCATACCCCTGAAGAGCTATGAGAGCTCGCCAGGCGTCATCCGCGAGTCGTGCCCGCGCTGCGGCGCCACGGTCTTCTGGCACGACCGCTGGCGCCCCGAGCTCATCGACGTGAGTGTCGGTCTGCTAGACGCGGCTGAGGGCGCGCGGGCGGAGAGTTGGCTGCAGTGGTGGTGTGAGAGGGTGAGTTTCGAGGAGGATTCTGGGAATGGACGGGTTGGGGAGGTGGCGAGCCTGGCGAAGGGTTTAATAAGCAGTTTGGAGGATGGGTTGAGGAGCTGGGGGAACGAGCGCGGGAAAGAGAGTTGAGGGGAAAGGCTTCTCTGAATTGGGGCTTGTGATAGGCTCTTTGTTTATATCTATGCGAAATCGGCTAGGTGCTAACTCATAGATATTTCATTAGGATGAGCTCATCTGATATGGATGCGCCGCTTGCAGTATTTACGTTGCTTCCTATGAAATTCGTGAATTGCAACATAGCCAGTAAATAAACCAGTTATTGTTAAACAAGCCATCTACAACCTAGGGTCTGCAGTTCAAAGGCCCAGCGTCTTCGTTCAATATAGTGTCAGCCAGATTCAGCCACTCGTAAATAGCTGAGCTCAGGATAGCACTTGAACGGCCGATATTGGTATATGAAACTAGTATATACGTATGTACTAAGCAAGACTTGTCCGAATCCTGGAGTAACTGCCCCGTATAGGGGTATGTAAGGCGTGATAAAATCCCAGTATAAATTACACAGAGAGAACCTCAGGGGTACTTATCAATATACTTCTAAGCTGCAGATACATCCCTACCTCCCCAGCCAACAGCATTCAATGTTGAAACCTCAACATCGAAGAGTACTGTGTAGATAGCGATGTGGTACAGCAGTGATCCCAGGCCAGATGCGTCTCGCGACTGCTACTTGGCTTGGAAGAGCTTCTATTCCTAGGTTAAATCTATGATCGACTGGTGTACATAAGTTATAGGAGGTTGGGTATGATCATAACTCGAAGATGTCTACTACAACTAGGGGCTCTTGTCATTGCTTCCCTACCATAACTAAGTTCCAAAGTTTGTCACTTCGATGATCTGCCTTGGGCATCGCATGGTATCCCACGGACGCTCCTATTATATCCCTAGTAGCTAAGGATATTTTGAGCATGACCGTCTAAGTACACGTAAATGAGTCTCCTACGGCTGGCTTTCATCAAATGCACGCACAAGCTAATTAACGATTCGTATTTGCATAGGAGGGCTACCATAGCTTAACCACTGGTTCAGCATCCCGTAGAATATGTACTAGCAATCGTCGATAACACCACTTTATCTATACCCTCTGCTCTCTTTGTATAAAGCATATAAGCGTAGCTAGCTCACAGGCCTATCTCTTCGCTATGCAAAAGTGATAACTGAAGCTTATCACAAAAGCTTCCACCAAAAAGTCTAGCTTTTCACACTCTCCAAAAAAAAAGGTAATCGAATGGTCCCAGAGAGGGTCGAACTCTCGACCTTCGCATTATTAGTACGACGCTCTAACCAACTGAGCTATGGGACCTGGTCGTGGAGCATGTCGTAGGTTAGATGACTTCTCACGACGTTAACAAGAATTAAGTCCGTACACGGAGCTGGAGGTGAAAAAATTTTTACATTCACAAAACGGGTCCGGATTTCGTGATATGGGTCAGCCCCATATTATCCCCGTTCAGTTTAGAAGACAGTGTGAAACTACATATTAGCTTTTGCCAAACTTTTATACACAAAAGGAAGACCGATTCAAGTAGTTCCCGCAGTGGACTCAAAAGTCCGCGTGTTTCACCTATATTAGCAAACTTCATGGTCCATTCGACGGGAACACTCCGTCCCCGTCGCTAATATGGCGTCTACTTAGCAAAGATCGAGATTTAGCTTCTCTTTAGCTAGGAAGTGCTTACGTATGCTTCTTCACGTCGTTACAGTAAAATGCTTTTTACGCCAACATGAGAGACTATGGGTTGGATCTATAACCAGTGAACTAGCGCATCTCACGATGTGGACGAGCTCGCCATAGCATGATGTTTCGATGTTTCGGAGATCCCGTTAGTCCACCACTTAGAGCAGAAAGATGAGTAGAAGTACATGTAAACGACATGATACATCTTACGATATACTAGGTAGTGATAACGGATAGTACATTGGAGAGGACGGCGTGTCCGACGATACTAAACAGCTCCTATGGGTTTTACCCCTGAGTGATTATACCCGTCCCCTCTGCGTTTTCGTGACTCGTGCTTGGCATCGCCCCTCCCAAACGACCATATTCCGATATAGAATCTATAGGGGTGACTCCTATACTTCTTCAAAGATAGCTTAGTCCGAGTCATTCGTCATCCATCCACAAAAATAGGAAGCTCTACCTACCATTACTCACCGGAAGAGAACCCCAGCGCTAAAGTAATGCCGCATCAAAGTCATTCTCTCCGAAGAAATCCACCAAACACAAAAGCCGGGACACTCTCCTATTCAACCAAAAATCGCACGAGACCAACCAGCTGACGTAAAAGCTATTGCTCTGACTTAATAGGCCCTGAAGGCGATCGTGACAATCGTTAGCATAACGTAATCTAAAATGTACCTAGCCGCTGGAGGAGGGTTGCCTCGTACTACGAGCCGGGCTTCTTGCTACCGTTCGCCGTGCTCGAGTCCTATCGGAGCCGAGTAGCTTTACACCGCTACTCAAAACCGAGTGCCAATCATAGGCAAAAAGCCTAAATATAGACAGTAGCACGACGATATCCGATATAGCATGATTTTCGAAGAGCGTTGCAGTAAGATAATCTCGTAAAAAATCGTCGAATCTTCGAAAAAGGAGAAACGGTCATACTCCGGGCCGCGAGGCCCCGTAATCGCCGTCCGCAGGCCTGCATAAACAACGTCAATTCCGCGATCCGGACACCGTCCATCTGTCCACGTAATCGAAACAAGCCGGAAGGTATCGGAAGGATCACCGAGACGGGACGAACCGGGCGTTACGGCGAGGCCCGGCATCACCCGATGGTCACCGGGTCAAGTCGGCAGCGATGGATGCTCGTGACAGTGAAGCCACGCCCGGGGTGTGGGATCATGATATGAGGCTGATTGATCCTCATGAGCCGTTGTCAGCAAACAAGTAATTGAACCAAGCACCTCCAAATCTCGCCTTGGGAGCCTCATCTGCGATATTGCTGACCGCGCATCCCGATACTTCCCTGAGGCTACACAATTCTGACGTGCCTCCATATTAGGTAGTTAGGAGGCAGGCAGCGAACGAAACCCGGGTACACACGCGCGCGGAGGGAAATCCCGGGCCGAAACCTCACTCGCGCCGCGGAGATTCCCTCGCCCCCCCACGCTACGCTACGTAGGGAGGAGGGGGGTTCGCGCTCACATGTCCGCTCGATCACGAGCATGGCACAAGACACCAGAACACAAGAGCACCAAATAAAAATTAGGCAGTAATATATGCTGTAGCTCGTGAAGGAATCGTCGTCGGCGAGATAGAAACTCCAGTCCTACCCCAAAAAAGCCCCCTATCCCGCTCCCGAAGCCTCGCTCCCCTCCTCTCTGCTCCTGTTGTTCAACCCAACTTCATCTACCGAGCCCGTCACAAGCGAGAGAAAGATCGCGCCTGACGACATCACGGATCGCACCGCTGATGGGGAAAGGAAACCGATAGGTAGATAGGTAGGTAGGTAGGCAGAAAGCCGTCGCTGGCCGCGAACCCAACGCTACGGTCGGCACGTCCAATACCCAAGATAGATATCTATCTAGCTTATGTAGGGAGGTAGGTAGGTAGGTAAGTGGTTACCGTAGCAGCGAGACTTCAACCAGCGTGTCCTGTCACGACGCGGCCTCGTGCTTGTCTAGCTGTCCCAGATTAACGACAGCTCCTCAGCGACGTACCGTACTGTATGTATGTAAGGCCAGTGAACCGGTCCAACGTCACGGAACAATAGCCAAGACGGAACAAGCTTTTCGCGTGCATCGCGAAGGGTTACGCGGCAGGGTAGAGAGTAGCACCAGCTACGTAGGACATCTACCGGTATATGTGGTCTGGTAACAATGAATGGTTCATCTGGGATGTAATGTAATGTACGGTATGTAGGTACTATATGTAAGGTAGATATGTACTGTACCTACCTACCTACCTACAGGAGAGGCGGTAGTGCTATGGTAGCTCTGCATGAGGGTGACATGGTGACATGACATGGGGCGGCAGCAGGAAGCAGGGAAAGAAAGAAAGAAGAAAAAGATCCATCGGAGACGGGGCCAGACGTGTGGGAAAGGAGGCTCCAGAAACTAACAAAGCCCCGATGCGTCCGGCTCGAAACAGAAAGGGCTCTATATCGTGTCACACACCGACACAAACATACGCACGTATTCGCGCAGCGTCTATCATGCCGCATGACACCCACTAGGTCCATCCTTCCACCCTCCTTCGCTCTAAACCAAAACAAAAAGGAACAAGCCGAAGACAATATCAGATTATTATAGCTCAGTCCAATCATTCCGGGTTATTATAACTCAGTCGGTAAGGGGAGCTTCGGGTAGGGTTGAAAGGATAGGCTAGACGACGGGTATTGTGATACCGTAGCAGAAGTTCGACAGGCGAAGTCTCGAGGAAGTATCGAAGACTTCGGCGGAACCTCCCACAACTCAGCCTGGGGATTGGATATTCATTCGACACGGGGAATAAGTCACACTCACCATGACTTACAGAGTAATCCGCTGCCACTTACGCCAGTCTCTTTTCTCCGCTCTGTATGTCTTGCCACGCCTATCCAAGGGCCGAAGTTCTCACGCATCGAGAATATCTGATGAAATCGCGCAGCAGTGAGGCGCGAGTCTGTGGGCCTTAGGCTTACTAGTTCCTCCCCAACAAGCTTCTCATCTCATGATCTGCTTTCTCGCAGTATGTGCCATGTTCTAGTAATGCACTTTATATAATCCCGAAGAAGCCTATTGCACGCCAGTGGGCCGCCTCAAGATGCGGCTCCCTTGGCATCTAGTTGCCAAGACGCCCGGTATCTCGCCAACGGCTGTCTTGCAGGCTGGGCATTCGAGATTCTGGGGACCTGGGAGAAAGGGGGAACCTGACAGAGCCAAGAGCCCCGTTTGGGAGTTCTCCCGTCAACTGTGACGTCGCCACTTGTTTACGAGGTTGTCCCGTTCCCATCTCGTCTAGTCTAGAACCGTAGCGCGCTGTTGATTGTGCGATTTACATATTCTGCGTGCATAGCGGCATTTCTCGTTCTGCGGTACAGCACACTATGGATGTAAGGATCCCGACGTACCTCTTCAAGAACGTGTGCGTGTGACAGAAGATAGGCCAAGCAGGCTGTCCCATCCGACAAAAAAAGATGACCGATCTCATCCCTACACAAGACGCAAATCCCCTAGCCCCGTCAGCGATCATGCATCTGCTGCACCGTTATAACTAGCGGTACCACCGTACCGTGGTAGCAGGAGAACCGAGACCAGAGGGCATAAAATAATTAAAACAACGATGGTTAACTAGTTCTAGTTTGGAAAGCCGGAGCTGATTACCGGGAAATGGCCCCAAAATCCTCTAGGCCGCCCCCACGCAAGTGGACGCTGTGTACTGTAATTGAAATTCATCCATGTGGTCGTATGTACGTACGATATGAACCCCCCGCCGAGGGCAAGCCTCGGCCTTGATCGATGAGGTCTGGATGATGTTCTCGTGATGAGAGCTTGGACGGGATGGATTCATCCAAAGTGTCCCGATGGAATGAACCAGACCCGACGGTGAAGGAGATGAGATGGGACGGATGTACGTTGGTGGTCAGCCAGCTTACCGGTCTCTGGGTATGTCAGGTCAGCCATCCATCGCAGTGGATCGCCGATTTTTCCTTGATTCGAGACCGGATGGATAGGTATATAGGTAGCTATGCTAGTAAGTATAGGTAGGTAGAGAGCTTGCTAACCAAGTAAGTAAGCAAGCAAGCAAGCAGCCTACGCTGTGTTATGGTGCTCCTACTACTGCTGCTGCGCCTTTTACCAACTGTAGAGCGGCTCCCTTTTCACCGGCCGTCGAACGCTGGCAGATGTAGGTGAAATCCCATTGTCACGGCGGGCACGAATCATACGAACGGGAACCCCCCGGCCGACCACTACGTTGGAAGAAAGGCGACGATGCGGCAAAAGCGGCAACAAGCGCGGGAAGGGGTCAAGCAAGAGATCGTAGCTAGGGTAAATCAATCGCCTAGAGGAAAGTCGTTAGCCGGGTTAGCTTACATACAACCTATGTACATCCTGTACTGCTATACGCGTATATAGCATTGATAATTGTAGATAGCGTCGCTGCACCATGTCATCGGTGCCGAAGCGAGGCGGAATTAGGGAGTACAGTAGTGTCGTCGAAAACGGTCAAATCATGTTGATTTACCATAATAACTCCGTAATAGGCAGCCAACGCGCCGGCGCTATTACTGTAATTGAAATTTAATAATAGGCCTAGAGGCATGCACATAGTTATGTATGAGGATTCGTTTCCGGCAGGCAACCGAAGAAGCGCCAGAGAGGAAAGACGAAGAAGAAACGAAAAAAGAAAAGCGCATCAGAAGCTGAAAGGGATTCCCCCACACGTGGTAACACCTTCACTTCATTCAGAATTTCAGAATGCTCCCTCATTCCCTGACCACACTGACCACAGTTGACCAGTTGACCCCTAGCGGTCTGGCTTGGATTACCATATCCGGATAGTATACAGAATAAGGCTATATGATTGGTCCTCTCCACTCGCCAGGGTCAGGGTCTTTCTTCCAGGTGTCGACAGTGAGGTGGTACGTAGAGTACCTACAAAAATGTACCTATGCATACACATACAGGACCGGATGTACGATATCAGATGCAATGTACAGTACATACATACATACCTAGGTACGTTCATACATAACGAAAGTAAGCAGAACAAGCAGGGCAATGCATCATGCAGGTTCTCTTGCATTTGCGAAAAGGCTTGTTTGTGCTTGGCTGCTACGCTAGGCAATTTGAAGGGACGCCAGGCGACATGGTTCATTGGAAGACAGCAGATGAAGATTGACGGGGGCCACGAGCATCTTCATTGGAAGCCCGCTCCCCCGGGAATAAATGACGAACCTACGAACTTTTGCACTGGCGCTAGAAACGAAAAACTTGCTTTAGTTGCTAAGGTTAGCATAGGTTATTGACTAGTTAGCGAACTTTAGCAGCCATGATCTTTGCAACTTAACTGGGTACGATGGGTACGACTTTAGAAATTACAGTACGGTCTTTCATCAGCGCGAGACGCCGACGCCGATGCGCCGAAATCAGCTTTTTACATAGTACGCAAAGTAGCGCTCGATACCCGTGCCGTTCGTGTACCTAAACCCACTAACAAGATTTAGAGCCAAAACTAAGATCTCCAGATCTCCGAGGCTTTTGCTCTGAACTGCGAACAAGCACGTTGTCGCGATATCAGATCACGGAACTTTGTTGAAAATATTTTTCTCATGTTGTAAGATGGATTGATATAGATGTATGTAAATGCGAGAAATCGGCGGAATTCGAGATTACCTCATCCCGACCATGACACGCCATGGTACCAAGCTTTTTTTTGTCTCGTGCCTCGATATGTAGTGGCGTTTTAGTATGACCTATCACTTCATCCTCAGACGTTAGCTAACGCCACCTGAACGATCTGTGTCGCGCCGGGAACTTTGGATACTTGCGTTTTGCGGGGGAACTGCAATGCATGGAAGTACGGCGCAAGTAGTTGTACGTGCCGCTGTCCTACAGGAAGCGCACCCTAGCAGTTCCCCAGGTCTGACAGTCTGTCTATCACTTTGGCTGTGTAGAGTTGAGACCGCTAGTTGTACAACGCTGATGTTTCAATGTTGACTATTACGGTACATCCTCGAGGTAACTCGGTTGCACGGATAGCAAGATAGAATCATCAAATGCACACCTGTAGTGTAAGGCTGAAAACTTGGGAGGATTGAGTAAATGCATTCTGTATTGCTGGACTGCGGGAAATCACCGCAGTATGGCTGAAGTATCTATCGAGACGAACCATTATGTTCGTATATGGCCTCTGAAGAGGCATAATAAGTCGAGGACAAGGTCGACTTCTATCCCTTAGGGTCATGGTTCATGTCCCCCTCTCTTAAACCCTCGAAAACACCAAAGCCAAGCCCTCGTACAATCTCTAGACTGCCCGCCAACTTAATTTTTTAGACTCGGCTTGTGATACCACCTCCCCCGAATGCTTATGCCGGTATCCGCGAGTGTCGGGTGTGCGACAACTCAAATGACCCATGCTTCGAAACGCAAAGGAACATAATCAGAGAAACGAATTTGATATGTACGGTGTCGGCACCAATACTTTATATGATCCATGAAACGCATGTAAAAATGCCAATCGCTTCGGACGAACCCTCCGTCTCATCCCTCAGTCCCTGGGATATCACCATAAAACGCCAGTGTATGAATGTCACCCGTAATCAGCAGTGTATTATGCAACAGATAAGAAAAGGCCATCTTAGTAGCCGGGTTTGCCAGGCATGGGAGGTAACCCGTGCCCCGTGCTCAGAGGTGGCAGGTGGTTATGGCAGAAGATCTTGCCAGTATTGGACTTCATGCAGTCCTTCTTGGACGCGTCGATAAATTTGACCGGGTCCTCGTAGCTCTCTAGCTGACAACATTCGACGTTCTTCATCCATCTATTCGTGACGACCTCTTGCATAGTAATGCGCTTTTTCGGGTCGGGGTTCAACATCTGAAGTAGTATGCGGCGAAGAGGAGCAGGCCTCACGAAGAACTCAAATGCCCCAACCTTGGGATAGGCATCCTTGCTCACTTCGTCCGGGTTAGAGGCTCTCTTGGCGTTGATCTTTTCCCAACCGGAAACAAGTTCGTTGTAAGTCCTTTGAGTCGGTAATGAGAGGCCAGCCTGTGCCTTCTCCCAGAGGTTGGCGTTGAAGATGAGGTAAAGCATGACGACAGCCGAGCTCCAGACATCCAATGGTCGCGGGTCGTAGTCCGTCTTCTTACTAAGAACTTCGGGCGCGATATACGGAAGACTTCCACAAATGCCGGGCTTGCAAAGACGTACATCACCCATATTGACGCCGCACTGACCGCCGGCTTCCCGTAGACCAGGATGTATGCCTGAGAAGACTTCGGAAACGCCAAAATCCGTAATCTTCAATTTGCTGTCCTTAGTGATCAAAAGATTCTCTAACTTGATATCGCGGTGGGCAATGCCATTCGAGTGCAGGTAGTTGATACCTTGGCAAAGCTGCTTGAACAAGCAAAGTCGATCAACATCGCGGGAATCTTCCTTGAGATACTTTTTCGAAACCAAGCTGAATAGGTCGCCCTCGGAGCAGTACTCCATAACGTGATTCCATCGTCCGTGGTTAGTACATAAGCGAACGGTCTCGACGATATTGGGGTGGTGAAGACTCTTGGCGATGCTGTACTCGGATTTGATCTTTTTCTCGTAGTCTTCGACGGTCTCGGAAGAGCTCTTGGAGCGGAACTCTTTAACTGCATATAGCTCTCCGGGGCTGCCCTTGCGCACCATCAATGTGACCTTTGAGGTAGCACCTTTACCCAAATGCTTTCCATGTCGGCCAAGGAATTTGTGTTGGTATTCGTATTCCTTCATGAGTTCCGCAACGTCAACGGTAAAGTCATCGGGGAGGCTAAGACTCAATCTCCGGGCTTTCATGCCAGTACCCGCATCCGGAGGAATTGCCCAAGGTTGCCTTGTCAGTTCGGCGTCATTCTTCTTTTTCCGCTCGAGACTCCTTGTTCGACGCTGCGAACCGGTTTTCGTCGACGCAAAACCTACTACCTTTTCACGAAGGGAGAACCCTGTGTTAGCCCTTGCCTTCTTAGCTTGGTTTTCTAAGAAGTCGCGCGATGTGGGAATAGACACCCCATTGGTCCTATCTTTAGAATTCGGGGGCATTTCCATCGGAGACGCAGGTGAAGGCGGTGTATTAGACCGTGTTGTTCCAACAGACCTGTGATACGAGAATCGACGGCGACTTGTGCTCGGTGTTGCCCTATTGGTGGAACCGAGAGTAGTTTCAGATGCGCCTGTGCTGTAATTGGGCTCCTTAAACTCCGTAGTTACACCAGGACTACCAGCATTGTCCCCCACATGGTAACTATTCCTCTTAAAAATAGACATTGCTCTTGACAGCGCCGACGATGAACGTCGTACAAATTGTCTCGTTGGTGTAGACGGACGACGTGCGGATTGCGGTCGTGTACTTTCAGATTGCGCAGTAGGGGGTCTATTTAATGGCTCATTCGGAGCTATTGGTGTAGTTGAAGTTGAGCTAAGAGGAGTGGGTGGAGGGGGATACGACGTTGATAGTGGTAGTGGTAGTTGTGGTGGAGGAAGAGTGAGGTGAGTAGGCGGAAGCAATAAAAGAGCAGAGTTTGAAATGTCTTTATTGACAGTGCTCAAGGAGACATCAGAGTGCTCTGGAACACCTGACGAGCAAGAAGAGGCAAGCGCATTAGTAATTGAGTCGCGGCGTGAATAAGTATCGTTCTGTTCACAGTATCGAAAATCCCGTGATTGTCTCCCACTGACTGGTGTAATGGGTTCGTTGGAGAATGATTCACTACCAGTTTCTTCGTCCCCTTCTTCGGGGATTGGATGGGTGACGTCGAGTGGGTAACGTCTAAGTGACTCAATTGGAGTTTGAGTGTGGCTGCAGCAGGCCGAGGTAGAGGCGGAGGCGGAGGCCGAAGAGGAAGAAGTGGTTGTGGTATTTAGCGAAATAGAAGACGGTGACGGAGAAATGTCTGTAGGTGGGATTATTAAATTTATTGCGAAATTAAAAGATGGACGTCGGAGGCTGAAAATACCTGGAGGAGTAGTTGATATGGTAGATGTAGTTAATGTAGACGCAGATGCAGATATAGAAGTAGATGACGAAATTCGAGTAACAACCGTTGCAGCATCAGCTGCTGCTCCAGCCGTTGTTGCGTTTGCGGTTGCGTTGTCAGAGGAAGAAGGATGCAGATGATGGGTTGAGGCGGGTGAATATGAGCGCTGCTGTTGCTGCGAGGGCTGAGAGGGTAATAGTGATTGTGATAGCGATGACATCGCCGGGGGCAGGGTTTGGGTCTGGGTTTGTGGGGCTTCCATCGTTATAAATTGATTGGTACGAAGTACAGTACCGATACAAGACAAGGACAAACCAGGGGGGATGGGCCTAGCCTATTGCTGATGCTACTCAAGTCCACTGGTGCTGTAAGTACTGCTGCTACTGCGTTGTGGCAGCGGCGCCGGATACCTTGGTACTCTTGGTACTGAGCGATGAGCGACGAGCGAAAGGCGCTAGGCTTTAACGACCTGTACAGGTGCAGGCTTGCAAGGTCAGGAGCTGCAGCTGCAGGGCGCCTAGGGGTACCGCCTGTACTGCCTACAGGCTACGGGGACGCCTAGGAGGAGGGTAGGAGTAGCAAAGAGCGGATTGCGGAACTCGCTGACAAAATCGGTTGGGACCTATGGAACCTATGGCGGGACTTCGGCGATGAATTCGAGCGTTATTTTCCGCGCTGGTTCCAACTCCAGCTTAGACTTGCAACACCTGATAGCACCGTGATTTCTTGGAATCGTGTCCGAAATTATAGATTGATCCGGCCAAGTTTGACACCGGCCCATATCCTAACCCTGAATACGTAATCCAGTGGTAGCTCTTCTTTTTTTTCTTCTCGTCCTCAACGGAATCAGGCCAAAGAAATTAGCGGCTTCATACGCCAGTAAAAAAACCAAGGAGGCAAACCCTTCGTAGACCAATGGATAACGGGCCAATGGACAAACAAGACCCAGTTATACTGTTAACTAAAACTGACTGGACTGGGCGTTGGACCAACCCTCGGTAGTCGGTAGTCGGAAGTCACTCGGTCGGTTCGGGGTTCCGATGACGTTTCTGCCTTTGTTCTTGGATGGTATCAGTAGTCTGCTCTGGGCGCTTGTCAACGCCGCCTAGGTAGCTAGCGTCGTGTACTAATATCGTAGCAGAGAGATAGGTAGGGCAGATTCGACAGGTCCTCGGGAATAACACAACCGGCCCTTCTCGTTTTCGGATATGTCGACTAGTCTCTCTCGTACAACGAAGCTGAAAGTCCGAGAAGATAGGAAAATAGGAAACAAGGCAAGAGAAAAAATTAGGGGTTCTGCAAAGAGGTCTTGGCCGTGTCCTTCTTCGAATGTTCGGTGCAGGTAGTTGCTATCAGTAGTCGGGGGTTGGTGGGTGGCTGTGGTTTATATGTGGTATGCTGCAATGTCGTGGTTGCACACAGCAGAAAGCATGGCAGATATATCTAGGTAGATATAGGTGGTTGTGTTATAGAAGGGTCCAGAGATCAGAGATCTACGATGCCTGGTTGCCAAGGCAAGAAGAGTAGGAAAGAAGGAAAAGAAAGATTCGATCAGGAGGGGATGGAAGCCCTACTATAATAGTAATAGCAAGATTAGACTTGAGTTTAGTTTTAAAAGACTCAACGGGGACAAGATGGTAGATATGGTAATATGGTACTATGTAGGCAAAGACATGGTACTGAGCGTATATCTGCGTCTAAGTCGAACCAAGTTGTGGGCGCTTCGATGATCTTTGGCCAAAGTTGTAATGTGCATGCGAGCAACCCACGACAACGGCACCCTAGCTCGCTCGCTCTGTACTATGTATATCTTGTAAAGTGCGAAGAGCGAACCGTACAAGTAGCGTAAGTAGAGTACAATCGAGAAACAAAACAGAAATCCTGCTGCACAGCTAGCTGCATAGGGTGCATAGAGACCCTGTGGAGAGGGGTGGGCTAGATGAAGGCGGCCTGCAGGATAGTTGATGTGTGTCCCGGTCAGGATCAAACTCAAGTTTGAAGTTGGGGCTACTATATGCTGGGGATGGGGATGGGGATTGGGATGGGTCCTCTGGCTTTGCGTTGAATAACGTATTGTTAGCGTGATAGCGTAGAATATGTGTGAAGGGGTGGAAAGGGTCTAAGTGTTAAGTGCTAAGTCGTGTAAGTGGTGTACTATGTATGTAAGTGGTTGGTGAAGTGGGTAGCACGACGTGGGGAGAAGTTATTGTCGCCTTTATTAAGTTCCAACTTCAAACCCAGACGGAGAAAAAAAGACTCAAGCTTAATCAAGACACTACTGTAAAAAGGGGGGGAAATAGGGAAATAGATGGGAGATCTGAGATACTAGTACTTGGCTCCAATTTCCAGTCTTGAGTCTCGGACTTTCGTAGCCCTTGGCATACATAGTTTACAGCATCATACATATCATACATATCGCACATAATAGCGTACATAGTGCTTTGTTATTGAATTGTGGCTCTGCTTCGATGAAAATCTGAGTCCCTATGTAGAACATGTGTACGCAGTAATTGCGCGGCAAAATCCATGCGGCCTTGGCAACCTTGGAAATCTCGAGTATCGGTTTCGTTCCGTACAGTACAGTACGTAGTATCCAACGTGGTATCCATATGAATATGATAGATCGGTGGTCGAAATGGAGAAACGTGAGATTACGGCCCTGACTACTGCATACACACATGCCTGGTAGTTCAGCATAGTTCCATAGTTCGCATCATAGCCTACGACACTACTAACTAGTTATACGCCTAGTAATACATGTAATCAAAGCGTGATGAGGACTAGGAAGTACCACGAGAGGTATCGTATACTTTCCCGCGACCACCACCAGGACCGTGGACTGCGGCGAAACGGGGGTAATGTGGAGGACAGGAGACACTTGGTGGCTCGTGTTACAATGATGCTATTCGTTATTCTTTAAAAAGTTACAAGGTACCATTTAATCAAAGATTTAACCTTAGCTGTTTCTTGGGTTCCTTGGAGACCCCAGAGAGCCCCAGCTTAGTGTGGATGTTGTGGATGTTTTGCTCTCTTAGTGGGTGAAGTGGACGAGCAAGGGGGCACTATTCCCACTTCTGTCACCGGGAACTTCAACTATCCTCGGCTTCTTTCATAACTTTATGCTCGACTTAACAATTCTGGGAATAGCACTTCTAGGTATGTACTATGTAATAGAAATGGATAATTGTCGTAATTGACGGTGAGAGAGCCTTTTGGTTGGAACGTTTAAACCCAAGACCACCAACCATCGAAACCGGGCATTTAGATCGTAGTAATACACGGTCAGGTATGAGGTATGAGGCATGAGGTATGTACAATACGAAGCACGACGGTTTGTCATTATCGTCAGCCACCTGGCTTGGAAGGGAGTTGGTATATCATCTTCGACGAACACGTAGATTCCAGATGTTCTTGGCTGTCTAGCAATAATGTTTGGTTCCGTCTAGTCGTGTCCTTGTTGGGCGAAGTCAAAGACCGCGCAATTCGCTTTCAATGCGTACATGTAATCATGTAATTGGTGCTTAAATAATCCATCATCTTACCCTACATAGGCATCTCACCCGCTATGATTGGTCGGCTCCTAAAATACCTGAGTACCTAGGAGTACTGGCAGGTTAGGAAACTCGCGATACCTACTCGAGCTACTCCCTTGATCCGTCGTCATCGTAAGTGTCCACCTACTCGTAATGTGTTCGAATCCAAATCCATCTGGCTGTGCCGCGATTTGGATCAGGGAGTTTGCAGGTGCGTTTAACAATGCCAATTCACTGGTATTTCTTGTCATTCTTGTGACCTTCTTTGAACCGCTTAGCCTCCACGCGCATACCGAGGCACCCAAGACTTTAGAGTCCACCGCCTCAAGAAACTTGCACATATCATTACCAAATACACAAGAGAATTTACGTGAGGAAGTGGTCAATAGTAATATTGTAAGCTTATAGTAGATGATCGCGCTTACCATCGCTTCCGTCTCTTATTACAGAAAACATCAAGCGCAGTTAGATCGCTTCCTCAGTCTCAAGTACTTTCAATCGACGCCAAGGATACTTACCTATCTAGATATGTATCGGTTACATATTTGCTATCTGACAAAGCACTCATAAGTGATTGCCGTTGTTTTGTTCTTGGCTGTGCAATTGAGTGTTCAGTTGTGTTCGGTCTCGTTTCACCGGGAAGAGAAACAATTGGCAATACCAAGAAAGGCTCATCTATTTCGAGGTTCAAACCAAGGCCTTGGCGTCGCGAGTTCTACCAAGCCGCTATGCTACATTCGTTTCGCAAAGCTCGCGCCAAGGTCCGACGTTTTTTTACTTCCACCATTGAATGAGCGCGAACCAGTGAAGAGTGCGCTAATAATAATAAGAGCGCGCCCCGAAGTTTGACACCAGACGTAAGAAGTTTATTCCAAGAACCGTGATTACCGTGGTTGCTGGGCTGGTCTGGTGGCTTGGATCGAGATGATGTAAGTGATCATCTCTCACAAATGTCGACGCCTCGATGAGCCAAGCGTATACAGTATGGAAGAAAGTACAAGCATAGCCAAAGTATAAACCGGTACAATGCAATTAACTACCAGTTGAGAATATTAATTCATTCGCCCGGACCAGGCCTCGTGTAACGGAAATAAACACCATCGTTGGAATGGTGACACGAGCCAGTCAGTGACCTTATCTCAGGACTCAATCCTACATACATCAACTTGCGTCATATCATATGTAGACGTTGCTCTGTGAGGCGGCGTCTAACATGGCCCGCGTATCGTCTCCGTCAGCGCCAGCACCAGCGCCGGTGTCCGGCCTCTGTTTTAACTGAAATTGTGGTCCAAGCGATCAATAGATACATACATACATACATAACTCCACCGAGAATCACCAAGCAAATAACGAATTCACTAGCCGGCGGGATATGAACGGCACTCGGTCGGGAGCTCGAGTTCGGGCTCATGTTGTGAAATAATTCGCGATACTATCGTCGATAGATTTTCCGATCGAGTTTTTCCCGCAAACTGCCAAGGCTCCCTAGGTAGTGATCATCATTATTGCGCCCGTTTGCTGATGCGCCGAGCATTGGCATAGAATATTGCAAAATATATTCTTAGATACCGCAATTCCTTTCCAAAGTTTTCGTTCTGACAGCCAGTTGTCTCCTCGCATTTTTACGACGTAGTTCATTGCGTATCCAACGAGGCTCATCAAAAAGATACGACGGCATTCCGAGACGTCCCCGAGGCTACCACAGCATGTGTCGTCGCCTGGTTGCGTACCGCCGCATTTTACCCCTTTCGTGATTTGATTTGCCTATCTTACCGGGTTGCGCTGGCGGGTTCCGGCGTCTATGGAGGGATCTCAAGATCTACCCAAAGCAACTCTACAAATTACCTACTTCCCTACCTTACCTGACTCTTGGATTAGACATCAGTGCAGTATTCGCGGAATTGGGTTCATGACTCTGTGCTTGGATCTCTCGATCTAAACTCCGACAGATTATTAACCTATCATCCAAGCCACGCGCGACGGGGCACGAACTAGATTTGCCAGGCGTGCTCTCCCATTTCATCCCATTCGCCACAAAACCTCGAACGTATCCCCAACTACCGACAGTAGCGGGCTCCTCCCTCCTTCGTCGGTGGAAAGCGGAGTAGAGAGGAGCGCGATGACGACCATTACAGAGTAAGATGATCATGAGAATTTTTTAGCTTCCAAGTTTCCCTCATGCACTTGGCGAGAATGCAAGTCCAGAGGACGCTGGACAATCAAAGTTCACAGATGCAAGACATATAATCGCTATCTAAGCAGACTCCTAAATGATGTTACCGCGACGACGTGATTGGTTCCCGCCGGCGAATGTCTCGGTTTCTTAGAGAGCGACTAACGAGTTCGCCATACTAATAGTCCTCGTTAGAGAGGACATCTTCCTTGGCTCTTACTCTTCCGAGGCGGGCCAAGCTGAAGATATGAAGGTTATATTCAGGAGACCGAGCGAGGAAATAGGCTTCGGTCGAGATCTTCGCCTAGCGTCGCCTAGTGCCCAAGACGCCGGCTGAATCCCACACAGATGGCTTCATTAGAAGCAGCCAAGACTCAATTGCCCGTCAGCCGAGTAGCATCTCGGGATGAATAGCGATAGTGATTCAATCTTGTGCGACTTTGATTTCCCCGTCCTGTTGCTTCCCCCGTGAGCCCAACCGTATCCCGATCCAGCACAATCACAGCGCCGCTTGACGCTCGGAGTCGGCGCCAGCTCAAACCGTAGTCGCAGACACCGGCAGGCATCGCAAATTCTATTACTTATGCTGTTACATTGGTAACAAGGCCGGCTTGATCAAAAGCGGCAACCCGCTTAGTATCCTACAGGGCTGTATTCTAACCTTGTCGTTGAGTAGTAGAGACGATGGAGCGTAGTATGGCCCCCCACGTAACCAAGACGTACCATTGGACCGCTTGAGCTCAAGTGCTGCTGCAGGCGTCCCAAAAGAGCAGACTCGTGCAGCTTCGTTACGCTTGGTACCTGCTACGTAGTAACGAATCGGGGACCTCCTCTGTGGATCAAAATCTTCACCTCTCGTGACCCTAGGGAATGCGTTTTTCTCCTGCATTGCGAAGTAGCTATTGTCAAATTTAGTGCCAAAACTGAGCCAAAACTGCACAATATGGGTGAAATGTGCCATGCCGCCTTGGCCTCGTTATCCTTCATTGCGACGGACACTTGAGCTTAATTCTTACAGGTCTCATTTCTGTGTAAGGATGGGAAATATATAGCCAAGAGGGCAATTGGTACTAGACTATCCCGGTTTGTGCTATTAGTTGTGCGAGCCTGGTTTATGGCAATTCTCAGGCTTGGCGAAGCAATCAGCCTTCTGAGGCTCTTGGCTGGACACAAGATCGGCAAGTGATTTCTATCATCAAAATTAAGATTGATTCTCGCTTCCTGAGTCCTGACTACCGAAATAACAATCGCGAAGCAGTCCGTAAGCGAGATCGAGGCCCGGCGCCTCGTCTAATTATCCCCATCCACAGGAGGGCTGTATCATCAAAAGGGGTAGTCCTTCAGGTGACTATAGCATCTGCGGGATTTAGTCCATACCCTCGACCGCATAACTACATGGTTACCCATGAGGTATATGTCTCGGAAAAA
Source organism: Hypomontagnella monticulosa (assembly GCA_902825475.1). Taxonomy (NCBI): domain Eukaryota; kingdom Fungi; phylum Ascomycota; class Sordariomycetes; order Xylariales; family Hypoxylaceae; genus Hypomontagnella; species Hypomontagnella monticulosa. The sequence continues at coordinate 2,556,149 of CADEBF010000007.1, forward strand.
AAGGAACCAACAATGATGTCCGTCAGGTTCCCAAGGCAGGCAATCAGCGCCGTCTAGCTAGGTTACCGCCGATGACATTGAAATGATGACAGCCATGAATCCACCAGCCAACCCGGCGGAAATGCCACTATAATTGCAACAGGGCGGGCCATGGAATTCTGGATTCTGACTGGCCGCCCTCTTTTCTATAGTTGGGGGCGCTCAAAACGTGACGCCTCACCCCATACGGATGCTAATAAAAGTTTCCCAGGATGGCGTACATAGTAATAGTCAGCTTCAGGGAATAGACCATCAACGGAAGTGGCGGTGAATAAGCTTTTTAGTGGTGAACCAGAGCCGGTGAGATTTAGGTGTGCCAACAACGTGCCAACAAAACTGAATAACATGATGAACATGACCAACCTTCGCCCACAGGGAACGCAATCCGTGCGAAAATCTCCTTAGCCTGCTGCTGGCGTGCTTGTTGGCGTGCTAGCCTGCAGGAATCGTATCGTATCGACGGAACGCATCGAGCGACCGACGGTCAGCAAAAAAGAATCGAAGTCGAATTCATTGGGGGAGACATCTCTCTCCTCGTCTCCAGGTTTTCTTTTCCCCACGTCCGAGTAACCCCCCTTGTTCAATCAGCTCGCCGTCGTGTGCCGTCTTACCTTCTTCGGGGCCAGGGGGGGCGTGCCCAAGTCCGGTTGTCATAACTTACTGGCGAAGCTTGTTTTGATTTATGAAGGACTCGTTACGAAATTAGCCATTCTCGAAGGCACAGACCATCGCTAATGATATTCATGGCGAAGAGCCAAGACGGGTACTACTTCATAGTGCACAACCATCATCCCTGCTTTCCGCTTCGTCCCGTCTTGTCAGTATCCTGGAGAAGCCTGGGGTCGAAGTGCCAAGTCTAGGCTTTTCGAACGCCTCTGTACAGAATCTCAAGTCATTCTGACGAATCGTGCGCATGAGACATGCGTGCGTTTGCTGCCCGGTTCTTGCCCACGCGCCGGTGGCCAGCACATATCTAATTCCGCTGAAACATGCGAGCAAAAATGCCTCATGCTGACACTTCTGGGCTAGACGCTTCGGCGCGTTGTTTCTGTTTCTGCGCCGTACGAAAGGACAGTATTACTAACCGGTGTTTCCATACCTTTCGGGAAGTGCCGCACATGAGCATTTCGCCGTATCAAATGGCCTCTGTTATCTCTATACCTTGCTTTTTCAAAGGATAGCGACAGCAGGAGTGTGCTGCGATGTCTACTAAAAGTCCGGAATGCCTCGTAATAAGTTCCACTGCCGTCCCTGCCAAGTCGATTGTGCGCAGATCGAATCTCTTGGTATCAGGGAAATCGCTGAAAAGACTGGTTAACACGTCGGACCGACCGCACTTGGCGCTTCTAGGGCACTGGGGATCAGACGGATCGTGCTCTTGGCGGCCTTGTCGTAGGCGAAACAAGTGCATTTGCCGCCCGCCTAAGATCCCCTACCCCCTTCTATAAGGGCACACCAAAGGGACACCCTTTTCATCGCCGCCATGGCGCCGGTGCCGAACGGACTTTTTTCGCCCGGATCAGAGGTGGTTTCGGTCAGTTTGGCCACCGGAATACAGAGGCATATTGTCTACTTTAACTTAACTACCTTCCGAGCTTACTCGCACGCTGCAGATAGGGGCATCCGGGGATGTACGAGGATCCTGCACACCAGCTCGAAGGATCTCTGGGAAACAGTGCAGTGTTGCAAGACAGGTATGTGCTTCCTGGCGAAGCGTGCTTCCGCAATGCTCGACTTTTCATGATTGCCATAGTGACATACCGTCGAGACATGTGTGCTTCCGCCAAGGGGAAGTACAACGTGCCTCAAGGACGAAAGGAGGCAATTATGTCTCGCATGCACCGTACTTCTTTGGGGGCGCGTCGTCTTAGATCGTTGGCGTCGACCCAAGTATGTACAATATCACGAAACTGCGGTTCGAGGAATTCTGCCAAGCTTCAACCTGGCTCCCACGGCCAGGTGACGTGTCATTAGTGTCCACTTGTGGATAGAAGTCCTCTGAGACGGTCTGCCCTTGACTGTATTTCATCCTCACTCGACCGCAATCGTAGCTTTGCTAATGATACTGCTGTCGAAACAAAGGGAGTCTAAGAATAACGCCTCATTTCGCTATACGTAGTCGAAAGCCACTCAAGCTAATGATCTTCAGCTTGGCTGCTCATCGTGTGTGCTGTAGTCTTACATTTGCCGCCATACCCTAGACGAATGCCTGCCGTCGCTGACGACTTGGCCAAGAGCTGGCTTGCATACCCGTTAAACCTAGCAATCCAGGATCTATGCCGAAGTACAGTACAAAGGAGATGAGCTTTCTCCGAAAATACGCGGAGTTACTCGGTGGTGCCGATACGTACGAAGAGAGAGCGCTGGATGTTTGGGGGGTTCGCGTAGTTTCGCCTAACAAGGCTGGTGGTAGAACGACCCAATTTGCACGATAGATGAAGTACGACAAGATCATTGTCGTCGCCCTTACGTCGATACTTACGTGCGTGGAGTGTTGCACGTTTGGAAACCAAACCCGATACACCTAACCCACTGACCGAGCCTTGCCAGTCTAGAAGCCACTCGAAACGCACAAGGTGCGACATCCGGTCGTAGATTCGCAAGCGTATTCTGGGCGTCCCGATCTGTGTGCTCTATGGCTCAGGCTAACGTACCTAAGGCGGATCAGTCCCGTCACCCTTGATTTTATGTACATTATACTTGACCGCGTGCTGTATCTGCTAGTGTGCGAAACCATTAAGAATCAATGCAGAGTTTTTAAAGCAAGATGAGCAAATGCTGTCGTGTGTAAAGGGGTAAATTTATCGTCAACTCGCGGTCTACTGGAATATCGCGCAGTTCATGACCACGTAAGCCGTATCATACATATAGAAGAACGTATCAGGCTATTACTATATATACTACTAATGCTCTGCTGATCTCCCGTATCGCGTGGCGACTGACTACGACGAATGTACGAGTACGTTTCGCCAAGTTCCTGTGAACATAGCCGGAGTCATAACTCAGTGGTCATGAAGCGTCAATGCGGTTCCAAGCCGGATATCTAATGCCCCCATTCGTACAGGAATAGCATACCGCCGATCTTCTAGTTCATGCTAAGGTATGGGAGAAAGTTCGATGCCATAGCGCTTCACTACCAGACAACGTTCTACAAGCTTGGCTGTGACTCCCTGAGCTCCATTAGCATGTGTTGGAACACGGTATCATATGCTTCAGGAAGCCGTCGGGATGGCCCGTTTTACGAAACAAGTAGTTACATCTACTATTACAGACGTGAACACACTTCTGGCTTAGATTCACAGCTAGAAAGGAGCGAGCACATAGCCATATTCCCTCGAGCAAGCGCTCCTAGGTCACGCAGGGTAGTATCCTGCTAGAAGCTCACCGAGCCCATCGCCTTAGCTTCCGCCATGATTTTACAGTCTTAAAGAATACGAGGCTCTGGGAGCATGTAAAGCTTCTGTCACTTTAGCATTCACGTTCCCGTATTCAACCTTCAACCTTGGAATAACATTAACTTTCGGACTCGCATTCGATTAGAATTTAAGTGGTTCTCGTAGTAATTTACGCCCAGACACAAGGCGCATAGTTGCTGCTTCACGTGCGAGCAATGCTACTTTCTACAGACTTTCGCAGTTAAGTAAAGTCCGATGGTCACGTCGTTGTAATATTCATAAGAAGCACAGGTGTTGAATCAGAATATAGGAGCAAGGTGGTAGTAATCTACTTCCAGATGACGGTGAGGGCTTCCATAATGTGTATCAGCGACCCCTTCCTTACACGTAGTTTACTTTCGTTAACGGAGATGACAACCCGTTTTAGAATTGCCTTTCTCTAAGCCAAGGGATCCCTTTGCACATCGGTAAGGCTTCAGGATACTACCTACTTAGTTAATTGGTTGATCCCTTCCCACCTTACCCGAAGCTGAACCCAGGCTCGTATCACTCACCATTGAGAATAGTCTCATCATTTTGGGTTTGTTGAGCTTAGTCGCTGCCACATGTCAGCTTACCGACTCGGCGTAAGAAGACTTACGCCCGGATGGTTTGCGCCAACGGGTTCCGCTTGGGGGGCCGGTAGGACCCCCCGGTGTACCACTTATGCGGCGCTCGGAGCTTCTATTGAGTTAGAAAAGCGAAAATACGAACTAGCTAGTATCATGGTGCTAGAGCCTCTCCTTTCTACTCTGGAGCTAGGAACCGCATGAATGGTAAGGCTAACTACACCAAAGTTTCGAATGAGAGGGATGTGAATTTAATTGGTTAGGTATGTACAGAAACTGGTTTATCTAGGTTTAATGGGCTTTCCCGTCTATCAATATCATGGCAGCTTCGTAGCACGTGGGTGTAGCACGATTTCTAGCTCGACTTCTAGCACAGGCAAATTCGGGTAGATATCAGTAATAGTCCATCTGACAGTGCTTTATTCCCCTAATTCCCCGCGAGGTATTTCATCAGACAGCTACTTCTCATGTATCATTCATCTCACTCTATCTGGGGACTAACCTGTAAAGTTCGGCATAGTCGATGATGCTCGTTTCATCTAGATATCACCGTATCCCTTCGTATCACCCCGAGAGATTCGGATGTAGATGGCCCGTGAAACACCATCTTTCCTCTCGTCCTAGCTACCTTGATGATATGACCTTGAGACGAGTTCCCGCGCTGAAACTGGTTGCAGTACTTTCGTGGATGACTCAGGGAAGTTAGGTCATTACCAGCAACAGTCCCTCATTGACTTTACCGTTTAGACTCTTACATAGGTATATCATCATGTCCCTTCAAGTGAGACCCCGAGCTCTGTATCAAAGCTGCTATCACTAGTACTCGAGGAAAAGGAGTACTGCCTCTGCTGTCTTGGTAGCTGGTCATGCCCAGCTCTCGTGAACCCGCTGCGACTCTTATCGCTGGACCGCCCTGGTGTGAAGAATATTGGGCATTCTTGGCAACGAGGAAGAGTACGGTGTGGGCAGTCTGGCCTGTCTGGGTTGGAGCATAAGCTGCCACTACTGCGGTACTGGCATTGGCAACATACGAAGCCAGTCGGCTGGTGGCATTGTCTGGCCGACATATTTAGGGGTTTGACTGATACAGAGGCAGTCCTGGTCACGTGTCTGTCGTAGGATACCGTAGAGACGGGGGAGAATCGTTGGGGATTTTTGGGAGGGAGATATGGATAAATGGAAGGGGGCTCGGCCAGTCTTATATCTCCTTATGACTGCAAGTCTTATGTGGGATTACGAAGTGAGTATTTTGCAAACTTGAGGTAGGCTTATCGCAAACTAGATTGACTGGGTTGGTAACGATGACTATATGAGAAACTCGTCAGTCGAACAGTCAGTTTTGCATGATGTGACGAGTACTATATATGACTGCACTCTGCATTACAGTTTGGACTGGCCTATTTCCTCCCGTGGCAAAGATTCTTTCTTCGCGATAAGAAATGTCTTTCACACCATCGGTTCCAGACTTATCACCTCAACAGATTTAGCTAGAAACACTTGATACTTGTCTCAAGAATGAGAAGTCAACTGGCCGGTAGGCTGAAGGGATTTCTCGAAAGAGTAGCTGACAGGCTTTGGCTAGTCTCTAGGTCTACTATTCACTTGTTAGCCATGCCGAACAAGTGAGGCTCTATAAAGTATGGACCTTTACGTACGCATGAGAGGGTAAAGCAACTGCTTTCTCATGAATTGAGCTAGAATTCAGTAGCACGACTCCCTTATCTGGGCTTTTCTAAGGATCTTTATCTTCTAGTCATTGCTCATGAGGCTGCGTCACAACTTTCCTTTGCCCATGGGTCTCAACTGCTATCTGTTATCTACTTCGAGGGTAATGGTTTATACCTATATATAGTTTTGCGTGGTGCACTGCAGGAGTCTTAGTAAATATAAAAACATTGAGAAGCAATACGTTTGGGTCGTATTGATAAATACCCTCCCTCTTGTACCTACTCAGGGGTTATCGCGGACTCATCCTGAATGTCGGACAGATGGCTCTTTACCTCCAAGCAAGGATTTTCAAGCCTTCTATGCATATGACCGCGAGGGCTCAAATGCTCTGTGAAGGCTTTCGCGTGGTAGAACACGAACTATAGGTAGCGATATCAACGTAGAGAAACACAATAACAAGTCTATAGAAGATGCCGTAAATACGCCTCCTATCCTTTTCTCTTGTGAGGATAGACGAACAATAAAGAGAACACTCGAAGTTCCTATTAGCCTAGAAGTGACTAGAATCTCACTATAGGAATATTATAAGCTTCCCGCATATAGTAATAATATTGTATTTTCTCAGACCTCGATGCTATCGCAACCTGGGCATGTCTGACCAGGGTAGGACGACTAGAACATTGTTGAGAGCTACTATCCCACAAGTCCATTGGAAATATTGACTTGAGGATGATAAGACGATACGGATCCCAGTGAAGAGAGGACAGCGGGAACAGAACTAATCATCGTTCGTCCGTGAATGGGTTGAACTTGCTCATATCGGCTAGAATCACACAAGCCCCGAGCAGCGAAAAGCTAATAAGTAGCAAAAATTAGAACTACCTACTGAAATCTAAACACGACTTATTGTCGTACTACGAGATGGCCTGTCCCATATCTATTCAAGCGAGAGCAGCCTCTGGTAGGGCGTAGAATATTGGTCACTCGGGGTCTGATAGTGTAGTTCGACACGGAACGGGTAGTCTCAAGAGCCAACACAAGACATGCGGGGGTAATACATCTATATTATTCAACCTTTCTTCAAATTAAATACTACCGACGAAGCTACCACGATGTGGTGTTCTACTACCTAGCCGATAACCGTACTCGGTACGCTCGCGAACTGCTAGGCGAGCCGAGGGCACAAACCTATGGACGGGACCTAAAACACTTAGGGCCTACGATTTTGCCCTGCACAGGGGCCGATCGGCAGCGATGAAAAAGGTAACGCCGGGACCGAGTGCCTGCCGTCCGGCGGGCCCGGGTGGGAGGTACCTAAAACCTAATGAGCTAGCTGCAGTAACGAAGGGCCGCTAGATCACGCTGGATCCACGATTCCGAGAAATAGCCATGATTACAACTGCACTATTGTACCTTATTAAGGCCGGGTTCTGGAATCTCGGTCGGTGCCACACGTGCCATTTGGCGAGACACTACGAGACTAGGTGCGGGAGGAAGCGCCTACAAGCTCGTCCACACACCTTACAGGATCTTCATCTCGGTGGGTGTTTATGATTCATGACCCTTTGCTAAACCTGACAATCTAGACGACAATCTTAGAAAGAAAAAAAATTTGACGTGGTTGGGACTCGGTCAAACTATTGTTTATCAGCCAGAAGCCCCATTTTGGGCGGATACCTGCTCTTGGCCAGAGCTTGTTGCGGTGAGAGCCGCACGAGGAGTTAGGTATTGCATTCCCCCATGTTACGCTGGTGACGTGTACGACCTTTGGGTTTCGACTGCAAATTTCATGAAACCAGGAGTTGAATATGGGGCCAGTATCCAGTCACTAGTAAAAAATGTGGCATATCTAGAGTGAACACTGATGATAGTCGTACGGCCGGTCATCACCTTATGTAGACTTACGGCTTCGATTTAGTTCTGACGACTCCCGGGAGGGTCTTAGACATGTTTCGGGGGGAAAAGGCAGAAAAACAGGGCAGACGAAGAGGATTAGAAACACACTGTGCTTGTGTTGCTTGAGATGATGGACTTCTTGCCAAGCCGCCGGATTTGTGGATCGTTAGACAATAACGATGTGTTGACAAGCATCGCCTCGTCCATTTGGAAAGCTGCCGATGCCGGCAGGCCGCCCTGCTCTTCTGGAGTAAAATGTACTAACCTAACCCTCTCCGCACTCGAGGTCCCCTGGTAACTCGGTAATCTCGCCGCAGAATCTGGCAAATACTGGCTCAATTTGGAGATGCGTACCAAATCTCGCTTGCCTCGCTTTGAGCCCAAAATGCAGCTACTCTCTTAGGCGGTGTGCCTTCGGAACTTGTGGCATACCCAAGCGGCCGAGGTGCCGCATGCCTTGTAGCAACGGGGATGGAGTACCGGCCCTTTTGGAGGCGATTGAAGTGCCTCCCGACTAGGTGGCCTTGTTAAGGCCGTATGCAGAGCAGCGAATTATTGTTGGTGAGCTGTTCGATGGCTCACGATACCCTCGTGTTGTTAGGCCATGGTCGCTAGAATACTAGGGAGGCCAGGTCTGGCCATGACTGGTAGTTCTTAATTATTGACTATTTACTCGAGGAAGTTTAGCAATCTGTTCGTCCATCCTCTGATCTAGAACCGAAGAGGCGCATTTTAAGTAGGCCAGTGAATACCCGGGAGTCGGCTGGGCTTGGGGAAGGTGAAATGAAATGACACTGAATAGGCTGTGGTACTGAACTATTGGCCTGGTCCGATCTATTGTAAATGGCTAGAGATAGTGTACTTTTATCAAAGGAATCGACAAATTAGTAACCCTCGTGACTATATACTAGGTTCAACCATCGGGATAACTTTTGTGGTCTCCGCCAATTTTTAAGAGGGGGAAAATTCAGGGTCCAAGCTTGTCCAGCCCCATATCTCGAGAGTTCATGGCGGATGGAGAGAATGAGTGTTCTAGAAACATATCTGACCTCTATGTCGCGAATAACATGAATGACATTATGACATTACACTGTTCAAGATAGTTCTTTTCGGAGAATCTATTCGGAACATATATTTGGCAGGTACGTGTTGCGGTTGATCTTATGTCTCCGTGATTGGTCTGCTAAGTGGAATTGGAGAAAAGCCCTAGCGTTTTAAAATGATGAGGGGGAGACCGGCTATGATTTTCAAAAGACCCTGCAGATGCCGTGCCTTTGGGCTGTTAAGCAAGCCTATCCGTAGGGTCTCACAGGGTCTCGACATCGTGAACCCCCATGGAACGACACCTCACATGGTCATTCGGGAAGTGGGGTTCTGTTGAGATTTATCACATCTATGTAAAACAATAGTCACGAGAATCCTCATGCCCTCGATGGATGAAGCTGGGAAACTCGTGGCAAGAATATACCGAGCTTGGAGGAGCCAATGAATATCGGATACCACTTTTGGTTTGGATATAGTCGTGGGGAAATAGAGGGGTTTTTGGTCCTAGACGGAAAGTCGTATTGGGCGCTACCACCAGGGTCTCTCCAAAGGGTCCTCGAGAAGACCCTTTGGACATGGTACCTGAGAGATAAATTGATGGTAATCTAATTTGGGTAGGGAGCAAACGCCTCCGGACCGCCTAGGGGACCTCGATTCGAAGTGGACACGATGTGAACAGTCAGAAAAGGGAAATCACCAACACGACAAGACACGGTAGACGGGAGTCCCGGCAAAGGAGAGCGAACCATGCTAATAGCGATGACCCTCTTGAGAACAAAATTGCATCTGTGGGGTTAGAAGGGGTAAGAAGCTGAACGCATGTCAGCCATTATGCGAGTAAGAAATCGATGTTGGGAAGACTCTGATTGGTAGGTCTCAGTAGGGGTTCTATTCGAAGCTCCCGCGGCCCGTCCCCCTGCAGCCAGGTAAATTGTTCATTGGCCACTTGGATCGTTTGACTGATGGATGACGGTCGGTGGTGTTGGCAATAGACGATTGGGTATAACAACGCCAGCAACAGCAGATACGTATGCTGCGAGTGTTGTTAGCTACCTAAGCAGGAAGTCTGACTATATGACTATGGCTAGCTGAGCTCTGCGACATTTATTTGGAGTAAGACGCGCCATATGTATAGTCATGTATGTCTGTATCGATGCATGTATTGTATGTATGTAGACGCGGCCAGTGAGAATGAGAAAATGATACGTTATATTTTCCATCGAGTCAAACAGCCTCAGGCTGGGTTACATACTATGACAATTCCCGCACCTAGATATAGTAAGGATGAGCAACATTGGAATTTGGTGTGTAATAAGAGTTACAAGAGGCAACAGACAGGAATTAATCGAAATGTCAACCTACCTTGCTACCTTACCTCACTTCTCTATCAGATTGGAAAAGGATCTGAAGAGGATTGGAATTGGGGATTATGGAGAATGGAGAAAATGGGAATTTGGTTGGACGAAGCAGGCAGATGAGCTCAAGCTAGACTGAATCTGGGCTGGACGAGGTGGATGTGTGGAGACAGATCAGGACGTGGCAGACGTGGAAAAGGTTCCATAAACCCACCAATTTAAGCCCACTTGTCCTACCTAGCACTGTCTGTCCCTGGCAGTGGTATGCCCCTTGCAAAGAACCTTAAGAAGCACTTGGAGCCTGGCAGATCCGCTCCGACAGGCCGGCTACTTTTCCATGTGACTGGGAAACCCGCGCTGTACCTACCAGTTCGATAGAAAAAGGGTCCCTAAAGCAGGTACAAATACGTACTACAGTACATTACTATATGTGTATTTTGACTGCTATATCTCTGTATATCTCTGTATCGGAAGGAGAGGAGCATCTCCCCACCCAACCGTGCCCCTGTCAGACCCGCATTAAATTGATTCATCTTCCAAATCCATCCATCATTGACGTCCGTTGTTCAATGTTCTTACCACCCGCTTGCTAGGTTGTCTGTCCGTCTCTTGTCGCCCTGTCTGCTTTCACCTTTTAACAATGCCCTCTCCCTCAGGCCTGCACAGTTAATATTGTCCACGCAAATGCAAAACCTACGTGAACAAAGCCCCGCCAATAAACAATCAACAAAACATCTACAGACCGTTGTGAACGATGAGCTAGACACCGACAGACGTCTTTGTATCGAAATCGAGGAACTTCCAAGTATATTGCACAGCTAGTACAATCAACCTACCTCGGCATTTATCAGTTATACGCTGGATTTCGAAGCGTACCTACCTATCATCCCACCCGGTAACGCCCTATCGCGATTTCATTTAGACGATCTCGAAAGTTACGAATCAGAGCTCTTGTTCGGGTGGCTGCAGTTGCAGTGGTCGTATCGGTATCATACAGACGAGGAGTGACTCGAGAACTGCCAGGTGGTCGCACGTCACAGGTTCGCTGGCTGAACCGTTCTTCCCCTTTTCGACTCGACACGATTAAGCTTGTTACTAGTTATTGCCGACTAGATACCATTAGCTGTTGTCGAGTGAAATGCTCGATGCCGATTTATTCACCAGTTCGCAATTACGAAAAGTTATACTGCTGGATATTCGGAAATCTTATTACTACCTACTCAAGGAAAGCCTATATCCCGGAATTGTGATCGCTTAATCAGCCTCATGCGACACGCACCGTCCATATCAACGACATATCCATCCATCTCTTTCCTTTTACAACACTCCTGTGGCCGTCTTAACCATGCTCACTATGACGAGGTTGCCGTCGGATTCTTTCCTGCCGTCAGGCGCTATGCTTGATCCAAACCAACGTCCCATGTCTTTCGCCCCTCATCTTAACAACCATTCTTCGACATCGGTCATCTCCCCCTTATCTCTACCGCATGCTTTAAACCATTTATCATACTTGGATGAGTCAAATCTTGCAAACTTACCGCCCTCTAATTATTCCCATTCGCCTCCTGTTTCTTCCGTGGCCCCCCGATCTCAACAGCAGCAGTATCTTTCACCACGTACAAGCCCCCCAGGCATTCGTGAGCAGAGATCGACTAGTCTATCCCCGACGAGGTATCGAACCAGGTCCGGTGTGACGTCTCCGTCTATAGTAGCTGGCATAACATCTCCACTTGACAGTATGAGCAGCCAGGCTCTGATAAACCTGCTACAGCGCAGGGAGGAACAGAATCGAAGGTTGCTCGAGAATTGGCGTGCTGAGCGCGCCCATCTTGAGGCCAGTCGTGCTAGAGTCGAGGAGGTCTACCGGGAAGAGAGGGCCATCATGGACGACGAGCGAATGATATGGGTTGAGGAGAGGACGAAACTTGAAAGAGATCTGGACGAATGGAAAAGGAGGGCAGCTACGGCCGAAAAAGAGAGAGATCAGATGGCTAACTTGGTCAAGAACACCCAAGGCAAAAATAGCCCGAAAGGAAAGTCACTCGACGGTGCCACCGATGCTATAATAGGTTCTATCAGAGGCGGTGGTCTCGGTGGCCCAGGAACTCACCCCCAGGCGGCCAGTGAGTTTCGGACTCCGTCGGATGGCCCATCTCCAAGTACTGTGCCTAGTACATTTCGTGGACCGACGATGCCGGAATCAAAACCTTTCATACCCCTGGACCCTCGTATGCAAAGTTCATCGCCAGGTATGACCTCACCCCAGACTCAGCCGGCACGAATCCCCTCAATCGATATTCACGAGGTCATCCCTGAGCTGGAAGGGATTCGCGTGAGGCCAGATGCCGTTCAGAAGACGACATTTACCGATGGGAAGCCACCTTCGCCGCCTGCCGGGCCGAAAAAAATGTCACCAACTACTACCAAGCAGGAGCCGGCGCGAGCACGCGCGATGTCAGGTGAATTGACAAAAGAGGCACTCCAGGCTCCCGAGTCCGATAGGCTTACGATGCACGCCGGACACACGCCGAATCACTCCATGTCTCTGTCCCGGCTCCACACTGTCGACTCTACTGAGGCAACAAACACCGCCGATAGTTCCGGCGCATCGACTCCTAAATCTCACTTACAAAAAAGCAGTCAGGCTAGTGCACCGGAGCCATCACACGATAACCAAGAGACAGACATCAGCGGCGCGCGTGAAGCCTCCAAGAGTTCGGATGTGCGGTGCGAAACCGAGACTGACTTGACAGGTTCCACAGCTATCCTGGTCGCTGAAGATGACCCTGAGTTGAAGGGGCCATTGCACCTTAGAAATCTCCCAGCGGTTGATGAGCCATTCCTCAAGGCTTTAGCCAACAAGCTCGATGCTAGAACGAATGATATGACGCCCACTGTTCTCAAGCACGCTCATGAGCGTGTTAGTGGGCCACAACAATGTGTCGAGCTTGAGGCCGAGCCGATAGTCAAGGCTGGCGGCGATGGTACGAATGATGTCCATGAGGAACCGGTTGAAGATGAGGAGGTAGAGGAGGAAATTCCCCTCAAGTTGAAGAAGTCGAGTAACTTTGGCGCACCTTTAGGTCAACTTCGGAAGCCGTCGGCATTCTAGTTGTTGTCAATCGTCGCTTTTATTTACGCATACCTTCATCCACAACTCACACTGCGCATAATACTACTATTCCTTTTGTTTCTGTCTTTCGGGCGCGCTTTTAATGTGGACGGTGGGGTTGCTCGTTGAGATTTCAGCGTACCACGGCATCCCGTGAATTTCTGGCATGGATTTTGAAATACCCCAATACCCCTTGAGACTTTTTTCATTCTCGAGTTTTGCGCATAGGAAATGACGGGTCGGTTATCATGTAAGGGTGTTTGGATTCTGTGAAGGACGATACGAAATTGGCATCGAAAAGGGCGCATGTTGGGTGGACTCATCCCTGTATTTGTAAAGGGACCAGCGTTTTTTTCGGGTTTGGTAGCCGGGTTTTTGTGTTTTCTTCTTCTTCTCTGTCTCAAAAAAACAAGCATATAGAGATCGGCGGGCGGGTTTGACTGGCATCACGGGCGGGGAGAAGACAAAAAAAAATTGTGACTGAAATGCATGTTGCACACATTACACTTTAGATGATTATACCTGGGTCGCAAACGAACCCACCTTCAGCGAGCGAAGTCGGCGAAACGAACGAAAGGGGGCTCGGTTTTTCGGAGAGCAGGATTATTGGTGAGCGGAGGCGATTTATAAGTTTCGAGACTGGGCAAACTGGCTCAGTCAGGTCTACTGGATCAATAAAGATATCAGTATTTTTTTCCCTCGTGGATCGTTGTCCTTGATTCATGTTTCATTGTTGGTAGCCTCGTCGCTTCTCGTCACTTCTCAGGGGCAAGATCGAGTCTTACATGTCCCTCATTCGCCGCCAACTGGGCCAGTCGGTTGAAGCCGTATGGTTGGACTTGACAATAAATTACACGAATATTGAGTCTTTTGAGCTAAATTACGTCAATGACTGGCTTGGGTGGTCTACGTTTCTGCTCGTACTACCTTTTCACCACTCAAAGTAACACCTCATACCTCATATCCGTATACACTAAGGAACATGTTCTCCTATCCTATCAAATTCATCACTGACTAACAATCTATCTCTAAAATCGAAGCCTCTATGCTGTGCGTATTATCATGGCTATGCATGTAGAACGGACCGTCTATGATGATTGATACCTAGATGCCTATTTTATTTTTCTGACCGTCCCAGGCCCTGTGGTTGGTAGGTAGATGAGTCCTACATCCCGAACGCCATACGTGCCTTCCTTCCTTCCTAAGCCGGAAACATCCGGGAATATCATTAGATCTGATATCAATATGGCCCCCGTCGCTTTTTTTTCTTCACAATTTTTACCTACCTTTTCTAGTATCTGATTACTACCCCGTTATCGCTGTTGTGTCCGATGTTATCGCTATGCCATTACTTAACTCAGCTTCTTCCCCATGAAGTCCGCCAACTCATCCAGCAACTCCACCGTCTCGGCGGGACTCGCGATCCACGCGGTAGTCGACACGCTGCGCGCCTTGAAGTCGTTGCTCCCGGCACTCAGGAACTGGTCGCCCACGTGCAGCGTCTGATCCGGCTTGATCCGGCCGTCGCCGCCATCGCCCCCGAACCACTGCTGGCACACGGCTACGCCCCAGCTCTTGTCCCCGATATCGACGAAGACGTCCCGCCCGCCGTTGAATGCGCAGAAGGGCACTACCCGGTTGTCGAAGTCGCGCCCGCCGACGCTGAGCTCGAGGGTTTTTTGCACTACGAGGACTGTCTCCTCGAGAGACTCCCGCGGGATGCGTACGTGTGGTTCTATGGGTATGATGCCCACGGCGCGGTCCTTGCGCATGAGTGTTGCGGGTAGATTCAGGTTCTTGATACAGTCGCGGAGTGCGGCTTCGGCGACATCTAGAAGTGCCGTGATGCCGGCATCGGACCAAGCGGCCATCTCGGCGGTTAGCCAGCGCTCTCGTGGTACGGGCGCGAGTAGGTGTGGTGACGATGGACTAAATTCGAATAGGTAATTGGCCTCACCGCCCATGATGACGATATTCTGGCGTTGCTGGGGTGTGAGTGCACTAGACCCGGCGATCGCATTTAGTAGCCCATGTAGCCGGGTGTAGTAACGGTCGGCAGTAGTATAACCGGCGGCAGTCACGATGCCAATCTTGACATTCTTGCGCATGAGATCGATCATGCGGGGGATGACGGGGCTATTAGGCTCCAGGCTCTCGCCATCGTCGTACAGCGTGACATCACCATCGAAGGTCGCAAGCCGTAGTGTACCATGGGTAGTGACGGCCATGAGCTGCGCCGAGTTCAGGATCAGCCGCACGTCGTTGAAGGACGGCGAGACGAAGCGCCGGGATGAGATATACCGCTTGCGGTCCTGGAACTTGAAAGCAGCCTCCAGCGGCAACCGCGTGAAAAAGTTTCCTATGGTCGGCACCAGTAGCTTGAGCTTGGAGGGCACTCTGCTCGCGTCTAATTGGTGCGTGACTGAACGAATACAACATACGTCAATGACTGGTCACGACTTTGGTTCTGGGGCGCGGGGAAGACGATGTGAGTGGACGAGAACATTGGACATACTGTGATCATCAACCATCACCTCGATGTCCCTCATTATTTCGGCATACCGCCTGTGTGCCTCCTCGGACATTTGCGTGGTGCTGGACCCATTGAAGCCGTTCGTCTCAAATATTCCCGTGGGTTGGGAATATAAGACGAATGGCACAGCCAACAGTCCTTTTATCCATTCTAGACGATGCTTAGAAGTTAGCTGCCATAAGCTGATGAGATGAGATAACGATTCATGAGAATGACTCCGTTCAATGTTGTTTGCCAGACTCCAGTCTTGGGGTTATCCGGCAGGTATCCGGAAGTCCATTTCCAATAGCAATTATGAATTGGCAAATGTACATAATTACAAACGAATGAAAGCTGTAATGAGAAGATCGTACCTATGAATTGGTCCCTTCTGTGCGTCTTCAACGCATCTACATAGAGCACCCATGTTAGTTACTGAATTCGGATTGATTGTGGAGGAGATGATCAGTGGAACTCACATTCCACCCTGTATCTTGATGTCATGTTGTTCAAACTTGCAATTGGCTTCTCGTATGTGGTCGGTTTACAGAGAATCGGTATGAAGAACCGTTAGGAAAGCAATATGAGAAGAGATGAAGTGGAATAAAATGAATTGGTCTTGGTTTAAGTTAAGGGGTACATATCATTGATCACGAGGTTCACTTCATCGAGACCTGGAACTCACATGCGCTGTGGGGCGGCGATACGGTGTAGTGGGATCAATTGATAATGTGATAATATGATCCAATCCGCTGGGAGAGAGCCCTGGAGGTAGTACGTTCTGGGTAAGAGCCCCTAAGAGGAGGCTGGAAAGCTACGCCACAGTGACGGCGCTACGAACTCATCCGTCATAGCGTCATCTCAGCGTCCGATTAGCGCATGCCGCCGTAGACTTAAAAATAAACCCAGGAAGGAAGGTAGTAAGTTACCGCTACATATACTGTAGGTAAGGCAAGTACTTAAGCAAGGAGAGTCCCAAACTGTGAACGTTCTTTTCACAACATCATTTTTTTTCATCTTGTTACTACTATCTACCGAGATAGAGAGATTTGGCGACCATCATACAGCTTTTGAGAACCCTGAAACAATAAACACATCTAGCCCTGCCCACAAACATACAAGATAACCATAACCCAGCAATCTAACAATCACCTGACTTCTAGAACGGAGTCGGTGTCGCGCAAAGGGCGGTGGCAGTCCGGAGCCTGGTGATGCATCCCTCAGGGCAGGCGGTCTGACATCCGTCGACGAACAGAGCAGTCTTAACACCCTTGCAGCCGCAAGGAACGAACAGCTCCTTCTGGACGGTGCAGCCGGGGATAGGGCACTGCATCGGCTCGCAGTTGGAGGGACGAGTGGTGTGCGTCACGGTCGGGCAAGCAGCCGGAGCGGTGCTGGTGGGCTGGACTGGCAGCGTGGTGATGCTGATCTCGAAAGTCGTGCTGGTGGAAGACGAGCTTGGGCGAGGAGGCCAGTGGGGCGGGTTGTTGGGGATAACCGTGGGCTCAATGATGAAGGTAGACTCCACGGGGGTGGCGCTGACGACACTGCAGAGTCGTTAGCCTAATACGGCTCACTTCTTAACGTCAACAGATAGCTCTTGTGGTGTCTTACCCTGCGAGGACCGCGATAAAGCTGACGACGAAGAACTTCATTTTGGATGACTTGGCTAATTCTACTGCCAGTTAGCTTTGTCCAAGTTCGCCACGATACGAGAGGCTACCAACCGATGATCGAAGTAGTGATGGTTGATGTTGAAGGTTCTGATTCTTGGTCTTCACTGAGGCTGATGAAGAATGAACTGATGATGAGATAGTGGTGGTGTTGTCAACTCGGTCGTGGGCGAGGAGGGTATTATATACACGCGACTTTACATACCTATCACCATCTCCAATCTCGGCCGGCTTTAAATAGCATAAGGCCTGCATGGTTGGAGACCTCACGACTGTCACCCGTTCGAGTAATCTACCTCCGGCTGAGCTGCCATTTCGTTTCTGGCCTTTTCCATCCTCCCGGGGCCTGTTATGTGCTCCAAATGCGCTAGTGACAGCATACGACGAGACGACGGTTTCCGACGTGCATCTTTCGGGGGTCGGCTTCACGGTACGGTTATATTGCAAAGCAACTCGGGCGCTCATATTATGAAACCCCTGGTTTATTTTTGGAATAACCTTACTTTTATATTAGGTCTAGGTCCGGAGCCTTACCCATGTCGCAGCCCACTCGAGTCACGAAGCGGACTGGTTGCTCGTCCAACTCCGGGAAGAAAACATAGGCCCAACAAGGTGCTTCTTTTGTCAAGATATCTGATACGGAACAAGATGGGCTTTAGACCTTGATTCTCGTCCGTAAAAATCGGCAGGCTTAGGCATTCACGGTACTTGGGGGACTGAGAGGCCTTGTAGTGGTCATGGCATGATGTTTGGCCTACCAGCTCATCGTGACATGAGCACCCCCTATCCATGTGTCGCAACACGGCCGAAGAGATCCGGACATCCTGATATCGAGCCTTTCGCTAGAAATGCGAGCATCGTGAGAAAAACCACCTTCCTCTTCAAGATTCATTCCGAGGGGCGTATTTTGTCCAAGCGCCATAGGATGTGGTTGGAATTTACGAACTTCGGCGACTCAACGGCATTCGTTTCCCCTGATATGCGCAGGTTCTAGGCCGCGGGACCTCGTGGCACACGTTTTCGTATGTAAGACACGGCACAATAGCATCAGAGAACCCGAAGGCCCAAGGGCGCTTCAATCTACGATTTGAGGTGTCTAGCCAAGACGCATATGCGGTGATTGGCAGCTGCCGCTCGACTCGGTCATCGCGGTGCCCCACATAAAAGTGACGAGGCTATTCAGCCTCTTTAGCCTGGATTACGGGACAATATCCGATGGCAGAACACTTCATATAACTTCATCTCGCCGGCCCAGATTTCGCCAGTTTTGGCCACTTACTCGACACTGCTAATTTATCTTTGATGAAGACGAGCTTCCCACAACGATCACCCGCATGATCGGTTTCACGAAGGATGCGAGATAACGAGACGGCCAAGGCCGATTCTTCACAATTTGTATTATCCATCATAGACACGGTCTAGCCTGCAGCTTACGCGGACCAGAGAGAATTTCCCTGGGGGCCTGCACGCTGGATGATCTCCAGATGATCGCTCGTGTCTTCGACCCAAGTCCTTGGGCATAGCCCATTTTGTGCAGCGCCCCAGCATTCAGGAGAAATCTTGCGTGTCTGATCGATGTCCGTCATTCATGCTAATTACTTGGGAGAGCCAGTATCCTGGTCCTGAGGGCATTTGAGGACGATCATTTCGCAAACCGTCGAGGTGTCAGCTCTGCAGCTTTCTGGGGAGTTCTGGCTATTCTGTTGAGGGGACAAGCTAGTCGTGCACCGCCCAACAACTTCACGAGACGAACCCTACCAAATCTCGCTGATGGAGATCTTCTCGGCCTTACCGCTAATTTTCGGGCTCATCTAGTTTCCGTCCTCGAATCTTCTACCTAACCAGTTTCAATCTACTCTTGAGACAATCCGCGCATTCGCGGCCTAATACGAGCCCGACCTCTATATTTCCGCGATCAGCTGCCCTTTGAAGATGATCATAGGACTCATTATAGAGCACTCCAGGATCATAATCATCAAATGGTTCGAATCGCACGATAGAACTACCTAATGAAACCGCGCCCACCCTCGCGATCTTGATACTAACTCTTCAAGGGATAGGCGACAAACCATTCTGCTCGAACTGACTGTGTTTTTAGGTACATGAAGCGAAGGTACTTCAGAGTCAATCAACATTGAAATTAAGAACATCACTATCGCGAGACTAATTAATATCCATACAAGCTATCTCGCAGCTGCCACTGCCTGCCTGCCTACCTATCTCTCCACTCTCTCGACGTGCATCATGTACGTCTTCACATAGCTTCATTACTGTCAGGGCTGACAAATTCGCCACTTCGGCATGCATCTTGCTCCCCACTCCATACATTGGTATACGAGTAGGAAGCATAGGAGCCCAAGTGTACATGTTTGCCTCCGTATGTATTGCGCAGAGATCTGAGGCTCGCAGTAACATAAGCAGATCTACCGTCATCTATAACTCGAGAGTAGATAAGAATTAGCTAGTAAATATATCTCCTGAGAAGCGATGTTGATGAGTCGGAGTGTTCGTGTAATCCAATTACCTTGGTTTTGTTATCGTGAAACGACACATCACGCCTTCATTTTACCATGTATCCATGAAGTAGTTAAGCCACGATGAACTTCAAGTAGCTCCCACTATTCATTAATTGTTCTTCGATAGGATTATAGCATGATACTTGCTTGGGTATAAGTTTAGATGTTCATCACCTATCCCTCAAGCGTCACAACAAGCCTCTGAGCCGGAGGCCGTATCAGACAAACAATGCGGTCGCCTCAAAAGCAAGCGACCACTTCTACTAGAAGATTCGCTGGAAGTACGTATCGTAAATTAACCTCCCTTGTACATCGCGCTCTACCATCCGCATCTCTCATTACCGGACCTCTACCATCCCTGGACACGTGCGGACCGACCCTTCTTACCCTTGCATTATAAACTCGCGTTTCTCGGACCCCTATCCTGGAAGGCAGGCAGGTGGACTGCATTGCGAGGGTAAGGGTTAAGGAAAAAACGTCAAGACGATAAGCGAGTAGCTAGCACGCAAGGAAAAGGTACCAGGTTAGCCCCCTGTTTACTATGTAGTAGAAATACCAGACCGCATAAAAATAGAGATGAGGCTATTCAACTCCCCACTCGCAGCCCGTGTCTTTCGTTGCCAGTCTGGGCTACTTAGCCACACAACGCATACACTACATCTTGTGACTCAAAAGCACCACATCACGATATCTACGCCGTACTTAGAGACACGACTAGGACAAAAAAAAGAGGCAAAAAACGTACAACACTGGGGATTCGCTGGTCGTCACCGACCCAACTACTAGTCCAGCGGTATCCAGCTTATCTAAGGGAGAGCGGACGGGATCCCGAGTTCTCTAGATCCTATGGTCG
The DNA here is from genome assembly GCA_902825475.1 of Hypomontagnella monticulosa. Lineage (NCBI taxonomy): Eukaryota > Fungi > Ascomycota > Sordariomycetes > Xylariales > Hypoxylaceae > Hypomontagnella > Hypomontagnella monticulosa. Next base: position 2,576,820 of record CADEBF010000007.1, read on the forward strand.
TACGTGACATTTTGTGGCATTGTTTTGGCTTATATTCGTGACACGGTGTAGTGACGTGAGGCGTCAGGACAGTGCCACGTCAAGGTGGAGCGAGAAACCGGCTAGATTATCGTAGAGGCAGAAAAACTGTCTATGCTCATACGATGCTAGGTATTCATAGATGGTACTATTTACATATCTCGTTCAGTCCCTGAAGAATACATCAGCATGGCCTAATACCGCCTAACTCGAGAGCGTCAATCGTACATATAGCCAGTATTCACTACAACTAGCCAGTTGGTATACTACCAACCGACCGGTTGGGATCCGTGCATATCGCGAGCGATCCCAAGCCTACTACGACAGACGGCGAATTAGCCATCCCGCCGGATATATATAGTACACAGTACGGAGCTCGCTAGGAAGAAGAGTGGTGAAAGACGGGTACCCGGTATTCAAGTGGGCCATTAATATCGAGGATATTTAATTCTCGTTCACAAAGAATCGTTCATTAGATCGCCGTGGTATACGTGGTATACGTGGCCCACCGCCTTGTTAAGGTTATAGCCGAGGGTACGACTCGGAAGGTTATACATAACGCATATCATATTCCCTTATTAGGACGAGGCGTGCGGCTTGGGGACGAGGACGCCTAGCCTTAAGTCAGTGGGCAAATCGCATATAAAACGGTGCTCTTCTCCTTAATCAGTGCCTATTTTCCTATCCTACGTACACTACCTATCGAACCTAAAGTCGCATGGACTCATCGGGTTTTCTATCACAGGATTAGTAGGTACTATGGAGTGCTTGCGGTATCAGCGTACGCAGGTGTATCGATTCACATTCCCATACGCTCAGCCTCAAGACTTGCGAGGATATAAGCGCCAGATCCGAGGACACTGTTGTAATTGATGGGCTGGCCGACATAATACTACCACGGACATTAGCAAGGAAACCTACAGGAGATATACGCTGTTGTTCAATCACTTACATCGTAGGAGGCCGTCGAGTTCAAACTACACACCGAAACGGTTCCATTATACCCGAGGGTATTGTTGAATTCAGTCACCACGAACGTATCGGTCAAGTATCCCCACGCGCGCAAACCCGCCGACATGGCCTCGTCAGCCGTCTTCTCATCCGCGAAGTAGCCGAGGCGCGCGCCCTTGACCAGCGCATACGAGAACATAGCCGAGCCGCTCGACTCGATGTAGTTCTTCTCGCGTCCCGGCTCGTCCATGACCTGCCACCAGCCACCCGTCTTGTTGTCCGCAGCAGTGATAAGAGCCGAGGCCAGATCGACATACTTTTCCACTATGAGGCGGCGCAGTGCGGGCCGGGTGTGGGGGTAAGAATCTAGAGTTTCTATCGTGTCGACAAGCGCCATGGTGTACCAGCCAAGACTCCGACCCCAAACGTGCGGGCTGGCGCCGGTGCCCGGGGCGGCCCAGGAGGCGTTGCGGGAGGCGTCGTATCCGTGCACAAGAAGACCGGTGGGAGAGTGGTACGTACTCAGCCAGAGGAGGTCCAGCTGGTAGTACATTAGATAGAGGGCATCCAGAGTCGTGTTCTGAGAGGCACCGAGCTCGGACTCGGCGTATATGGAGTAGGTTGTCCAGAAGGGTGCCAGAGACCACATGCCGTCAAGATAGCACCAGTCTGGATAGGTGAAGTACCAGAGCCCACCAACGGGAGTTCGTCGGTTAAGATCGATGCTCTGACGGAGCGCATCAGCGGCATCGATGAATGTTCCGTCAAGTTCAAGGGTCTGGTTGTCGGGGGCATAAGTCGAGTAGGCTAGTAGCGCGTTGCCGTTTGATAGGCGATCCAGAGGGTATGACAGAGCATCGTGGCTAGCATTAAGCGTAAAGGGGACCACGGACTTAGCGCTGTCATGGATGTACTGACGAGCATCCTTTGTAAGGGTATGGTCAGGATACTGGGCGACGAAGGCCGAGAGAGCGCGCTGCGTGATGCCGGCTTGCAGCAGCTCCGAGGTCCCACCATTACCAGTCATAATGCCCTGGCTGCGAGACATGATGCTCCGTGCCATCCATGCCGAGAGCTTGAAGCCCGATTTAGAAGGCGCGGGTGCTCCTGCAATTAGGTTGGCGAACATGGCGATGGCGAGCATCGCCATGCCGACGAGGGAAGGCGAAGGAGAGGTTCGCATTGTGACTTCTTTGCTTGATGTGACTCTCTTAAGAAGCGATTGACGAATTGACCCTCTTCAGCCAGGCCGTGATGTATACATGTATGCACATATATATGTATCACGGAAATTGGCGGAAGCTGAGGAGGGAATGTGGAGATGAAGAGGTTAAGAACCTTGAAAAGAAAGAACGTGATGGTAAACTTCGACAATTGAAGATTTCCAAGTTCCAACTTTCCACAGTTCTTACTCAGGAACGTGCTCGCCTTTTACCCAAACCAGTCACTTGGGTTTGCGAAATTGCCATGTGGCGTAAGCAGTAGGTAAGATGGTTATTACCTTAGTTCCAAGGTTATGGTAGTCCAAGTGCCAACCGAGTCATCATTGAAGCTTTTCATGACAAGGGTACGTACGTACGAAGGACAAAGACGTGCCGTTTGCTACACATGCATATCATACATAAGGTGCATACTTTGCAATTGATTAGCGCTGTTAACCCATCTGGCAGAGTTATCATTCCACTATCTGCAACCTTTGTCATATAAGATCTAATAAGTCAAAACCTAGAGAAACTATAGTTTTTTTTATTGATCATAAGCTACTACCTATTGTTGTCCAATTCAACTCTAAGTTTCAATCACCAAAGTGCTTGTAAGCTTGCTTGCTGCTTGACGGCTCTACCGGAGCTAATCTTACGTCACCGATTACTTGGATAGTAGGCGAAATACTTCGTATGGGTAGGTATGCTAAAACACAAAATAATTCACAGCAAAGCATATATGTATAATTGAAACATCTCATATATAATCTACTATCTTGTTAAGTATTAGACAAGCAAACTATCTAACAGACTCAAAGTGGTGTGCGACAACGATAGATTATTCCGTACGTACCTGCGCATGTATATACCTAAGTAGTGGTGCTGTCGTCCGTATCTCCATTCCGGTGTCAATCCCAATCTTGCGAGTGGGTTCTAATATGATTACTGAGTAAGCTGGAGATAGCTTCGGCCGATAGCTGTTCTTCATCACAAGTTTGACTGCGTAAGTAATTACTTATACCTCATTGAAGAATAAGTAAAGGAGGTCGGCCTGCTATTGTTCCGTCCTGTAAGACGTACGGGACTTTTTAATGGAGGGTAGCATTTAGAAAGCTTCCATGCATCGAACACCTTTCCACCCCTCTCTGCTCGTCTACTTGCTAGGGGGCCAACGGGGCTGACAGGTAACAAGCAAGACATCCATGGATACGACAATACGAGTGTCTGTATAGCCCGACAACGGATTCCGAGACAGGCCAGTACAGGTTTGCTCAATTTCTACCGCCAATCGCGCCCAGCCGAACATCAGAATAAGCAAAAATAAACGACCCAAACACGACGGGTACGAAACAGGTAGGTAGTTTAGGTATCTCCAGGCTCACGCGGTGCGGTCTCTCCTCATTGTTGCATCGCCAACGCCACCGTATTTTCATAGGCACACTTTGTCCGAATTGGCTGCCTACCGTCGCGTCCGGTTACAGATCCTCTAGCATATTTTGCTCGCTATGAGTGATTTGAGATTCAAATAAGCGCGGCTCGTTATTGTGGCTTTAGTGGCTGCTTGAGAGGATCATGATCGCCCCAAATGTACCCGGTATTAAGCAACTATATTTGGGCGACTTTTTTTCGATAGCATTACGACCATGTATCATTCAAACGGGAGATAACTATGACACTTGATTGTACAAAATAGACCAGTCGCAGGTAACAATGTTACACTGCACATTCAGCTCCCGCCTGCGGTCTCGGTTCCAGGTAAGGCCAACCAGCCAGCTCATAACATCCCTAGCCGTTCCGCCGCCGCTGACAGCCGAGCCGCAGATCAGATAAAGAAAGGGCAACAGACACGCCTACGGACATGACACCAGACATGGGTTTGAGGCTTCGGTCGCAAATATTGAAGCTGACAAGGCTATTTCCTCTATGGTCTTTTCTACTTTCTCTGTCTTGCTCTCCAGGGTTTCCCCTCTCGTCATTCATGGCGTGGAGGGCCATGTCTAGGTAATTGCCCGCTTTAAGTACGAGCCTACCCTGTGGTTTCTATATGGGGGCGGCCGCGCACTATGAGAGCGCTGTTTCCTCGAGTATGTCTTTAGAAATGCCAAAGTTCGGGGTAGGACAAGTAGGACGAAGTGATACCAGTCGTGACTATCCTCTCCCGCTTCCCACTCTGAACTCAACCAGTCCCCTTTGTTCTACTACTAGACAGTCGTCTATCTATCAATCATAGGTAACCGACGGTCCATTACTCAGTTTTTCTTACGGACCATTGAAACTTTACACAGCATCGCCCACGTTTCTCGTTAACATTTATTCTCATGGCGCATATGCCGTGTATATTATCCTACGTCGAAATACTTAGGGCTTAGCTCGAGGGGATAAGGAGCCGCCTGCCTACCGCTAGTCGGCAAGATGAGCCATCGAGATGATATAATTGCGGCTACGGTAGTCTTTCTCTTCGTGGACACGATCGCTATGGCCGCTCGTCTTTACGTCCGAATTAAGCTGCTCCCTCGAGGAGCCTTGGGATGGGACGATGCTTTTCTTATTCTATCATATGTGATTCAGCCTTCCGTCTTATCATTTCGTGTAGTTGGAGGCTAATATGATTACTATCGCCAGCTCGGTTTCGTTATCTCCTGTGCCATGGGCTTTACCTCCATAAGATATGGTTTAGCCGCTCCCGACGAGCAACCATATTACGACAAAGTCATGGCTGATAGGGTAGGTGAAACTTTTATACCGTTCCCTATTCCTTACTTTGAGCTAAGCCTCCTTTGGTCGGTCGCTATATACTGGAGGGTTAATCAATTTGTGTGTACTCCTAGTTCCTATACGCGAACCAGGTCGGACTCTACATTAGTGCCGGCATCGTTAAGATGGCCGTAGCGATGGTCCTCTACCGACTTGCGGTGACCAGACGGGTGCGCTATCTTCTAATAGGTTCCATGATTGTCGTGGTTTTATGGACTGTGATCATGACATTCTTTGCATCGTGGCCGTGTGCTCAGAGTGGTGTGAGCAACTGGGCAGGCAGTAAGGCCTGTATGCAGATCGGTTACGTCCGAACTTCCACCAACATCGTCATCGACTATTTCTACGCTATTTTACCAATTTTTATGCTTAGGAGGCTACAGATGAGTCTGAAGACCAAGATATGGGTTCTTTTGATATTAGGTTTGGGAGCGTTGTAAGTTGTGGCCTTTCATTCCCCTTCCACAAAGCCGTGGGTAATTAGATACGATCATGGTTAGGGTGGCATTGATGGCTAATCGAGTACTTAACGTTGTATCCTATAGCGCAAGCTCTGCTACCATTGCCAAACTTGTCATCATCATCAAGCTAGCAACCGCCAAAGGTGGAGATGCCCTATCCTTACACTACGACCTACTCCTCTGGGCCGATATTGAGCTTGGGATGGCAATCTTCGCGACGGCTTCCGTGGCTGCCCGGCCCTTGCTCAAAAAAATTTCAGCTATCTGTGGTAAGAAGGCCCAGACACCAATTCATCAGGGCCCGGATCATGTTGTTGGGCCCTATCGCATGGTCAGTGTTAGCAACGATGTTATATCCATTCAACAGGAGCCTAAATCCAATGACCCGAGCAACATTGAAGGACGGACCTCTATAGTTTAAGAAGGGAGAATATTCATTGCAAGGCTTGCATGATACTCACCGGATTCTATTGGGAATGAGCTATAATACCCACGCTTTTCTAGTCTCATTAGGCGTAAGGTCGACATTATGTATAACAATAACGATTAGAAAAGGTAGACGCGCGAAGGTTTCGGCGCCTAGGAGCCCGCGAAACTATGGCACGAAAGCGTGTCTCGCGCATTGTACTAGTACTGCCCGGCTTATAGGACCCAGATTCACGATAGTTCGAGCAACAACTTCAAGAGTGATGAATCTCGGAGAATCCCTTCTTCCCTTGCTTGGGTAAGACCAATACCGGCAGCATCTCATGCTTAAGGAAGGGAGCTATCATGGTCATCTCCTACACGCCAAATCCCTCTTTATTTGATTTCTTGATATTTCGCTCCATATATACGTCAGAGACTCATCCTTATATGGCGACGTTGATGATTCCTCCATAGTTCCCCTATCTTCCGGGACTCAGACCCCTTTTTATAGTTCGCGCCTTGGCAAAATCCTTTGCCCATCCGCGGGAACTAAATTCTGGGGAATTGAACCCAATTATGCAATGAAGGATCTTAGCTCACATTAAGACAAAGGAATATATACGTTACGTCAGACTATTTAGCTTGCCATGAGCTCCACACATGGAATAAACTCTTCGATACTTACCATATGAGTAGAACGAGATGAGCTATGATGGTTGCGTCTCAAACTCATGCCTCTTGTGAGTACGAATATTTAATCTCGGGTAGTCTATGATTAACTTACTTTATAGCCCTATAAGAGCCGAAATAGATACTAACCACCGCTTAATATTTCTCCAAAGATCGAATACATTACGAGGGAGGTTTATAGCAAAGTCTTGGCCGATGTATATCCCGTGGAGATCACGGTGTATTCCGAATCCAAGTGCCTCACAGGGAACTGCGGGTGTTTAAAGTATTAAGCATAAGGTAAATAATACCCACCCTGCCACGATGTGAACTAAAGTTAGAAGATCACCCACAAAATCCGTCTACAAAAGAGCCTCTTGAACCTCATTAGGGTCGAGAGGCAATCAAAGCAATACTTGTAGGAATTTGTGTTAGCTAATCAGGGAGCCGCAACGACGAAGGAATAATAGAAGTCTTCCTTGGATTGCAGAATAGTGGGGAGATGGATGGACTTGCGAGTCCGAATCCATCTCCCGGTGAAGGCTACGAACATGTCGACTCTAAATGTCTCTCGTGGCCGTGTATATATACGGGACACCTCATCCTTGGGATCGAATTCGTAAACTCATAGCAACCTCTCATCTACTACTCACCCTCTCAACCAACATACCATACATCTATACAACTTATCATTCACCATGCAGATCTGGAGCCTCCTCTTCATCTCCTTCCTCAGCGGAAGCGCACTGAGCCGGGGCCTAGCCCCAGAGGGCTTCCAAGTAGTCCCGCGATCCGAGCTGAACTCCCTCTCGTCACGTTCCTCGCCTTCCATCGACACCCGCAGCCCCGAACCCGCCGACGACCACCGCCTCGTCGCGCGCGCACGCATAGACCGCTACACCAAAATCGCACAAGACCAGACCCTCAACCTGGCGAGCGGCGAGGAGATCTGGGTGGATTCCGTCGGCATGAGCTACAACGCGCCGATCCAGCCGTACAGCGTGGAGATCAGCCGGGACCTGGACTCGCTGGGGGACCAGGTGGCGAATGATCCGAGCCCGGAGGGCAGCAAGACGCGCGAGAGCGCGCGGGGGAATTTTGTTGTTCGCTGGCACACGTTTACGGGTCCTAAGGTCGTGTTGACGACGCCTGAGGCGCAGGCCTTGATTCATGCGACCTATCGCGAGATGGCGGATTCCCGGGCGGGTTTTGGCGATGTGAGGTTCTCGAGTAGCAAGTCGAGTTTTACCATTCAGATTACTGTGGCGTAGGTTGGATGCGATAGGGGCATAGTATCTGGGCCGTACGTTGGGGCGGTTAGGCGGATAGTAAGACTGATGGAGAGTTATTCTTGTTAGTTAGGGTATATGCTCATTCGCTCACTTACGTATTAGTTTACTACCTACAGAGTATTATTATTGGAAATATAGCTCTGAGAATTAACATACCTATATTTAAGACTTCGGAAGAATTCATTAGAAGTGTGCAGCTCAGTAGAATTAAACCTGTGCCGATAGAGCTACTCGACTCGTGAATACCACTCACCATTCCAGGAATTAGCCTACTTTGGGGGCAATGCTTGATACAAGGGAAAGAGGGGATTCAGGGGTAACCAGCTGGCTCTTATTGATCTAGTCTATGTCTATGGACTTTTATACAAGAATAATATAAGAGCAGGATATATCTGCCTGTGCAAAAGAGCTCCAATACCTACTAGATACCCCCGGATATATATTTGGGCCGTTGACTAGACCCGTCAGACAAGCTCCTCCGCCTGTCATACAAAGAGCGTATATACCTCTCAACAAGCTATACCGCTAGGGCGCTTAATGATGTATGGAAGCTTTAGTCCCATAGACTAAGCTTCCACTCGAGCGCCCCTGTGATCGACGACGAATCAATCGGCGAAGACATCGTCATCACCCGTGGCCTCGTCGGCATCGGCATCGGCATCGGCATCGTTGCTCTCCGTCCTCATCCGCTCCTGCGATGACGGCCTCATAACCGGGTAGCGTCCAAGGCGCCCGACGACCCTCCCCCGACGTGCACCTGCACCCGTACTCAGAAAAGGGTTGGGATGAGCAGAGGGATTGGGACGTGGAGTAAAGGGGTTGGTAATTGTAGCGAAAGGGTTAACCGGGGCAAAGGGGTTGGCCGGAGCAAAGGGGTTAAAACGTGGAGTAGAAGGGTTGGTGCGTGGAGGAAAGGGATTGGTAAAGGTGGCGGGGTTGTTGGTTGGACCAAAGAGGCCGGACCGAGGCGGGGACCGAGTCGGGGTCTGCGCCAAGTACCGCTCTCTTTTCAGCCTGCTTCTCAAAAGGTCGCTATTGAGGACCGGGCGACGGGGAGTCGTGGCGGGGCGTTTGGGACTGGTAGCGCGGGCCTTGTTCTTGCCGCTGGAGAGAGGTTTGGTTGGGGTCGCGGGCCGGGACTGGGTCTGGCGGCGGCCGTGGCGGCGGCAGCAGTTGGAAGGGCGATCAAGGCTGCCGGTGGGTGGTCTATTATTACTCCTTTTGGGAGTACTTGGGCCGGCAGGGGACGAAGGGACGCCGGAACGGGGCTGTGGCGTATTGGTAGGCGGAGAATGCGACCGTAAAGGCGAAGGCGAGCGAGATCGAGGCCGAAATATAGAGAAGGGTCGGGATCGGGGCGTCTCCGGCTCCGGCTCAGGGAAATGCGGCGGGGTGGGACTCGGATTCGCAGCTCGCGCGAGAACACCCTCCGTGACAGAGCGGGCCCTACGCTCTACATCGTCGAACAGATCTCGATGCATGTCCGTGCCGTATCGGGTGATTATGCCGCGGGCGAACCTCGCCCAGGTCTGGGTCATGCCGTACTCGACAGTAGTAGCGATGTCTTTTAGGGGGGCGCCGAACCGTCTAGCCGCTTCGCCCCGGATCTGCTCGTCATCGGGCTCGAAGCGCATGTTGTAGGTCTCCTTGGAGCCTAGGAGCATACCGCAGTCCCTGAGGACATTATTTAGCTCCTTGGTGACCCCCTTGATAATTGACTCGATCACGTACTCGCACTGGAGTTCGGGGAGATTGGCTGGGATGGTTTCGGCGGTCGCGGGAGGGGGAGTCGGGGACCGAGGCCGCTTGAGTGGGCTGGGTTGGCCGATATCCGGCAGCTCTTGGCAGAAGGTGGAAGCTTCCACAGTCGTCACCGTTGTCACAGTCGTAGCGTGCTGGGCTACCACGTATGGCAGAGTAGTAGTCGGAGCCGGAGTGGCCTCCTGTAATGTGGTTGAATCACCTTCGGCTGATGGGATCAGGGTTGTTATGGGATTCTCCCCCGTCAAAGGGCCGTGGAGGCTGTCGGTATCCACGGTAGGCTGGGGAGGAAGGGAAGTCGATGCAGGCACCAGTGCTCCGTCTTGCTCTTGTTGGAGGGCAGTAGCGTCTTCCACCGCAGGTTCGCTCTGGAGAGTAACAGAGCCTTCGGCCGATACATTACCAGCGACCTCACCTATGGCGTTGGGTAGCGGCGACGGTGGGCTACTTTCGCGTTGGGCGACATCACCCACAACCGCGTCCCGGGGGACCGACGACATTTTGACTGATAGGTTGAGCAAGGACCTTGATACCTTGCGTTGGCGATGGCGAGATATGTGGTGTGTTGAGTTCTCGTAGTTAGGAAGTGATGCACATAGAAGGTTGAAGTTATGTGTTGTACGTAGATAAGTAGGAAGAAGAAAGCTATGTCTGGCACTCGTCAGAGAAGGACGCTTTTACAAGGTGAGATGGGGAGAGTGGTTGCTGGTGCCTTAGATTTGGAAGGCAACAACGCGCGAACGGGCCATTTGACATGGTGGCGATAACAATATACACAGCACGCGCTATCCTAAAGCACGTCTAGGTATTAAGAAGACCACGGTGGAGACGGTCGTTGCTATATACAGTCGCTGTACACAGTCGATGTATAGATACCTACTAAATATAACCAAAGGTGTCGAAACATACGCGTAGTTGGCGGTTCTTGCTATGATGGATCATAATAAATCATTAATATTATCATTCGTACGTACATCATAAACTAAGCGTCCACTGACTTGCTCCTAGTATGAGATGTATCCACGAGAACCCCTAAGATGGCCTCACGCCAAATTCCTAGTCATATAGACCCAAGATCTCGCCGATGATACTCTTAAATGTGCCCTTGGGATCGAACTTCTCACGTACGACTTTGAATCTCGCCAGGTGGTCCGGATCGATATTCTTGGTGGCGTTGCCAAACACCTCACGCGTGTTCTTGGTCCAATGCGGGCGGCACGGGAATTCATCGATGAGTGTCTTGGCCAGTCTCGGGTCTGCCATCCTTATATTAGTCGACCAAACACTTCCGTTGAAGAGGGACCATAGGTAGAGGCTTTAGGATGAGGGAGTTCACTTACAGAAGTCTTCGTTGAAACGTTTCCCGTCACCGATAGAAGGCTTGAACGACGGGAAGTCGAACATGATAGCGCCCTTACTCCAGTCGGCGCCGTCAGACGTATTGTAAGTCACCTGTCCCAGGAAGTCGTAGTAAGCTCTAAACACAAGTTAGCAGATGTCGACCCATATACCCCAAAAACCATTCATACCTGCCGAACTTGATGTTGATGCCACTGCGATATGTGCTCGTCATGATAATACCCTTCTTGGCCTCAGCATCGAACGCTTCGCGCACACGCTTGAGCATTTGGTTGGCCATCGTAACGGGAAAAGCGAGTTCCATAGTCGCGCCGTGGAGTCCGTACTCCCATTCGGGCTTTTGATCAGGATATAACCCGCCAATGAGCACGTCGTAATTCCAACCGTAAACGGGCCACTCGGTGATCGCTTTCTGCGTCGTCTTTTCGCGGAAGTTGGGGGACGACCAAATAGTGAATGCCGTCGTCTCGAAGAACATGTTGGAGGTTGCTAGATATTTCCCGCTCTCGAGGGTCGACTTGGCGATAAAGGCTTCAGTGTCTGTGATGGAGAAGGTGTTCTGAAAGCCTTCTTGTGTGCTCAAGGTAAGGGGGACCTTGTCGTAATACCGCCAGTGGAATTTCTTCATGAATGGCCACCACTGCAGAATGTTAGAATGAAACCTCATTCGGTATGTATCAAATGAGGTATATATACCCAGAAATTTGCTGTTGCGTAAGGTGCGATCATGCCATAGATATCACCATTCAGGACGTCATCTTCATCCAAGCTAATGTAATCATTAGACACGAACAATTTCGCCAGGGCGGTATACCACTCACGTCTCTTGCTTAGCGAATACCTTGAAGTCCGGGTAGATCTTGAACTTCATGCGAACGATAACACCTAACAGACCCAGAGAAGTCGAGGCGGCCAGCCAGTCGTCATTTGTCTCATCGCGTTCGATGGTCACAATATCTCCGTTCCCATTGACGATATCTAGCGACTGCACACCAGCGGCAACCATAGAGTCCTCTCGGATAGCCGAGCGATGGCCTCCCATTGCTACCGCTCCTGCCATGGTAATGTTCCAATTGACCAGCGTATAGCCCATGGAGGCATTGTTCTCATGGAGGTACTCGGCGAGCTGGAGGAACGTCACGCCAGCTTCGATGTCCACCGTCCCGGACTCAGCACCCTGCTCAAGCACGAGGTTCGAGATCTGGTTGACTTCTTCCGTTCGGATGATTATGGTGTTCGGGTTGTCTGAGCACATGGTATTGTACCTTTACAACACATCAAATCAGAATGTGACTTCCTGCGGATTATTCTAGAAGGGTTGGGACGATGCTGAAGCCCTTGAAGATCGAATGGGTTTGGCTCCCAGAATAAAGCAGGCCAACAAAGGGGTCTCTCAAGTTTGGGCTGACTCACCACATATGCCCTTTGCCTGATGCTCTCACGGGTGTTCCATTAGCGGCGGCATCTTTAACAACGGCGACGATATCGTCAACACTAGTGGCATTGTGGACAAGCGCGACATCATTGCAGGCTGGAAATCCCTCTCCATCAAACGTGTTATACGGATCGGCCGCTACGCCGCGAATGCCCGCAATGGCGAGGATAGAGGCGAGAGCGCGACGAGAAGTCTGCATCGTGAGATTCTATCTCGCCTGTTGACTTGGCAATGGTTAGAACAAGCTCAGGCTTAAGCACCCTGAGTTCCTGGAAACCAGGTTAGGTGGTTACCTGGACTGGTAACACCTGCGGCAGCCCGTGAGCTTTGTATTCAAGATGGGGTAACATAGAGCACTCGGCATCCGACATTGATTTCCTTGTGATACGATCTGGTTGCCGTTTCCCTCCAGCTTCGCTTCCAACATTTCACTTCCAACCTCGTGGATTGCCAGGGTTCCCTGTCTAAGTCTCGAGAGCTAACATCCATACGGATATCAGATATCCAGAAGCAGCTGGCATTTCCTCATGAGCGACAGGGGCACACCGATTCCTCGCCAGCGGCGTACCTCGGATGTGACGTGCATGTCGGCATTGCTTCGAAGCCCGTGACACGATCGTCATAACCAGGCACTAAGCGGGCTACGGCGCACCTGCCCAGCCGGTGCAAGGCCGCGTCGAACGGACGAGATCTCGGCGAGATGGCTAGCGACGCCAGGGGTTCGCTGAGCAAACACAGGCTCGTGGGTGGTCGGAACCCCAATCCCCCAAATCTCCCCCAAGACGGGCCTCTCGACTACAAACGGCCAAGCACGCCTGCCCCGATGTAACACCCCGCCAATTGCGGTAATGGGTGACATAACAAAAATCGCGGGGGACAAGGCCTTTAGCGTGGTATCCATGTTCCGCCTTGTCGATCATCAGGAGACGGCGCATGTTGAGTTGCAGGCGTGACTGGAGGCAATTGAGTATATTGGTGCGTAATAAATGAGCCGGCGAGGAAGGAGACCTGGCGATATCACTTGAAAACCAGTCGCTATGTACTAGGTAACTTTAAAAACAAAGAATAAATGACGTATCAGATCAAAATAATATGATACTCAGAAATTGGTATCACAAGTTAACGTTGTCAAAGGTAGATGTTGTGGGGGACTAGGGGTAACGACTAACCTTCCTAGCAAGGCAAACACATGTCGCTAAGAGATACCGACGACTAGCCCCATGTCCATAACTGTCTATGAGCAGCCCCGGGAGGGAAGGGGGAGTATATACTAGACGCATTTTTTATGGGCGGGCGTTTGGATAATAGACAATTCAAATTATTAGGCGAAGCGCATCGCATTCTAGCACAAGTCAATATGGAGCCTTCAAGTCATATAAATCTTTTCATTTGATCTTTACCAATTCCTTCGGACTTTGGGGTATCACTATTATATGGATTAGGTACCTAGTATACAACATTCATTGGGGCTAAATCAGCTCCCACTTCGCCAGCCATCCGACATTCTGGCCCGCATTTCGAACGACACAGAGCCGGGCGGCGGGGTCGGTCGGATTTTTATATCGTCTAAGCTCCTCTAGCGCTTTGGTAGCCGACAAACTTGCGATAGCTTCGCCTCGTCCGTCTCTGAGGTTGAAACTTCCAGTAGTCACGAATCCGATCAGATCTTCCTCGTCGGGGCATAGGGGGTGACCGTTTATGCTCTCCGAGTTGGCTGGGGGAGGTGGAAATTGTGATGGAGGGCTAATGAGCTGCTGCGCGAGCAATTGTTGCCGTGTCTCCATATCCATATCCGATCTGATAGCAACTTTCTTGGGGCCGTTCTTTTTAGATGGTTTACGCGCCAACCACTGTTCTCGTAGGTTAGGCGGCAGCTTGCCCCCAACTTTCAATTGGGGGTCCGTGGCTGGTACTTCTGCCTGCGAAGAGACAGTGGCGGATTGGGCGCATGGCAGACGATATATCCTGGCACACGTCGTAGGCACTCCACGCCCTAGGATTATGATCTGTGACGTTACTAGTGAGGCTGAGGGTGGCGGCTCGGACGTCGGCGACTGGTAAGTAGCGAATACAGGCTTTGGAAGTTGTGCGACGCTTTCTAAGGGATTCTTGAATGCAGGCTTCTCATTTTGAGAATCTGCGTTCGGCCGTTCGCATTCATCTTTCCCATCAACTTCCATCTCATTGGGATCATTCGTCTTGTTGAGGCCGAGAAGTGTCTCATAGTCGCAATTACACCCAACCCCAACTTCGCCTTTTCGCCCTGCCCCCAGGTCAAGAGATTCCCAGTTGACTCGCTTTCCCTTAGGCATTTTATCCCAAGATTTCTGCCTCACCTTTCGTTCTTCCAATTCCCAAGTTTTGCCTGCATCTGTGCCCGGGAAGTCGCCGGGAAACCATGGAAGGCCTCGTTCAAATGTGACATGTCTGATCTCGTCTACACCTCCGAACCAGGGATTACCGCCGGTCGACAGAGGATAGTGCATTAAGCTGTACCATACAGGAAGAACACATTTCCAAGGCAACATTAATGTCCATGTACCGGATGACTGCGAATCTACAGAGTGTCGGGTAGCAAGTAGCATTATAGGGATAGGAGGATCAACCATAGTTGGCTCGAGAGCGGTTCCTGGGGCACTTTTGCCTCGTCGGCGATTAAGAGATCGCTGCGATGGAAGTCGAGAAGCTTTAAAACGTGCGTCTCGATCAAATAACTGATGTGGCTTGGTACATTCCTCTTTGCGGAGTGCGGATATTATTCCTAAAAGCGCCATTTGTGCGTTCTGGTCGTCCTTCCTTGGAAGGATTACCTGACGTGGGGGGTACCGGAGACGAGGATCTATGATGGAAAAGGCTAGGAGAGATCCGAGAGGTAGGGCACCAGGATCTTTCAAGCCGGCGAGTGACTCTAATCTCGCAGCATGGGACTCTTTCGACTCTGCCTTCGAGAAGTAAGGCCTGAGTACCCCAAGAAGAGCTTCTGTCGAATCTGGGCCAGTGATATCAATGCTTCCTATCTCAAATCTCAGGTCTTCTACATATGGCTTAGGATTCTGCATCTTTGCGAGTCGCAGAAGCTCGTTGAATGTTTCTAGGAATGCAGACGGATGAATCCGGATATAGAGTTGCCGAAACTGTTTGCGCTGGTTTGCATCCTCTTCGTTCTTCTCTGGGTTCCAGATTATAGTCGCCGGGCCGATAATATGGGTGTCGTCTTTGAGTTTTCTACTTAACATGCCGGACCAGTGCATGCTACCTGATCTCCAACGTCTCGCTTTATCATTCCAGAGGGCTTCTTGTGTAAGTCCTAGAGATTTCAGGACATTCTGGACGCTATTCTGAGGTCCCGATAAGCCAATGGTACTTATATAGCTCATATCCCAAGCCATTGCCCCCTTTTCCCATTGGATACGGTGAGTAGGTCGATATACCTTCTGCGTTGGCGTAAGGGGGATTGCAAACCTCCATAGAGGCTGAGTGGGAGGAGTCATCCTCGCTCTCTTCGCGTGCCATAGGTGTGTAGGGAGCCAGGTCTTTGATATCTGGCGTTTTCTGAACTTTCTAGCTATGATACTAGGATCGTTGAGTGTATTTCTCCGTATTTTAGGTCTAGCAACCCTTATCGAGACGGTTTCTTCATCAGCACCAGAGGCTTTCAGTTTCCGTATCTTCTTCCGTTTAGCAAGGAGCTCTAGTTTCTTTGCCGTCTCAGTCCGCAGCCTTGCCCTCGTGGTCTTCGGTGTTCTAGTTTTGGAGCTGACGGTTGGAGTATTGTCCTCTGCCATTTCCCTCATAGCCCTCTTCCGGAGACGTACCGGGACCTTCTTATGGTTATGAGCTGCAGCCCTGCGTCTCATCGTAAAGGGTACCCTCTGAAATGCTCGACTGGTTTGCGAGGTTCTCGTACGCCTCATACTTTCGTCTAGAGCATTTATCTCGAAGGAGAGGGACCCAACGAAGGACTGGACGTTGAGTTCGCCATCTTTCAAAGCGGCGTGGGACTTTTGTGATGCAATACTTCTAACATCATGCATCTTCACACGCTTCGTGTCTCGCGTATCCGAGTCGGAGCGTTTCCCCAGGTTCCTAGATCTTGCATCTTGCTGTGGATGGTCTTTCCTCTTACTAGATTTAGACTGTGTTGATTGCTTAGAAGTATCTAACTCGGCTTTTGGCTTGTTCAGTGAGGTAGACTGCCCAGTCGACTTCCCAGCAGGCTTGGCCTGTGGAGCCGCCTTAGGAGGCATCGTGTCTGCAACCGCCTATGACCAAGCCATGCAGGTCAACGCATAAGGGTGAGGCTCGGTTTGATCATGAACCCGGGTTGCGAAATGCGAATATACTGCCTGGGTTCACAATATAGAAAACTCCACAGAAGGCATAACAGGCCGTGCCAAGAGAAACCGATTCATAAGAACTCCTCGGCTTTTGCTGTGTTCTCGTTCCGTAGTTCGCGATGTACGAGAATTAAAAGTCTTGAAACACCAAACGCGTACGATTTTACGCGTGTGCATGTGGCTGTTCAATGTTACAAGGCGTAATTATCGTATTGAAAAGTCTCGATGTCTACGGTGGATCTAGCAGGGACCTAGCGTCCAGTCTGGCTCCAGGGCTGACTCTTAATTGACTGTCGGATTGGAAGAAATTCCGCTGAATCTAGAGCGATATACTAGCGCACTGATATTATATATGTACTGGGTACATGAAGACTGAATCACTCAAGCCCCCAAATACTACTAATTTGGATCGAGAAGAATGACGTATTGAAGTCTTTTCTACTTGATAGAAAGTACCGAAGCTCAATTCCTAGTGTCCTGCCGGAGCTGAACCTTGCGTGGAACCGTTGGGTCCGAAGCTTCTATTCTCAATTGGAACGAGGCGAAAGGGTGAAGGATCCAATGGACATCGTTACGTTTCTTCGCTCAATAACTCCCAATTCTCGATGTCACTTCTAGATTTCATCCATTTCGACGTCGTCCTATCCCATCGTTTATTTCTAGCATGACGAGCTAGGGTACCCCCCTCCATCCCTAACATAACCTAGTACTGTAGTAATTCAGCCATTCCCAACTTATTCCAATCATTCCAACCGAATTCATCAATTCATCCATCCCCCTTGAGTCTTATCTCGATCTCAATTGCTTTGCCTCCTTTTGTACCCTTCGTACCTTTCGTACCCTCCCGTACCTGGCGTATTCGATCTATTCGATTCCATTGATTCGCTCCTTGCTTTCGACGCAACCCCTTCGGTTCCGGTGCTACCGAAGCCTTCCAGTTCCAAAAGTTCTATCCTACCGTACCTTACCTTTCCAACCAGGTAGTTCTACAGTAGTCCCAGTTCCCGTCCCCTTGACCTAACCGGGCCGTCATCAAATCATGACTGCGTCTTACTATCAGCACACTACTTCCGCCGTCCGCATTTGCTAGCTAGCATGTGCAGCTTTTCTGCCGCTGGGGTGAATGCCGCTTTAATAATACTATGGCGTCCTTGAGTATGTAAGCCCGCGAATCTCTCCGAACAGCTAAAGCTGGTCACTCTTTCTTATCATCAGCCGGATTTTGCACTTTGTCACTCCTGTCTCTCCTTGAGCCGCATTCCTTCCTGAGTCCTTTAAATATCATTCGTTGCCTCGCATCCATCCCAATTACCGAAGATGTAACTTCGCGTGTTCTCGACAACTTGTCATTGTCGTATGCTAGCATTATTGTGTACCTACTAAATCATACTAATTGTTGCCCTTTGTCCACCTCTTCTCTGTTTTTTAGCCAGTGTCTTGTGGCTTGGGATTAGGAGGATATTTATTAAACCTACCCATACAATAATGTCTTGTGCTACTATTGCGATACATACTGCTATGCGCCAATATCGTACATTATCCGAGCTAACATGCGTGTTCTCCCCATAGTTAACAAGGCACGGAAGGTAATATCTAAATATTCTTCGCTATATACTCCTACATACCTCGCGATGCTAACATATATGCTTTCCTCCTATATAGCCGAAATTCGAACTTCACCTCACCATTTACGACCTCAATAACGTCCCCCTGGTCGGCGGCACCTCCACGATAAAATGGCACCTCCCAAGCTCAATCCACGGCGAGCACCGTGGCCGTACTGCGAAATGCTCTATCGACAAAATCAACCATCGTGTTGTTTATAACTACTCCAAGATCATACCCCTACGAATATCCATCGATCGCAACAATAATCTTTCCGACTGTCCTATCGAGTTCGAGGTCACACAAGAGTTTCCGGTGACTCCGGGCGGCCGTGACGAGAAGATGTTCCTGGGTGTAGTTAAGCTGAACTTAAGCGAGTATGTCGAGGAGAGCGAAAACTTCCCGCGCCGTAGTATGGGCGCTCGGCCAAGCGCCAGCCTCGAGCATGCGCGGGACAAGCCAACGGGACAGGGCTTATCGCACAGGCGACAGAGCAGCAGCAAGTCCGGCGGTGGCATTAGCACTTTATCAGGGACTAGTGCAACCGCAGCCTCGCTGCCCCATCCGGAAGAAAACGACGTCGTGGATGAGGAGGCTGAAGAGGGCATCGTGCGGCGGTATTTGATGCAGGATAGCAAGATCAATAGTACACTGAAGATCGGGATCCTGATGATACAGATCGATGGGGAACGCAACTACGTTGCACCACCCCTTAAGACCGCACCCATGTTTGGCGGCATCGCCGGAATTATGACCAACGGCGGCGAACAGATCCTTCAAATGGAACCTGCATCCGAGGACGGTCTTGCGCCATCCAGCACCAAAACCAACACCCTCAATAAGTCCCGGGATGCCTCCGAGCTCCAAGACATGTACCGCCGCGCGCTAGCCGCCTCGTGGGCTTGCCAGCCAGGCGAGCTTCCCGCCGATGAGTGTATCGAGGATATCTTCTCCGGCGGCGACGGCTGGAGCGACTCTTCGCGCCCTAGGCGTCACGCTAGTCGTCGCTCACATACGTCGGTCGACAGCAGTCGTAGTAATACTAATAGTAACAGCGGCAGCGTCAGCGCAAGCGGCGACGAAGCTGTCGCGGGCACACTCCGGCCAAGCGACATGCGTCGTATGCGCCAGCACCTCCGAACGCGTAGCGGCGGAAGCGATAAAAGTTCCTCGCTTACGCTAACAGGGGGCGGGAGCAACAACGTTCCTAGCGGGCTCCGGGGGAGCGGAAACGAGGGCGGGGCTCGCCATAAGTACCGGAAAGCGCCGGAGAAAGACGACGGCGTAGATGCGGGCGGCCTGCGGACTCGCAGTGAGAGCTCGACGAGTCTGGCGCCGACGCTGGGGAGCGGAAGCGGTAGCGAGCGTGGCCGTGAAGGGTTTCGGCGGCCGAGAGAAGTGGACGAGTACGAAGAACGCGAGGATTTGGTCGCGTGGAAACTACCTGGGACTGGGACATAAAAATACCTACATAGATATAGGAAAGGAAGGGGGGATAGGATGGTCTGGTGGCGTGGTATGGATATATGTGCCGTAGAGTCAGGCACGGATACCGCGGACCCACGGCCGTGCCGTGTTTCCCGATTACTTACCTCCAGGCACCTACATAGGAAAAGGTATGTACATACATACATACCTCCATAGAAAGATGGACATAACACTATGTGCTACAGAGCACATGAGGAATGGGAGTGCGAATACAAAGTCCGAATTCAAATACAACCTTTTGAGAAGTAAATTACGTAACACATGACCTCCACGCGAAATAGCGCTATAGATGGAGACCTAGGGCCTTGGAAGATACCTACCTAACGGAACATCGGGTTTCAGGCACGACGGAGCGGAACTCCAGCCCAGCAGCAGTTGTTGGTTCAGTAAGTGTGTAATAGATATAAATATAGATGATAGTCTTCTTTCTTCTACTCTATTTCCCTATACCAGCCTTGCCTGTCTGCCCTATTCTGCCCAAGAACATGGAACGAACATCAAATATATCCGCATGAAGCTCCAGTTCCTATCTATCGAATAGCGCTGCCTGCCAGCTAGCCAGCCTGCTTACCCCGCTAAGCATTGCGGTCACCCCGTAGAGTCTGTTAGACCAAACCAATACAAAGGGAAGGGTGGTAAGGTAAGTATTTTCGTCAAAAGGTGATTGATGATTCACCTCTTCAAGGGGCCTTCAGGTTGCCCCTGACGCCACTCTTACCACCGACTTCCCTCGTCGTGATCGTGACTGCGAGGTCGCCTGCCACATTGATGGTGACTTCGACCTTGCTGCCCTTCTTGACATCCCGGATAGCGGCCTCGGCGAGCGTGCTGCCGATCTTCCACACCTTTTCTCGGTGCTCCTCTTCCTCCTCATCGGAGTCGAAGTCGCTATCCTCATCTTCGTCATCATCCTCCTTGCTGCCGTTCTCCTTGGGCTTAGGTTCGGGCTTCGTCACCTTGATGTGCGTACCGCCCTCGACCACCTTCACTAATACGCTGCCTCCATTATCGGGAGTCGCAATGTGAACGGTTCGTCGTGCGGGGACGGCAGTCTCCGGTGCGATAATTGGTATGAATGTCTCCTCGCCATCTTCGGATAATGAGATGACACCAATGGCGTTCGTAATGTGCTTGACGGTGGTAACCGCCGGGTGCGTCGACTGCTCAATGTCATCCGCCTCGTATTCTTGAATAAGGGAGGCCTGGAGAGCAGCACCACGGGCTTGGAGCTCCGAGGGGTTGATAGCGCTAGCGCTCGTCGAAGGAGCCTGGATGACAGTGCTCTCCGGGAATATCGAACGGAAGTTACCCGCGATTCTGGGTGTGTGGGATGTGCCACCGGACAGGATCACCTCGTCAATATCGAGCACATCCAGGCCGGCCTTCTTTATGACACCCTCAACTAAGCGGTTGAAACCTTCGAAGACCTTTCGTGCAATGGTTTCGTACCTCAGTCTGTTTATAGTAGTCTGGAAGTCAATGCCCTCCGCCAAGCTCTCCACGCTGAAGCTAGCGTTGGTACCAATGCTAAGAGCCTTCTTGGTAGCTTCGGATTCGGCCTTCAGCTTCGCTAAGCTCCTTGCATTTGTTCGAGGGTCGACATTAGCATTCTTCTTCATGAACTCCTTCGCAAAGTGGTCCATAAGGACCTGGTCCAAGTGGACACCAGAAAACTCGTAATCATGAGCGGTGGCCAGAATGGTGTAAAGTCCACCTCTTGAAGCCACGACTGCAACATCGGAGCGGGTACCACCCAGGTCAGCCACCACAACTATCTTGTCCTCTAACTTCGCCTCCGGCCTTGCGTCGTAAGCCAGAACCGATGCAATGGGCTCGTTGACCAATTGAAGGACCTCGAGCTCGGCATCATTTGCAGCCTGGACGAGAGCTTCCCGCTGAGCCTCTGTGAAATTTGTAGGCACCGTTATTACAGCGGAGGTAACCTTCTTTCCTAGGTAGTCTGAGGCGGATTGTATAAGACGACGTAGATATCGGGTAGAGGCCTCCTTCACGGAGAGGGTTGAGGGCGATTCTCCCTCCTCCTTGTCCTGGATCGTAAACGAAACGGTTCCGTTTACGTCTTGCGGGTGAGCGGCGGCATGGCAGTGGGTGGGGTCAATGGACTTGAAGCTGTCGCGAGGTAAGTAACTATTTAGCTCTCTAGCTCAAAAGGGGTACAAACTCTTGACCAAGGAAGTCCTTGAAGGAAATAACGGTATTCTTCGGGTTGCGGATCAGTAAGGCTTTGGCCTGGTTTCCAGTGTACTCTTCTCCCTCGACGTATGATAGGATGGTAGGAATCTGTCGGTCTGTCCCATAATTAGTTAGAGAGAGAAGGCGTAAGTTTCCAAGTGATTTCGCTGCATACCTCCGTCTTCATTCGCAATAACCACAGCACTGTCATCGCTGGTGCAGGCAATGGAGCTGTACGAGTTGCCAAAGGATATACCAATAGCGCATCGATCGCTTGGCGAAACGCCAAGCTGGTTTGTTTTTCCACCAGTCATGAGTGCAAAATTCAAAGACTCTTTATATGCCCAATTTCGCAAAAGAAGAAGGTAATGGTGAGGGTAAGAATCTACGATTCCAGCGAGTGTGTTGGTGGTTTGGTGGGGTGTGGGATTTTAGAAATCGGCGACTGGCCAAAATTTTGATCGTAGAAGAAAAAAAAATAAAGTTCTTCGACGCAGCGGCGGATCCCTGTCTGCCTTCCCTAGATTAATTGATTGCCCAAGTCAATCCCGTATTGCGATAAATATAAGCCACAATAGCCCCTCCAAGAGGCTTTCACCCGCCACACTTATAGCTAAAAGCAACCACTCACACGTCGTCTATCACTCACGCCTTCATAGCCCAGCCCCACCGAAATTTCAGATCTGGAACTTTCATAAATGATATCAACATAATAATCACAATGGCGGTTGAGCAGAGCGAAAGGATAGTTGTTCTTCCTGGAGATCGGATAGACCCGTCTCTGGTCCCATCACATCCAAAAAAAGCGTTGCGACTCGGCCCTGGACTTCGACACATTCCTCCAAACGAGTTAGTGCCTACAGTTGCTGGCCAGCTCATCACAGATCACAGGAAGAACTCAATATGGGTTGAATATAACGGAGGACGGGTAAGCACCTGCTCATTTTTAGACCAAGGTCTTCAATACTAAATATTCTCATAGTACCAACCCACGGTCGGTGATCTAGTCATCGGAACAGTTCATCACTCAGCAGTTGACTACTTCTACGTCATGCTTTCTAATTACACTTCCAATGCTATACTACCACAGCTCGCTTTCGAGATGGCCACTAAGAAGACAAGGCCCAACTTGAACCCCGGAGCTCTCGTCTACGCGAGGGTGTGCCTTGCGAATCGCCACATGGACCCTGAGCTTGAGTGCGTCACACAGAACACAGGAAAAGCAGATGGCTTAGGCCCGCTGAACGGCGGCATGTTGTTCGACATTTCTCTCGGGATGGCCAGAAGACTTCTCATGAGGAAGTCTGTCGAGGAGGGGAAAGTCGTTGTGTTAGAGGAGCTCGGGGCCGCGGGTCTCGCATTTGAGACCGCCGTCGGAAGGAACGGGAAGATATGGGTCAACAGTGAGAAGACCAAAACAGTGCTCGCGGTTGGACGAGCAGTGAAGGAGACGGATGAGGGAAACCTCAGCCTCGAACAGCAAAAGAAGCTCGTACGGAAGCTGGTCAAGGAATTGAGTTAGGCTGGTTCCCAAGAGACCAACATAGGTTACGGCTGTTTTCTTGATACCTCAATGATACCCTGTGCTTTTAATCGGATCTCACGTGTGCTTCGATATTCCCAGGCCGGCATAATATCTACTACGGAGTGAGTATTTTCATAACACATATTCATTTGTATTACGATATTTCTGATTTAAAAAATCAAAAATCACTAGTGTTATTAGGCTTTTTAATGACTAAATCCCAGAAATATACCCTAGAACACCTTATTAGGAGAGCCGAAAACATGATGACTAGTCTAAACAAGTTTACAGTTCTATATACAAAGGTGCTACCCAGAGCATTCCAAGAAAATAACTTGCTCTACACTTTCAATATTTACATCACCTTGTTCAACAAAGCTTGTAGTAAAATAGCAAAATCCCTCCCTCCCTCAGCCGACTATATGTCATCGTCTCCTGGATATTAGGCCGAGGGTATATGGAGACAGTGAAGAGACAAAATCGATCAAAACGCCTATCATTCATTCATAAACGCCGCAACCATGCAGTGAGTAAAGACAATTTGAGAGCGTACCCATCGCTACGCGCTTGAAGCCGCGGATTCAAAATGGGTCCGTATTCTAGATCCACTTCATCTGCAACTCTCGTCGCAACCGTCGTCTCTCGCGGCAGCTAGGGCACACATCATCATCGTCATCTTCATCGTTGCAGAAGCAAGACTGAACGGCACATGAAAACTCCGGCGACGGCGAGCTGATCGACACCAACATAGCGGGCGGCGAGATTGCGCCGTCCCGGCCCTGCTGCTGCCTCTGCTCCTCCTCTTCCTCTTCTTCATCGTCCTGGTTGCTGCTCTCCGTGAGATACGCACTCGACGGTATGCCGTGCTCACGGTAGTAGTGAGCACTATCCGGGACCCGAACACCGGAGATCCGGATAGGCGGCACGGGAACCACGTCGCGCGACCCCGACCGCGGACCGCTCGACAGCGAGTCCATCGAGCGCTTAGCCCGCGTGAACGTCGCGGGAGCGGTGCGTAGCGACATGGGTTCCACGCGGCGCGGGGGCGTGTGGTGGCCGTCGCTCCGGGTGCGTCTGCTATCACGGCTGCCGGCTTCGGGGTGAGGGGTATCCCGTCGCCAGGCCGGGATCTTGGGCGCCTTGCTGATCCTCGGCACGCTGATCTCGCTGCCCTCTTCTATGACGGGGTAGCCATTGATCGTTACCGTTTCGGCTGCTTCGGTGATCCGCTTCACGAGCGAGCATTCTGATGCCCGGTCTCTGACATTTTGGTCTTCTGCTACGCGTGTGAGTTGTCTAGGCCGCGTAGGTCGTGTGGGCCGTGTAGGTGTTGGTTGCAGGGGCGAGTGACTCAGTGGTCTACCGCGGGCAACGGAAGGATACTGATAATAAGTGTTATACTCAGCATTTTCAATAGGTCGAGTAGTTTCATACTCCCTAGCGGGTACCTTGATCCCGGCTGAAGCAGCCTCCCTATTACGGAGGGCAGCTATATAACTACCGGGCTGCATACCTCGAGGCAAAGGTCTAGATATGATAGCACCTGAGATTGGTTTTCGAGCAGGAACAGGCTTACGAGGTATTGGCGGCTTCTTCGAGGTAGTTCCGCCTGAAGGTGAAAACCTTGACTTGATAGGGCAACTTGGTTGAGGACGATCATGACGTCTTGTCCGGTGAACGACAGGCGGCGGTCGTTGAGGCTCAACTATAGGAGGGGCTCGAGGCTGTGTTGTTCTCATCGGGCTCACGGGGCCGAATGGTTGATTTTTATCTTTTCGACCAGAATTGCTTAAGACAAATAGCTCGTATTGACTGATATATGCTTCGCGGGGCACCGCTGCAGGATCTAGAACCTCTCTCGACAATCCTTTGTGTTGTTTATACTCGAGGAATCGCTGACTTACGCGATGGGCGGCTTTAACACCAAACTTGCCCGAGAAGTATTGGAAGCATACGTCACAAACCCGCGGGATATCGATATGTAATAGAGAAGCTTGGCATGCTGGGAAGAGCATACTCACACAGGGATGGAGCTGCTTCGAGTTATAGCGCCAACATCTATGGTATTCCCGCTCCTTGTGACAACAAGCGTAGCGGAACGTAATGCGTTTGCAGTCGCACGGCATATTAAATATACTTATATACGTGGAATAGTAACGAACGACAGCGTTAAATTACGCGACTACTACGCTGGAAAAGTCCTAGGAAGAATCAACTCGTCCTTCCTAGGGGTTATGGATGGTATTTTGGCGTCGGCTTCGAGAGAAAAACAGATTGAAGCTGTAGTGGTGAACCTCGTGGTGAACCTCGAGGATATTTATATAGAGGTTGAATGTCATTGTTCCGTGACAAGTCTAAAGACAATTACATTGAGTCTGTAACAGATAGGCTCTTCATACAAAGAGATTGTAGTCTCATAACCTCCATAGTAGCTTTGTTTAGCTATTAATGGGAGTTTCTTGGTTGGGCTATTTCAACCATGAACCAGTTGATGGTCACATTGTATGTCGACCATCTTTCAACTTATACTTCAATTCTATTCAGCATATGATCATATGATCAAAATCGAGCCAGTGGCTTGGGTGGCGTGCCTTGTCTCTTATAGAAATTAGCATTATAGGGCTACGATGTTTCGAGGTTGCTCTGTTATTGATACTATTTCTTTCTACTTACAGAATATGCTCTGACATATAAAGAGGCTGTGCACATCTGGGTCTCTTTCCAAGGATTTGGTTGGTATGATTCATACCACCAAAAATTTCTTCAAGGTTTACCGGTTGACTCACGGCCGAGCGATTTCTAATTAGAACGAATTAGACATTATATGAGATATAAATATAAGAATAACTTGAAGGTAACATTGAAGGTGAAGAATCAATTGATTGAGTGTAGCTGTATACTATCTTATCAAAGAAAGCTACCCCGCCAAAACTTCCAAACACCAATCCTCTCAAACCGCGCCTGAGTAACGGCAATCCAAATTTCGTCATCGGAATTTGAAACTCGCAGGTTACTTCTAATTTCTTCATATTTTCTCTAGTTTATCTTCCTAGACCTGCGAGTGAAGTATTCCGTGGAGGCACGGCGCCAAGCTGTAGTTGAAATGGATCTTAAACCGGACGAGCTATTGCGACGACCCCTCTATGGTGAGTTCCCCATTCGCTTTACGTCGCAATGTCGCAAGACGCCGTAGGACATTTTCTAACCAGACCTTTCTACTGCCAATAGTCTACGATCTACCCGACCAAGTCCTCAGCACACTTTCTTTGAAACAAGACGCCGCAGGCGAAGTGCAAGAGACTGCGACGGAAACGACCAAGCTCACAACACAATCGCAAACGCAAGAGACGCCGGCTGGTAGCCTACCCCCCGTAGGGTCACAGTCATGTTCACTCTGTACCCTCTTGTTCGCCAGTGTACAGGACCAGCGAAGCCACCTGAAATCAGATTTACACCATTACAACCTGAAGCAGAAGTTGCGCGGTCGAAACCCCGTCTCCGAAACCGAGTTTGAGAAGCTGATCGCGAATCTCGACGAGAGTCTTTCCGGCTCTGACTCATCGGATTCCGACGACGACGAAGAAGACAACGAAAAGGAAACAAATCTCCTAACGAGTCTCTTAAAGAAGCAGGCTACATTGGCGGGAGGTAACAAAAATAGTAATACGGATGGTCAAGGGGACGATGAAGACGGGTATTCAAGAAAGAAGCAGAGAGGAGGAGGTGCACATCCATTGCTGTGGTTCAGCTCTCCTCTGCTACCTCAGAAGAACTATTTTGGTATTTACCGTGCCATTTTCTCGTTAGAGGAATCAAAAGACGAAAGTCAAATCATCGAGACTATTAGGAAGAAGCAATTAGAGCCGATACCCGCGCCGAAACCAGGCAAAGATGGCAACTTTGCACCCTCCGTTTACAAAGGACCGCATATCTTCCTCTGCATGATCGGGGGCGGTCACTTTGCCGCCATGGTCGTATCACTGGCACCGCGCCAGACGAAGCATGGATCAGTAGGTCCCCTGAATAGAGAGGCGACGGTACTAGCGCACAAGACGTTTCATAGATATACTACGAGGAGGAAGCAAGGTGGATCACAATCGGCAAACGACAACGCGAAGGGCAATGCACACTCAGCCGGTTCAAGTATTCGTAGGTACAACGAACAGGCACTGACGGACGAGGTCCGGTTGCTTCTACAAGATTGGAAAGGCCTTCTTGACACGTCAGAGCTACTCTTCATTCGGGCGACCGGATCTACAAACCGAAGAACGCTTTTCGGTCCCTACGAGGGCCAGGTCTTGCGGGCCAATGATCCGCGTATAAGGGGTTTCCCCTTTAGCACTCGAAGAGCGACGCAAAATGAGCTAATGCGATCTTTCATCGAGCTGACGCGATTAAAAGTCCGCGAAATCGATCCGGCCCAGGCCGCGAAGACACAAGATGAGCCGCCAGCGAAGGCAGCTAAACTAGCAAAGCCGGTCACGCTAAAACTAACAGAAGAGGAAGAGACGGCATTACTTCACACATCGCAACTACAAGCCTTCATCCGAAGATCCAAGCTTCCGGCTCTATTATCCTACCTAAAGAGCAACGAGATACCCGCCGACTTCGTCTTCCAGCCGGCGGACTCAGCGCAAAATCACCACGCGCCCACTCCGTTGCACTTAGCAGCAAACCAGAACTCGGCGCCGCTTGTGCTAGGACTGCTCACCAAAGGCGGTGCAGACCCCACGATCAAGAACAGAGAAGGCAAAACAGCGTTCGAACTTGCCGGCGACCGCGCGACAAGAGACGCCTTCCGGGTCGCGCGCAACGAACTGGGCGATGCGCGCTGGGACTGGGAGGCGGCGCGCGTGCCGCCGGCGATGAAGCGAGCAGAGGCAGAAAAGCGCGACGAGCGCGAGCGCGTAGAGAACGAGAGGAAGGAAAGCGAGCGGCGCAAAGCGGAAGAGCAACGCTTGCGAAGCGAAGGCCCCAAGGTCCCCGACAAGGCGCGCGGTAGGAGCGTGCTGGACGCCGCCGGCGCGAAGAAGTCCGCCCAGGAGAAGCGCGAGGACGAGGCGCGTGGATTGACGCCCGAGCAGAGGATGAAGCTCGATCGCGAGAGGAGAGCTCGCGCGGCTGAGGAGCGGATGCGCCGGATGCAGGCTGGTGGCGGCTGAACTAGCGATGTGGCTAACCTGCTTGCTTGCTTACTTACGTACCTACCTGTCTATCTATGGGCGCATGAAGTTCTATGTTTGTAAAATCACTAGTTACGAATTACGGGTTTAACGCAGACCATAGAAACAGCCAAGACGGAGGATAATGCAGCAGAAACAAGCAAAAACTAGATGAAATCTTGAATGATCTGATCTGACTAGAATCACTAAATACAAAATACGAAAGCTGAGCCTATGCAACCGCCGTGTTTGTGCGCCTCTCCTGGCGATCAGCCCGGGACTTGCCTTGTCTGTACTGTGTAGGTAGGGTTAGTGCGGCGTCAGCAGCATTACCGGTTGTGGAGGTATAGCGAGAGGTGCCGAGAATAGCATCGCCACGCGCATTGGCGCGAAACGCCTATAAGCGCCACTAATATGCCGGGCCGCCCAATGGAAACATCGGACGTTTTTTCGCTGCGGCGGCTTGCTTGTCTTGGATTAAAGCACAGGAAATAACGGGTGACGATTGTGAGACAGGTATGCGTATGTAGATTGATATCGGCTTTAGCTAGGTACAGTATTAGATCAGCATCGAACTCACGAAAGTCCCGGTATATGTGTAAGTGTGAAGTTGAATGAATATTGCATGTTGGCGTCGTTGGATATTGGGCTAGAGACGCTGGCGACAGGTAAGCTTATATGTAAATGAAAGGGGGAGGAAGTGCCGCCGTCTAGTCAGAAGGCTATTCATCCTACGAGCCTTGATTTCGACGATTTTGGCAGGCGAAGGGAATATTTCGTTACATATAACACGAACCATGGTAGCCTTCCCCCCAAACTTCCTGATGCGAGAAACAATCCTGCTGCAAACAAATGAAGTGCATCTATCTAAGCTTACTATGCAGTTATCCGTCGTGCGGAAATACCTGCTGCTTACTTTACGGACATGCTTAAAAGCGGCACATAGCCACCTCCTTGCAAATACTCGTGGTGTTGTACTGAGAAAGGCTATTGCTTCTTCATGCGATGTGCCGGTAGTCGTCAAATTAAACGGACTAGGCCAATTAATCTGCCGTGTAACAGCTTAGTTGTTTGATTTGGGGTCTAGGTGGTTACAAAGTAAGTGTGCGGCTCGTATTGCGAAAACCGCGTGCTGACGGCGGCGTTGGAGGAATTCCCGCGAAACGGACAAACTTGAATTCGAATCCTGTGTGGGTAGGCTCCGTCGAGTTGATGTTGCTTCTGCAGTTAGTGCCGTTTGATAATTAGGAAAGTCTTATATGCTTAATGCAGTAATACTGTTAGTAAGTAGTTGAAGCCATCATATCATGAATATAGGATTCCTATGATTAATAGCACTCGATGGCCAGATATTCGTGGAATCCCGCCCGAGAATTGCACAAGGATACCATGGCTTGTTCAGTCAATTTGATATACAGCTCTCCGCCTTGCCATGTGTATTTATCCTATAATTATCGTCAATTGATCTGAACCATCTGGCTGGAGCTTCCAGGGCCGTGGCGTGCTTTCAGAATAGTGGAGTGAAAGCTATCGATTCATCAACTCGATCGTTGCTAGATCGATCTTCGTCGTGACTTGCCTCGCTGGGACCAATTAGGCTCTATTTCTGTAGGATTTTGCTGTCGTCAACGTTAGCTCCCGTGGATCATCCGTAGGGTTATTAATAAGGATCAGCAAAACCAGCCGGCAACCGAAAGTCTAGGACGAAAGGCTTGTTCACGACAGCGCTGATCACCTCACTCTTCAGCTATTAATAGTTGAATCATCTCCGATCGAATGTTTTAGCCTTTAGAAGAGTGTTCTTGAAGGCCTGACAATTTAGCAAGAAACGACGGGCTCCTCAGGTGAGCGAGTTCTTGAAAGGATCCATTATGAAGTGACGCCACGTGGAATAGTGGACATCATGGCACGGGTTTAATCTCGCCTGTTTACCGCGGTCGATTCCCATCGCCAAGCCGAGTATACGCGGGAAGGAATAGACCCCTTTTACAACTTGGCTCTATTCCCTACAGTAGCTATCTTGAATGGGAATGCGTGATTATTTATCACGTTGCTTTGAGAATGGAGGCATCCTCAAAGCTCATTAGCCGAAGCTCACTAAGCTTAATCATTCTCATGACCCCTGGGTTTGAAGCCAGGTACTGCATTCCTCTCTCCCTCCTTGAGAGCTAGATTGTTTTCATGTTGTATCGACAGAATTTCAGGTGAGGCGTTTAATATTGGGCAGATATTTATCCACAGTGTCTGTATCTCATATTCGGATTTCGGGAAGCTCCCCTAGCCTGTTACTCCACCGGCTGATAGATTAGCAGCAAAAAGAAGCGAGAGAAAACTTCTAGTGCGCGGTGACATCGTGCTGGCTCCTAGGGTAAACAGAGTCGCCTTGTTGCGTTTCTAGGAATTATTCCGTAGAGATATGCTACTGTTAGGTAATTGATATCCGATCACAAGAGACTATCGGTGGTCGGACCCCAGAGATTGCTTAACAAGAGTTGCAATGGATATTTTAGTGGTTGTCCAAAAGGAGCAAGTGTTCCTGACGATCCCTTCTACGGTCTAGCCCCATCGCTTAAGGTGATCTCGTAGATTGCTCGCACAGTCCATGATGTGGTCATAAACATCAATGTTTCTCATAGCGTTTTTCTTTAACGAGATGAAGAAGCCGGGAGCTTAACCAGTCTCTCGGATTAGACGCTTTGATGATCATGTCTTTTCTCGTGTAGGAAATTGGGCTTCATTCGGCTTTGAAGATTTTAGTATTGCATGTATGATAATAAGACTTCAGTAAAGTTTTAAACCGACGATAACGGGACCGAATAATTCGTCCCTGTGAGTGAAATTAATTATACTGTACAATATACTATGTATATGTGTATGTC
Source organism: Hypomontagnella monticulosa (assembly GCA_902825475.1). NCBI lineage: Eukaryota > Fungi > Ascomycota > Sordariomycetes > Xylariales > Hypoxylaceae > Hypomontagnella > Hypomontagnella monticulosa. The sequence goes on from CADEBF010000007.1 coordinate 2,608,319, forward strand.
ATACTACATCATAGGAGGTAGGTAGTAGGTAACATGATCCGTAACGACGAGGTTTCCGAGAAGGGATTGAAGCCGAATATGGAACGATACCATAATAGTCGACACAGTCGCATTAACCAAGGGTAAGTGTCAGGTAATGCTGCGGCTCGTATTCGAACCCCCCTGTGGACCGGCCGTCGCCCGAATCAGGGGAACCTAGTCTGCCTGTGGGCCTGTGGACAGCAACTGGGCTCTCGGTAAGAAGCGATAGATCATGGATCCTCCTTGTCTAGATCGTCTACCAAATTCGGAAAACGTCGGTGGATATTATCGCCTTGCTGGAAGAATATGGTCAGGAAGAACGGGATGCAGTCGTGTTGAATTTAGTCCCTTTGAATTCAGGTTAACAGGAAAAAGCAGAAAAGGTGAGACAGCAAACTTGAGAGCTGGCGGGTGTTGAAAGATGTCACTGGCTACGGTGTGAAACATGGAGCAGGGCTAGATAGCTCACGAAGCTCGCAGAATGCTGAACGCCAAGCTGTAAAAAGGTTGATAGTATTGGTTCTAGCCTCCTAAACAGCGTTAGGGGAGAATTTAGTGGCGGCAAGGGTACTCCATTGAGCCCCTGTCAGTTGTCAGTTGCCCTGTCAATCGCCCTGTCAGAGTCTGCCTCCCCTAAAGTCTAGCATAGTTTAGTTGGCAGAGAGGGCCGCCAGATGCCCCAGATAACTAACCTTAGAACTCGTACTTCGTAGATTTATCCCGATTAGGACAACTCCAGCGAGTTTTCACAAGTCTAGCAACAAGCTAATGTTTAACATACTCACACGAAACTATCATAAGCCACTTCAAATCAACTCCGCTATCGTCATTTCATCTTCGCTCGGGCCTTCGGGGCTATCTGGTGCTTGTTTCCCGTACCATCCGCCTCCTATAGCTCAGGTGTATACGAAAGATTTTCAAGCCACAGCAGGTTTCTGCAGGTTTCTTTTTCTATGCCGCGCCCTAGATCATTCAGCAGAGAGGGTCTCGGACGTCCGGCAGCATGTTAGCGGGTCGGGGCTAATAGCTACTACCTACCGGTAACTATGTATCTACTCAGGTAGGTAAGTAAGGTAACATAGTAGGCAGAGGGATATCTATTTGCCTACTTAGGTAGGTATGTAGGTAGGTATATTTCCAATCGTTGAATATAGAGTTAGGTCCCTACATAGTGTAGGGCTCAATAAGTTGACATGTAATTTCGACCCAACTGACTGTTGATTAAGGAACTATCAGATGGGTTATCACAGATGGTCGACCTTCCACTGGCAGCAAAGTACTGATCGTTGCAGGGAATCTATCAGATCTCTTCGTCTGAAAAGGTGCTCCTCTTTCGGCCAAATCGGTGGTCCCACGTTGTGACCCTTGGCTGCAGATGCAACTCAACGATGGTCCTGTACCTGCATTAGGTCCAACTCTCTAGGCCAAAAGGTGAAGTGGCTATGCTCGTTTCAAATTGAACAAACCACCACACCTATTCTCTTTTAGTAAGGGGTGATGGAGCGCTGTGCCAATCTCGCTTTACTTTTACTACTTGGTCTCATGTGCTGATGCGATCTAGCAGACTGCGATATCAGATGATGGTGCATGACTGGCCCACGGCACCTTGGTAACAGGCTTGGTTGAGATAACCTTGGAATACGATAGAGCGAAAAGCCGTCGCCCCCTGAGTTGATATTCTATTATCTCCTATGTACATGTATTTTCAGTAGCTCACTTCGGCAAACACTGAAATTCCTATTACAGCCATATATGTACCAGGGCAAGCATTTGTTTTCCGCGTATGCAGCAACGGCTAACTGTTAGGTACTAGACATATGAACAAGTACCTCGATTTGATTCGTGAAAATTCTCCATAAGCTCAGTTCTGACATTTCTTAGCCAGCTCTATCAAGACCAGGGGCTGCAATTGGCCAAAAGAGGGACGTCGGGGTCGGCTTCACTGGCCAGGAACAGCGGATAGATTGCAGATGATCCTTGACAACCCCCTGAAAATACCACTCCAGGATCTAAGACACCCCGGCATGCAGCCGCGCGCTCTGTGCTCTGAACTCGGGCTAACTGTTGTGGGGCTTAAAGACATTTTCGACTTCACATTGACCCCCTAAGATACGCCCACTCAACATCTCGACCTCCGCGCAGAACTATGCCATACCATTTTCGGCTATGGCCCTCCTAGCTAGAGGTTACCTTGCGAGCCAGCCATGCTCGATCCTGGAACAGGGGACAGGAGCCTACAGACGACAACATGGGTGCTTGGAATAAACAGCCAATCCTGGATCCTGGCCAGGCAAGGTTGGGTCTCTACCCGCACGACCTCGTTGACCTCCTCGCCAAACGAGTGGCTCCTAGCTGCCGGTTGTGAGATGCTATATATCTTGGATACTCTCTTCCACATCTATTTCCAGGAATACTCTTTCTCTATCATCACTTTCTTTCCTTTAAGGGTTGACATAGCTGTCGCTTATTTCATTTCCGGAAGTCAAGTCCATTCGTTTGCTTGCTTCCAACAATCATTTTCTTTTCCTGTTAATACAGTCGTTATAAGAACACCATTCGTTCATAAACCAGGAATAATTACAACTATAACCCTATCAAGGACCGAGTAAATCAAAATGAAGAACACCTTGTCGCTCGTTGCCTTGGCTGCTGGCCTCAGCCAGGTCACGGCCACAGGATTCGGATTCCACAACGCCCCCAAGTTCACTTGCCCGGCAAACACCGACAACGTCTGTATTCCCGACATCATTAAGGGTATCGACTGGTCTGATCTTCCCTTCGGTGGATTCGATTCGTACAAGGGATTCAAGTGGAGCGGCTTCACTTGCGCCCAGAAGTTCGGCAAGCGGGATGAGCTCACTGCCCGAACTTTCCAGAGCAAGTGTGCCACTGGTAAGGCTACTTCGGACAAGAACAGCAGCCCCAAGATTAGCTGCGACAAGAGCAAGGGTGTCAACAAGACCTCTATCAAGAAGTTCCAGGTTTCTCCTGAGTTCGACTGCGACTTAGAGTTCCACTACACCATGCCCGACAAGTCGACTTGCAAGCACCGATCTCCTTGCAAGGCTTCCGGTACCGTTGTTGAGAACACCCAGTGCGGTGGTGCTACCGAGGTCGTCATCGTTTACCCTGAGCAGCCCAAGAAGCCCAAGAAGACTTGCGACTTCGGCATTCACCACATTGACTTCGACTGCGAGGCTCCTAAGCCCCCCAAGCCCGTCAAGCCCTCCACCAGCAGCTACATCGTGAGCACCCCGACCTACGCTACTGTCAGCACTCCCTCTGCCACTTCCTCCACCAAGGTTACTTCTTCCAGCTACTCCGCTAGCACCGTGAGCAGCAGCACCGTTAGCAGCAGCACTGTCAGCAGCAGCAGCGCCAGCAGCAGCAGCACCACTGTGTCCCAGACCTCTAGCACGTCTGCCACCGTTTCCTCCAGCTCCACTGTGCGCCTCCCCAGCTCTTACCCCGTCAAGAACGGCACGAGCTCCACCGAGGTCACCTCTTCTGCGACCTCTTCTTCGTACTCAGTTACTAGCTACCTGACTACCTCCACTGTTTTCACTACCTCTGTCCAGACAGTCACCAGCTGTGCTCCTACCGTCCCCAACTGCCCTGCTGGTTCCACCGTCCTCACCACCGTCACTGTTCCCGTCTCTACCACCATCTGCCCCGTTACCGAGACCGTCGGTGTTTCCAAGCCCGCTGAGTCCACCGGTGTCGTGTCGACCCCTACTGCCACCACCGCTGCCTCCAGCAGCACCACTCCCGCTGGCCCCGTCGAGACTCTCCCTTGCCCTGGCGTCGTTCCTTCTTGCTTGAACACCTGGATGTTCAGCGTTGGCTGCAAGGACAACACCGACTCCGCCTGCTACTGCCCTGATGCCGCTTTCACCAAGAACATCTTCACCTGCCTGTACGCCTACGGTGAGTCTGACGAGGTCATCTCCGAGGCTATCAGCTACTTCCAGGGTATCTGCGCTCCTTTCGTGCCCACCAACCCTGGCATTGCCACTGGTGCCGAGACCATCACCTCCATCCTGACTGTCACCCCTACTGCTCCTCCTGCTGCTGCCGTCACCACCATTGAGGTTGCCACCACCGTTGTTGTTCCTTGCACCAACGAGGCTGGCGAGACGATCCCCAGCTCCAGCAGCACTGTTACCGTCAGCATGAGCCTCACCGTCCCCGGTGTCATTTTCACCACCGTCTCTTCCGGCCCCAGCTCCACTGGCGTTGTCGTCGTCCCTGGCACCTACTCTGCCACCGTCCCGGCTGCCACCCCTACTCCTGAGGCCCCTGTCTCAACCCCCGTTGGCGGTGCTCCTCTGTACCCCACCGGCACTGGCTCCCTGACCTTCACCACCTCGGCCCCCGTCGGAACTGGTTCTGTCTACCCCAGCAGCACCCCCATCGTCACTGCCGGTGCCGCTCGCCTCGGTGCTGGCATGGGCTTCCTCGGCTTCGCCGCCATGGTCGTCGCCGCTCTATAAGCGCTCTAGAGCAACAGCAAGCCGCCTCGCAGGCGAATCTTTCCTTCTCTGTACAACAATGACCACTGCCGTCACACAACATAAGATTCTTACGATCCTTACGAAACGAAACTTGCATATTTTGGGAACCTGGAAAAAGAGGGTTTGTTTTAATTAGTAGGCCTTCTGGCACACACAAGACACATAAAGGTCATATTCAACGTGGCGGCTCGGCGGCAAAGGGGACTGACTGACTTCCTTCCCAATGTCTTGATGACGGCAAGCTTGGGATGAAGGGTAGACGAACGGACGGATCTTCAAAGAGGGCTAATACCCCTTTGGAGTGCAGTGTGTATAAAAGCGTGGATGGACCTGTAGTAATAGTAATACCCCCAATAAAAACTAGCTGAGCTTGAACATTCTTGTTTTGATAATCCTCTTTATGTGACTGCCTGAATTACTGTACTTGGTGGTTCTACTCGTATTTGTCGGTTTCCACGAATTTCTAGTTCGTTAGGAACATCTGGAAGTGTTTTTAAGAGTTGGTATCATCCATGTGCCCGTCGCCCACGCTGCTTTCGCCGGTATAAGCGCAGCACACCGCGGAAGTAGGCACACGGTTTGACTTATTGGCTTGGATACTAATTCTAATATCGACGGTCTCTATCATAGGGAGTCAGGGCGGGTAGTAACGGCTCATTGTATATTCCTTTATATTCAACGTCGATATACCTACTGAACCTAGTACGTATGTAGCGATTAACATCTAACAGTGACTCATGATATCCGTTAAAAAAAAAAAAAAAAAAGGTAGTCACTTCGTTCGTCTTAAATACTTCCGACGAATTAAGCACCTGGTATATATGTATATAGTCCAGCAAAAGTGCAACTGGCTAGGGACCTGCTTTTAAAGTGAAATTAATTATACCAAATGCCGAACGATATTAGGGGTATACCGACGGTGCCTAGCCACCTCTTGTTAATAAATTCCTATGAGGCCATTCCCAATCGGTTTGCATAGTATATGCTCTTACATCAAACGGGAGACTACGGCGGGTGTGTAAATTACTTCACAAGGCTACTTCCTTTCAAACAATCACCCAGTACTGGTTTCCCAGCTTTGTTCGGGTACTTCGGCGGTACGTATAGCACGTAGCAGTGAATTTCATCCGCAGGCAACCACGTGTTTAGTTGCCATTGCCATTGAATTGAGGCTCTTCTCCCGAGGGGCAACTGCGTATCAACGCGTTGCCAAATGCGTGACTACCTTCGATCAACGCTCTTTCCTCGAGTTAGAAAGCAAACGGCGCACTGGTTTACTATTTAAACCCGGTGCCCCCGGTGCAATTGATTCTCGATTCCTTTTACATCTACCTACTCACTCACTCACACACCCACCCACCTAGGCACTCGCTTGATTTCCACACACAATCACTCTCGTTGGCGAAACCTGGCATGCTCCTTTCTTTCACACTTTCCACCTCTTCACACACTCCATATCTATCGGCGCATTCTAGATAGTTGATCAATCGCCGATAGCACGCTGTGTGTGCAGTGGGAGGTGTGACCCTGGCGCCTCCTGTTGACTTTCCTACTGCCTATTCTCTCAACCGCACCCGGCGCACGTCCCATAGTGGTAACTTGTGCCTGCCATTGCCTTTTTTTTCCCTTTCGCTCTGTTTATTTTGCACTCGCTGTGGACTCTGCCACGTCTCAACAGTGCACCCGCTTCCCTATGAATAAACTATTTAATAGTTTATTGATCGCCGCTGCCTTTAGACCTTCAGATCGCCTACATCTCTACCTCCTCCACCTTTCGCATTTGACACCTGGACCTGCCTGCCTACTCCCCTATCTACCATTAATCCGCCGGACCTTATTTCTCTCGCTGCTACTTAGGTAAGTACGAACAAAGCATATACATAGCTCCTTCCTCTGAAATTAGATTTCGCCGATCGCCGACAGCTACTTATACCGGCACCACCTATCTGCTGCCCATCAACGGTCGCCGACACTTAAAATTATACACCACTGACATATATTCACAGTTAGGCCTGCTCGCCGGTAAACATCATGGATGACGGCAGTGGTCATCCGAATTTCGCGGCGACGCAGCGGAACGAGCAATCCCTATTTTTAGGATTGCTCTGTCGAGAAGTAAGTACCGGTATAGCATGCATTGTCGCTAGCTATACCTGCATATATCCTTGATAAACTTATACTAACGTCATCCTAAGGTCCGTCAAAATATTTACAAGTTTGCGACTTACGTTGATAAGCCCATCAAACCCCAGCAAGCCGCCCCCAACTCGAATAAGTTTGTATGGGGTGATCATACCATTGTCGAGAGCTATCCACGCAGGAAACTAAAATCGACTGAGCCACAACTCGTAGCTGTTTCCCTCGCACGCACATGCCGAGCTATTTATGCTGAAGTCCAGGCTTACGCTGCGTTCTACCAATTCAACAGTTTCGAATTTCGCAATGCCGATGACTTACATGCATTCCTCGCCGCCCTTACACCTTTACGACGCAACGCTCTGCGCCGTATCACTATTGTATCACAGTTAGGATGGACCATGTCAAGCTGCCCGATTTGGAACTTTGAACAGCTCCCAAGGGAACAGTTCCATCGCAGAGATCACCCCGGTGAGCTCAACGATGCCGTCTTATCACTTCTCAGTACATACAGTCACTCAGCTAAGACTAAAGCTAGAGAGTTGATCTTTCACATTGAGGTGCAGGATGATCATCATCATCCCCTCGGTCCCTTAGCTACTCCCAACCTTATCTTAGAAAGGTGCCTGGAGTATGCCAGAGGGCCCCTGGTTCGGCAAGGAACAGACCGATCCATCTGGAACTTACCATTTTTCCATGTTAAGGTACAAGCTCCGGATGAGATGGTGAGAAGAGCTCCGCCAGACGACTCTGCGACCTTCAAACGGTTAATCTAGGAAATTAACGATGCATGTAAGTTATTGTCAACGACACTATTGCGTCCTAATCAATTTGCTTTATGAGTGTTTACTAATTACTCGGTATTATAGTAGAGGCTCGCAGGGCACGTAACGGCACACCCCAATGGTTCATAGATTTGGCCCGACCAGCATCCGTTGAAGCAGCTATTGGAGCCGCAAACCTACATTTTCCAGGGACGGATAGAATCAGCCAAGACAGAGCCGCTAGCTCTATTGGATCGATTTCCTCCCGGACAAGAGCGAAATGCGGTAAAGCCGATGATCTCGGCGTCGTTGAACGCAAGGTGCCCAAATATACCGACGAGGGCATTTTGACGGGGCGCATCCTAGATACAACTGATGTTCGTTGGCATAATTCTGAGATCCAGTTCCTGGTCACCGTAAGGCCTGAAGATACGTCTAGCTTTGGGCCTCCTTCAATCGAGACGACTTGGGAAAATGTATCTGCGATGCTTAGCGACGATTACCAAGCGAATCTTCGTTACTTTTACAGTGGCATACTAGGAGGCGCCAAACAAAGGTCTGAGACACAGCGTTTTACCGACATCCAAGTGAAGATGCCTCCAAGAGATGTCTTCAACTTCATAAGCCGTCTCGGCTACTTTGAAGATGGATCCAAGGAGAAGACCGAGTACCATGGACAGACTGATGTATACTGTCGGAGGCTTGCGTCTATGGACTGGGATATATTAGCCTCTCAATGGGAGGCCCATCTAGAAGTAATGAAAGCTGAAGAGGAGAGAATGAAGGAGTACGAGAAGAAATTAAAGAGGAAAGCAGAGGCAGAAGAGAAAAAGGCCCAGAAAAAGGCGAAGATGAATAACGTACCCGCATCCCGACCCGCCGCAACCGCAGCAGAGCAACAGGGCCCTTCGCCTCACGCCCAACGAGCAACTCGAGCTCAACGAGCAGCTGCCCGAGAGGCGCGAAAGTCTATCCATACTGATGAGTAGACAACCTATAGGGGTAAAATAATGGAGCTAGGATAAAGGGCATTCGTCAGATAGACCCTAGGTGCGGGTTATTTGATATACTTGTACGATATCTTCACCACATTCGCCCCGATTCACTCTTTCTTTCGTAACGAACGAATTTGTGGTGACCCTCTTATAGGACATGTACTTACATGGGAATCGAGTGAGCTCCTTATAAATTGTGGGTTTTTGTGAATCCTATTACTTGTGCAAGAAGTAAATATTGAAAGATATGATACTACCATTGTCTCCTATAAGGATACAACCTTTAGTGGGATACTCTTATTCTTCTATAAAAGCTGCGATTAGAGCTGTCGCTCTGCGTTAATAGCCATCATCGGTGCAATAATAGCAGCACTAGCTTTCGATATTCGTATTTCTCGTCATTGTTCTGAACCCCCCATTTAGCACCTCGCCGCACAACATAGTCTTAACCATACTCAAATGTGAGATACCCTCACGCTATAAGCCTCGACGGTAGCCATGTAGATAGTATCTTCACTCACATCCCTCGTATTTCAAACGCAAACAGTTCAATAACGCCACCACTATCACCTTAGAGCCACTCTTAATGCCTAACCACATCCTCCCAACTAAATCATAACCCCCAGGCCTTAGGCATATACTTAATAGGTACCTACTCACTCCACCATAACCAAATCAGTGTCGGCGTCAGAATCGTCGCTGGTATCTTCCACGGCATATATGTATATCCGTCGCCGCGCTCGTCCGCACTCCCGCCGGCAGCGGCGTGGGATATGTGTGCGGAACCCCTCGATCCGCTTTGGTAGTTGCGATAGGTCGGTCCCTGGACTGAATGCCAGGGCCCAGTGGTCTTGATTTTTCTATAATGGGGGTTAGTGTATAGTGAGTGGCGAGTGGGGAAATAGAGACACGGGATAGGTGTTGTCGAAGATTTATTTTCTCTTTCGAACAATGGGGACGATAGTGACGCAGACGACATTGGGGACGTTTGTAACGTCAAGAACGTGAGTAATATCTAAGACGTAGTAAAGGTACAGGACCAAGAAGACGTGAGACGGGTAGGGGATAATGGCGACGCAGGAAATATCTGGAGTGTCCAGAGTGTTTGGAATTTTGAAGTCGTTGGGGGAACAGAGGATGTTAGGAACGTAAAGGGACTTGATGGAGTAGGGGACGTGGGGAAAATAAAGCACGCTGTGGACGATGGGGACGATGAGGACGTAGCTATCGCGGTTGACGTTGAGAGTTTAGGGGACGGAGGAGAACTGTGGGAGCTTGGTAACGTCCAGAACGTATGGGACGTTGGGAACGTACAAGGCTTCATGAATAAAGAATGGTGAAAAAGAGGGAATACAAAAGGGGAGCAGCAGCGATGAGTGCTATGAGAAGCAAAAGGGCCGGCGGAGAGCATAAAGCAAAGCAAAAAACAAGGGATGAGTATAAGATATACATCATAAAACTCACACAACCTCGTCGTCTCGCAATCCCCACGATAGAACCGCCCCATCCCGAGTCTTCCCACTCCGCCCCACAACATAGGTCCGAGAAGAACTGTCCCCAGCCGTACGACTTGTAGTACTCGTCACTTGTGCCTGCGTTGTTGTCGTAAACGATGGGAGTGACTCCGTTGTAACGCACGTTGCTGATGTAATAAACTTCCCGGCCGAGGATGTTGCCCATGGTTAACTGGCTCTTCGGCGCTGGGCCATGGGCACAAGGGATAGGTAGTAGGAAGAATAATCTAGTATGTTAATAGCTAGAAGTAATTAGCGATACGCCATTACTGGGGAATAGAAAATGTAAATACACGATAGATGCTAGCAGCTTACTGCCATGTGCTGATTTATGTCAGAAGATTTCAAAATTCCCTTTGAAGCCGACAGGTGTCTGTGATCTCTATCTTATGGGAAGCAAATCTGTTTGATTCCTCGAGCGCGCAAGGCAAACAAGGACCCATCATGCCTTCCTTGAGGCTCAAGGCCGGTATCGTGGAACGAATAATCACGACGCACCGGCTACATGCCTTGACAGACGTGACTTCGGCCACCATAGCCGTGCGACGAGGCGCGGGTCTGGATAGGCTCTGGAATCCGCGGTCGCAACCCCAATCCGGACTGGAGATACCTGCTAGGTAGACGAGACGAGAGGTCGTGGTCGCACATCGGATGATAGGGTTACCTACAGTACCGCGGCGTGCTACATCGTAGGGTAATTGCATGGCTACCTGGAGCTTGCTTGCTGTTATGTGTTTCTGAGCTACTGGTTATGGCCATAAGGTTGCCTATTTGTGCTTCGTGTCGTGATAGGGAGGGGGGAGCAAGACGTGAGAGCTCTACATCGCCGGTACACGTAGCAGAATTGGTTGAATGCTCGGTGGCGGGATGGGGGAGAGCGTAATTCAACTTCACGTTCATTCAGACACTTGATGTTATTGAAATAGCAAGTCTCCTTGCTCGTAACATTATCCTATCCCCTGCCTCATTTCAATGCATTATCATGATTAATACAAGTGTAGTTCCGTAAGATACACGATGCTCAAACGCCAGTCGATCGTCGATACATTAACGATGCCCCAGCACGGCTAGTCCAATACCGTAAACTCCTTTCAGTTCCTCACAAGAAGCCCTTCGTCAGACTTGGCGTCCGTCCGATACTGCTTTTCCTCTTTGGCACCTCGATGCCGGTTCCAGCGAGACTGCCCGTCTCATCCGCATCGCCACTCGTTCCATTACGCCATGCGCTGAGCCTTCTCGCCCCTTCCAAACCGGGCGTGCTAAGGCGCACGCTTCCTCCGTTCACGCTCCCCTTTTCCATCCTCAGATGTTTCCAGCCTTCGAGCTCCCGCTCTAGGCGTAGCGTCTTCTCCTTTTCTTCCCTTAGCTCTCGCTCGGCGCGACGGGCCGACAATTGAATATCGCTCTCGCTTGCTTGAAGCTCATCAATGGTCTTGAGGAGCTTCTCCACTCTGTCGCGGAGTCGGGACACGTCGTCGTTGAGTTGTACTGCTTGTTTATCCTTCCGCTCAATCTGGGACTGTAGGTCCTTTACGGTGCGATCAACATTGCGGATGGAGCGTTGCGATTTCGATCGTTCATTCTCTTGGGCCTCGAGTTGTGATTCGAGCTATTTGGAAAGGGGGTTGTTAGCGGCGCGCCTTGTAAGGTTCCGGAATAGGGAGGACAAGGGTCTTGTTGGAGATTTGGACGGAGAGGTCTTATTGGGAGGTTCGAGTTTGGGGTTTGGTTGTGTACTAACCTCCTGGATGCGCTTATGCAAGAACTTGATATCTTGGCTGCCGCTTGAATATCCCTTAGTTTCCAGATCGACGAGTCGCACTTGCACCTCGTTGAGACTCTTCTCGAGAGCTGCCTTCTGCTTGGATAGTTCGGCACTAATCTCGCGTTCGGCTGCGATTTCTTTTTGCACTTCGGTGGCAAGTGACTCGGCCCGCCGCATCTTCTCCACAGCGGCAGCGGCAATATCTTCCTTTTGAGCGAGGCTGGACTTCAGTTCCAGAATTTCCTTGTCAGTATTGGCCGCGTTGCGTAGCGCTGGACTCTCGCTCTTAGCCAAATCCTCAAGTCCTGCTTTGGCTTCCTTGAGCCTGGCTTCAATGCTGGATTTCTCCCTTACGAGGGCATCACGTTCCGCAGTAATATCATCAACGGAGCTGCGAAGGGTTCGGACCTGGGAAAGGAGTGATACCACCTTGCTCTGGGCTTCATTATGAGCGCTGACGGCTTCGTCGCGCGAAGCAACGACGTCAGCAAGTGTGCTCTCGAGTCGGGACTTCTCCTTTGACCATGTTGTGCTGTTGAGCACTTCATCATCCCATTTCGAGCGGAGGTCATCTAATTCCTCACGTAATCGAGCGATTTCAGATTGCTTGAAGAGCTTCTCCTCGCGCGCTAGATCCAATTCCTTGGTGAGGGTGGCAAACTCCGCCTGGTACTTCTTGCGCGTTTGCTCCATGCTTGCTTCCCTATCCTCGAGGTCAATAGCTCTCTGGTTCCTGTAGTCTTCAAGTTCGTGTTGCAGACGCTTCTTTGCTTGCAGCGCGGCCTCGAGATCCGTGGATAGATCCTCCATCTTCTCCTCAAGGCGTTGGTTCTGACGTAGTACATCCTCCATACTTCCGTCGGACTTGTTCCTTTGAGACATGATCTCGGCATAGGCCTCTTCTGCTTCCTTGGCCTGGGACTTGGCAAACTGCTCGGCTCGGGTCGCCTTTAGTACAGCAATTTCGGCTTGTTCTAGCTTGCTGAAGTATTCATCTGCACGGCTCTTATACATCTCAAGGCTTGAAGTCACATCCGCTAGCTGTGAACTCTCGGCGTCAAGTCGAATTTGCAGGTCGGTAAATTCTTGTAGCAATTGGCTGCGACTAGTAGCTTCTTGCTCTCGAGCGATGTTCATTTCTTGAAGATCTGACTTGGCGTCTCGGAGCTCAACTTCTAATCTGGCACGTTCATGCCTCATCTTCTCGAAGTGTTCCTTGACATCAGACAGTTCTGCGATAGCATCATTGTGATTGTGTAGAAGCGCACGCCTGGAGTCCTCTTGGCTGTTGAGTAGATCAAGGATTTCTTCGTGAGATTTGGTCTGAATATCCCGCACAGATAGCTCGCCACTTCTAATTGCCTTCTCGAGCTGGGAGACTTTCTTCGTCGAGTCATCAAGCATATCGTGTAAACGGCTGTTCGCTTTCTCCAGCTTCTTCATACGACGGACCGATGGGCTTTCATCGGGGCTAATCTCTCGTGTCGGCGTGGCGCGCTCAAGTTGGCTCTGGAGGTGGCGGTTCTGCATCTGCGAAATTTGGAGCTGGTTTTGCAACTCTTCGACTTCGGTCTTCAAGTCCTGTTTGTTGTTGAAGCTGAGAATGTCTGCAGTACGATCTGACCTACCAGAGTCTGGGACCACATCATTCTCATTGGCAACTCGTCGAGTAGGTGTAGAAGTATTCGAGAAACGCCGGCTATTAAGCTTGCTTCGCCTTTGAGGAGAACCGTTGAAAGGAGCCTCGTTAGGGTGTATCTCCTCCAATTTGGGCCTCATTGGTGACTCCCCGCGGTTTGCGCGTAGTTCGGTCAGCTGTGCCTCTGCATTGGTTCGTGCAGCGGTCTGTATACGAAGATTTTGCTGTAGCTCCTCGATCTTCCTAAGCATATCGAAGTTCTTGCTCATGATCTTATCATGACTTGCATCACCTTGAGCGGGAATAGATACTTCTGGGTCTACAGCCTTCAATACACGGAGCATTTGTGCTCGAAGCTCTTCTAGCTCCGTGCTCCGGGAGTCCAGGGTCGCTTGCATGGCACGTGCAGTAGACTGAGCTTGAGTTCGTAGCTGGCGCTCGGAATCGATGGTTCGATTCGCCTCGGCAAGCTGGATCGTGTAGCTTGATGAGGCTTTTTCAGCGTTGCGGCTGGATTTGACTTCGCGAGCAACTTCGTGGTTGAGATCTTCAACATTGAGCTGTAGTTTCTCAACCTTCTTCTCGAGGCCAGCTATAGTTAAAGATGCGTCTCCAAGCTGCTTGTTGAGCTTTGCGTTCTGCTCTTCCATCCTTGCTTTCTCTCGCTGGAGACTCACAACTTGCGCTCTCGAGGCTTCACTAGCCCTCGAGCTAGATCGAGCGATTTCAAGACCCTTCTGCTGCAACTTGTTGAGCAAGGCGCGGTTGTCGTTCTCGGATGCGGTCAGGCGACCCTTAACCGTGACTAATTCACGTTCTAGGCGTTCTTTAGCCTGGTCATTCTTGAGCCCGTATTCTCCAGATGAAATCATGAACTTATTGAGCTCTTCTATCTCGTGGTTCAGCTTCTGGCATTCAGCTTCAAACCACTTGAGCCGTTCTTGAGTTGCGTCTAGATCTTTCTGGAGGCTAGCCTCGCGTTCCCGGGCCGCACGAGTGGCATTGCGCTCGCCCGCTTCCTCGGCGCTTAATCGCGCCTCTTCGGCTTGGCTTTTCGCAACCCGTAATCGCCGGATTTCGTCTCGAGCTTCATCTCGTTCCTTTTCAGCTGTCGCTCGAGCTTCCATGGTACGCCGTAAGGTGTCCTGCTGTAGATAGAGCTCCTTCTCGATCGTTATTTTCGACTCTTTTAGTCGCTCATGTTCGTCCTGGAGGGCTTGGAATTTGTGCTCGGCAAGTAGAGCCACATCATCCCGCGATTGGCGTTCTCGGCTCAGTTCCATTTGGACTTTGTATAGCTCATCCTTGAGATCCTTAATTTGTGACTCAAGCACTTCGCGATTTTGGTTTGCCTGTGCGTCCTCGGAGAGTCTCGCCTGAAGTAGTTGTTTGGCGTCCTCTGCTTCACGTTGTAGTTGTGAATGCTGAGACTTCATCGCCACCATTTCCGCTTGGACTTCGCGAAGGCGATTCGCCATCTTCTCCTTTTCCGATACAAGAGTCTTCTTCTGGTCCTCAAAGCTTCGTTGCTCTATCTGGAACTTCTTATTATCTGAGCGAAGGAGAACAAGCTCGCTTTCCTTCTTTCTCACAAGCTCTTCGTAGTCCGTCGAAGTTTTCGATAGGTCAGATAGCTGCTGCTGCGCCTCGCGGTGCTCCCTTGTGAGTCGTTGTTCTCGGGATTTGAGAGACTGCAATTCTTTCTGAGAAGCAGCGAATCTGATGTCCGTATCTTGCTCGGATTTAAGCAGTTTCCCCTCGACATCCCGTAATTTGCGGTCCTTGAGAGACAACTGACTCTGAAGCATCTTAACTTCGTCCTCAAGGGCGGCTTCCTGTGCGCTCCTATCCGCTTGCTTCTGGGAAAGACTATCAAGCTCCATTTCGAGATCCGAAACTCGGGTATCGAGTTCCGACTTTTCCTCCTCGAGGCGAGCAATCAGGGCCGCGGCTTGATCTAATTGGGCTCGGTATTTCTCTACCTCCAGCTCAGCTCTCTTCTTAGCATCAAGGAGATCATCAAGCTGATTTTCGAGCTTCTCCTGATCCTCAATAGCACCTGCTAACTCTTCCTCCAGTTCAGACTCTCGAAGTTGTAGTCGCTTGAATATTTCCTCTTTGTCTAAGGCTAATGCTCGCTCACTTTCAAGGATCTGCTGGGTTCGCATTAATTCTGCGTGGCAATTTCGCCTCTCTTCTTCGAGTCGGGTGCGATTCTCCGATTCCTGCCGCATCTTATCGTTTAGCAGTCGGATCTTCTCGTCTCGCCTCTTGACCTCGATAGCTGTGCGCGTTGCACCTAATAGTGGCTTCATCTTAATAAGAAGTTGCCACCAAGGATTCTCGCAGAGATCAAGATAGACGTTGAAGTTGCGTTGGATGACCCGGGTAGCTTCCGTGCGATATAGCCTTTTGAAGGCCATGCGTCGTTGGATATAACCACGAGCAACGGACTGAAACCGAGACATTATCTCGGTAATCAGTGCATCGCGTTGCTCTTCTAACTCGGCAAGTACACCAGCTCGGAAGAACACTTTAGTAAGGCCGACGCGGAAGAGAGCCTTGTCTATTCCCAGTTTATCTAGCATGAAGGCCGCTACTCCTTGTCCTTCTAGATGCCCCTTTGGTACATCTCGACAGAGAACTTCATATCGCTGCCGGAACTCCGCGAATGACAGTCGATTGGGGAAGCCGGTCCGAGCAATTCTTATACCCTCAAGGACACCATTGCATCGTAGTTGATCTAGAACGAGCAACGCATTGAATTGTTTAGGACGCTTCTTGTGGTTTGGAAGAATACAACGGACGAAATGAGGATGGGTAGAATGAAGCTGTGACATAAGACTTGATAATTGTTCTTTATGCCTTTGCGCTACTGTTCGGAATAGGCCCTTCTTCACCCTGCTCCGAGAAGCTCCATTGTCATCATCGGAGTCGGCGCAATCAGCGAACAGATTTGCGATATGCTTGTCGGTTGAGGCCGCAAGGAGTCGGGTGATGTTGTCATTTAGGGGATCTTTGTTCTTCTCCAGCCATCCTTCGGTAGAATACTCAACCTCGGCAGCGTAATGGGTCAGAATGAAGCCTTGTCGAGCCCCAGGACGCGAGGGTCGATACTTGTTGGATTTCTTGTCCCACAAAGAGTTGAGCTTCTCCGTGAATGACTTGTCGGTAGCCTTTGGCATGACGCTGTCTTCATCAAGACAGGAGAAGATACCGATGGGGTTCGGCAACTCAATGAGGTCGATGGTTGGTTGCAAGTCACGACCGAAGTCAATGAATTGCCATTCGATCTGCTCTCGTGCGTACTCTTCCTGCTCTAAGACAAACATATGATGGTTGAAGAACTGTTGAAGCTTTTCGTTGGTGTAGTTGATGCAGAGTTGTTCGAAGCTGTTCTCTTCGAAAATTTCGAAACCTGCGATATCCAGAACACCAATGAAGTGAGAGTCATCAATACCCAGTCCAGTTCGGTCTAATTGGCGATTGATCCTCGTGACGAGATCTCCAAAGCCTCGCTCGTATATACCTTTAGCGAGCGCATCAATACCAAGCCGTACTTGTTCGGGAGTTTGGACTTTCTCGACCCATTCACGACCGGCCTTGACTTTGGGGTGAAGTAGCCCCTGTAGGAAAGGTTCTAGAGGGATTCCTAGAAGCTTGCACACCCTGGCAGCTACCTCTTTAGCGTCCGGGGCAAGGCGGGCTTGATCCGCCATGCGGCTTTCCTTGACGACAGTGACGTTACCGAGGTGTAGAACCGCCGCAACCGTACGTAGGATAGCATATTGCTCACTCTCAGAAAATCCCATTACGCTAAAGGCCTCCAGTAGTGACTCCCATTCGTCAGGGTCAGAGACGCCGGATATCGTATCATGACCCTCGCGGGTGTATGCGAAATCTTCGACCTCAAATTGATCCAGTAGAAAATCCCGCCTCATTTGCCGGTCAGCTCCCTTGAGAAGCTGGTAGAAGACATGGTAGTTCCGCTCCTGAGGATTGATACGAACCACTCTGGATTTCTCTAGGAGATACCAATCAATAAAGGCACCAGCAATCGCCCCATTTCGGGTGAACTCGATGCGAATGAATTTTCCGAATCGAGAAGAGTTGTTGTTCCGTACGGTTTGCGCATTTCCGAATGATTCGAGGATGGGATTGGCCCGTAATATCTGTTGTGAGAGGGTAGAATGCTGACCTCGGCCCTTTACTGGTGATTCAGAGTGTGCTACCGCAGCGAGGTACTGAATGACTTTCTTTGTATTCTCGGTCTTTCCCGCACCTGATTCACCAGTGACCAAAATACTCTGATTTTCCCCTTCTTCGACTAAATTACGGAAGGCCTCGTCGGCCATGGCGAAGATATGTGGCTTAGTATCTTCGCGACTTCGGCCCTTATACCTGTTGATGTATTCATTCGTGTATATCGGTAGAGGACAGTAGGGATTCACTGTGACCAAAAACAGCCCCGAGTAGGTGTATATTAAGTCGGCTTGGTATCTCATATGCAGGTTGTGGACGACGGATGCTTCGTTGAGGTGCGTTAACTCCGCCATATCGTTCGCTTTGTCAAACTTCGCCGGGTTGACCTTATCCACGCTTTCGCTATCAACTTCGCGTTGCTATGACTCCGAGTTAGTATACGTGGCGGGCGATATAAGATTCTCGGCGAGACCTACACTGCCATCGTCACATTGAACCAATATACGACCCCCTCCGAGTTCTTCGACTATCCAGCCCTTGACAAAGGCGGTTTGCGGATCCTTAAGCCAGACGTATCTCTTGCCGGAGAAATCATTTTCGCCTTCGATCCCTTTGACGGGGTCCAAACTCCGCCTCACGTCTTCTGTTTTGATAAATGACGGCGCGAATGTCGTCGAATTTGGACCATTGTTCCGAGAGTCGACGCGGTGATGTCGAGGACCGTTGGTGCCAACGGGGAGGAGGTTGGCGGCGGCTATGGAGGCTTGCGACTGGGTGCGAGTATGTGTTGGTGGTGTTGTTACCCTCGTCAAGAGAGTCGACTGGGAGGAGAATATAGCAGATTTTGGTCTACTAACACCACTCGAAGCCGGCGAGGGCGAAGGAGAACCCTTCCGAGCGAATGGATTATTACGTTGCGACATAGTAGCGCATTCAACGTCGAAATAGGAGTATATAGAGTATCATGGAATCGGGTCCAAATTCATTAAGAGGTAAATTCCTGCAATTCGTACTGGGCAGTCGTTAATCCAAGGTTCCTACATGAATCGCCAAGATGAGGACCATGAGACACGATGCCATAGAAAAACAACAATTGTGGTTTCCGAATTAAATGAAATGCTACTAGGTAGTAAGGCAGTATGGAGCGAATGGAATAGAATCAAGATAATCACATTCGAAACGATGGCCAGAGGTAGTTTCGGCTTTGCCTAAAACTGGCACCTTCTGTCGTTGGCTTTGTGGTAATGACGATGCTGCAAAATGACGGGCTTCAATTGTTGACATGCAGCATCTCATGGCAACGGGGCCGTTTGGAAAGTAAACAGTGACCCGAGGCTTGGCAAAGATAGCGTACCTGCGTACCTGCCCAAGTCTATTCCGTATTTGTAATAGTCTCCAACATGCAGGTGCCAGCTGAAAGTCAGGTGGTGCAGGGGTTCAACGGTAGATCTACACAGTAGAATCACTGTATGTAGTAAGAGTAGCCTTCCAAGGTTAGGTAATCAATTAATTGTGGCGCTTAGGCCGTAATTCGAGCGGCGATCTGGAAATCATCCAATCTTTCCTTATTGCATACCTCTCTCTACCTTTGACGAGGATCAGACTTCAACTCGAGCGCAATTCTAAGCTAGTTGCTCTTTCAGATTTACTTGAAAGGAATCTTGGTCTTGTATTATACCCTTTGATCTTGACCATCCTAAATCGCCCTAGGAACCGGAGATAGATCTACCTATACCTAGACCAGGTACCCAAGTGAAATTCCCCCTTGCCACCGATTGATCTGATTGATCGTCGCTTTGAAAAAAGCACACGCGTCGAGGTTTTTTTTGCAATGCTAATATACGTCGATATTGGCCACATTCACTGCTATACATCTCTGAGCACCAATTGACTAACTTAAGAATCAACGTACCTGTGATCACAGTGTCACGCAGATTCTATTTCGGGGATTTCAACGATATATTGTTCCCTGTGGCTATCTTCAGCTAATCCTGAACTTTCGCGCGACGAACTTCCTCATGCATCGCGTCTCTTATCAACATGTCCGAACACCATCACAGGCAAGGCCCCTATACCGGCCAGCCATCTCAGATACTGCCTCATCCTCCATTCGCGCAATCGCCATCTTCTTTTAACGCTCACCCGCCTTACTATGGAGCTTTCCAACAACCTCCGACCGCTTCGAGTAACTTTGCGACCGTGAATAACTCTTTCCAATATAATGCAAGCAATATCCCCGGCTTAGGCATGGGTGGTCCTCTACCACCTGTGCCTTACCGGACTGAGAGCAATGTATCGTTCCATCAACAACCTCAATCACAAATACAACACATTTCCACTCATACACCCGAGAAGATCTCTACTCCTGTGTCGAAACAAAGGGACCTCGAGAACCCCTCTAACAAACAGGGTACTACAGCATTCCAGAGCCATGTAGAGCCCAGTCTCGAAGAGGGAGAGCTGAGTGAGGGTGAATTTGACGATTTGTACGAACCCCAACATACTATCGATACCGCCGTACCGGTCCATCCATCTCGACCACTGAGTGTAGCAGATAATGAAAATGGGAGTGTCGGTGACGCAGACGGATCGTCCATATACGATGGTGTCACACCTCAAGACGATACTGTCATTAATAGCACATCTACATCACTTCCCGCAGCAGAACAGGATTATTCCCCTGATGAGGACTGGGAGCCTTCCTACCAGGAGCGCGAGCGATCTGGCTCTTATTCCCCTTATTTATCACCTAGGGAGATTCAACGCAAGATGTCTGTGACCAAGCCTCCTGCCCACCTGACCAAGCGTAAGTGACAGTGCATATCCCAATGCCGTTGAAAGAATATATCTAACTATCATCAGAATCTACAGAAACGGCACACATGGTACAATCTTTACCAGGAATTAATATGCCATCTGCCCAGCCATTATCAGCTAATGCACCATCATTAAATGGAATATCTTCCGCCCCGACAGAAGATCCTGCAAATACTTTCCGTTCTATAGCGGAGGCTAAGAAGAAGGCACAGGAAGCAATTCTTGGCTTGTGGCCTCTAAAAGTTCGATATCAAGATTATATCGACGAGGGTTTTGACGAGAAGCTAATTAAAAGCTTGTTTATGGAACTGGGACTGGAAGCCTCTATCCCCAAACCCATTGCAACCGCAAAGAGTGCAGGCGCAAGTGATTTGCGGGCCTCAACTGCTTCCCGTCCTGATTCCTCTAAGGCTGCTAGCGAACCTCTGAATACCAAAGAGAAGCCTTCAGTCGGATCGGAATCAAGTAAACCAGTCGTTGCCGAATCTACATCAAAGACCGGCACAATGGATGACACCAAAGCAGCTGGGAAGACAGCAGCGGAGGAACGGAAGGATAAGATTGCACGAAAGCTAGCAGCAAAAGCACAGAAGACTGTAGCTGTTCCCCAGACTTCTGCGCCAACCCCACCGTCTCAATCAATACCGGCAGCCGCTAGTATCCCAGCCTCGTCCACCCTATCGCCTGCGAAGCCAAAGACTCGAGCTGAGAATAATGCAATCCTTCATCAAAAGCTTGCAGCGCTGAAGAAAGCGCAAGAAAAGGCTATCGCTGAGAAGAAGCTAGCGACTGAGAGTCTTTCCAAGCCCGCCACGCCCCCGACTGGACTTGCAAACAATTCTACGGCGGTTCCTGAAGTAAAGACTCGTGAGGAGCCGTCTACTAACCCCACCGCCGTTATTGGGCCACCGGAGCCGAATCGACGTTCTGTGTCCACGGAAAAGAGCTTGCCTAGAGACGGAGCTATCCCTGGATTATTCGTAGCTACTCAATCAACACAGCCAACCAACCGCAGCCTAAAACGGCCAGTAGCCTCAGATTTCGATAGTTACTCCAATCCTATCGGGACACTCAAGCGAACTCGCACACAAGAGACATTGATAATTGATGTTAGCGACGATGAAGACGTCGAGATGGACATAGCTTCTCCTACGGATGAACCAACCTCGCCAAACGAGATCACTAACCCGACTCGTCAAACGCCTCTCGGAGCATTCCCACCACTATCCGACTCCCTTAACCGGAAGCAGCGCTCGAGTCCAGGCTCCAGCACTATGCCAACACCACCGGTGCACGGCGCTAAGCTAGATCTATTGCATAAGCGAATTGAAGAGACGAAGCGGTTGATTGCTGAGGCAGAGGCTAAGAAAGCTGCCAAAAGGATAACCACCCCGCAATCGCCCCAAACACAACTTTCAGCAACAGAATCCAGCCCACTACCAAAATCCAATGGCAAGTCTCAAGCGCAGAAAGAAGCCAGGAGTCTTAATATCGAAAGGCGCCTTAGAATCCGAAGCTACGAACTGCCGGCCGTTGAAGCCTCCCTGAAAGAGACACAAGACCAACTACGACAGACCATGGCGCAGACTGCGCAGCTTGAACTCCAAATACTAGAAGCTAAGAAAGAAGAGCTCAGACTAGCGGCAGAAGAACGCAGACTAGCCGAGGAGGAACGTAGACTTGCTGAAGAAGCAGCAGAACTGGATGATTCCGCGGAAGAAACGCCCACTGAAGGGACACCGCAAGGTCAGCTTCCCCTTGCCGGTAAGTTCATCTACAAAAATTGTTTGATCACATTCAGCCTATGACGCACTTGTAGCATATGCTAACATACGTGTAGTCGCAACTGCCGATGTTCTGGAGTTAAATCATGCCATCAGAACACAGATTTCAAATGAGCGACTAAACTCTAACGAAGCTGCAGATGTGCTGATGACTGACAGGGAGGATATACCCAATCACGAAGAAATAGGAGCCGGAGCCCTTGGTGAAACCCAGTCTGATTTAAGGGCGGATGGGCAGCCCACCACCATTACCCGATTATCTCAAGATCCAGCCCTCGACGACGAACCGCAACCTGAAGCTGATATCGACGATCAATCATCCCAGAGCGTCTCCTTCAGTGTTCCAACCGAGAACGATGACACTGAACCCAACTCCACAGGCGAAATTTCAGAGATTCTGAACGAAAACTCAGAAAATGGAGTCCAGGCGACCCCCCTTGAGGAATCCGCTCGAGACCAATCCCCTATAAGTAACGATTCATATAAGCCATCATCCCCGCCGACCACTCACGCCCATGCTATCCCCCTTCCGGGACTTGGGAATAGCCCGGATATTCCTCTATTGACGCAGAACAACGCATCTCTTGATACCCAATCTACCCGCGAGGTAATCAATGAGACCGGCCCTACTCAGTCGGTGCAGGAGCCGACTTTTTCTGCGCCGGACAACCAGGGCGGAGAAGTACAAAACAGCTCTTCTCTCAAGCCTCTCTTACTAACATCTAGGCAGGATGAACCTGAGCAGGGACCTCGACTAGAGGATTTGCTTTCCTACCACAGTCCTCTCGGGTATTTTCGTGCATATAGATTCCATCCCAAGTACTTTGACGAGGTGGCAGGTGGCCTCAAGTCATTGACTTACAGCTCCAGAATTGACCCTATGCGTCCGCTTTGTCCCCGTGTGTTAGCTGGAGAGCCGTGTCCCGACGGTCTAAGCTGCGATTTCCAGCATTTTGAGAGCATGGTCCTTCCCGGTGAGTCATGCATATACTATTACCAGGCTGTTTGAACCCTTTCTGCGAGACAACCCCCCTTTTGGATAACTGACTCCATGGCGTTTTATTTTAGATGCCGAGATCATCACACAGCTTGGCTCCGCCGACATGTTCACCGGAGACACGAGAAATAGGTTTATCGAAGGCCTGAAAAAGGTGCTGAACGAACTGAAGGCCAACAAGGTTAAGGATTTCGATCGTATCACGAAAGCCATCGTGAAGCATCGACAAGAATTTCTCGAAGACAAATCCAAAGTGCTGCCACTCGACGCTAGTACCAGTTAGGCAACCTCGTAGTTTACTCACACCAACCCTACCGAAACAGCCCCCGTAGACTTATCTTCCCCTTTCCAGCCCTTCACCGTGTTGCGTTAACTAGGTAGACCATGCTTATGCATGAGATCTCGGCCTAGTCATTCCTCTCCTTGAGAGATTCCATAGCAGTGACCGCCCTTATAAGGGATTCCGGCTAGCTTCATGGACCCGGCATCTACTTCTGGGCTTACGACGCCCATAGTCGTTTTGAACAAGAGTTAGATCGCTGGAGATGCAAGACCTATAGATCTACTGGACAAGAACGTCAGTAGAGTAGTCTTAGGAGAAAGATTGAGACCGTGCTATTAGCTGGTATTCTGAAGAGGGGGAAGAGAAAAGAGATGAGTCAGAGACAAAAGGCCGGAACAATCACTCACAGCATAATGACAGAAGTCGACTAGCTGTTGAGGAGAGCAGAGTGCGCGCGCATGCATTTTACCATTTATCTAGATGCAACTCAACCTCGCATAGGACAACAGCTTACGGAAACATGCTGAGGAGTAGGTATCTGCAAGTACAACCTAGACAGCCACTAGCTGTACCAAAAAATACATACGATTCCCCCATCACTAGAATTGTCTACAGTAATATTTCAAAGTGCCCCTATTCGCTTTCCACTCTTCCCAAACGCCCTGGCCAATCTATTTCACTATTATTCATAGTTATTGGTCTCAAGTAAACAACATCAGAATTTAGAGCCCTTCTAACATCTAACGCATCCTAGGTAGATACTTGGCCCATTCTCAGGCTCAATAGATCCGCAAGACAAGGAGCATAACTCTGTTTCCATATTTTCGATGCCTTGCTATGATATTGTTCTATCCACCAATGTTCCCCTATGCAGTGATTACGTCCATGTACATGAATATCTAACGGGAACAACGCAACATAGCCCGAATAGAAATGCGCATAAGGCATTATAAATAAATCCAATAAAGCTATAATTCCAATGACCATCCCATATATCCAATGCCCGCTAGTCTATGCAACGCCATGAGTCTCAATATATCTAGCTCAGGCTCCACGCTCTAAGTCGCTCGCGGTCATACTCGTAGCGGTGCTCGGCTTGGTTTCGGGAAGCATCTCGAACTCAGCACTCCGTACTTGTTCCTTGTTACTTCCACCACAAGTCTTCTCGCCATCCATCTTGCGATCCATCAGCTCGCCGAAGCACAGGCTCGGGTGGAAGATATTGAGGACCCAGACGGCGACGGTAATCATAACGCCCTCGAACCCCACAAACAGGTCCTGCCGCCCCATCAGATCGCCCGTCCACCCGTTGCTCAGCTCCGCGACGCGGAACACGCTGCGCCAGAAAATGCAGATCGTACTGATTCCCAGCGCGACGAGGAAGCCCTTGAACATCCAGGAGCCGCGGGTGGCGACGAGTGCCGGGTCTTGGTCTAGGGCTGCGGACCCGAGGGCGCGGCTGCGCCGGAGAGTGTTCACTGTGAAGTCGGTGCACAGGATCATGAAGATGAGTAAAGTGAAGACTTGGAAGGAAAGGCCGGCGATCATGATGTTGTCGCCGTCGTCTGTTGGTTTCCCCGTGTGGAAGGCCGATGCGGCCATCGCGCCGCCTACGGCTTGTAGGACGAGGGAGACGATGTCGCAGGGGATGAACTAGATACGAAGGTTAGCATAGTCTCATCAAATTCAGCCCCCTTACCCTCTACACGAGCCCTTCACCACCCATCGTTGGATAAAACGTAGAAGAGGCGCAGAGATAGAACGTACGATGCGTGTGTAAAACTTCGGCGGAATACGAGAATTCTCAGGACCAAAAGCGAAGACGATCCTACGGATACAGAGGTAGACACCGGCAGCGAAGAAGGCCGGAGCAAGCGTCAAGCAACAGATCTGGATGAGGAAGCCGTTTTCCGACCACTGGTTCTGCCAGCTCATGACCCGGCCCATGTAGCCCAGGATTTCGCTAAGAAGACCTAGAACCATGGCGAGGGTGAAGAAGCCGCCGCGCCGTGTGAAGGCGAATACGGCTGCGAATGCTAACAAGGAGAGCGAGAACATTGCTAGGAAGGCGGCGTTGGGTGCAAGGTCGATTCGATACATGTAGAACGATTTGTCGTAGGGGCAGATATCCGGTGTGCAGTCCTTGAAGGTGATCTGCGGCACCGCACCGGCGGTCCCATTTCCGGTTTGGTCGCTCATCGTGGGTTTGAGTGTTGTGTATTCGATCGGCTAACTGTTATGGCGAAAATAGGGGTAATACAACTAAGCCTAGCAGCCAAAGAAAAAAAAGTAACTAAACAGAAATTTGCTGGCGGTAAACAGTATTGAGCTGACTGAGCTGAAATACGAGTCGGGCTGGCAAGAAGCCGGGCTGCTCGGGCTCCGAGGCGGACGTCGAGGAGGTTTTATAAATGGGCTGAATGCACACCTCTTTTATACGGGTCAGTCATCCGGGTCAGTACCGTAATGGGGGAGCAGACTAGAAAATCCCCTAGTCCCCCTTAGCCGCTACTAACTAATGAGAGACGAATGCGAGGTGAGGCTGTGGGTCAGCTAAATACATAATAGATCTCGAGCGCTGCCTAGTTGAGACAGTTCTTCGTTATCGGAACATTTATTTTCTATACTAATTATTCTTCCACTCTCGTAAATTATACCGATTCCGGTATACGAACCCTCCGACAATGTTATCGAGGCAGAGACAATTCTTGCGTAAATTTTACCTACACGAAAATTCGTTCCTATTATATCTCTTCTGTACTACTAGGCTATGCAAGCTGAACGAGTCAGTCTGAGACCACTCATAGGAAAACGGTGCCCGCGGATCCGCGAGTGCCTATCAATAGGGTTATGAGAAAATATGTACATCGTAGATGTGACAAGATAACAAGTTGCTTGGGGGTTGTATCCGTTCCCGCCTTACCCACGCGGTGGACATCGATGGTACTTCGAGCTCGCAAGACTTGCCTATAAAGAGGTAGGAGTGAGATTAATAAGGATGCCGAACCTCGTCGGTACCAAGATTTGAACGACACCACACAGATCTCCATCTCGGTCCCTTGACGGCATTCTCTTGAATGTGTCTAAACGCCTACATACATGATAATAATGTACGTGCCTAGAATATGGCCCACCGGCTTACGTGTCGACACGAATTCCTCATTCGAGCCGCGAAAGATATTCCTATTCGGTGGTTTTCTTTTACCTCACGGGCGACCGTGGACGAGGGCCGTCAGCTGGTTGGTAGAAATCCGGAGTGCACTGCCACGACGAGCTGCCCCACGGGCGTAAATGATCGGATAGATATATGGAATCGCAGGCCGAAGCGTCAGGGGTGTCAAGCTGTCGGGACGATAGGGCCTAGCGGAAGGTTTGGCAAACAGGGCCAGGCCTGGACCCGCGCCGTAAACCTTTCCTGTTTGGGGTAAGCGACGGCGACGACCTCAGCGTGTCTATTTCAACAACGTGGTTCTTCGGCCCGCGTTCGAGGACGCTGACTTGGTCGGAGAGTGTTTAAACAATTCGGGTGATAATATTCGCTATTGAAGGAAGGGGAGAAATGTTCCCTCCTTTTAATATTGAAACCCATCGTATTGACTAATGTTATGAGACATCGTGATGAGGCCAGCCAGCCAGAGCCTCCACAAAGCTGTAACAGGAAAAGCTGTCGCCATCCGAAAAACATCGAACACCCCTGTAATGTTTAGGTGAGCTGGGTTGGGTGTAGATTATATAAGCAATCTACCTAGTACGAAGTAGGTCTAGCTTCAGCCGGGAAAGCTCCGGGTAAACTCCCCTACAAGTACATACATACCCCCTGCCCAGGTGCCTGAGCTGGCGTTTAACCAAGCTCTACACGTAGACGTCATCCATTCGTCAACACTTACACCTGTAAACAATTGGTATCATGGAGATTGATCCCAATGCATCATCATTTCCACCACGAAAAAGGAACAGGAACAGGAACAGGAACAGGAAAGGGATAATTACCCACAGGACTATGTTCAAGATTAGCTAGTCACAATGCTATCCTCGTGCTTCGGATTGCGAAAGAAGACCTCTGACCCCGAGCGAGAACCCCTGCTTCCTCAATATGAGCAGGACACGCATCTGCAGCGCGAGCTGCAACGCAAGCTCCATAGCTACCAGATGCTGAGAGCCTTGACTAAAGGATATATGCCTAGTACTGAACAAACGATTGTTAACTTACGTACTCTACTATCGAGCGACATATTAAATCCTGAGAACCCCGACCTGTCCGATAGTGGACGCCGCCTGGTGCGCCTAACTAAGCTGTGGCTGCAGCAATTCATCACTCTATTGGAGCACAAAAACGGCAAGGATCAGCTTCAGGATCTTGCTTGGTTCTTATCTAAGAGCCGCATATCCGTCGATCTGGACGATTTAACCTCTCGAGCCAAGAAGACCAAAACCAAAGCAGACATTGCTGCTGCTTACCAAAGCGTGCGCACCGTTGGGTCGCTGCTGCTCACGAACCCTGAATTCCGAACATTCCTTGGTGATCTCAACATCGTTGGCCGTGAAGTATTCAGAGACTCGGCTTTCGCCTTGAGCAGCGCTGCTAAAGAAGTAGGCGAGCAGCTGGAGCCGTCTGCCGAAGAGCAACAGAGTGTAGCCGACTCCTCGAGAGAAGGTGATGGCCAACGACCGACGTCTCAGAACCTGGAAGATGAATTTGAGGATGCCGGTAAGATTGTCGCGAGTCACGGCGCGGAGGTCGCTAGTGCCACCGTCGAAAGTGTGAAGGACAAGTTCTCCGGCGGTGGGGGCCACGCCCTCCTGGAGGGGCTGCAGCAGGTGGTGCTCAGCTTGCGGAAACGGAAAGACTATTCGGATTCAGTATCAACAATATCATTGCTTATCAAGCGCTATGCCATAGTCTACTCACGAGCTGCTGAACAAATAGTCGAGGTTGCTCAAAACGACGTTCAGGAGAATCGGGAAACGGATCGTGCTCTAACTAACTTGTGGGAATTTGTCAAGAGCTTTGGTGATAGTGCTGAATGGGAGAGGTGTGAAAAGCTCTTCAAGAGGGTCTTGAGTCATAAGGACAAGGACCCTGAGTTCGAGAATCTGTTACAGGATATCGGGGACAGCTTACAGAAACTCCTCCTGGATCCCGAATTCTTCACGAACGCCGACCAGAAACTCCACGAATTGAGGGAGAAGAGTAGAAAGGTTGGGTCGGAGAGTGGTTTACGAGACGATGTTGATGAGCTCCTCCAACAGTTATCCATCACATTCCGCAGCGTCGCCAAAGATAAGGACATCCATAGCCTAACAACCACTACACTACGTATATTTGGCGTACTCTCTCCGGCCGAATCGGCTACCAACACGGAATTAATTCATGATGCACTTAACGTTTTCATCCCCCTCTTCATCTCCGCTATCCAGCACGTACCAATTCCGCGTCTCGAAATCAGCACGCCAGCCGTCGACCTCTTGTTGGAGAATCTCATCATCGAGCCCGGCACAACAGTGAACGAAACATCATTCCTTCCCTACCGGCTAAAGATCGAGACCTACAACGACGTCGAGATCCGAAAAGCCCGCTTCCGAACGAGCGCAAGCACCAAGAACCTCATGCTGATCAAAATCGACGGCCTCTCCGCCCGCGCAGACGAAGTCGGCTTCTGGCTGCGCGCGCACAGCGGGCTGTTCCGGCTCGCCGACGAAGGGATCGCGAGCTTCGCGCTGGACGAGCGCGGCATCGACATCCACCTGGAAGTGGAGATCTGCCGCGAGCGCCTCGAGCACATCCTCACGCTGCGCGGCGTGCGCGTCAAGGTCCACAAGCTCAACTACACGCTCCGGAAGAGCAAGCTCTCTTGGCTAAGCTGGCTCATCAAGCCCCTTATGCGACCGATCCTCAAGGCGACTATGGAAGCTCAGCTTGCTTCCGCCATTAAGGATCTGCTGCATGCGGCGAATCGCGAATTATTGTTTGCTCGTGAGCGGCTGCGCGCTACGCGCATTGCGGATCCGAAGGATTTGTGGACGTTCATTCGCGCTGTGGCTGCGCGGCTGGTGCCTGAAGAGGACCCCGACTTATATGCGAGGGTCGGTGTTGAGGAGCCGGGTCAGGGCATTTTCAAGGGCGTATATGCCCCCGGAAGCGTGGTTAAGATTTGGCATGAGGAAGCTGCCCGTGCGGGAGATCGCATTGAGGAGTTTGAGGCGGGTGGTTGGCGCAATGATGTGTTTACTACGCATGTACGGACCATGACGTGAAGCACCGGGCATAGTGCTTTGCGCGCAGTCATTACGGAATTATGGTAGCGCATTTCACTTTATGGCAGCGTGTTGTTCTGCGTATTATGAGCGGGCTCTTCTTACGCAGAATGTAGGAAATAAGTATGATATTCTACCCATGGAATTTGGTCTTATCATGACGCGATTAAATGGCGATTAAATGTGTTATATATGATGAGCATGTTGATATACGTACCTAGGTAAGCTTACATATGTAGGTTTGGGTACTCGGCCACCATGCCATCGACTATATGAATGCGAGCAAGTCCTTGCGCGGCCTATCGACGAGCACCCATTCGTCGCCCCTAACCG
Organism: Hypomontagnella monticulosa; assembly: GCA_902825475.1. Classification (NCBI taxonomy): domain Eukaryota; kingdom Fungi; phylum Ascomycota; class Sordariomycetes; order Xylariales; family Hypoxylaceae; genus Hypomontagnella; species Hypomontagnella monticulosa. The sequence continues at coordinate 2,638,339 of CADEBF010000007.1, forward strand.
TCCCCTTATCTGATGCATCAACCTCAATTTTTCTTTTCTCGTCCTCACCACCTTCCCCCTTCCCCGGCTCCGGATACTTCCGCACATGCTCAATAGCCCAAACCACTTCCCTCGTCAACGGCGGCGGTATCCTCCCCTCGCCCCTCAACGTGCCCAACCCCGCGATCCTAAATAATTCTCCCAGCCACTCCTCCGTCTCTCCCGACTCCCATGGGATATCGTGGAACTTGGTCCCCTTACGTCGACACTGCGCCACCCGCTCCTGCTCCCAACGCGCTTGCTCAGGAAGCGAAGGAAGCGGGTGCGCGGCGCGGTTGGAGAACAGGCGCGCTAGCGCAATGGCTTGGTACTCGAAGGACCGGAACGTAAGGGTTCGGGGAACACCGACGATGCCCAGGGTGCGGTGCTGTGGGAAGAATGTGTGCAGGTACGTAGAGGCGAGTTTGTTGGCCGCATAGTCCCATAGAGGTCCGCCGTTGGTGGTGGCTTTCCACTGTGTGTGGTGGGATTAGTCAGCAAGTAAATGATTTTAAAGGGGTAAAAAGTGATAAAAAGGGGGTGGCGTAATAGGGGGAGGGAGTGAGGAGGTTACATACAAATGGGAACGAGGCCTTGTACCCCGTGCAATAGATCACTATATCGATGTCGTCGAGCCGTGTGCCATCTTCAAATACGATACTTCCATCTTCAGGCACATACTCGCTAACAACAGGCTTCCACGCTATCCCCACCGGCGGCTCATCCCCATCCCAGCGGGACTTGGAGCGCCGCGATTGGTAGACGGGGTTCCGTGCAGCGGATACGAGCTCCGAGGTGACGTCGTGGCCCGATGCCGAGTTCCCGATCACGAGGACCCGCTTGTCGGCGAAGGGCAGAGGTGAGCGGTAGTATTTGGAGTGCATCACGCGGCTGGGGAATTTTGCGATGTAAGACTCTAAACCTTTGACATGGGGGACCTGTTGATGTTATGTAAATAGGAGTACCGGTGAAATGTTTACGGATTGAAAAGTGAAAATAGGGGGGATAGGGGTACGAATAGGGGTAAAAGTGGAGATCAGTATTGGGATGAAGATGAAATATGTAAACACACATAAGGGACGGAGTAATGCCCGTTGGCCAGAATCACGGCATCAAAGACTTCCTCCCACCAGATGTCAACGTGTCGAGCAGGATCGTATTTCCGGAGCGTCAATTGCCATCGTTCGGATTCATCTTCTGAAGACGGCCGCAATTTGGTAATATCCTCAACGGTAGTGTTGAGACTCAAAAATTCATCAGTCTTGTGGTGTGAAAAGTAACTCTCGACGTACTGCCGGGGAATATGGTGCGGCGGGAATGGACCATAAGCAAACCGCACGTCAGAGAAGCACATGGCGATGTCGGGGACGTTGGTTCTAGCATATGTTAACAGGGGCCCTCATATTCCACATGTAACTTGAGCCGAGTCCCCACGTTAACGAGTTATATATTGGTGTTTTAGCAAATCGCTCCTGCCGATTAGGGGCCGTGATCTGGGGGAGCTCTTCCGGGATATCTAGTGGTGGGTCGATGTCCGGTGGTAGCCGTCCCGGCTGGACTTCGAGGTCCGGCTTCGGATCCGAGTCAAATATCCTATCCCGTATGAGCAAATGCGTTCAACGGAGAAGGCATAATCTCATAATAAGCATTACCATGTCCCACCAGGCGTCTCTCGCCTCTCGAAGACTCGAATTTTTTCGAAGTAGTTTTCGGCTTTGAGCGCTGCCGCCGTAATCGCACCTGCAACTCGTTAGTGTATTGTAATAGGTACGAATGTGCTTCGGAATTTCAGGGGAGATATATACCCGCTGCGCCTGCACCAACAACAGCTACCGATTTTATTGTCCGTTCCTCATTCATGATTTCCTCGGTTCTACTAGTATAAATGAAAACATAATTACATCCATAACGGTGAATATAATGAAAAAGAGCATTTTTGAAGGTACAAGGGCGAATTACATGGGTGACCGATGATGGGGCATTCGCAATACTCATCGAGTATGTCGCCATTGTCACGTGAGACCATGACCAGCACAAATTCTTTGGGGCGGGATTACCTCTAATATGATAGTATTCGACTCCTTTTCTAGATGGATAATCTAAAACCGGTTTCTGCGTATAGATCTTTCGGGGGATTCATGCTAGAGTCTGCATCATCTGAGGTGGGAGTAATCGGGAGAAAAAAGGGTGGTGGCCGCCTAGGGAATCGAACCACTACTCATGGCTAATAATACCTAGATTGGTCAATCCAAAGGAAGATTATGATGCTATAAGCAGACTTTTAAAATACTAGTTTAAGGAGTGTCCGTTTACGAAAGTTATCCTCTGGCTGCCGGCTTGTGACAATAGAGCCGGTATGTTCCCAATGTCCCTAATTCATAGCGAGCTGCCATTTGTACTCCATTCTGATTTCATCATTCCCGTCCCGTACCTCAACCCCTGAATAGGCAGCACATGGGAACTGACTGTCTTATACGTCATAGTAGGGGTATGGAGCACTGGTATCTTCTCCCTTTGCGCGTTTCTCATCTAGCAGCTTGTACCAGGAGATGACAAAGGCAGGCCGGCATATCATCGCTAGAGCAGTCTCCTTTTCTATTGGCTTTTCTGGTGTGTATTCCCCGATGGAGTGGGCTAGTAGTGCCCGTGCATCGTAACGACAATATTTGCATAGTGCCTCCGCGTGTAGAGGGAGTAATGGCTTCTTATCCTGACGCACGACGATGACACTCCCCACGTTGTTCTGCCACCGCATAGGAGCCCATGCCCAACCCATTGTTCCTGTTTGGGGGTCAAACTTGGCCTTCAGATCACAGCATAGATGTAAGAATGTTGCATCTTGATTGTTGTAGGGGTCACCACCTTCTAAACCACCCTGGAAGAGCTTGTTGTCCTCGTCGTTAGCCCACTTTGGATCTGGTGGGCATCTCCTAGTAAATATCGCTAGCCCAAGGCGGTTCGTGATATCAGAAACGTCATGATCAGAGAAGATAGGGTCCGTCGGTAGAATCTCAACGGCTTCGAACTTGGGTCTTTTGAACACTCTCTGGTCGCCGACACAGTTAATCCTGACACCCTTGGTCTTTTCCCCAACTCCGCGCTTGATGGTTGACATTGGTATACGGCCGTATGATATAAAGTAATCCGAAATATGTCGGAAGTCGTTCATATCAAGGTCGTTGCAATCACATTGGTCGATGCCGAGCCCTTTCATGCCATAAGCGAGGATTGGGCCACGCCAATCATGGGTCGGGTATGGTTGGGTAGAAGTAATGGCTCCGACGCTCTCATTGGGTAGCGACCCGTCAATGAGGGCTGCATCGCGATAGGCGACGCAGATGGTGTTAGAAATTCCCCGTTCTAAGATTGTATTGTATTGAATCGATTGACTTGGGCAAAACGCATCTTTGCCCAAGAATGGCTTCTTGTCAGGATACCGGTACTGGCCTTCTTCTTCATCATCGCGCCATGGACAATGGAGCCAGATGAGTTCGGGCTTCTCTTTATCAACCGGGAAGAGTATCGCACGAAAATGATCTTTGCTCGGTCGATCCGTAGCATTGAATTTCGAGAAGGCTGGGCAAAGAAGCTTATGAATGGGCCAGTCAGCACGCTGGCATGCTTTGGAGCAGTAGCAGACACTTCTACACCGGTCGCAAAACCGAGCCCCGGATACGTTGCATATAATGCATCTCCCTTCTGTTGAAGTGCTCGCCATATTTACCGAGTCTGGATAAGACGATGATTAAAAAAGGAAGTTTGGGGATGGATAAGATCATGGGTAGATAACTGATCAACTGGAAATATTGAGAAAAGTGGTTGCCAATACTTTTATAGGCCTAAAACAGCCAGTCGGTTGGAGTTATTCGATGGTGATTCGATGTCGGTATCGAGGCAACCTGCATGTATCTCTGTATCATACCAGATGATATATGACAGACGGCAACCTGCACCAAAACTTATTAGCAAACAAGGCAGTCTAGCTCAAACGAAGTCAAAACTACTATCTGCTTAGTTAAGTGTCTTGCATACCTTGGTCTCTGAAGACGCTAGGCCGCCTGCTAGAACTGTGCCATCTAGATTGAACTGTCTCTAGTCCTAGGTAGCCACCTAGTAGGTAGGGTACTTGATAAAGAAGTCAGTTAAAACGAATATATTGTATTCGCAAGCCTGTTTAAACGATTAGCTGCGTCCTAGCGACGAAAGGCCAACCTAATGCCACATGGGCTTGTGGCTGAAGCTATAAATTATGATCCTTCTTTCCTTATTACAAGGTGGACTAAATAGCCTAAGGGGTGTTGGATGAGGAGGCTCAACTTCTATCTAACTAGGACTACAAACCGACATACCGTAGAGGCATCCAAAATTCTATCAATAATAAGCCAAATATTACGACGGCAAGAAAAAGGTGTCTACAATGTTTGTCTGAATAGACACTTTTGTTACGATACTAGTGTTCGTACTCTAATTGTATTGAGAGGCTCTTCTCCTATGCTATAACTTGCTATAGGAACCCTGCGTATGTGTGTATGTATATTAGTACTGGAACTTATATCTCTGCTTGTGACAAAGGACTAGGTTATTACATCTTTCCATGGCTTGTTTAGTACTTGGGACTACAGGTACTGGCAACGCCAATCATGTGTTACTGAAATCCGCCTCGTCGAAGTAGTGATTAGCTATCCCCTCTCCCTCCCAATCCATGGCCATATTCTCATCCCATACCATATCAAAACCTCCACCGGTGTCGTTCGTTATCATTCCCTGTTCCCAATTTATACTCATTTCCCCACCATAGTCCGTTACTTCAGCAAAATCTACCCCATCATCAGAAGACCCCGTACCAATGCCAGACTCAAAGGGTTCCTCATGCACATCCAACGCCTGATCCACACGATCCTCATTGGCGCCTTCGCTAGCCATATCAGACATTATTCTATCACCATCTTGTTCTATCTCATCTTCAACAGCGCTCCGTTCCATCTCGACAATTTTAGCATCAGTGTTATCTGATGAGACAAGCGAAGGAAAAATGAACGAAATGTGAGATAAATGCTCTTCCTCTGCAATCCATTCAGGATTCATTTCCAGAATCTTAGCAGCAGTAAAATACCCGTTGTCTTCCGCGTCTCCAATTGCCCAACCGTATTTCATCCGCCATTCTCCTGTCCAATTTGCTTTATATGATAATAGAAGATGGATCACATCTATTCTCCCATTTCCTACGGCGCTCCGGAGGGCTGAGTCATCCGATCCTATATCGAAATGGGCCCCAAGGTCAAGTAAGCGTTCAACTAGGCCCACATACCCCTTCTCGCACGCAAGTTTAAGGGCAGGGCAACAATTGGACGACCCGGAGGAGGTGTCGTTGATATCAGGATTTTTGTCTAACACTAAATCCAAGATATTCGAATCGCCCCTTTCGATGGCGGCTATGAGAGGAGTATTGACCATACAACTCGAAGAGTTCACATCTTCGCCTATATCTAGGAGGGCCTTTACTGTCTCAACATTCCCATATGCTACGGCTTCTTTGAGCAAATCGCATCCGAATGGCAGTTTATTTTGTGGCAGAAGCTCCATCACAATATTTGAATCATGTAGCTTGACCGCCAGTTTGAGTGTTTCTGCATCGACCTCGTACCCATGGTCTAGTAGTAGACGCCGGGCTTTAGCAGATTTGAGAGCGAAAGCTAACAGCGATATACGGCATCGGAAGTTCTGAATAGGCTTGGTGCCAATAGGTTTAAAGCTGCATAAAGTAGCCGGGTCTAGTTCCTGGAGATCCTGGAAATCCAAGGGAGAGGGACGGGTCGAAATTAAGACAAATTGTGATATAGGTAGCGATTCTAGGAGCAGCTTTAGTAGTGGTATGTTCTCATACCAGGATGCAATCCCGATAGCTAATGCTTCTAGATTGCCTGTTGTCACACTAACTAGACGGTTATTCCATAGCTGATCGATGATAGGCTTCATGTCGTTATTTGTAGTGCACTCCAGAAAAAAGGCAAGGCAGAGTGCATGAGGGTCGTATAGCTGTGGATTAAATTCGAAAACCTTCCAGATTATATGAGTATCGCGGCTCAGAAGTGCTGCATGAATCATCGTCTTGTCTTCGTGTTTGTCAGCGACATGGTGGTCATCTCTATGAAGGATTCGTTCTGCGAGATTCCAATTTCCTAGCAGGATGGCTTGGACGGCCTCGCCTCCAACTATTGTTGCACCATTTCCTAGCAAGATTTCTGCAGTCTCTATACATGATGATTTATCCATCCCATCATTTTGGGTGAGGGCAATTTGAAGCGGCGTCTGCCCGCCTGAATGCCGTTCATTGGGATCTTGCTTGTTCTCGAGTAGAAATAAAACTAGTTCTGGGTCCTTTAGTTCGGCAGCACGGTGCAACATCCTACATGGGATTTTGGCTCCCTGAGAGACCAAGTATCGATATGTAGGCCCCCCGCCAGTGACGTTCATCGCTGCACTAACGGCGGTATCGTGGAAGGTAGACCGGTAGTATTGTCCGAACGACTCACGTACGACCTTGGTGATATCAGCCCCTCTTTGGTGCAATAGCTGAACCACTTTCAAATTGCCATTGGATGCTGCAAGATGTAGAGGTGAGGGATTAGAAGTAGGATCAACTAATGCACCTCGGTCAAGTAGCATGATACAAGTATCAAGATGGCCCCAATATGCTGCAACATGTAAGGCAGTGAAGCCTTTAATGTTGATAGCATTTACATGAATTCCCTGATCGAGTAGTAGAGATAGGACTGTGTTGTGGCCCCAAGCCGCGGCGGCAAGTATACTTTCAACCAGAATACTATCGATCCACTCATTAGGATCACTGCTATTTTGTAGGTGAGCCAATAGATACTGCACCACTGAAAGAGCGGTCTTCTCTGGAAGCAGACCAGCTGCACACCCTAGATCGGTGGTAAGTAGACCCACGAACTGTTTGATTGGTGCTTCAAGATCGAAGAAATTCACGGATCGAGTATATTCTCCCGTATATTTGAGGGTATGTCCCATCGAAATCTTCACTCCCCTTTTAACCAATAGTTCAATCGTTGGAACATCATGGCGGCATATTGCGCTGTGGAGAGGGCTTAGGCGAAGCGGATTCGGGTTGGCACCCTTCTTCAGTAGCATTTCAATGAGATGACTCCTCTGCGCGTAATCGGGAGATTCGATCGCTATTACCAACGGCGGCGGAGAAGGCGACCATCTTGGTACATAATTTGGGTCAGCCCCATTATGTAGCAGGGCTAGTGCCAGATCTGCTTCCCGACACATGAATGCTGCTTGTAAGTCTGTGACGCAGGTACCGCGACTTGTACGGACAATCGTATTTGGACCTTGTTTTGATGATAATAGCCATACAATTATGGCCACAGTTTTCTCTCTCATGGCTTCCAATTGGTACGCGGCAAGACGAAAAAGAGCCAGGAAAGCTGCCCTATAAAGATTCTCCGCAACGGCCGCATTTGTAATATCAGTCGTTGCATTTAGCTCTAGAGGGTTTTCCATCATACCAGAGCTAGAAATTAGACCGAGGACCGTAGGCCATATGCCTATGAGTCCGTCATTGTGAAGATTGTTTGATAGCTGGAAGAGGATGATCATAACAAGTTGCTTGAGCTGTTCATTGCTTGATCCTAGTAGTATGGTTTGAGCTCGACTTAAAAGCTCGTTTGGATATTCTTCAGGCATAAAATGTCTCAATTTTGAGATAAGTAGGGACATCGTCGAGGACGAGGAATACTCGTTTCGGTTACCAAGGCCTTGTTCACTACCGGTGGTTGAGTTTTGAGCCAGTAGGTTAACGAGATCATTCGCGGATCGCGCGAGAATCGTCGTCGACAACGGGGCGGGCGATAAAGAAAACCGTCGTTGAAATATCAACCAGGGAAGATTTTGCGGCCAGGACAGCTCGAGTTGAGATGGGCCGGGAGAAAAAATTGATACCATCACGCCATTGGGAGACTTTGGACTATTAGGGCCTGAAATAAGTTAGTATCTATTCATAGGTACTTGGTAGGTGCCTACTCATGATCAGAATGACTGTCAACTTACCTTGTTGAATCTTTTCAAGCGTACTTGGTTGATTGCGGCCAATTTCTTTGGCTACATTTCGTTCATCGTAAACTATACCGTCGATTACTACCTTGCTCTTCTTGCCCTGCCTCTCTCGTTTGGCAACGCGGTGGCCAACACATCGCCAAGCAGCCTGGCTTTGTCCCTTGCGCAACTTTCTCCTAATTCCCCACTTCTTCAACTGTTCCTCAAGCTGGTTTTTGCTAATATCCGTCAGGATACTTATTCACGTGGCATATGGTGAAAACCTACGTTGCTTTCAATCCTAGTAACCCTAGTTCCTCGATAATCTTTGCGTTACTCAGATTATTTCCGCGGATCATGGAGCTAATCTTGTCCTTGTGAAGCAGCCAGTCGGCTGTGGTGAGTGTCTTAGATGCCGAAGCCATTGCGATATTGAAGACGTCTTGCTAGGTGGAAAGTGAGGCAACTAGGGAATTGACAATCAATAAAACTTCGGGGGTAGAAAGGACAGCTTTATGGACTCAATTATAACAGAGCCTTACGTTGACTACTGGGTACGAGGTACCAAGTAGACGCTGGATATCCACCTAGTATGCTATCGCAGGCGAGATTGGTCAATACCAATACCTGATGTAACATGATTGGACAACACCAATACCATGCATGGCATGAATGGCGCACGACGTTCTATTGTGACAAAAGATTCCCATTGGACAATACCAATATCGGGTCAAGTATCCCGCGCCGAAATTTTGGGGCGCGCATGTAGTGCCTCATAGGCCATGTCTAATGTCGGGAATCTGCCCTTTGCAGTGCCCTATCGGTGGCTATGAAGGTGAACTCAGCACAAGATGAGAGCCTCTCATTGGCTGTGGACAATACGGGCACCGTAGACGTCACTTGTTAATCAGCGATACGGACGAGTTGCCTTAGCAAGACTTAGCAAGGATATTGCAGTGACCGTCAGCGGATTATAAAGGGGACAATCAGACATTCGTTCCTCCTCTATACGTGTTGCAGCTGTTTCTAGTCCAACTCAATAAGCATTCCGAATTGCTGTTAATATTCTACTCTTGGTCGACTACTTATATGACGATGACACAATTAACGCCTGAAGCTATCATTGCCCTAGTAGCACTTGTTATCGGCCTTATTCCGATCCTCTTAGTCCTGGCAAAATGGCGGCGTACTTTACAACGCCAACATGCAAGACGTATGTTGATCCGTGCATTTCTGGTTGTCAATATAGTTATGAGGGAAAGAGGACAAGGCTTGGCGATTCAGCTAACATGATATGATCATAACCAGGACGGTCCCAATTACCGTTATATGGATACCAACCATTAGATGAACCTCATCTCATAAGCTTGGAGCCACGTGCCTCAATGACCATAGGCATGCTCACATTGGTTAATATTGATCAGCGACAGGGGTAATGAGTACGGGCCAAAAGATGTTTGCACTGGGGGAGAACGAACTGGGCTGCTCATCTTACCTAAGCTGCGCCGTCTTTAGGTGTTCGAAAGGTACCATCTAGCTGTTGGCAACTGGCCCCAATTACTACCTACTACGCAGGTATTTCTATCGAACCATAGAAACACTCAGATTTAGTACCGGTACCTACCTAGGTGACTTCATGTACTAGTAGGTACCTGGTCTACTATGCACCCCACAAAAGGAGGAAAAGGAATAAGGAGAAAGAAGAATAGTAGCTTGGATTTTAAAATACTTACCTACGTAGCTTAATGGCTCTTAAGAGACAGCCATTCAACTCGCTTATATGCTAGTCGCGCCTCTATTGCCCTCCAAAGGAGCGCTAGATGCTGTAGTTTCCTACTGAGGTTGCCATTGCATTATCCATCGTATTTAAATGCATCATCACCTCTTCGTGAATGTTAGCCACAGCTTTAAAGAATAAAATGGAATCATGTATAAAATAAGGCAATGAATTTAACGACTTCTTATAAATCATATTACTCCACGTATAACAAGTTATGCTTTTATCCATCCAATATGGCTATTTGCATATATCACTTAAGCCCGAATGATACGTTGGGGTTATGCGTTCCTCCCGTTTAACTTTATGGGTGATAGGTACGCCATAGTGAGAAAATAATAGTCGAGGTCCTGCATACTCTAGCGCACCTGGTACCTGACAGTCATGAGATTTCTTACTTACCATATAGGGGTAGATTTTACGAACTGTCAGATATCAACTGATTGATGCGACCAACGACCCCGCACAATAAGCCCGGTATGTCTGAATGCTTGTAAGGATTTGGTGCAGAGTACGTAGAAAGTGTAATTAAAGATATTACTGATAGCACTGGGGTTTGATACCCCTTTTTAGTGGCTTGTATCTGCTTACCCTCTTGGCGACTAACGATCTTAGTACATAAAGCAGGAGATTAGAAAGCCAAACCTTAGCGGGACGGGCCGTAAAAAAGGCTCCGAATCTTAAATTTGACGGACAATAGCCTTGAAAGGGACCAAACACGTCCACAAGCAATTATCTGGTGCCAGAACAATAATACAGTATAATAGGCATTCTCTCCGGCGAGATGTATATCAGAATCGGCCAGCTAATATGGTTTAATTCTATTGGATTTATCGCTCTTGATCCAATGATCCTACAATCCCGCCCCGGATGATGCAATGTTGTAGAAATATCGAAGATTGCAAAACCAGCTCTCTTTGGGATTTCAAATCAGATAAGCATAAAAAGATCTTATGGGTAGAATAATACCCAAGTCACAAGGGTTTTTGAGTTATTTCTACTAGTCTTGCATATAAGTCCCTCGTGGTAGCTTTCTCTACCATAACGCTGGGATGTCTCCTTCTAGTGCTTGGCATCTAAAGCGTTCTAGGCAATACCCAAGTCTTTCCCCGACCTCGTGACAGCTAGCCGTCGATGCTTACAACGAAAGATCACAACGGATCCTTGCTAGTAAGATATGATAGTACCATGATGCCTAGGGACTATTCACAGGGACGTTTATTGAGAGGGCACATGGCCATTTCAAAGTTATCTGCTTCCGCGATTACTCTGTCTGTTTAGGAGCACGAAATCAGTAAGCACTAAGAATCTCGCGTTTCCAGTTGCGGGGGATACCAAGCCTGAAGACATTAAGGTATGATATGATACCTATAACTCGGAGCCAGGCTGGAGGATCGTGGCTTGCAGCTCTAAGCAGCGTTATCGAACAGCTATTTGTATATCATAGGGGTCGATTGGACGGTTGATTTAGGGGTCCCATTCATTCGGTAGACCTCATCTATTCAGCTGAATATGCCAAGATATATTGTTTCAAATCATACCATATCTGACCCCAAGTACAGAATGTTGTGGATTTTCGGACCCGAAGATTACCTACGCTGTGTCGATAACGCCATTGTCTTTGATCGGAAATTATGAATGAGATAGTAGTTACGCGGCTGCTCAATCCTGCAAATGTACGTATTCATTAGAACTGGAAGAAATGTTCTCATGTCAAAAGTGCAAATCTTGGAGGGTCGACTACGTTATTAAGTATTTAAAACTAGACTATGGGATTCCATGTCTCGGAAGTCTGCCCTGTAACACAACTAACTTTATTTACTCCTATCACCTTCTATGCGGCTGTGATTGTATCCTACCGGTATCTACGAATCGTGCATGTGCCTACTTGGCGTAAGTTGTGTAAATTGTATAGGTTGAGATTTTCTCTGTTGGTGTGTTACACCGACCCTGCTCAACCCACACGGTTACCACCCCCGACCACGCGGCTGCCTGCCCGCCACATGATGATGAAGACCTCAAACCTTAGATCCTTCGACAAGAAATGTCGACATGGAGGTCAGCATGGAGATAATAACACCCAAAAAGGCAAGCCTCCCGAAGGCACCTCAGGGGCCATCCCTTTATAAGCGGACTAAGAAGTTCATCTTAAGCTTGGTATCGCCCGAGACCTCCAACGGGATCATTATCAGTACCAGTACCACAGCCATGCCTTCGACTTTTGCCCAGGCCATTCAGGTTATCACCAAGGCCCTTGGTCCTATTCCCAAATATCAGTTCACCCCAGGAAATGATGATAACACAAAAGGAACCGGTCTGCTCCAAGACTTACAACACCTAAATATTGAAGACTACAAGACACTAAATGATGTTCTAAATGCTACCGTTTCCGGAGAGGAGGATGATAATGAGCTCCTACAAGAGCGTATTGTCACACTGCTAGCAAAGCTGCCTCCCAACTCCAAGGATGGCAAACTGGCTACGGATGCCTTCATCAACACACTGTGGGACTCGCTTGAGCATCCCCCAGCTCAGCTCAGGAGCAAAGATGCTTGCTATCGCGAACCAGACGGCCGTAACAACAACCTAGATGTCCCTCTTATGGGAGCTGCGAACACCCGCTATGCTCGTACAACGCCGGCGAAAGTCTTCCAGGGCCCGAATCTGCCCGACCCGGGACTCATCTTCGACAGTATCATGGCAAGAGAGGGATCATCGTTCCACGAACACCCTAATAGGATATCCAGTATGCTATTCTACCTTGCCACCATCATTACTCATGATATCTTCCAGACAGTAGGTTATGAGTTGAAAGCTCCCCCCTATTTTTGGTCTGGTCTCTAAACGTTGAAAAGGATTCACGAGATCAGGATGTCAACTTGACTTCATCGTACCTCGATCTATCGCCTTTGTATGGCCGAAATGCTGAAGAGCAAAAGGCTATGCGCACTTTCAAAAATGGTTTACTCAAGCCCGACTGCTTCTCATCCAGAAACCTCCTCAGCTTCCCCCCGGGAGTAGGGGTATTCTTGATCGTATGTATCTTGCATCTTGCTCGTACCTCTTCTGTGGCGCCTAGAGAACTTTTCCTACATCATTTATGTACACGTCTTTAAGTATTAGAAAGGGAGTGGAACGGAACAATCTAATACTGAATTTCTATCATACGATCTAACGTCTCCATATTTAAGTATGTGGTAAGATAGTGCTAACATAACCTATCTTTAGATGTTCAATCGATTCCACAACTACGTCGTGACACAGCTAGCAAGGTGAGAACTCCACATGGAAGTGTCAGTGCGAAAAGCTTATATAATTACAAGTATCAACGAAGGAGGCCGATTCACCAAACCTGCCCCTACTCACGACGGAGGCAGCTGGGACGCTTGGGAAAAGTACGACAACGACTTATTCCAAACCGGACGACTCATTACATGTGGGCTCTACGTAAACTGCATTCTGAAGGACTACGTCCGAACAATACTAAACGTGAACCGCTCTAATTCCACCTGGGATCTCGACCCGCGGTCGCAGGAGAAGAAGAACATATTCAACGGCACGCCAGCCCCTGAAGCCACTGGTAACCAAGTCTCTATCGAGTTCAACCTCGTGTACCGTTGGCACAGCGCTTTATCGGCCCGTGATGAGAAATGGGTCACAGATGAATTCTCCAGCATACTCGGAGGCGCCGATCCTGCAAAGGCGAGTGTAGATGAAGTTATACAGGCTTTAGCTAGATCTCGGCGTGGCATCCCCAACGAACCGGACGAGCGCAACTTCGCCGGTTTACATAGAGGAGAGGATGGGACCTACTCTGACGACGATCTTGTCGAGATTCTGACTACAGCCGTGGAGGATGTCGCGGGCTCGTTCGGTGCCAACCAAGTACCAACCGCTCTGCGAGTAATTGAGATTCTTGGGATCAACCAGGGGAGAGAATGGCACGCAGCCACATTGAACGAATTCCGACAGCACTTCGGCCTGAAGAAACATGATACATTCGAGGATATCAACCCAGACCCCGTAGTTGCTGGTAAGTTGATGGCGTTGTACGACTCACCTGATTCAGTAGAGCTCTATCCGGGCCTCGTGGCTGAGAAGCCTAAACCGCCCATGTCTGGCAGTGGGCTTTGTGTCAATGTGACGACAAGCCGGGCGATCCTCTCCGATGCTGTGGCTCTAGTTCGCGGAGACCGTTTTTACACGACCGACTACACTCCGGCGAACCTGACAAACTGGGGGTATGTACAAATATATCATCATATTCCATACCATTGATGGGGATTCCCGGACTAAACTTTTTATAGGTTTAATGAGGCCAATTTTGATCTACGCGTGAATCAGGGGCAGGTGATGCACAAGCTGATATTCCGCGCATTCCCGTTCCACTTCGTCAGCAACAGCATCCACGCACATTTCCCGTTCGTCGTGCCCGCGGAGAATAAGATTATTCACGATACTCTAGGGACATCTGAGCTGTACTCCGTAAGAAACCCCCCATAGCTACCCCTTTCTTCCCCTCAGTCTACCTGTATAAGCCACTATTCTGAACAAATGCTATTTCAACCTTTACGTAATGTAAACCATGCTGATCACGGTTACTATAGTGGGCGAAACCTACCAGACAGATAGACCCCGTAGTGATCAAGTCTCACAAGGCAGTCAGCCAAGTCTTGGGGAATAACAAAGACTTCTACGTCCCATGGGGCGAGAGTATCTCGTACCTCGTCAGCCCACCGGGGAAGACCTTCGGAAAAGACTTCTGCCTCGCCGGCGACGGCCCAGCTAACCACCAGAGCCGGAGCCATGTCGACAGGTGTCTTTACCAGCCCAAGCAATGGGAGGCAGAAATCAAGCACTTTTTCAATGAGACCACGAAGAATCTGTTGAAGAAGGCCGGCCAGAAATTGCCGATAAGCCCGTCTTCGGCTTTTGGTGTGGCGAAAGGGTTCGAGGTCGATATCGTCCGAGATGTTATTATTCCGCTTAACACGCGCTTCGTCGCCGAGTTCTTCGGGCTGCCGATCAAAACCGCCGAGACCTCACCCCATGGGATCTACACGGAATACGAACTCTACGGGCTTCTATCGGCTATGTTTGCAGCCGTGTTCTTCAACAGTGACCCGGCCAACTCCTTCAAGTTGCGAGCTCTATCGCGGGAGCTTGCTCTCGGTCTAGAACAGCTCGTGCGGCTTGAGGTAGAGACGCATGCGAAAACTGGCTGGGTTTCCGGCGTCGCTGCTCGCCTTGGTTTCGGGTCCGGTTCGCGGGATAAGTCCAAGGCGAAGCCTGGTGAGCAGGATTGGCCGACGCTTCCAGATTATGGCAGACAACTTCTCTCCCGCATGATGGAAAAGGGCAAAACGATTGAAGAATGCGTTGCCGGAACAGTTATGCCTATTAGGTGAGCGAACCCCTTGAATTTGGGTGGTTAGCGACTGGTTGAACCCCTTAAGCAAGGTGCCTGGACTAGAATGTACTAATCTGGGAATTTTAGTGCTGCGGGAGCTACGATCATGTCAGGCCTACTTTCCCAGTGCCTCGACTACTTCCTGGGAACGGGAAGGGAACATCTACCCGAACTCCATCGCTTAGCCCACGAAGACACACCCGAAGCCGACGATAAAATACTACACTAGTAAGTCCTCTAAAATAAACCAGTATCCCATATATTAACCTAATTCCCCTAGCCTCCTAGAAGGCATCCGCCTCCGAGGCACCGTCGTCGTAGCGCGCGCCGTCGCGCCCACCAGTCCCGCACAGACCATCGCCGACGACGTGCCCTGCCTGTACAACCCGTCCGACCCCAGCGGGCCAAGCCCAATCCCGAACCCAGAGTCCTCCCGCGCCGCCTCAGTCCGAACGTACAACCTCGCCCCCACGCAGCGCGCGATCATCGACCTCGTCACCGCATCCCACGACGGCACTGCTTTTCCGGACCCCGAAGCCCTGCGCCTCGACCGCCCCGTCTCGTCGTACTTACCCTGGGGCGCGGGCCCGCACAAATGTCTAGGTGAGGGCATCACGCGCGTAGCGCTCGCCGCGGCATTTAAAGTGCTTCTCCAGCTGCCGAATCTGCAGCGCGCGCCTGGTCCGCGCGGTGAGTGCAAGAGCCTGGAGTTCAAGGAGTGGCGGGGCCAGGTCGGCCGGGAGGCTGTGAGGGGAGGTGGGGATGAGTGGACGGGACTTAGGGTCTATATGACGGCGGACCAGAGTTCGTATTCGCCTGTGCCGACGACGATGCGGGTCCGTTGGGATGCGCCTGCTGGTGAGAGGGAGGCTGGGGGACGGAGCGAGAGGGGCGAGGGGTGGGTTAATGTTCGCAAGTAAGCGGGTTGACTACCTACCTAGATATTATTAAGGTTGCTATGGGTTTCGTGGTTAGTGCACTGGAAGATAGGCATGTACGTGTAAGTAAGGTGTAGGATAAAGGAAAGATTTGGCGGGATAGCTGCTTCAAAGAGGGTGGAACGCGAGACGCATGACGCAGGTCACACGATCATTATTTAGCATTCTAGCTAACACCCTCGCTCAACCACAAGTTTTTGATGGAGGGGATGGTTTCAGGGTCAAGATGTATCACTTCTCAATTCCCTATAACAGATGGATAATTCGATATCGTTTCATGTAGTTAGAATGGACTCTAAGATATATTAGGTAGTAGTGAAGGACACTCACTTTATATGGTACTCACTGCATCGCTTCAGTACTAATTTAGTAAAACGAAGTTACTTAATGCTGTAACATGTATACGAATACTGGATAAGTATATACTCCCCTATTCGCATCACCCACTCTAGGACTCTTTATACCAATTTCCAACCCGCGAGTCCTATCGAGTAATGCGAATAGGGTAATGCTATGGATATAAGTATGAACAGGTAAGATACCGACGCGGGTAGGATAAGCAATACTCAACGCCGTTGGACCCTTATTTTCATAATAACGCCAGTCTAACCGCGCGCCCACCCTTTTATATACAGACCTCGGTCTAGCTAAATCCCGCGCTTAACATCGTAGCTACCGGTTGTCGAGTCGTGAAAATCTTCGACCCTCATCGCTACTGCTCCCCGTAGTCGGCTTGGCAGCGCCGACCTTGATGCCGCGGCCCTCCCTCATAGAGTCTAGGCTTAGGTTGCTAGCGGCACTGCTGCGGCGATAAAACCGCTTGTTCTGGGTCGAAGGGCTCTGCGTTGGGGTGGTGGGATCAGGCGGGTAGTCCGCCGCACCGTCTTGGCCGCCTGCTCCGCCACTTCTCGACTTAGGTCGATCCGGCGAAGAGGAAGAGGTCGTATTCTCATCGATGGTATGGATGGGGTGAACCTGAAGATTTGCCTTCTCTGCGTTGGCAGTTGTAGGCCGAGATTTGTCTTCCGGTGTGAACTCTGAATAGTCTATGGGGTCTTCGCGCGCCTTGTGCTGAATACCTGATGTGGTCTCCTTACCGCCATTATTCTCTACCTGGCTGTTAGACAGAACAGATGTTGAGTCCGATTCCGGTGCGTCGCTGTTTCGATGTGTACTACCACCATTTAGTTCTCTACTTTCAATAGCGGCGAGGATCAGATTAGATTCAGGGTTGTAGTATAACTTACTGTTTAGTAGGATGGGGGGCATTCAGGCTGACACTCCGCGCCCTTCGGTAGCTCTCAAATTGCTCTAGGGAATGCTCTGCGCCTTTGAAGTTTTCTAGAGCGTCAAAAACATGTTGAAAAACTTGCTCATCAACATCTCGAGCCCATAGGAAGTCGAGGTGCTCATAGTGAGGGATTTCAGTGGCAACCGTCCGATTAGGTAGCTCCCTCATCATGACCTTAATGTCGACTAAGGAGTCGCTACCTCCATAGACTAAGACAATAGGGGTCCTGATATTACGAGTTGGATACTTGGCAACCTTCGTGTACTTGCTTGAAGTATTGATGGATAGGGGCGTTTGAACATCGTCGTCGTACATTTGGAACGATTGATTGCGGATAATCTGAAACCAATGAACAACCGACTTGGTACTGGTGAATGAGTAGAGGTGTGGGTAAGCGGCGAGTTTCTGGCTGACTGAGATGTTTTTAGTCCTCCAGCCGAACAAGAAAGACAGGCCCATATCAATCACTTTGATAAAAATGGGCGGATACAATATAGACTGCCACATAGTAGCAGAGCTGAGAATGGAACGCCTGCCGAAGAGGAGAAAAAGCACCTGGGGTGAAGCTTTGATGAGCGCGTCAACGATGCCATTATTCAGACCAGCCGGTGCCATTGCCGGCGCTAGCGCGATGAAGACATTAACCTGTTCATTTAGTTTGGGATGAACAGCCAAGCTAGCGAAGGCCTGTGCCGTTCCTTGGGAGAAACCGATATACGACAAGGACGGCTGCTTTGTATGTTCCAGTACGTAATCAATCGAGTCCGGAATATCATGAAGAGCGAATTCATCGATCGAAAAGTTCCAGAATTCGATCGAGGTAGGGGGGTAGTTGATTGATTTCTTGGAGTACTTGTTGCCGCGATTGTTGCCGAGCTAATACTCATCATCAGTATACACCAGTTCATCACCCGAGGAAATGAGCTTTTGAAACGTACCCAGACATCGAAGCCCCTTTCTACTAGCACAAATGGTAGGCACCTCTGGGCATCGGTAAGACAGACCCAAACCTCACTATTCATCAAGAGGCCGTGGTGAAGATATACGACGCGCTTTTTTAGACTATTCGGTCCGTCGTTGACTTTCATATCCTCTTCACCCTTCCTCCATGCTAGGCGGTGTACCCCAAGCAGATAGCCATCTTTCGTCCGCAGCACATGCTCCTCGGCTGTGTAACCGAACATGGCACATAGGTCAACAAAATCGGAGGCATTTCGAATCGACGTGGAAATAGCTATAGGTATGGTGAACAAGTATTGGCAAATAATTTGGGTGTAGGTGATTCGTACATTTCCTTCTCTGCTCAGCTCTTTTCTGCGCCGGGGAGGTCAACCTATTAAACAACCGTCGCGAAGCTCGGTAGAAGAGGTTCAATAATGATTTCGCTAGATTCGGAGCGTCAGTGTCGAAATAGTTACTGGTTGGGAGGGTATTCGCATACGAAGCGCTAGTGTCAATACTCGGACGAGGGCCTCGAGACCGACAAGAAAGAAAGAGCCTACGAGGGCGACATATTCGGCACTACATGATACAGCATTAGCTTTTTGGGGTCAATGATTAGCTCGCTGTCGGTGTGGAGGTACGAACATATCCAATCGACCAAGAAACGGTAATGGCATTTTGGCTCCTCCAATAGCTTGTACAACACCTAGCTGGCTTAGGAAGACGGTATATTCGGAATATGTTGAGCGTAGCGCTATCGCGAAAGGGTGCTCATTTTCTATATATGTAGATAATTCTTGATCGAAGTAGTAGTATCTTGGAGCGCGAAGAGTTGCGATACCCAAAGGGGATTGAACGTCGCGACTCGAAGAATTAGCTATATCGAGATGTGATTTTTGGTGATGTCACATGCGAATAGGATTGCAGCGAGCTAGACTTAACATAGAACGACGATCTATGTCTCACTACCCCATGAAGGCAAGAAGGGTATCATTTATAACAAAGAGGGCTGAGTTGTAAAGGTTACAGTTGTGAGTGGAACACTGAGTATTGTTTGGATTTTTAAGTTTGGCTAGACACAATATCAGAATCATTAAGGTCCTTCACTTTACCAACCTCATTTCTTTTCAAACCACGATGAGAAGCTCCCTCCCCTACGACGCCCTTGCTGCTCCCCACAGTGCAAGTTATGAAGAATTGAGGACCTCGATAAAAGCTACCCCTGCATTAAAGTGCATGTGCCAACTCCCCATACTTATTTCATCGACCAATCGGCTTCGTGCTAGATAATGTTTGATGCTGAGCTCGGACCAAGTAACTTTTCGCGATTGGAACATTCAACTTTTGCGATAGCATCATTCGATCGATTTGGTGGCGTTGAAGGTTCTACAACTCACAAATCTCATCCAGTCAGACAATATGCCGAGCTCATGCAAGGAGATAAGTATGTATTTATAGTACCACTTATAATCCCACAAACCCCCTAGGTTGGCATGACTTCCTTTTACTAACGGCGCAATTACCGTAGGAGCCGCACTGGCCGAATGCCTCCAGGAATCGGAGTGCGTGATGGTTCAGCGACACACAGCAGCCGAGTGCTTACGGTCGCCTCTAGCCGAGACACTCCCGACGAAATGCCAACAGCTCAAGAAAGGTTTCGGAGAGTGTAGGAGGGGCATGATTGACATGCGCAAGCGGTTCCGAGGGAATCAACCCATCACTTTCAAAAGCCTCGAGACAACCGAAAAAACGGGCGAGGGGTACCAGCTATATGCCGGACGATCCGCCTTCGCGGGCGCCGTACGACCGACAGACGGGAATGAAAAGGAACCCCAAGATTGGCGAGAGGTTGAGAACGAGAAGTATCGAAAAGAACAGGAGGCACAAAAGAAATGAGTTCAACCCGCAATAATCAGTGGCCATACATATATAATCTTCCGCATGGGCATATCGCAACAAGCATTGGGTGGCGTTGGGGTTTGAGGAGCATATTCAAGCGACTCTTTCTAGATCGGGCCGCTCATTTTACAGTACCTCTTAGTACGATTTCGAATAGTCAACTCTCTTCCAAGGTTCAAATGGTGGGTTCAACCGTGGTGCTGCCTTGAATTCATCTTGAATTACATAGGTGAAGTCTCTGCCCTTTGGGTACGGCGCTGACCGGTATGCTGGGTCAATCCACAATCCAACCGGGTGTTCTATTTACATATAGAACACAATATGGGCTCAACAATGAGTTACCTGACTACAAAACGCAATATGATGTGCTTCCCTATAAATGGATAGGCTAAGTCTAGTCGAGACTGTAGTATTCCCATCGTAGAAGCATCGTAGAAGCATCGTTAGAAACACATCCTCGACATATACCCCAATAACGCATTTATCCGATAACAGATAAGCGTCTAATAAGACGCAGATCGGTCTTGGCGGCTAAATCTTCCAAAATCGCATGACGAAACCTCATTAATCTGCCCGTTTCGCCCCATCACCAAGCTTAATGTGGTATCCAATTTGACGTGGTATGCAACTGTACAGTCTCATGGTAAAGTTATATATAGTCGGTCTATTACTATAAATCTGAGAATAGACATCGAATATCAACAAATATATTTACAAAATTACTGCTTATGCCTAGTTTCCTTTCTAGACGTATCTCAACCATATCTTAGTAGTGATCTAGCCTATATCTCTCGTGCGATCGCCGGGCACAAAAAAACCAATCTAAACACCCGCGACGTCATACCTCATTGGTTATACCAACCCCAAACTTGATGGTCCTCAATGGGTCGTCAAGAACCACCACCAGCCGGGACCCAGCGGAGGAAAATCTACGAACACCAGGCTCTGCGACGAGCCCTGATCGCAATCGTCGCCGTCCTCACGATCATAAACATCGCCCTGTTCTGGTACCGGTACTCGAGCCCCAGCTACCTACTCTCCCCCATGGCGCACGAAAACAGCAAGCCCAAATCGCCGCTCATGAACCCACCGCTCCTCGCCTCCTTGCCCTCCTCCGCGCTCCCGAAGCCCCACGGCGGCGCTAATAGTCCACGACTTATAATCATCGGGGATGTCCACGGCCAGCTCTCCGCGCTCGATGCCCTGCTCAAAAAGGTCGGGTTCTCAGCGGTCCGCGACCAGGTAATATTCACAGGGGACATGGTGAACAAAGGCCCGAACAGCGGCGGCGTCGTCGACCGGGCGCGGGAGATCGCGGCCTGGGGCGTGCGCGGGAACCACGAGGAGCGGGTATTGGGGGCGTGGGCTCGGGCGGAAGAGAAGAAATCACAGACACAATCGCAAGCACACCCACAAGCACAATCAGAAATAGAGGAACAGGCGGAAAAAAAGGGGAAGGGAAAACACAAAGCGAAAGATTCGAAAACCGAAGCCCAAGACTACGCCACCGCCGCGAGCCTAACGTCCGCGCAACGCGCCTGGCTCGCGAAGCTCCCCGTGATCCTGGAAGTGGGCACGGTATCCCCGTACTTCGGGAACGTGCTAGTTGTGCACGCGGGTCTCGCGCCGGGCGCGATATTAGAGAAGCAGGACCCGTGGGTTGCGATGAACATGCGCACGCTCGTAACCTCCACCCCCTCCAAACTCGAGTCCGCAGACGCGGCTGTACACTATACCCCGAGCGAAGGCCGCGAGGGCCGCCCGTGGGCGGAGGTCTGGGATGAGATGCAGCGGGGGAAAGAGGTAGATGAGCAGACGGGAGCGAAGAGGACGCCGATCACGGTGGTTTACGGCCACGATGCGAAGGCTGGGCTCAGCGTGCGCCGGTATGCGTTTGGGCTAGATAGCGGATGTGTGAAGGGCGGGGAGTTGACCGCGCTTGTGTTTGAAGCTACGGGTCCTGATTCTGCTTCGACTTCTACATCTCCTTCTGAAGAAAAGGCTAACGATGGGAAGGGGGCGATACCGGTACATGAGCAAGCAGAAGCAGCGAAGCACGGTATTATACATAGACTTGTCAGTGTGCGCTGCGAGGCGGCTGCGCCGGTTGACGATAAAGGGGGGAAGAAGGATAAAAAGGATAAGAGCAAAGACAAGACAGATGGGAAAGAAAAGAAGAAATAAGAAACTAGAAATATTTAAGATGAGTAAATACAGGACCCGCGAGGCTTGTAGTCCTCTCATGATCAGTTGTACAAAGATTTGGCGGCGAAGACGATATACGGATAGTTGTTGCCGGACTTACTTGCATAGCG
Organism: Hypomontagnella monticulosa; assembly: GCA_902825475.1. Classification (NCBI taxonomy): domain Eukaryota; kingdom Fungi; phylum Ascomycota; class Sordariomycetes; order Xylariales; family Hypoxylaceae; genus Hypomontagnella; species Hypomontagnella monticulosa. The sequence goes on from CADEBF010000007.1 coordinate 2,660,990, forward strand.
ATGGCATTTCTGAATTTCTACAATGCATATATCAAAGACAGCATTTATACAGATATGATTTCTTGCATTATGATTCCATTTCATGAATTAAGACAATGTCATAAGTCAATCGCGAGCATTGATTACTCTCTAAATTCGATTTTTGACTATGGACGCCTAGCAGAACCAGCTTTTATGTTCTACCAAGCAATTCCTGTATAACTGTCCCATATTATCCCGGAAACGAGTGGCAAATTCAATTATGCATCCTGGACCCCAAAACAGCCGACACTCATTAATGCATAACCATGCCCTGTTGTCCCCAATCCGTTGGCTTCCCAATTTATGCCTGGATCTTGCTCTTGATGATGTCCTTGAGGGTGACGGCGTCGGCGGCGAACTTGCTGATGCCCTCGCGCAGCTTCTCGACGGCCATTTGCTCCTCGTTGAAGTCGAAGCGGAAGAGCGACTCGTCGCTGATGTAGGTCTTCTTAGCGATGTTGAGTGATGAGGCGCTAGAAGCATCGAGCTTCTTAGGGACAGGAGCAGTCGAGTTCAGCAGCTCCTCAAGTAGGTTGGGCTATATGCATGGTTAGATCTATTTAATAAAGCTAAGCAATTTCAAATAGGAAGGGGAGACCTACGGAGATGGTCAGGTAGTCGCAGCCAGCAAGCTCGGTGATCTCGCCAGTGTTTCGGAACGAAGCACCCATGACGATGGTCTTGTAACCGTACTTCTTGTAGTAGTTGAAGATAGCCTGGACAGACTTGACACCAGGGTCCTCCTCCTTAGCGTAGTCCTTCTTCGTCGCAGCCTTGTACCAGTCGAGGATACGGCCGACGAAGGGGGAGATGAGGAAAGCACCGGCCTCGGCAGCAGCAATGGCCTGGACGAGAGAGAACATGAGGGTCAAGTTGCAGTTGATGCCGTGGTCACGCTGTAGGATCTCGGCGGCCTTGATACCCTCCCATGTTGACGCAATCTTGATCAGAATGCGGTCCTTGGAGATACCTTGCTCCTTGTACAGCTATACAGGATTTCATTTCAGCATGCCGTAACACACATCACTCAAAGTTCAGAGTGGGACTTACGTCGATAATGTGAAGAGCCTTCTCAACCGAGGCCTTGGTGTCGAAAGAGAAACGGGCGTCGACCTCAGTCGAGACCTTGCCAGGAATGATCTTTAGAATTTCCTTGCCGAACTCAACCAGGAGTCGGTCAAGAGCAGCATCGACTTGGCTGTCGACGTCACCACCCTTGCCCTTGGCATACTCGACGGCAGCGTCGATCAATTTGGCGTATTCGGCCTTCTTGGACGCGGCGAGGATGAGAGAAGGGTTGGTGGTAGCATCTTGCGGCTTGTACTTTCCGATGGCTAGAGCTTCTGTTAGTATTGATTGTTTTCTAATGAGACGACGATGTACGGTGGGCGAATTGGCTCGCTTGTCGTCGTCTAATGGAGGATCTTCAATGCGGGATATACTGACTGGCAAAGTCACCTAGAAGTAACGGTTAGCGTCATCGTTCATTGTTCAACCATTGACTCGTTGTAACTTACCAGAGTCGCAAACAACGACCTAATCAATAGCATGGAAAAGTCAGTAAAGCAATTACCAATTGTAAGGCTAATAGTAAGGGCTGATGTTCTATGTCTTTTTTTTCGACCAGCAGTTTTGGGGAGATCCCCTTATCCACCAGCTCAAAAAACTCACGATGGAGGGGCAATGTAGGTTGAGGGGTAAACGGAACTCACCGTGCCGGAGGCCTTGAGCTGGTCGAGAGAGCTAGACATTGTGAATGTGTAGTATTGGGATATTCCGGGGTAATAATGTGTCTTCAGAAGCGATCACAGAGAGAGCAATACGATACGAATCGATTGCAATGTAGTTGTAGAGTCCAAGTTGTTTGAGGTCTGAGACAGGTTGTTGGGAAGAGAGACGGATTAGTCCCTATTATTATTATTACATTATTTGCCCGCGATGGCGATGGCGGGGCAATATCAATGGGACAAGCGTCATATGCCCACAAGTACTATGGGGTACAAATCAAACAGTTCAGTTTTACATCCACCTCCATGTAGCTCCCCGTACTAGCAGATTCCTAAAAGCACCTGATTTTCCATCGTGGATTTTTCTTTCCTTTTCGGCCTGAGCTCTCACTTTCTTTTACCCCTCCATGACATTCGCCGATTCATCCCATTCGCTACCGGCCCTTGTCAGCCACCGAGCTACTTGAGTATAAAGACATCCGGGTGGCGTTGTACAAATTCTATTGTACTCACATGGATTCAGCTGTCGAAATAGTAGAGCTGGTGCCCATATCGACCGTTACGGAGAAACCGAGGGAACCCGTTTCAGTACTGACAAGCAATAAACAGCCCATTACTCAGGTATTCCCAAAGGATCCTAATATCCCCCGGATTCTTCTCGTCTTCCTATCACCCATCGCCAATATTAAAAAGTACCGACTCACTGGGCACTCACTTATGATAAGTCGGATCCGAAGCGCATACGGACGTATAAGTTACGTATGGATTACTGGGAGCCTCAGATGAAACCCATCCATCGCTCAATGGTCCTTACTCAGCCAACCACATCGACATATCGCCATCTCCGTGCGCTCCACGTGGGGTCGCCATTGCATCCTAGGAGCTAGCGCATGTACCTAGCTACGTTCCGTTTGATGCTCTCCGCCAAGCCCAGCTTCACGACAACAAGTGCCTCAAATAACTGTTGAGAGGGAAAAACCCGGTCGCCCTAACTATTACTGTATATTTAATTATATGCCCCGTTCGAGGTCCTTGGCAGGGATCGAAATTTTCTGTTACGGCAGCCGGCAACCGATTATCGGCGCTCCCCGTTCTTAGGTTCGTAGACGGAATTTTGGAATGTAAGCGATTATCCTAGCAAGCAAATTGGATTTCAAATACGTAGCAAATGATTACGCAAATCGCATCGCATGTGTTGGCGCAGGAATATGTTGTAGGTCACCTGGGAAAGGTAAGTCGTTTGAGATAGGAGTTTAGAGCTGATGTCTATCCAACTGCGCTTGAACGTCGTAGCCATGACAGTATGCGTGCGTGCTGTTACATTTGATCACCATCTACTCTGTCGGTACCTCTTAAATCCGGGATCTTGGGTCGAAACATCATCCGCTTGAACCAGAGCTACGATGGTCATGGATAAAATACGTCAAGTCACTAATGGTCGAAAAGCAAGCTCGTAAAGTATGTAGCATCACAACGCATGCACTATGCATTTAATTTCCTCTCGAAGAAGACTAGGTATTTATGTGACATGTAACTTTTTATTTCCATATCCACGACGTAGTCATTTTTTTCATATCCCCCATGCCATGCCATGCCATGCAAGCGCAAGAACGTAAATGCCAGCGAGATCCAGAGCAAGTCTAAGGAAAGGAGACGCATCTAGGAAGGCAGAGCAAGTAAGAGTGGAAGTTCCGGAGTAAGTATGTACGTAGTCTAGTCCTCAGTGATATCACCATACTCCCACATACCCATACGGTCGGCCTTAGCCTGGGTCTCGACCTCGCGGAGCTTGCGGAGGACCTCCTCGGAGGCGCGGCCGCGCTCCCATGCCTTCAATTTCTTGGGGACCATGGCGTGTCCGTTCGCTACCACGTCCTTATTGATGGAATCCGCGAACGTCGTGCCTGCCTTTTTCTCGTCGAACAGGGTAATGTAGCTCAAGCCTTCCTTATTATCCACGAAGTCAAAGCTAGCGACCAGCGAGCGTCCATCCGTAGCCTCTGCGATGAAGGTCAATGCGTCGTTGAAGTAATCGGGGGCCGTGGGGAGTTGGATGAAGGATAAAACCGCGTCGGTGGCTTGTGCCTTCAGCTTCTGAGTTGTGAATTGCGGCTGGTCTAGGGCGCGCAGGTTGGACCACGGGATCTTCTCACTGTTGCCGTAGTCGATGTAGACAACCTCGGCGACCTTGGCGGCCCGGTCATTCGACCGCACGCGAGCGCGGTACCACTGGCCGTCGGCGGAGAACTTGGCGGCGACGAACTCACCCGCCTTCGGGGGGTTGGTGAGAGGCTTGCTGTTCTTGCTGTCGAGGTGAAACTTCTTGAACTCGTTCATCATAACCTCCAAAGCAGAAGTGCCCTTGCCAATCTCCTGGATTTTAAGCTTGCCGTTCGAGTCAATGTTCGTGACTACGACCTCCCGGTAGTCCGCAGCTCGCTTGTCTGAGGGCGCGGCCTCGTTAGAAGTCTCCGGAGCGGCGGCCTCTTCCTCGGCATCTTCGTCTTGTGACGGGTCCCAGTCGTGCCACATGCCCTTTCGCCCCTCCTTAGCACGCTTCTCGGCGGCTAACAGCTCGTTGGCGTTTCCGGCCTTCTCTGCTGAGTACTGGTGGACGGAAGCAAATCCCTCCTCAACTAGGAGCTTCGCAAAGCTCTCACGGTTGATGTAAAGGTCGCCGATGAAACCGCCGACTTTGTCAATATCGTGGATATCGATCTCACAGTCACGTTGATTACATCGTCGGTTAGCAAGGTCTAGAGCTTCTTGACCGAACGGCTCTCCCTTCTCCTGGGGTAATCGAGGGGCGCGAGGGGCACGGACACCAGCGAGAACCATGGTGAGCTTAACGCCTTCTCGGGGAATGAGGATCGTGAATCGGGAGCCGGCCTTGCAGAAGTCAACAATCGCAGGTACCTTCTTCTGGCGTTGAAGAGTTGATAGCTGAATCTTGGCTTTCTGTACCGACTCGGAAACATCGACGTATGTCTTGGCTTTCGAGGGCTTTCCAGACCACATGCCCTTGCCCTCCTCCTTGGCCTTCTCCTGTGCCGCAAGCAACTCGTCGTAATTCGGGGCCCTGTCAGTGTCGTCCTTGCGGTGTCGGATCACAGAGCACCATCCATCCTGGACTAGCATCAGATTGATGTTCTTGCCCTTTTCGGTTACAGTAGCAACGTCACGAGCTTCAAAGTCGTCGCTAGCGGGTCGGTGTCCATCGATAGAAACCTTCACGTGCTTGCCAATGAGTTTCTTTCGTAGGTACTCTTTGGCTTCGTCTCTAAAGGGGGCCTCAGCGGGGTCGTTGGTCCTGGGACCGCGAACACTGCTGAGGTTGATTCGCTTTTCAGCACCGGTCTTAGTGCGAACAAAGATCGCATCCGCTCCTTGGATCTTGGAGACGATCATGTCCGAAGAGCTTCCACCTTCAGCCCTTGCGACGTGATCTTTGTGAAGACGGATCTTGCCAGCTTGCGCCTTCTTTTCCGCAGCTCTTAAAGTAGCCATCTTCTGACCCAGCATAGTGGAGTGGAAATCATTGCATCTCGCTAGTCCGTCAGCGAGCAAGAATTCCGCAATGCTTCCACGAGGGTGCAAGACAGAGGCGATTAGCTGTCCTTGCGGGCTGGTGCCAACGATTTCGACCTTCACATCGCGTTGTAGAAGTCTTTGCTCGACATACAGTCGTGCCTCGTTTCCGAATTCCTCTGCAGGCTGGGTCTGGCCAGTTGACTGGTTGACCCGCTCTGTGGAAGGCGCACGGATACCGGCGACAAGGGTCATAAGCTGTGAGTGCTTCTTATCGGACAGCTTCAGGCGTATGAGGAGGCGATCGCCACTGAGAACGCGCTCGACCACTCCATCGACGGCTTTGCCTTTCCACTCATTAATATCGAGGGAGCTGGCATCGTTTTGGACTTCAATAATGCCGCCAACGCCTTCCCAAAGGCCTTTTCCTTCGCTCTTCGCCGACGCCTCCAGGGTACGCAAGGTCTCGAGTTGTTGAAGGACATCCTCCGACTCCTCTTTTCGGCCGGCATCTTCTCGAACCTTGAGCCAGCCAGCCTTAACCAACTCGTCCGGCAGTTGGGTGCCATCTTGCAACCGGGCAATACCATATTCTCTTCCGGAAGGAACGGCGTAAAGAATGGTACACTGAATGGCCTTTCCGACGACCAGTTTCCGAAGGTACTCCCGTGACTGGAATGCAAATGGCTCGTCGCCATCTCTCTTGAGATGGGGTCCAGTGACGAAAGCCAGAGAGAACTGACGCTCGGCGCTCGGGTTGTTCTGGCTGGTCAACACCAAGGTGTCGCCGCTCATGACCGACTTGACATTCGCAAAGAATTGTTTCGCCATATTGATATTGGTAAAACAGTTTAGACAATAGGGATAGAAAATAAGGGAGAGGGGGAGGAGATATTATTATAAGAAATTTGGGAATCTGTCCAATAGTTAGTAAAGCATTTTATACAAGGACTGGCGTTGTAAATCTTCCTTAAGGGTTGACAGTGTTTATTATTGGAAACCTTCAGGCGGGTCTACATGTGTTCGGGTAGGTACCGTAAAACTCAATGACTCTGTTTTGAATGGTCTACAGAGATAGGAAAAGTAACGTAGGGTGTAAGTTTCGATCGTGACAATGCCAAACAGCGTGCGCTGGCTGCCAATCACGATGTATAAGTCTAAACAGCTGTGCAACGCTTGGTACAACGCAGAGTCTAATCTCTTTTAAGCTTTTAAAAGCTTTCATGGTACGATAGACTATTTTCTGCGTCGTTAAAGACGTCAGGTGACAATGGGTAAGGATGAATGGACTATCTAAGGTTGAATGCAACTGGTATCTCATTTAAACGGAGGCGGCGGCTCCTATGTTTGTGCCTACATCCTCATGCGCCGTGAGAGTGTTGTTCATGGCTTGTGCTTGAGCGGGAAGGGACATAAGGAAGATCTGAGATCGTGTGCCGCTCGGCAAACCGCAGTATCAAAGTAAGTATGCCGGCACGCGACATGAACACCACCTTTCTCGCTTGATTGGTGTTGTCGTTTGTTATCGGAGCTAGGGGTATGGATGGGAACTTGGGAGGAGATATCTTAGAGTCTGAGTTAAGAAAATCATATGCTTATTGAACTTACCCAAACAAGTTGGATAGTCGAGGGAAGTGTAACGTTAAATAGAATAAAATTTTAAAGCATCCAGGTTGAGTGAGCTTGGGCTAGGTTACAAGAAGCCAGCGTTTTTCAGAAAAATCGATGGCTTGAAGCTCAAAATGCATCTGTCGTGTGCGCTTTCGATTTTGACAACTTTCACTAATTTGTGGGGAAGGCCAAGTCTTGACTCGTGAAAGCTGGGGGATAAGTCGAGACCGAGCTCAGGGGTTCCCCCCTTAAGCGAGGGAAGATTGATGCGGCACCACCTCTCAAGGCGGCTGACAGCGGGAGGAAGATCTAATTGGAACAACAGCTGCCAGATGGGGGTATAGTCTTCGCCCCCATCTGCCCCTCCTTTGTCTGAGACTTGAGCGGGGTACTCAGCATCTTTGACGCGTTTTTATCGAATTCAACGGACTGAAAATTCAAGATCAGCAGTAGACGGCCGAAAATAGCAAGTACAAAAGGTCGAAAATTTGGAGGGTGACGTGAGCCTGGTTCAAGGGGTTCATACGTGTAAGTCTGCTATTCCACAAATAGTATTGAGCTATGGTGCTGTCGGTAAGAATGGTATGGAGGGGTAACAGATGCAGATCTGACAGCCAACTAACATGAAGTAGCTAGACTAGGTAGATATTAAAATACCTGGATACCTACCGTATATAGCTATAAGCCAGATAAATATCAATATATGTTTATAGTAACACCAGTATAACAAGTCAGAGATAGATTGTATCCAATATGCTTCTTCGAAACGATATCAATTTTTATTTAGAGAAGAGCTATAGTCGACTATACGATATTCAAACTCATTCCACTAAATCAAACGTTATTCGCTAGATTTCCTTATATTGGATAAAATTTTAGTTGGAGATGCCAATGACACCTGAATAATTAATTTTGTTAGTCGGGAAGTCATATACATTTAAACCAATATTTAGCAACTTACCGCAAGCGGGTCGGGTACCGGCGTTACCAGTCTTGAGGGACTCCTCGTTTCCACCCTTGCCGAGGTCGTCAGTACCGGAGTGGCAGACAACGGTTCGCTTCATCCGGAGTTAGTATATTGTATGTACAGCATAAATGTCCTAGAGTTTGAACCACTTACGCCGATAATGCTCTCGGGTCCGATCAGCTTAACGAGCGAATCTTGAAGAGAGCCCTTGGCGTTACCCTGAGCATCAGTGACGATGTTGCCGAGGTCACCGACATGGCGAGTCTCGTCGGTTCGGTCGCCGTGGGTCTTGCCATGGGGGTTGACTATATTTGAAATTAGCCATTCGGCTCTGTCCGGACATCATTCCGGATGTGTCACATACAGTGAGGGCCGGCGGACGTGCAGCCGTTGGTGTTGTCACCGAAGGTGTGGATGTGCATGCCACGCTTGGCATTAGGGTCGTAGCCGGTGATGTCCCATGAGATAGTGGTAGGGGCAGTCTCGGAGGCCTGCTCGAAGGTGATAGTTCCGGAGACCTTGGAGTCACCACGGACGACACAGACTATAGAAGTAGAGTATACGGTTAGCCATGACTCAGATCATTGTGAACGAGTGGACTAAAAGACACGCGGCAAGGGGGGTTTCCACAGATGAGATCTAGTAGATCTAGTAGGTCCAGCAGAGAAGCTTCCCCGACAGGTAGAAATCAACCCAACGGTTCGGTTTGGCTCATTACCTATAGGTTGCTTCCCGGCGCAGCGTGCCCAACAGGGTGTCCATCCAGGTCATCCCATCGCAGGGCTTGGTGTACAGCAGGGACTACTAGTCGACGAAATGCGCTCAATCATGCTCATGCAGCCATGCTCAAAGCGGAAATGATGGAATTGACGGTAGTTTAAATAACGGAGACTCTTCCACGTACCTGCTTTGACCATTTTGACTGATTTTGTCTTGCTTTCGAATTGTTAAAACTAGAGTCCGGATGTAAGTGTTATTTCTGGTGGGCGGGATGACGGTCAATTTTTATGGAAGAGGGGAGAAGAAGTGAGGGGAGCTTTCTTCAGTCTAATTTGTACTTGAAGAGGGGACATCTGGATCTCGGAGAGCGATACCAGGGTCGGCTATCATTACCTTACCTACGGTACTCACGGCCATTCAAACCACTCACTAACGGGAACTTTACCTGCCTTACATAACTCGTTTCACCACGAAAAAGCACTTGAGAGCCCTCTTCTTTACTGCTCTGCTGCTGTACCGGAGAAACGCAAGCACGCTATCTCGACAAGCTAGTACCTAGCACTTTACCTCTTGTTGTCAAGGTGGGGGTTTCCACAGCATGCTATAGGAAGTTGTCCCCGCTTTACGTCGTTGCCGTCATAGCTGGTTGGACGGTGCTTACAAATGATATCATTTTCCCGTCAGAAGCTCGGTCTTTACTGTTGGACTCGGACTTTATCCAAGTACATAGTAGTACGGCAGCTGCAGAGCGAAGACGGAGCCGGGACTTGGGAGCATCTGGAGCTAGAACTGCATGTAATGAAGTATCATTACAATCCGGATGCTTTATCTTGATGGTCAATGTTCTTCAAGATGTGGCTGATACGAAAGGACGTAATCGGACCCGAGGCTTCTTTTGATTTTGGGATAAGTACAAGCCACCATTTCGACATCTTTTAAGCTGAATCATCAATGGCCAGACTTACATTTAGCCGGCTACCGGACGTCCTAAGTGTATGGATAGCTGAGATCACGTCATGGCTGGCAATGCTGAGTAACAGCAATGCGGAATCTCATTCGGAGTCATTGGTAACCGTTGTCCTACCCACACGTAACCCCAAGTACCCCCTTCAAGAGACGCGACGAGATATCTGGAAGAATGCCTCGGATATGGGACGGAGTTGCTCAACGGGAGGGAGGAGCCAGCTGAACCGGAACGCATTCTGCGCATATGGATTGGCTAGGTGAAACATCAAAGATGCAAGACTACTAGACAAGCCACTATATAATACGTCCTCGTCCCATCCTAAGGGGTCATGAGAGACGGTAACCAAAGCTTGGCTGCGTTACTGGCTTTTCTATTCGACGAATACTTGAGGCTTGGTCGCTTATGTAAGTGACACACTTTTCAAGAATTCATTATGAGTTGAACGCAAACATTCAAGATCGGACCGGTATGCCTAATGCGTGGTTCTTCCTCGAAGGCGAATTATTCATGAGCTCTCGTCTAGATTCGATGGTTAGACTACACGTGATATGCTTGAATATATATGGGAACCAATAATGTAGTGGTATTACCGAGGATAGAAATGAAGGTACATATCTGCTCCCGGGGAGCTGCTTCATGGAAAGAATGAGAGCCGTGGTCATCAGAAACTTTGAAGGAACAATGGTAACGATAGTCTATACTAGGCTTATTAAGCTAATGTCGAATAGAATCATTTGAAGAGGGTATCTTAGACAATGAGGCAAAAAATCATGGGTAAACGCATTCCGCCTTATTGCGGTTCGAGCTTGCGTTGCCTGGTTGCAAATTCGCCCACCAACGTTGTAGCTACTGAGGGAAGCGGAACTTCTCTTAGAGATTAAACCTAAGCAAGGGTGCCCGTATTCATTAAGAATTGTGACACCGCGCTAGGTAGTTTGGTGTTCTAGGCTGCCGAACCCCAAACCACGTTATATTGGCCCGGCGTAATGAATGCTACGAGGTTGGCTGATCGATGACTACATCGCACGCGGATCTGGGGCTAGATTTGGATAATCCTGGGGCCGTGACGCCATGGAGACATGTTTCATTGCCGTCGAACGGTTCTCTGCGGTGCGACGACGCAGCCGTCATGCATCCTAGAGGCGAAGGGCTCCCATATGGAAGGAGATAACGCACTAGCTCTATGGGCTACCTCAGCTGTTATCGGCCATGCGCGTACATATATTGCATGTGTTACCATCAATTGATAGTAGCTTGAGCCAACGTTAGGGATATCCCCTTACATTAAGTTCGGATAGTAGGGTCTAGAATATAGTTAATTTTTACTCATGTTCCGATTTAAGGTGATACGGGCTATTCGGCAACCGTTGAACCGGAACCTAATTTGGACTGATTTGGACTGGAGCTCGTTAAATTTAGATCAACGGTTCAGCCCTACAATCCCGGATCACAATGTGGTCTCAGCATATTATGAAATAAGAGCTTATCGTTTCGAACACTTATTATGGAGTCTAGATCCCGACATTAGCAGATTAGTTACTATTTCATCGAACTATACTCGGGAGTCAAACCGATTACCGACTATGATACCTACAGATAAAAATGCGAATGGAAGAATGAAGGTATAGCTTGGCAGCGGGTATTATCCTGTAATCCTGTGTATCAAGACGTGGCCGCGTGGTACTGGAAGTGCTGGCGCTACGGCTAGTTACGAAATACTAAGCCGAGTCGAATGTCGAATGATATATCAAAGACTCAGTATTGGAACTGCAAATAAAGGAGAACAACCCATCAAGCTAATGCTTTCCATTTTATGAATGGCGGTAGAGTTGAAATCTGATTCCGTAATGACTACTAGGTGATGGTGATACTATTCGTATAAGCACCAATGATTTGGCTTCTAGAAGGCTGGAGTTCCACCACTATTAATCCACTGTCGACTGAGTTCCAGCATATGTAGATAAGATAGAATAATATATACCTAAGAGGATAAACTGACCATTTCCGAAGTAAAGGGGTTATATCTGCAAAGAAAACGATGCAAGGCTAGGGAGTAGTAATTGTTACGATTTAGAAGGATGAGAGACTGAAGGTTTGGCTCTGTTGGTTCGCTAAGTGCATCTCAGACCAGGGAGCATGGCAATCCTACCCCTAAGTCATGTTGATGTAGCGATTGGGTCGTTTACCAGCAATCCAAGTGTCAGCACTACAATAGGATACAGCGATGTATCAATTTTGCTTCATCCCTATGCTTATCGTAGGTAATGGGTAACACGTGAATAGACTATGTAATTCTTGCTGATTTCGACTGTTCCGGCTCCTTTGGGCAGGTTTCGAGAAGACTTGTCATGTATGAACCTGTTCGTGACTATAAGAATCGTATCACTCCTTAAGCTATTTGTTTAAAAGGAGATTTGCTGAAGGATTGCATCTCTGTATAAGTGAATCCACAGTGACAGGGTATATTGAACATGTACCTTATTGTTCATCTTATCGGCTACCCAGCACAGTACATCTCGCAGATGTGATAACATTACTAGGTAATCAGAATCTGCACTTCCATCAGTGATAACAAAGCTGGCTATTGGAGTCTTGACATTCTAGAACATGATAAAGAAGGTAAGTAAGCAAAGAGGCAAATTAGTTGGTTCAAATGTTATAATTGTGCACAGCCTTCTAGAAAAGCCTTGATGGGGGAACGAGTCGATATGAAGCTTGTGGCTTGGATTCTTTGGTGGTAGCGTGGCAGCATGGCAGGAGGACCCTTGGAGGGGGGAGCTGCTCATGGATGATCCACTCGCCGGTTAGCCATTTGAATGATTTGCCTACAGCACAGGTCCAAGCCCACCTACACATTGATGCCCACACTCGCCCACTTTCCCACCACCGGACCACGCCTTTACCGACCCTTCCCAAAAGAGAACCTTAGAACGCCCAATACTAACAGCTGGAAGAACAGACCCCAAGTCATTCAATTCAGCCCAGCCCACCTCGAATAACCCAAAGTTCTCCAGCTACCAAACATTCATCCAAGTCCAAGACCAAAACCGAATCCGAATCCCTACAATCGCGCAACGGAATGGTCATGTTTGTCATGTCCGTTCTCTTTATTCCTGGCCTGACACATCCTACCTAGTACTTAATAATAAAGGCCTTGTTCTGTATCGCTATAATACTATTTCTTATACCTATTTCGATATATCATCAACACCGACTTCTTTTGCGCGTGGTAAAGATTTTAGGACGTCGATGCTTTGTCGCTTTGGCTTTTGACCTTTCTAGTTCATCGGCCTGCGACCGATTTGCCAACCTAGACGGCAGGTCATTTGCGCCGTACGGATGCTTAAGGTTACCTGTGCATCATCTAACCTAAGTGTCTTTCCAATTTCCCGAAGACAAAACTCTGTCCCAAGCTTCTGAAACTAGAGCCTATGAGAATGCATGCTATCCAATATTGGTCACAATAGAGTTCTAGTCCGCCAACACCTATCAATGCGACATCACCGTGAACCTACTCGTTGATACCCGAGATACCTACCGCACCGTTAGCCGTTGCGCAACGGTCTTGCGCCCCAGTCAATATGTCATTTCGAGACAATGACCAGCGCCGGTATGGCCATGTTCCTCCTGTTCAGTATCCCGTCGCAAATCGGCCTTCGCAAGACCAGTCATCGTATCCGACCCGGCAGCCGAGTTTCAATAGCGGAGATGATTCAACCGTAACTCGTCAAAGTTACCAGCCGACCTTGAATACTACTGCCGCAGGGCTTGGCACTCGCGATGAGCTGTTCCTAGCAAGCCCATCTGATCCTCACAGATCCAACTATGGCAATTCAAATGTCGCTATGGCAGGATACCAGCACCAGTATCAGCCCTCAACGCCACCTACGCCGTCCACATACAATCCCCAGGCCTTTCCTCGATCTCAGTCTACTTCCCTACCTTATCATCCGCATCCGTCAGCAAATAGATGGGGTCAATCGAATACGCCTGCTGCTCCCTATAGTCCGACTTCTGCGACTCCGAATAATTTCAATCATGCCCCGTATAACCCCGCCGCATATTCTGGCGGAGCTCCTCCCCAACGTCAGTCGACGTATGCTGGCTATACCACTTACAATAACCACCAGTCCTATGGCTCGCCGCCATTAAACCAATCGCCTTATTTCCAGTCCCAGCCGACGTATGCTCCTCCTTCCACCCACTCGGCGCAGTCTTCCACCCCTCCAACCACCTATCCTACCAATTATGACCGCAATACCTATGGTTCGGCCTATCCCTCTGCCACAAGCGCGGCGCCTCCAACTCTCACGACTAGTTACGATTCTTTGCAGCCGCAGTATACTACGAGCCATTCGAACGACGCCACAAGCCCACAAGCCACATTTTACTCGTCTGACTCGTCCACATCTTCCCAGGCGCCATATCCAACCCATTCACAGATACCCGTCGGCCCGAACTACTCTGCTAGCGACCCGCATTCGTTCTTGAATCGTACGTCGAGGTCGAATTCGGCCGCGTCGCCTGTACCGTCACCCTCGGCTCATTCGCAATCAGTAACCGGTTTAGCAAGGCATCCTACCAATGCGCCATTGCCTAGTCGGCCAGTCGATAGCATTGCGGAGGAGCCATATACCTCCAATGGTACTTCTGCTCCTAGTATAACCGAAGAATACATCACGCAGGACAGTATCATGCAAGATATTGAAGCTGAGCTAAGGAGGGCAAGGAATGGTTCGCTACACAACCGGCCAGCAGCCTTCGATCAGCGTAATGGCGCTCTTCCCGAAGGAGATCTGCAGAATCTACGACGGTTAACATCTAATGCGAGCTATCATTCGACCGCTACTACATTAATCAACCAGGATGAGGGATCTGGGGTTAACCGCTATTCTTCCAACGCCTCGACTTTAAATAGAAACCACTCGAATAATCCGTACGCATACGAGGATTACGATGGTGACGAAAGTGACCCTGAGGGTGCTGCTGGAGCTTGGGCATTGCAGCAGGCTGAAGAGGACGATCGTCGCTTTAGTTCGGTGGGCGGAACGTTCCCTTATTTTAGCCAGCCAGAGGCACCCGCGCAACAGACTCTCCCGACCCATAGAGAGGAGCCGAGTAGCGACAGCGATTACGCCGGAATGGATCTTGGTCTTATGGGCGGAGGGTACGCCGGTAATCTAACATATGATAACAATCTCGGATCGCCTCCCGCTTCAGAGACAACTCCAGGTGATACTCAGGCTCTGCCGACCCCTCGTAGTAACCATGCATCCCAGAGGAGTCATGGAAGCAACAGGTATCCAGCCTTCGAACAAGCCGATGTAGATTACGAGGGCACTGGCGGTCTACAGCCGCCTACCGCACACCGCTTGAGCTTTGACGAGGGTGAGGAACGCGTTTCGCTCCATTCAAGGCAGAGTGGCAGCGATTCTCCTCCGAAAGAAGACTACCCAGATATGTTCTACCACCCAGGTTTGTCGAATCGGCCGCTTCCGGCTATCCCCGCTAGCTCGGATAGCAGTTCAATGTTGTCTGTTCAATCGCCTAGCCGAGCTGGGCATCAACACGGCTATTCTCTAAGCGTGGATTCCCGCCCATATACAGGTCCAGATGCCCAGTACGGCCAGAATGCACAACAGCTTCAAGTTGAGCGGTCTATTTCCTTGTCTAGTCACAGCACCTCGCCGCACGTTCAGCCACCGGGTAGGTCGAAGACCGATGCGACCGAAGACCGAAATGCGCGGTTGAGGCACATGAGACAGCAACAACAATTGGCGGCTCAGCAAGGACTTCCGTATGAAGGCTACGATACAGGGACGGGTTCATCGATAAATTACGATGTGATAACCCTGCCAAGCGGTCGGCGACGGAAGTTCCAGCCGGAGAAGCTTACTATAGTCGATGTCCGTTCTTGCTCAGAACCCTGGGCCTTGAGTGGTATCGCGAAGTGGATTCGGGAAATGGCAGAGGGCGAGCCTGACTTGAAGAGGAAAACTCTCGAGGACGGCCTTGTCAGGCTATTCTGCTTAAAAGTCCCGACGATGAACGTGGCTGATGCTGAAGCACTCGGTACCCAGGTCGCCGACTCCATGTTAGAAGCTGGTATCCTTGTTCCAGAGGAAGAGTGGCTTAAGTTCGGCCCTGGCTCCATATCGGGCGTACTGTGGCAGTTGACTGGTTCCGGTTGTTATGCACCAAAGCTACATGAAATCGATGACGATATAACAGGACACGACGTACCAGCGCGCTGCTATTCTCATCATTGCACTAGGACTCTGAAGAAGGCCAATTTGGATGATCTTATTTCTAATGGCGTGAAGACAATCGACTGGGCGACATTCTATAATATGACCAAAGAGAGCATAGAAGGCAAGGACAAGAAAGAAATTTCGCGGCAGAATATCCTTCACGAAATCGTTACTTCCGAAGAAATGTATATGGATCGCCTTGAAGTTCTTCGCATCCTATACCGAGACAGGCTTCTCCAGACCCAGCCCAGGATTATTGCCGAAGGCAGGATAGAGAAGTTCGTCAGCAATGTCTTTGGCAAAGCTGATGCAGTCCAGCAGGTCAATATGGACCATTTGCTAGCTCAGCTGAAATATCGACAAAAAGAACAAGGCCCTTGGGTCGTGGGCTTTAGTGACATATTCAGAGAATGGGTTCGAAAGGCTAAGATCGCATACGTTGATTATGCCTCCGCTTTCCCCTATGCACGATATATGGTCAAGAAAGAAGCAGAAAAGAACTTCCTATTCAGGCAGTTTCTCGAAGAGAACCGAGCTCATCCTCGATCACAACGTCTCGACTGGACTAGTTACCTCAAAGATCCCATTACACGTCTACAAAGATATTCCCTTCTTTTGGAGACCGTATTGAAGAATATGAAACAAGATAGTGAGGAAAAGGCAAATCTCAAGAGGGCTATTGAGGAAGTCAAGTCGATGACTCTCGAATGCGATGCGAAAGTAGACGAGATGCAGAAAAAGGTGACGATGATCGAACTAGACCAAATGCTTGTCCTCCGCCCCGGTTTCCACGCCGACCTTCACCTAGACCATCTGGGCCGAGAACTCATACTTCAGGGCGATCTAACGAGGATGGGTTCCAAGGGTGTGCGATGGGTAGATACGCATGCCTTATTATTCGACCATTATTTGATTCTCGCCAAATTAGTCGTGTCAAGAGATGGTAGGCAAGACAGGAAATATGACGTATCGAAAGAAGTAAGTACTTTATTTCCATTATAATCCACATATAACTAATTTGTGTTAGCCCATTCCTATGCCTTTGCTATTCCTGGAGAGTAGCCAAGACGATCCGATCAATAAGCAAAAGGGCATTACCGCCCCGTTAAGTCGAGCAGCAAATTCGGATACCAAACTTAACAAGGTGTCGTCAAATAGTAATGAGCGGCCCGGGCTAGATCATGTAGCTACGAGCTCATCCATCGGCCCCGGAGCTGTTACAAGGTTGGCGCCTACTAACTCAGGGGATAACGAAGGGAAAATCCTTTATCCCTTCCGTATCAAGCATCTAGGACATGAAGTATATACCCTATTTGCACAATCGGCCCAAACACGACAGGACTGGTGCGACAGGATTATTGAGGCCAAGACCCGCCACGCCAAGGCCCTACACGCCCAAAACGCAGAACCATTCCGGTTGCGCGTCATGGCTGACAGCGCTTTTGCCTACGATCCCATAGCTGCTATCGGCAAATATGTTGGTGGTGTGCACATACGTGGAACGCCCCTTGATAGGGCCATTCGAGAGGTGGAGAAGGCGTATGAATCTACTCGTATCCCCCCTCCTATTTCTCGGGCGGGCGTGAACTGTGCTACCGGATTCTCCGCCTTTGGAAAGAATATGGTCGCAGTTGGTACCGACGCAGGCGTTTGCGTGTCGGAAGCCAGCGACCAAAGGAACTGGAACAAGGTAAGATATCTCTCCAGACACATAATCTTTCGGTTGCTAATTTTTTTTTCTAGACGGTGACGGCCACCCGAGTCACTCAAATAGCAGTACTCGAAGAGTTCTCTGTCGTCCTCGTGTTATCTGATAGGAATCTCATATCCTATCCCCTTGACGTAGTATCACCCCCATCTAACTTCCCCGCCCCAGCAAACGACAATCCTCGCCGCTCCCCCCAGAGACTGGCAAAAGATGTATCATTCTTCGCAACCGCCCGTATGAAGGAGCGGATGCTGGTATTTTACAAAAGGAGGGAAAATTTGCACAGCACCTTCAAGGTACTCGAACCAGTCTTCCAGAAGGCAACGGAGAAGAAATCCCGATTATTTGGAGGTAGCAGAAAACCCGGAGCGGGTGTTACGGAAAGTTTCCGTGATTATGACGAGTTCTTTTTCCCTACGGAGTGTTACTCGCTCAACATCTTCCACACGTACATCTCCGTCTCAACGGCGAAGGGCTTCGAGCTCTTGACACTGGACAAGAAAATCCCCATGTCGATTCCTGACGTGAAGCAACCCGCTATTGCCGATATTGCGAACCGGATCAAGGAACAACGGCCTCTGGGCATGTTCCGCCTCAACGATCAAGAATTCCTATTAGCATATGAGGACTGTGCCGTGTATGTGGACAAGTACGGTGACGTCAGCCGCAGCGTCATCATGGAGTACTCCGGCAAACAGAAGAAAGCAAGGGGCGCGACAATGTACGGGCAGTACTTGTTACTCTTCAACGAGGACTATGTCGAGGTTCGCAACGCCGAAAACGGTCGATTACGCCAAATCATTGCCGGAAGGGATGTAAGGGTCCTGGATTATGGCGTTCGCGGCCCAACAGGAGGCTCGTCTAGCGCAAATGCGCAAAGTCCAGTCCCGAGCCCCACGGATAACGGACTTGACTCCAAGGGTACTGTCAAGATTTGCATGGCACACCCAGAAGTCGCGGGCCAGCAAATTGTGCTCGAGATGCTGCTCAACAGCGGGCATATGGAGAAATAAGGCGTCGCGAATGGCATACTCAGGTGATGACTGGGCATGATAAAAAGGCTCGCGAGGAGGGCGTTATCGTGCTAGCGTCACTTATAAAATCTGGCGATTTAACTCGCGTTGGCAACGGGGGCTGTTTGCATATCTGTCCGTAGACTTGTCCCCTCACGCAACTGATTTTTTCTTCTCAATGGATATCCGGCCAGATCAACGGCCAAATTCACTCTTATTTCTTCCATCTCATTCTGCCTAACTACCACGAATAGAGAAGGTGGACTTAATGATGGGAGTTCTTTTTTTACGATGGAATGGACCATGTCTCGGATCAGACTTGATGGATGGACTTGTGAACTTTTTTCTTGGGACATGGCGTTTATAGGCCAGCGGCTTCGACGAAGCCAACTGAGTTGTCTTTTTCCCTCATACCTGTATGTACGAATGAGACGGGTCATGGATGGAATGATCTTCTGGCCATATGTGCTATATTTAGGTGCCTGGCGCTATGATATCAATTCATTACATACCTCTTGCTGATGCGTTCACACATGTTTACTTTTTATCCTTACGCCTATTCGTGAATCTTATGTGACATAGATGGCTAGCTGCGTGGTACATGGAGGTAAGATCATGTCGTACTCTTCTATGAAAGCAAGCTTTCCGATACGATGGGATTACTCGTATTCAGAAGCACTAGCATACTTTATAGGATAATGAAGTGAAATCGCACGTTGGATTTTGGTATTGACCCAATTACATACTATGATAATACATTACTAGAGGTGACAATACGAGCACTAAGATGGTATAGGTCATCCTTCATTATTTACATCCCCTTTTACCCCTTATGACACATTAAAGCATAGCAATTAAGAATACTTGGTAACCATAGACGTTTATCATACATTCCCATTACTTCCCCCCTCTCCATCCCTTTCAGATATCCTCTTCTTCAGCTGCACTCTTCTCTACGATAAAGTACTTGTCATGGCCAGTCTTCGGGTCGGGCTCATGCTCAACTAGAAACAAATCAGTCAGTCATAACCAGAACCTAAAGCATACCTAATAAGAATTCGCGCGCTCAACTTACCGGCAAGCTTATTCAGATGACCGATGATATTCTCGATCTGTGTATCCTTCTTATTACGGTCCTTACGCCCTAGGTTATTGATCCAGGAGAAGCTATTCAGCGCCAAGTACACGATCGCGATGAAGATCAGCACGCCGATCGAGTACGCCCACACCACAACAACTGTCACGATATCCGTCCAGCCATTATGCGAGTTGACAAATGATGTCGGGGGCGTGGTCTCCATGACTCCCCCACCACTTCCCGATAGCCAACCAAACAGCGCGAAGATCGTAGCAAGGGCATCGACCCCCAGGATCGCGCCGACGAGCTGCCACGAAGGCCACGTCTGGCCGCCGCGCGTCACAAAAATGAGCCAGTTCTCCGTGAGCGCGACTTCCAAAAACAGGACTTCCTGGATAGACCCGAAGTTCTGGACGATGCCGCCGTTGGTCAGGAACATAGTCCCGCGAATGATCCAGGTCCCGGCTGCCAAGAGAGACCCCAGAATCACGCTGATGACCCAGATCTTCTTCAGCTGCCATTCCACGGGCCGGGGCTCCACGTGCGCGTTGTCGTACGCCACGGCGACGGTCGCGAGGTCGGCGAATAGCGCGATGAAGACGATGAGGTCTGGTCGGATCGACTCGTTGATGATGACCATTGAGGTCGTGAGGTAGATCTCTAGGTGGAGACATAGCGCGATACGGTATTGTACGTAGGCTTTCATGCGTTGGAAAATCTGTTCAAATGTTAGGAATAATCCACATCGTTACTAAAGGGGGCTAAGATAGGGGTAAATGAGATGTACCTGGCGTGAAGTCTTGATTGATAGAATTATGGTGCTAAGGCCCGGAGCGAGGAACACGATATCTGCCGCCGCTTGAGCAGCCTCGGATGATCCCTCTACGGCGATTCCACAATCGGCCTTCTTCAGGGATGGAGCGTCATTTACACCTATCATGGTATGAATATTAGCAATTGGTGGATTAAAAGGCCGCGAGGGAGCCTTACCGTCGCCCGTCATCGCAGTCAACGATCCGCGCTGTTGCAGCATTTCCACCACTTGATACTTATGCTCGGGGAACACTTCCGCGAAGCCATCAGCGCGTTGTACCAGATCATGCTGAACCGTTCCCGTCAAGCCGCTATGGATCAGCTTCTCAGAATTATACACCTTCGTCCCCAGACCAAGCATCTTGCAAGTTTCCTTGGCAATCGCAATAGCATCTCCAGTCAGCATCTTCACCGGCACACCCAGATGGGCTGCTTCGATGATAGTCTGCGCGGTATCCTCTCGTGGCGGGTCGAACATCGAAAGCAGTCCTAGTAAGACCCACGGCTCGTCGTTCTTCTTATACGCTACGCCTAACGATCGGAACCCGCGCAGAGCGAACTCCCGGGCCTTTTGGTTGTACATGGTGCGGACTTCCTCGGATACGTTAGCCAGGTTCACGATAGCGCGCGGCGCGCCTTTTGCGCAGATGTAGCGGTCGTTTCCTAGGTGGCATTCCGTGGTGATGCGCTTGGAGACTGGGTCGAAGGGTGTGAATTTGTCCGTTACCCAGCCCTCACGCAAGATCTCGCGGGCCTTGGGGTACCGCTTGAGTGTGGTGATGGTTACCTTGTCTATAGGGTCTAGAGATGCGATATTGTGGGAACTTGCGAGTGCTGCTACCGCCATCATCCAGTTCACGTCTTGCCCTTCGGCAACGAATGGCTCGCGGATGCTGAGTTTATTGGCTGTTAGAGTACCTGTCTTATCCGAACAGAGTACGTTGACACCCTAAATGTTTTTAGTAACTCGTTCACTCAAATGTCGCTGGGGGAGAGGGGGGGCAACTTACAGCAAGGGATTCAATGGCGGTTAGCTTTTGAACGATCGCCTTTTGCTTCGCCAGGTAGGCCGCGCCGACTGCAAGGGTAGTCGTCGTCACTACAGGGAGACCGACAGGAACTCCGATGATCAGTAGTACCAACGTATAGTGAAGGAGGTTCTGGACGTCCGGTGTCGCAATCCTAAGGTGATGGAAGAAGCCTCCAATCCACACAACCAGAACCCAGAACATGACAAGTACTAGCAATGATGTTCCAATACTATCCATGACAGCTTTAAAGTGACCTTGGTCTTTCGCACCTTGGACCAAAGACGCGGTTCGTCCGACGAATGAGTACTTGGCGGACGTGGTCATGATAGCGTATGCTTTCCCTCGTTTACAGCCAGTGGTGTAGTACAAGACATCTCCCATATACTTGTCCACAGCGAGGGACTCTCCGGTGATAGCAGACTGATCGCAGGCCACGAGGGGATCACCGAAGTGAATTGAGTCTTCATCATCTTCATGTTCCTTCTCTTGTTCTTTAGCCTTTCCGTTTCCACCCTTGGCTTCTTCCTCATCGCTAAACTTGTCCTCGTCCCTTAGTTCTTTATACTGATCGAAGTCGTGGGGCCTAGAGTAGTCGCAAACCAACTGAGCGTCACCAGGGACAGTTTGGCCTTCTTGGATGATTATCTATACTCGGTTAAACCAGCCATTGGTTATAGATTATGAAGAAACTATGGTCAACAACAATAACAGATGGTTATTCTTGGGCCATGCCTTAAAAAGTGCTTACGATGTCTCCCGGAACTAGCTCCCTAGCCAGAATCTGCTCTTCCTGGCCATTACGTACGACGGTGGCCTTCATAGCGATATCACCCTTTAAACTTGCCACGACATCCGCCGCTTGCTTTTCCTGGTAGAAACCGACGAACGCATTAAGACAGAGGATTCCGATGATGACGCCGAAATCGATCCAGTCGCCTAGTCCCACAGCTAGCAAAGCCGCAATCTCCATAACTAAACTGATTGTTAGGTTCTATTACAGAGTGCGTAGAGTATGAGCGAGGCGCCAGAAGAGAGCTCGCTCACCATAAAGAATGGGCCCCTGGAAGTAGCTGAGGACCTTGGCGAACATGTTCTCCTTTTCAGCCATGAGTTCATTCCAGCCATATCGTCTCCGGCGTTCCTCCACTTGAGCAGCTGTTAGGCCAGTGCGAATATCAGTATCCAGCCATGAGTCCGGCGGTTTTCCAATATCCCTAGGTTCCTCCTCCTCGACGATATCAATCTCCTCTTTTCTCGACTTCCAGAATTGCCACCATTTTCGTGGCTTGCGCTTCCGGGTCATAGTGCTTGCCATACTTGCCCTCCGCTCGGCATCAACGTTCGTAATGAACCGATCGAGCGCTTCATATTCGTTCAGTTCCGAGCTCTTTACCGGTTCATTCAAGCGGTAGTCTCCGAATTTGACGTGTTCGCCTGTGTGCCCAGGGGAAGGCTCAGAGCTTTGCTCTCCGTCTTGGTATCCGGCCCCGTTCGAGTGGCGGGCCCCTTGGGCCTCCACGTCGTCGTCGGCAGGGCCGGCATGTTGCCGTTGAGACAAGTAGGACATGGCTTGCGACCTAGGTAGATCTCAGGAGGATCGCGTGTAGCCTCTCTCTTCCTGTGTCGAATTTTATTGCCCCGATTAGATTCTTAAATCAGCTTGGCAGGAGAAGCTGGACTCACATAAGCCAATAGATCTCAAGAAAATCCCGCAGTGAACGGATTAGGATGCAGGATTTCTTTCGCTGGCTCACGCCCACACCATCAGTGAGCTCACATAAGATTTGATAGATTCAAAAATAGCGTAGATGGCTCGCAGACTAGTCGCCTAGTGGGCGCATATAGACTTTACACTTCAAGCAAACACCTGGTTGAGGATAGTAGTGCCCGCACCTAGTAGACTGATATCCTCGGGAATGGCAAGAAACGCCGAGGTACCAATGACATAGCCACCGCTTTGTTTGATACAGGATGATTCGGCGTGTTTCCCAGCACAAAGGAGGCAGAGAAAGAACCGGGTACCCATAGTAGCGAGGCAGCGACATCAGATGCACGAAAGCCGACAGCGGGAGTATCCGAGGCATTCTCCATATTTCGTGCATAATTGCGTGCGAGATTGGCCCGGAGGTTTGTTTGCGCTCACTTCCTTGGGCTATGCGGTGAATAGTGTTGAGGTCTGTACGACGTAATAATTGCGATATAATGATCCCAAATGGTACAGCATTTCTATTGAATCCTCCGTCCTACCGGTGACAACCATGAGCCTTTCGACACGCGTACTCACTAGAAGGACACTGCCGAGCCACCCACGCGAGTAAAGGGCGGGCGGGCAATCTTACCTCCCACGAGGTCACGGGTGGGAAACACAGCATGGTAATATATGCAGCATGATCTTACCTGTAAGTCAGGCCATGTCACCAACCTTCATATATAAATCAAGAATATCTATACATGGGCTATCATAACTAAATTACCATCATAGACATAATATTCAAATCATTAAGCTGATGTTGATTACATCAGTGCGAGTTTGATGACGATGCTGGGCATATCATAACCTACTAAGTACTTAGTATTCTGTATCATTAATTAGAAGCACGGCTCATGTAAACCAATATCATACATTGCTATGACTACTACGTATTGTACCTCTCTTACTATACTAGGTATTGACGAGATTGTCACCTAGATAGTTACTTACTACTATGTGGTTGAGTAGACGTACTAAACCCGGTTCAATAAATAACATCAATGAAAACGAGGAATGTAAAAGACATGCTACGTAAGTTAATTAAATAGACTTGTAATGATTTGATTTCTTATGTTCTTAAGGTTGGACGAGATAAATATAATAGGACCTTGTTTAGCTTGATTTTTCATACTATTATTTAAATAAAAAAAACTATTATATTAATTCCATCAAGCTCATTCGTGGCCTTACCTCCCGACCATTACTCTGAGTTTAGAGATGCGACTTGATGGAAACAATATAAGAAAAGCTGGCGACGTTTCTACTCGGGGGCCTCAACATGGAGCATGGAGTCACATCAAGTGCTATTTCAAAACTAACTCACAGCGAACGGTTCAGGTTGAACATATAAATTGTAATTGAGAATATATTGGTTTCTCTTTTATTTAAATATGATGGTAAATATGTGAATATTTGGAAACTAACCAGAGCTGATAGGAGAGACGTACCGTCTTAATGGCATAAACATACTAAAACTTTAGATCGCGATTGCCAAATCCGATACCCATCGTTTCCGTAACACTTATCCCCTCCTATGCGTTTGTCTGGTCGTTCGTTTCGTCACCGGCATCCGCCGGAGGAACTTCCGGAGCGGCAGACACCTCGGTAGACGGAACATTCACTGGGACTTCCACTAGGGCTTCCACTGGGACAGGCCGTGGATTCGGCGCCCGCAATCCACTCCTATCGTAACCACTCCTCGGCATGGCTGTAAGACTGCTTCTAAAGGCCCACGACGTATTTAAATTTGCAGGTAAGATACCTGTGATCTCTCGTACGTCACTTAGGCGATGTGTAAGACACAAGGAGGAGTAGATAGTGAGCTGAAGAGTTAGCCTCTCTCTCTCTCTCTCTCTCTATCTATATCTATATACATATACCGCAAAGCGGAAAGTTATCGAACAATGCTTATTGATAACCCTAAGTTCTTTAAATACCTTTCAAAGCCCCTTTCTAAAATGCTTAAAGAAAAACAGCTACCGATCCCTAAAGCTGTACTTGTTACTTTTGTTAATTATTCCTTCATTTAAAACAATGGCGTCGCAACACTACGCTGTCGTCATGTCTAACAACGCATTAACAGTACCTACATCATGGTAAATGCCTTATAGACATGTATAAAGTATAGCGTATATGTTCATTATGAGTAGGAGTGTCTAATTCATCATGTTTCTTCCTCGTTAACACCAGTAAACGTCTAATACTGACTTAGAGTTGGAATCTGACTAGATGATCCTTGTTTTCAGGATCAACCCTTTAGCCTCTCACCACATGGGTTACTTATCTCATCACGCCGGGGTTTCCCTTCGCTACATTAAGACTTCATCTCACCTCTGTGTCACAAGTAATGCTTGGAATTGGCCACGGACTCTACTAGAGCTGCGTTGGGAGCAGGTACCGTATGCCCAGACTTTGGGGAAACGGATGTTAGGAGGTGACGTAGACTTGTAAGCAATACTCAGCCGACATCACTGTATGAGTCAGTCGAGCAGAGTTCAAGGGACGAGGCTGGGCAGGTGGAGGTTGAGCTTAATTCAGAATAGTCTGAGGCTCACATATGAACAGGCTTTTGGGCCAATCAGTGAAGCTATGTCAATTATCAAAACACGGCGTTTTCGGAGATTTTGCGAGCTCCGCTAGCACGCCTTGTAAAGCGTCGTAACTATGGTAGGGCTCTAGTAAACTCAGGTTATTGCAACAGATAGGGAGTGCCCCCTTTTTCGATCGTAATATTTTGATATATCCTTAAATCTGGGGCTTGAGTAGTAGCCTACTACCTAGCAAGCTTGGCTAAGGTGGGAAGTACAAAAGCTGCTAGCCCGGGAGCTCCGTGACGTCCGCTTTATAACTCGAATACGCGAGCGCGATTATGTATCTTTCACCTATTAATAGGCTATACTTGGCGAGCCGGTCAATTGGCAGTTTGACTGTCTTCAGGTGGTGGGCTGTGGCTTTGCAAGCGTTTTGATGCGCCGACGAGACTGAAGTAGGTAATATGTAGCGGTGAGACTCCGAACTAGGGCCCAGTTAGAGCCCTGCTTGGCATATAGACGAGACCATGTAATTGTATTCCAAAAAAGGCAACCCCTATCAACTCCTGTCAGTGCTCTCCGCATGATGACATGCATAAGTATGCATCTTCGACTCCTGCGACTTATCCGCATCCTCTCTTCTTATCTCATTGCGGGCGCATAGGTGCATATCTTGTATCTTGCCGGCTGTGCACTGACAGACACGTTTAAAAAGGTCAACGCTGTCGATATACCCTAGTTTTTAGATGTGGAACTACAGCATCTTCTAAAAATCTAATCCCTTGCGGACGACGCCGTGGCCTTACAGTGGAATATGACATTGTCAGTTGAAGCGGAAATTGGTATGGTGGCTTTGTTCGTCATGTGTGTACCCGGAGTATGCTTCTTATATCGATTAATCCAACGGCGCCGGACGGTCAGTCGATCTCGTAGGTACAGCAGAGACACGATACTCCCTACGAGTTCTCGATCGGTATCTTCTTCACGCGTCCGTAGTCCTGGCAACACACATCTAAGAGGATTCGGCTTAACGATTGGCCGCTTGGGAGCCATTCCAGTGGAGGACAACGCTTTCCCCTTAGGACGGGTACCCCGACACGTAAGTTTATATTCGGCAGTACTTGGGTTTTGAGCACCTAACCTCTCAAGAAGGAGAGAATAGACATTAATCAGACAACGATATCGTGGTCGACTACGACATTCCCTTCCGACGGGTATGTGTCTCCTGCCTTCGGTTAGGGCATAAGAAAGTCAACCACCTCCTCGTGAGAGGATATACGGTATGTCATGCTCAGGAGCTCCATCAACACTTTGGCTATTTATATGGCTCTAACCACCACGCTAGCGAAATAGCGAACGAGAAATAGGAAGTTCATACTCATTGCTACTTGGGAATGTGTTTTATGCGCGGAGTGATAGGTATAATATGCGGGATCTATTGGTCGCCAGAATGATAAAGGTTAGACTTTCCATTATACCCGCTAGAATAGGATTTATATACTGACTTACTCAGATTTAAAACTAATACATATTAATTACTCTTTGGATAGATTTATATAGATGTTTTTCTATAACTTAACTCATCAGCCAACCTTGGAATAGTCGTGGTTTACCGTACGGCTCAGTGACTATCTTAATCGAATCGAATTAAGAACAAGGATTCGTAGATATGTATGTATGTAAATGCGATTAAGACAGTCTTACTCCGTCTCAAATTCATTTAAGCAGAGTTCGTAGTCTGGAGTCAATGCATGAAAAGTTACCTACATATGTATCTTCGCACTGCCTCAATGCAAGTGGCAGTGGTAGATGCCGGTGGATAAGCCCTTAATCAAGTGGGGGCGATCTACATTACTTGCCCTTCAGCCCTTCAGCTGGGGCATTCCCGTTGCGTCATTTGGACCAACTTCAAAACGATACCAGATTTAGGGACCCGTAGAGCTCTCTATCGTACTATGGACCGAATTAATGTTGCTTATCAGACATGCGAATGGATGGACTATAAGTCGTGGCCTCACCTCGTGCTAAAGAATTGGTTGAATGTAGTGTTTCTCCTTGGTCGGGGTGCGGTAGCTGTCTTATTGGTCTTATTAAACATAATTCTAGCAATTGACGACGGCGTATTCCTTTTAGTATAGGATATTCACGTGTTCTGTATTCGAAAGAAAACAAATAAAATCTCCTGATGTTAGCGATTCCCGCTAGAAGGGCTTAGTGGATTTAGGCCTAAATCGCCTTATAAGGTAATTGTTACTACCCAGTTTCGGCGGTGCAGATACGGGTGGACCTGTACCGATACGGCGAGCCAGTTAGGTCTCTGACCGGCGGCACAGCAATGGCGGTGCAGATGCTAATGTGGTAGATCGATGAACATATAAGCAAGCGGACTTCATCGGCATTTCATCAAACTTTCATCCACCATCGACAATCATCACGATACCCCGATATTTAATTCGGAATACCAATTAGAGCCCCCAAAAGAGAAGAAAATGAGCTACCAGCAAGGAGAAACCGCCGCGTACTCTTCACACGGCTACGATGACAATTCCACGGCACCTCCGCCGTACATGGCGGTAGATACCCGGGCGGAAGGCGCACCCCGCTTCGGGGCACCGCCCTACCACACCGAGCCACCATACCAAGCGACACAGGAGTCCGGCAGTCAAATCGCGGGTGTAAACAGCAAGTTCCCGCGATCGCTTAACGCATACATTCCGATGAAGTTGACACGGACCTTCCACCTAGGTGAGCATGCCGACAACCCGCTTTTCGCGGTCGAGACACATACCGGGTGGTCGGGCAAGCCGCTATTGACCCTATACTCGGGACCTACCGGGTCATCTCCGATCATAGCCACCGCACAGCACGAGAGCAAGTGGAGCACGGGGAAGACTGTCATATTCAACATCTTCCCGGACCCGACCCGGGATACCTTTGAGCAGAGCAGCACAGTCGTCATGCGGCGGGAGCACAGCTGGAAGCACCCGACGAATATGACGTACCAGTTCTCCGTGGAGGTCGGGCTAGGCAAGGATGTGCGGATGGAAGACTTCGAATGGCGGCACAGCAGGAGCAACGAGATCCAGACCCTGGACAAGTGGTCCTGGGGATGGAAGCTAGTGCGGCTGGGCAGTTCGTCGGGGAAAGGCGGTGAGCGAGCGTCGCGGTCCGCAGGAGAGACGAGCGACGGCAAGGAAATCGTCGCGGCCTGGGCCATGAACAGCGGCTGGAGCAGGAACAAGACGTTCAAATTCCAATACCTCGAGAGCGGCGCGACGGGTGTGCTGGGCGAGAAATTTGCGGCGGCTGCGCTTATGACCGGGTTGAAGTTCTGGTTTGATGAATATCAGTCAAACCAGAGTGGCGCTAGTGCTAGCGCCGGTGCCTCTGCTGCTGCGGTTTGTTAAAAATAGCTTCTGGAAACGCTCAGATCTGGCTCTTGTTTATACTTGCATCATTACTGCTGTCTATAGGGGGCGTAAGGTCGGGGCATGGGACATAACTTGATACCACATTTTCTTTTTTATCTCATGTAATGGAACTGAATTATGAACTACATGAGCGACATGCCTAAGTGTGGTGACGAGAGCCCTGGAGCCATTAATGATCTCAATGGGCATCTGCATTATGTAACGCACTGACCACCTATCGCCGCCGTTTCGGGTTGAAAAGGGGCCAATTGGAATTGAATTATCAAGCCGTATTAGGAAAGCTTTGTGAAATCTCCCACAACGGGCTGTACCAACTGATGTTGGGTTCAATCGGTTGTCATTTTTTACAGTAATTCATGGATTTTTCTTTTGATGACATCATCGTCTCATGTATCTAAGAGGCACGTCGGAGTTGACGACCAATATAACGAGGCGATATGAGTTGAAGCCAATACTGCGTCAGGCAAGATCGGCACAAGCTTTGGATAGGAATATCTAATTTAAAACGATGGCCGGTATAGGTTCTTGGCAATCCTACATAACAGGATGCAAGCTTAACATGAAAGATCAAGATACATGTCATATATGTTGATAAGATTAAGAAATTTTTAAAAGGGGCAGAGTGAGTCCTAGCCAATTCGGAATTTTTTCCGTTCCAGAGTTTCTACACATTGCTCACTGACAGAATGTAGGATCCGAGTATAATGCTGCTTTCGCTGGACATAGGATCGGACCCTTGAGCCGATCACATTGAGCATTGTCTCAAGTTGGCAACTACCTAGAATTTACCACGTGGATTGCATCTGTATCATATGGCACCAACGAAACTGCTACGACCTAGCGGTATAACTATAGCTTGTTAATGGATGGTGTTACGGGATTGGCTGTTTCGTACGGAAGCGTCGATTCTATCCCGACACGTCGCATTGTCGAAGTTTTTTATTCTGTTGCCTGGAATGAACCTTGCATCGTTCTAACTTATGACGCTGTCAGGACTATCTCAATAGTAGGAGACCTTAAACATCGGAGAGCAGACTAAATAGGAAGCTAAAGTAAGGACTATTAAGAGTTATAGTTCATTCATTTTCAAAATCCCAATGATAATCTTAAAAGTAGAAAAGTCAATGTTATCTGGTCTGCTTGAGGGTTGAGATGTGAGGTATTACAACATATTGAAGGTTAGTATAACCTTAGGTAACACATATACGAATCCTGCGTAAGGGGATCGAGAATCGTCCAATGAGACACGCCGAGTGTCGCGTGCATTCAATGATCAACATTCCCAATTTGCTTGCTTGCCTTCCCTAGGTGGCTCGTGACCTGTGAAACTTCGAAATCTCCTGGTAATTAAGTACAAGCTTGGCCTAGCTAGTTGGAATTAGTTACTTCAAAAGCGGTCCCTGAGTCGTCATTGGCATCCGCTAGCGCCTCGTCCATGTCGACGGTAGCCCTTGTATCGGCGCTAGCACAGGACAAAAATGAGACTAAACGTGGAAGTTCGGCAACGGCCAAGGGGCTATGGGGAAAGACAAGGAAGCTGAAGCAAAAGTTTCGACGATAATTATATACCTATTCAGCTATGCGCCAAGGTACCACGACCTTCCCTCGCCTCGGCGCCCCCTTATATAGGACCCGCTAGTCTGGAGCCCTAGCAATTCAAAAAGATGCCGGTCCCATTTCTTCTTCCCTCCTTGGATCTTCCAGGTTTTGGTTTCACGAATTCTACCATGGAGAGATGGGGAGCCTTATTAGATTCGCTCACTTCCGCATATTTCTGATCGGCGTCGCGTCGTTTCTTATCCTTTTCGTCTTGTTCCACTCCTTCGAGCCTCGAAAGCGAGCTTGGTCTTGCAAGACACTGTCCTCATGCCTAGGTGGTGGCCATGCGCCTTCCTATAAACACTGGGATGGCGTGCCGTTGGACCTGGCCATTGGCCAGAGTGAGAAGACCTTGAGCGATGGGACCGTATTCTACCACCAACAAATTGTCAACAAGAATCCTGATATCCTATTTCTCGTCCTTAGCCGAGATGGACATTCCTGGAGCCGCGACTTTCGATCCACACGCCGTACCGTATACGACTTCCTCGATGTAATTGTATCTACGGAATTGGACTTAACTCGGGTTTCACTAGGCCTCATGACATCGTCACTCGACGAATTCAAGGCCGCGAAGGAGGCAATCAAGCCACTACCATTCGCGCGAGTGGCGCTATTCTACCGAGAGGGCGACGGCGGCGGGGCTGCCACTCAGATCGCCTACGAAGACCGACACAAGAAGGAGGTACAGCGGAGACGACGCGGGCTCATCGCTAGCCTACGAAACTACCTAATGGCACGAAGTTTGCAAGACGAGACCCACGTCATCTGGGTTGACGCTGATGTCGTTGAGTTCTCGAAGGGCATCATACAAACCATGATCGAGCAGTCAGACAAGCGCGAGGACGCCGGTATTATCACGGCGCTCTGCAAGCAAACTATTACGCCCAACTACGATAAGAATGCCTGGTCGGTCAATAAGGAGGTGCCGCTGCTCATGGGCCCAGTCGGCGACGGAGACCTCGATACTGCTGCAGATAAACTGGTCGAAACCAGGACATACCTCGACGAGCTCATCAAGGGAACGAATGACAACGATCTCGTGCCAATCGATAGCGTCGGGGGTACTATCCTGTACTTGAAAGCGAGTGTTGTACGACAAGGTGTTAATTTCCCCACATCGTACGTCGTCGGCACTACTTGGTCTCACGAGGGTTGGGTCGGAATCGAGTCTGAGGGAGTATGTTACATGGCATCGCATCTCGATGGCGGTGGATGCTTCGTGCTAGGTGGTAGCCATCATGTGAGACATGCCGACTGGAGTTGAAAAGGACCTAGCATTTTGCCGTTTGAGGAACGGAAACACTATCATATGATACCCCAAGTAGGCCTGCAGACCTACATATTGTCATGATGTTGGACCCTCTACCTTCCGCATAAAGTTTTCTCATTTTATCTCGCAGGGGTTCTCATCCCGAGCATTTCAGCATAGCATAATTATGTTTTGGTTACTGCATTGCATCAGGGAAGTCGGTCGGTTGGGTTGCAACGGGGCATATAGAAATAGAAGCACACGATACCTACTCATTTGCGCCGGTGCGATTCAAAAACAGTGTTTCTCAGAGCACATGTTTCTGTACTCCGTACCACAACCCGCTCTCGGATCCCTGAAAGGACGTCAATTTACCGCCGTTAGCCGCGACGATGTCCAGGAACATTAGTCATTTTACGCCCCCAATGTGCATGATGACATCGGGACCGAGCAATAGCAATTCAGGAGCATTTTCGGCAAGTCCTTCCAAAAATGCAACCTGCGACTGTTTCAACTCGGTCTCGGTTACGATGATCCAACTCTTGGGTCTAGACCGAAACTGCCACGTGCACCCAAGCAAGTCACACCCCGGTTACTTGGGAGTCCTACACGCAGCTGTCAATTTTGAACATTTACATTAGCTATTCGAAAAGGGCCACCAATCAGCAAGTAAACAAGAGCCAAGCCTCGAAATGACGCTGTACGACATGATAGAAATTCAGTTCAAATAAGACGACTCGTCATTTTTCTTGGAGTTGCGATCATTATGTCTTGGTGAACGATTATCCCCCAGGTATAATATTGTACATATATACTCTACAATCTCTCATTCATATTCCCCACGAGAATAACGATCGGCATCAATGACAAGCCTTTCCATACTTCCTCAACCGTAGATAATTGTATGGGAGAGGAGCCAGAAACCCCGCCGACATAGAAATCGCGGCAGCACCCCAAAATGCAGGAGAGTCAAACGCCACCGTCCCACCCATCAAATGGTAATCGACTAAGTTCTGAACCGCCTCCATGGTGAGCATAGAGATAAAGCTCATCCCCGCGGCAGTTTTGGCGGCCATGGGCCATGCTAGCTTGTCACGACCGTAACGAAGCAGAACGGTTTCCAGTAACATAGAAGTTGTGAGGCCACTGGCCACTGTAACGGTTTAGTAACTTTCTGTCCGTATATTGCTTTAAACGCTATCGATGCGATGCACTTACTAGCTACCGCCATGATTGAGCCGATGCCTAGCTCAGGATAGTATAGCTGCAGAAGCCACATCGCAGAGAAGTCGCCGCTCGTACAGCCGATTAGACAGCGAAATGTATTAACGGCGGCTCGGCGCCACGTCGGTATAGAGGACCAGAAGGTGAGCGAAGTCACTGTAGGAGAACGGGTACCACATGATTGCTTCTTCGTTTCATTCGAACCCGTTGGCTGGGATTTGCAAGAATACCGTCGCAATACGGTGGTGGAACCGATATATAGTGACGAGGCGCGACACAGCGTATGTTGTTTTCCAAAGACGAATTTTCTTACAATGGCGTCAGCAAGTTGGGGTTCAATGTTGTCTCTTGGCTAACCTTAATGTGGCTGTGCGACTCAAAGCAGATCTCAACATTATGTTGAGCGAATGATGATAGACAACTTAAAATATACGTCTTGAACCATGAATCTAATATAGCGACAGAATTTAGATGAATCGTTATTAAGCACACATTGGTTGGCAATTCTGAAATTCTATCTGTGGCACAATTCCCGCAGCCCGGTAGGTAAGCAGTGGCGGTGTCGCCTCCGCGCCAATGATACCTAACTGCGGCACGGGTAAACCGGAACTCCAGGCCAAGCGTCACGCCCTCATTACAGTGTCGTTATCTACCCAGATGATAGAAAGAAACGATGAAATGAAGGCTGCTAAATGAATATGGGTCTCAACCATGTTGAAGAAAAGCCGACCTCTCCTTAGGCCACGCCCCGCAATTGATTCTTACACGATCGTAGATTCATAGCAGTGATCTGAAGGTTCCGTGCCGCTGAGCCCAGCCCTATTTGTAACATATCAGGGAAAATTTCATTAGACCGGCCTATCGCTTCTATATGGTATGATCAGTATACCATGAAAGGTGAAGGTGAATGATATCGCACATCCCCCTTCGATTATAATCGAATTGTCTCCCGTGGCCGACCTAGCAACTTGCCCCCCTAGGTACTATTGATATTAGCGTTCCAGCTCTATATAGCCGTCCCAGCCACGAACCTTATGCTTGTAAACCTAAATCTGACACTATATTAACCACAACTAATACCGTTGAACTCTGCATAGAGAAATAGCCAATCAAAGTCTAGCCAGGGTGCCTCATTAGGAAAGAGACTCAAGCGAGGAACGCCACAGTTGAGTCTGATTGGTTCATAAGTTTTGATATTATTCGCACACTATAGACCACAACCTCCTGGATAGGTTTATGGACGGGCTATTATCTTACCCATTCATTATTATCCCAATGTCGTGATTCCGCTCAAATTCATTGATAATGAGTCCTGTCAAGATAGCACTCGTACGTACATACGTATTGCAATCGTCAGCTTGCCCGGCTTTATCTCGTTTAGTGGTAGCGTATGGATAGGACGCGCCAGAATTTTGAAAAAAGTTACGAATGGGTCCACTTAGTACTCTGTAAAATATCATGTTTAGGTAAATAGCATCTGATTATATCAAGGCTAAATCAACGCATCGGGGTCACAATTCTCAATACACCAAGTATGTTGTGTAACCCGGTGTCCAACGTGTGTGCAGAGCGAGAGGAAAACCCGGCCTCGATGGGATAGTGAGGCTATCACACATATTTGAAATTATGTATACTACGATATTTAGCTCTAATTATGAAAATATGGATACTAATACACGACGCTAGGGCTAGTGTATGCCACAGTCAAAAATTTTATAGTCACGAACAATTTTTCCGGAGCATATCACGACGAAAGAAAAAGAAATTGGTAAAAATAGTAAAAAAATATCAAAATGTTAGCTTCACTCCGTTTCGATCGGAGGTCCTCCGGGTTATGAGCCCGGCGCGCTTCCACTGCGCCATGAAGCTTTGACTGGATCCGTTGTTGGTCTTGATGATAATTGGCACAGTAATTTTGCCCTATAAAGCTTTGCCCACCTGTGACTCACACTTGTCCAATGTCCACACTCGTATTTCCACGCAGGACAAAATTCAATATTCTTCCAAATTCAAATATCATTTATTCAAAGTTAAACCTTTAATTCAGCCACTCGTCTAATTATTATTTTTGTTTGTTGTTCACGCGGCCTTCCCTGATAACTACCTGCTACAGTTGTTGAGACATAAGACGCAATGGCAACCGAATTCGCTGGTTTCTCTGCATGAAAACAATTTGTTTCTCTTCGTTATTATGTACCTATCTATGTCCTCCTCTCTAATGACGCTGTCGCTATTCTCGGGACCTTAATCTAACGCCCATATTCTCGTAGCTTATCACGATAGAGCCTACAATCAATTTGGAGTTAGAATCTTGTTTCCGCCGAGGATGTTTGCTGACCGACCAATGGCACGATAAGAAATTTACGTAGTCTCCTATCTGACTCTTATTTACATATGTGTTTATATGAGCGTAGAGTGTCACTGCTACCCCTCAGAAGACCAATGATGATCATGAGCTACACCAAGACACCTCTACATATTTTACTTTATTTGATAGCGCTGTTTCTGGTTCGCAGAGATTCTAGCATAACATTAACGTGATTTCACTCTCACGAGAGCTACAAAATGGGCTGCCGACCTAGAGTAATTTGTAGACACTAGCCAATATATATTAGAGAGCACTTTAATTTACGAGAATTATCCAATAACTTTCGTTTTAAGGGTTCCTAATGGTGACCGTCTTATTTCTTTCATATCGTAGCCGTGATCTGCGCATATTCTCTTAGGAGCTCCAGCAAAGAGATTAACTACAACTAGAGAGATACGGGTTTATCTAGAAGGTCTTGTAGCTAATGAGGTGGCTGAACTTGGTGTTATTTCCGACGTAAGCTTTCCCTTACCCCTTTGCCCTCTAAATCTCCCCTTCTGGAGAGAATCTAGTGGATTTCGTGTACTGTTTGTAAAACATACGCTAGAACATGAGGCCCAGACTACCAAGTTCGGAAGTTCAAAGTCGAACAAGAAGCGAACATGTTATCAGAGAAGGGAGTCTAAGCCACTCCCCTGCCGAAAAGCCCTTGGCTAGACTCATGCTTAATGGTGACATGGACTTAGAATAGCATTACGATCCATAGTGCTATTAGAAAAACGTCTGCGATACACAA
Organism: Hypomontagnella monticulosa; assembly: GCA_902825475.1. NCBI lineage: Eukaryota > Fungi > Ascomycota > Sordariomycetes > Xylariales > Hypoxylaceae > Hypomontagnella > Hypomontagnella monticulosa. Next base: position 2,697,316 of record CADEBF010000007.1, read on the forward strand.
CGAAAAGTATGGATCGAATAGCGTAAGTAGCCATATCACCTGGATTACGAGGAGTAGCTTCCCTCGTTTAGTCCTAAGGACTATCCACTCGTGTCATTGCTATGAGAAGTGATGTGCCGGGCCTTCGCATATAGGCTGGGAGACCAGGTAAAAGGGATCGCCTGGTGGACGGCTTAAACTATTCCGGTAATACGCAGTAGAGGAGAAATGCGTGTTGGCAGAATATATCATCGAGAGAGTATTGTATAAAAATCTGATCTATCGTGGTGATCGAAATTCGTGTGAATGAGATATCGCAACGTGAGTAATAGGGTGTTTGTCATAATGGTTAATCTTACATTAAATATTCTTTAAGTGTAGAACTTCTTTACTATATCGTTGAGGCTTGCCTACAAATGTATATATTAGAAATCTTGCCTGGTGACTTGTACGGAGGGAGTTGACCTTACGGTCTCTTGCATTCAGGGGTTAGCCCCCTGAATCTGTACTATGGGGTTCTCCTGCTAAAATAAGTGTGTTTATAATGGATAAAAGACACCTAGGGTATATAGGTTTGTAGCGTTAGTCCGATAGAGGCTGAGGCTCCTTGCGCAATAATATAAGTGCCTCTTAAGCTTCTAAGTCCATGTCGTAACACTAGGTAGGTGCTCCAACCGGTCATGTTTACACGATTTTTCTTAACTGGCGACTAGAAATGTAATGTTTATACGAGTCTCCGGTGAATTTCTTTTTCAGTATGTAAATACAAGTATCGGCATAGAATATGGAACTGTTTTCTCTCCCATAGTGGCTACGCGAAATGATACCTAGTACTTGTCACATTACAACTCAAGCGTGGCTTCAAGCAGAAACACAAGTCAATTCAAATGACTTGAGAAATTTAGGCTTAAAAGGACAGGATGTTACTAAACTCTGAATAGACGTTCTACTAAAGCTTATAGAAAATCAACGTTTAATTCTATCAATTCAAAAAACATCATCAATTCTATCATTGCCAAATATATGATCTGGTGGCGCCATACCACACCACACCCATGTCGCACCCCTCCAATCCCCAGGTGCCGTTGCTGGTGGTGTACCTTACCCCCTGTTCCATAAGTGCCAGCGTACTTCGTAGAGTGATACACACCCAAAAACCAGTTCGATGAAACCGCTCAATTGCAACCAACTGCCGGCATGGCGTATATTAAAACACCCAGACGAACCAACCCAGTGAACGGGGTGCGGCAAAAGACACTATCTATGGACGGGAAATTTCCAAGGTTTCCTTCTAGAAAGCTTCCCCAGACTACGACCCGGACTCGGGAACCGGGTAAGCGGTAAGCGAGTTAGAATAGGCGAAAAAAGGTGTAAGGAACCTAGAAGGGGGAAAATTAAAATAAGAGAGGGAGCCGCCCACGAAAATACGCCGGAACAACTTCTTGTAACGGCCCGAAAAGGACGACAACTTGGGAATTGGGAACTGCCATCTCATTTTCTCTTCAATTTTTCATTTTTCAAATTCCATATAACGCAAAAAGTGTCGGATTGATTGTCATCTACTAACTTACCTCATTTGCGTTATATGATAACGAACGAATTGAGTCTCACGACGAACACAGTATCGCACAATCGATTTCATCTCTTATTAACAGACAGAGCAAGGCGACAACAAAATTATCGCGATCCCGGCCTTCTAACCTGGGGTTCCCAATACCAAGCGTAGCAGATCCTGCGAGGACACCAACAACATGGCTTGTTCATCATCGTCATCTTTATCATCGGAAGGGGTAGCGGCGATGGCGCCCCTTCTAGTTTTATCTCACCGGACCATCATCAGTGGGTGCCTCTATTATGGATGAAGGAAAGATTCCCCGCGAACTCCCCGAGAAAATGTCATTTCTATTTCCGACCCGAAAATTTTCCACATGGGCCGCAAGAGGCCAAAAATACTTCGTGGGTGCCCGCTTAAGTAACGGTGTAGCCACCGTCGACGCGGAGGTCGGCGCCGGTCACGTACTGGCTGGCGTCTGACAGCAGGAAGGTGACGGGGCCCATAAGGTCGACGGGCTGACCCATCTTACCTTGCGGGATGAGCGAGGTCCACTGTCGCTTGAGCTCTGGGTTGTCATCGAGGATCTTCTCGGTGCTGTTGCGGGCTTTATTAGTCGCTGCTTAATTAAGAGGGAGGTGCGATTGGCGGTTTTCACTTACAGAGCAGTCAACATGTAACCAGGCGAGATGCAGTTGACACGGATACCAGCATGGGCCCATTCAACGGCAAGCGACGCGGCCATGTGGCGGACGGCGGCTTTGGCGCTGTTGTAAGGTCTGGAAGAAAAAGGCCGGTCAGTCTCATCGGTCAAAGAATTGAAACTTGGAGCATGAACAACTTACGCTTGGGGTTGGGGAACGTTGACGATGGCACCACTCATGCTTCCGATGAAGACCATGCTGCCGGGTGCCTTGCGCTCCATCAGGTGCTTGGCGACAGTGATGGCGAAGAGGTAGGTGCCGTCGACGTTGACGCTCCACAGCTTGCGCATGCGGTCGATCGGGTAGTCGACGGCGTTGTAGTTCTCAGTGAAACCAGCACTGGTGACGAGGTGGTCTATCTTTCCATGCGCCTTGATGATATCATCAATACAGCCCTGGACCGAATCGGCGTCTGAGACATCAGCGTAGTGGGCTGTGACCTTGGGCACCCTCGTGGCGCCGGGGTTTTCCTTGCGGAACACGTCGACGAGCTCAATGGCTTGGCGCTCGGCCTCTTCCTCTGTTGGAAGATGATATTAGCGACCATCCCGGTCTATCACGGCTCACCGCATATCTGCGGATATGTGGGAATGAGCGGAAACAAAGGAAGTGGAGGTCCCAATTGAGGGAATTTTGGGAGGGAATAGTGGATTGAAGAGCAGATCTGAAATTGGCGGTGGGAAATGGCTAAAAAGGAAACGAGGAAAAGGGGAACTCACTGTTCATGTCAACAATGGCTAGGTTGGCACCGCTGATAACCATGCCTTGACCCATGACCAATCCCAGGCCACGAGCACCGCCGGTCACTACACCGACCTTACCCTCGAGAGAGAAAGCAGCGAGCGTTCGCTTCATGTGGAAACCACCGCGGCCTTGGACGGGGGCAGAGGAAGGGAGGGCGTCCTCCTCGGGGTACTCGACGGTAATACTATCGTCTGTACGAGCGAACGCGCCGGGCGGGGGAGGAGTGACCTTCTTGTCCTTGTTGTCGGCATTGTTCAGAGGGTTGTTGTTATTGTGCAGGTATGCGGTTCCGGCTGGGATGGTAGCTCGAGGAACAGCAGCTCGGGCAGAGCTCGCAGCTCGTGCTGCACCGCGTAGCAGATTTCGGGACAGCATGGTGTGTGATGTGACGTGTACACTTCCTGGGCGGAGAAATAAGAGGAATTACTGCCTACAACAAAAATAGGTTGTAGCTATAAAGATATTGCAGGAAGAGATATTAGGCGGATATATTGATACAAGCTAAGGGGATTTGGAGTATCAAATAAAAAGGGAAGATTGTCTACGTGGGAAAGGTGGTCGGCGATGATTAGGAATTGAGTTTGAAATGGAGCTTCAGTTTGCACAGCTACTTGAATAGATTGGACAATGGGTGGAAAATGACGTATGTGTTGGGTCTACCGTCAAAATGAAGCTCTATACCGCTTTTGGATGTATAGGGAATCAAAAGCTTATGAAGCAATTCGGCTGTCGATGGGAAATATCTCGAGGCTTTTATGGGAAGATGGGAGGAGGAGAGAATGAAGAAAAAGGAGGGAAGAAAAAGTTCAGACCGACAGGAAGGAAATTATTGGCAAAGAAACTGGGAGCACACGAAGTGGGAAAAACTAAACGACCGCCCAAAAGGTCAGGGGACCGAAAAACTCACGATCTTCCTTGGACGGTCACTAACAATTATTGATTTTTTTTTTCTTGGGTCTCGGGTCCAGAGGCCCTTTGACTCTACAGGGTACTTACCTACTGCTACTCCTCGCCTTCTCCAGCCTTTTGACGATCCTATCCCGCTATTAGTACTGAATACTCCACTGAACTCCCACTGGCTTCTGCTGGTTCTTACTGGTCCTTTAGCACCTGCAGCGTTCTGTTCTAGGTCCAAGCTCCCCCCTAGCACCCCTCTCCCTCCTCGGCGTAGTCCTCGTCCTCCTATTGCTTCTAGTGGAGAGAATGGAAGGAATGGAGGGGTAGTACGATTAAGCTTAGGTGCCTTTTAGGTGTGCTGGGTGGGGACTAGCTTGCTGTGAGACCCAATCCAGACCCATACCGACCACCAGACGAACTTGCCTAGACCTGGTCCATGACTGTCCTATTGTCTTCTATAGCCTTGGAGAGAGCTCTAAACTGGTGACATCTCTGCGCAGGGCTGGTTGCGGTAGGCTAGATAGGTACTGATTGACTTTAATGTGTCTGCCCATTTTTTTAATCTATCATGCAGAATGTACGTAAATACGAAGTAGGTACGTAAGGCAGGACTCGGCAGGCATACATAGTATCATTGATATACATACTATGTAGTATGTAGGCAGGTACACACCACCTCTCGTCATATGTGGCGGTAGCGTGCTCAAGTGCTCGTCTTGTCCAAGTATCGAATACCCGCAGCAATTTGTACACCGAAGCACAACGCGACGATACATCCTTTTCTGCAACTAACTACCATCATGGATGTAACTGCCAATTGGGATGGAACCCTCCACTGGAACCTCCAGACAATCGGAAACAGCTTCTTGGCCAATGCCTGACTAGAACCGCACAATGTGGGCAAAAGCCCAGATCAGTCTCTGTCCCGAGTTCCAGAGCTCTTGGTAGCTCGCATGGGTAGCGCAGTACCGCGGCCCCGCAAATACCCAGAACTTCGAAATATCCACTTCTACCACTATCAATTCGAAGCGACTCCCAAATTGCAACCTCCACTCCTTTTTTTGGTTGGTCGACACCGATTTCATCCCAAGCATATTATTAGTGGGAGCCGCCCCGCGGGAATGGGGAACCAACTGGAGAATGGCATTTTATCGCATTTTGTTCAATGCTCACTCACCTACACTTTCCATTTTATATTTTATTTTATTACTCACTACTCACTTCCGGTGTATCGATTCATGTGTGTGATAACGCAGCCGCCTGGTGTGACGACGTCCTCCGTGTCGGATACCGGAATCATCCAGCTTCGTGGCATCTGCTGTCGCGGCCTACCTGCCTGAGCGTTGTGTATTGCATTACATTACATTACATTACATATAACAATCACGATACCTGTTGGACTTTCACCAATACGTACATAGTATTCCGTAGTACGTAGACGAAATACACATACCTACCTACTTGAGGTAAGGCAAGTCAGACTACACACGTAGGAATCTCACCTACCATCGTGACCGGAGCGGGCAGGCTTTCGCTCCCCTGGTCGATTCGTACATATGTAGATCGATGTCTCTTCGAGTTTAGACCGCCTGGGCTCTCCAGTTCTAGGCATTCTAAAACAACATTCGAGCCCTCGAGCTTCCAACAGTGCTGCTGCAGCAGCACAATTACGCACCTGCGAGTATCGGTCCATAGCATCATCGATTTTGTATACATATCTGCGGAACATTACTTACTCATTCACCCGTTCCCTCGGTTTCCATTGTCTGCTGTGAGTAGCATTTCTGCTACCGAGTAATGTCACCCTTGTGGCTAGTAGGCGTTACAATCACATTTGATACATTACTCAGCCTTTCGTATAATATTTTATTTTATTATTTTAATTATGTATAATATTATGACCTGCACAGGGCATTAGAAACACCCTCACCCTCTCCTCCACCTCCGGCGTTCCGAGGTCACGATGGTCACGATGGTGTCCCCAATGGTTTTTTTTTCTTATTTTCCCCTTTAACCCATGTCTCCCGCCGGACAACACGAGCGCGGGGGTCCATGTCGCCTCCCCCTGTTCCGACATTGGAGGCTTGTCTTACATTTAGCACCTGGGAATTCCGGGTCACGATGGCTTCCAAATTTTTACACCGTCTGCGGTAGGGAAATTAGGCCAAATTACTGCACTTTTTTCAGGGGTAGCGGTGTAATTGAGCAATAGCTAAGCAATTGTATTACATTATATGCTAGGCATATTGATTAACGTCTTCTTTTCTTTTCTTCGTGTTCTCCTGCTTACTTGCGTATTTTCGTTTTCCTCCCTACACGTAAGTATCTGAGGAGGATGTTGGTATCGCTCAACCACGACTTTGCAAAAAAATCCCGCGATAAGTAAGTATTATCGACCCCGCCACGAAACGCGTGATTTCTGGCGAGACTGCATATGCGTGTACGCCCCCTCCCCCTTAATCCTGAACAAAAGGAATTTTTTAGAAATAAAATAAAAAATCATTTCACCCTATTACTATCGTGGGTTTCGCAAATCTACCTGCAAGCTTATGCCAATCGCGCGCGCGGGGAAATGGGGGGGTATCAACTCAGAAATTGTGCCGTCGAGAGGTGTCTGTGTTTCCGAGCCTTTTGCCCTTTTACCGAAAACTCCCCTGATCCGTGTGTGTGTACATGTAAAAACAAAGAGAAAAAAAGTTGCGACTCGTAGTGGCGACCGGCGCACCATAAAACTTATTCGGCTCCCTCGCCCCGGCCCCTTTTCACCAATACTTTGCGTTGCGTCTTGTTCCCGGCCCATGATGTTCCCTAGTCATCAAGTCCGAACATTCGGCGTAGCGCTCCGAACTTCTTTTTCTTCCTGTGCCCCGTGCCGTCCACCGTCACGTTATCGGCTTCGTTATCGTATGTCGTGGGGAGTCCCATGCTCGTGCTTCGTCTCCCGTTTAGCTCGGGTCTAAGAGCGGCTTTTCCGGCGCTGACTTGATCAAGTATGTTGCCCGCGGAATTCGATCGCTTAACTTCGCCTTCGGCGGGCTCATCCAAGGGCCAGCTGTCGTTTCTTCGTACGGAAGCCCGTTTCTGAAGCTTTGGGCTGGACGGATAATCGCCGCGAAGGTCCTTCAACTCTTCGTTATTTCGTTCCAGCCTGGTGTCACGCCTAGCTGCGCTATCCATAAGCTCCGACCGTTGGATTTTACTCGACGTATCGGCCCTCTTGTTGCGCCTCAGAATTCCCATGAAGGAGCTTCGTCTCTCCTTTTGGGACATGGATGGCATTGTCACAGACGTATTAAATCCACCGCGGCCAGATCGTGACCGAGTTAATGTAGCGGTTCCAAGAGCTCCAGAGTTCGAGCGCGATGGCCCTGCAATGCCGATTGAGGGGCGTGTGCGTGGGGTTTGTAACGGACTAGGCATCTCATCGTCACTATCAGGTAATTGCGGCGATTCCTCGTCTACTTCCTGGACAGGAGTAGATTTTCTAAAGCCAGCAGCGCTGGCAGTAGATGTGCGAAGAGTTCCTCTGGAGAGTGGTCTAGCCTTCGATGAAGAACCGGGCCGCGCACTCTCTTCGTCACTGGAATCATCAAAGCGACTGCGGAAGCCGGAAGCTTCCCCTTCATCTTCATCACTTGAGTCCCCGAAGCGACTTGACTTCTTGGACCGCTTGGTACTGGTAGCCTTGCCTGACCTACCGAACGAGGGGAAGTGAATAGACGGAAGAATCCTTTCTTGACTAGACACGCTACTGGATCGTAAAGTGTGTCGCATCGTGGGCGTAGGACCTCCAGAGCTGTGCCGAAACGAAGTGGAGCCGGTTGGTGAAAGCGATCGTAGACTGAATCGTCCAGACCCTTTAGTTACCTCATGAGACGGGTTGGCGGACGACGGACGCATAGAATGGCGGGCAAATCCTCCTCCACGTGTAGCACGATTGCGCTTAAAGCTACTGTCGCTTGCATCGGATCCGCGACGTTGCAGGGATGGTTTGTCATTAGGGATAGAACTTGGCGCCCTGTTGATAGGCGTCGTTTGAGCAGGAGTTGAGGAGATTCGCGGTTGAGCTGGCTTCGATAACACGGGTGAAGGCTTTTCACGCTGCGTCGTTCGAACAGTCGAGGTTTGATTAGCCTGCCCTGTTCCGGTATGGGATCTCATTGTTTTCCGAAGGCCATCTGATGCCTGACCCGGCTTTTCCCCGCGTAACGACATTCGCATCCGCGTAGACGTTGGCAGATTATCATTTCTAGGATCAGACTTCGTCGTAGGTTGAGCTGCGTGCGCTTGTTTCGCCTTGTCTTGCGGGATAACCTCACGCGATTTTGCTGAAGGTTGAGACTGAGTTTTCACTGGAGTCTGCTGTTTCTGTGCAGTTTTCTTCCTTCCACTATTTTTCCGAATAGGCGTGGTCTCCTCCTTGTCACCTTCAACGCCGGCTTCTTCCATCGCCTCTCGCTCAAGTTGGCGTCTCTTATCAGCTGTTAAGCTGCGCCAAAATGCCTTCGCTTGTTCCCAGTCATCTTTCTCAGAGGTTAATCCTAAGGGGTTGGCATTCCCAGCTTGCGTATTGGCCTGGGACTGGTATTTTATAGTAGCCTCATTTGGTATATCTCCGGGAAGCTCCGAAACGTGGGGCAGGGCGGGTTCGTTGATGGGGGACTCGACAACGGCGTTCAAAGATAAGAAGCCATCTCCCTCAGCCTCGCGAGGATCCTCATATGCATCGCTGTATATGCTTGCAGAGTCATCCGTAGATTCGTCGTCTCCTGAGTCTAGTGGAATTGTTGTAGCAAGTGTAGTTTGAGGAAGTACTTCGGGCTGAGCTGAGTGCACTGTCGCTATCGGTTCGAAGATAGGAGGAGCCGATGCAGGGGTATTCTCATTTTCGATAGATTTTGTCATAGCTTGAGTGTCTTGCGGTTTATCCAAGTTTTCATCGGGGAACCCTCCTGGGACATCGAAGTAGCGATTTTCTACCAGATTCGCAACTGCGGTGCTTTGTTCTGGGGCCCTTGGGCTTGGTTGTATGACAGTAATCTCGGGAATGTCTTGCGGTGGGAGGTGAATGGTATCTGGTGTCCCCGTATTTGCATTGGTGGGCCGTTTCTCTTCGAGAGGGCTCGCATTATGTTGTGAACTGTTCTGAGTTTCCAACTGGGTGGCCTGTGTACTGGGTATCTCCTCTGTATCACTCGCACCCGCGATGCTGTCAAGGAGATCATCATCAGAATCAGAGCTCTTTGAACTGTCTGACATGTAACCGCTTCCTTCTACCGAGGTAACAACTGGTGGTAATGGCTCTCTAAACCGGGAGATATTTGGTGCATTCCGCGATGTCTGCTCCTGAACAAGAATCGAACCTATCGCGTGATCACTTGATTGGCCGAGGGACAATTCGTCGGGAGTCCCGGTGTCGGCAGACGCGCCTAGATCAGACGGACGGAGTTCAGGTGAAGAAGGGGCTGCGGGCGAGTGAGTTGCTTCATAAGGGCGTACAAGAGGCCGTTCCCCAGTCTCCTTCGTTTTCTTCTCCCTAATACTACCAAAGCTCGGCAACGCGGGCCGGGGTTTCATGATTTCATCATCATCGAGGGTATATTCTCTCCTCTTGCTTCTACCGATATTACTATACCAAGGCCGCTTCACCTGTTGCGGACTTGCTGATTCAATGGAATCATCGGTGTCTCCTGGAACAGCGGATTCGCCTACTACCGTGGCCATGGTTCGGTCGTCGAAACTAACGCGAACCGACTTTTTCCGAGGAACGGTAGGATCGTCCTGCTGGTACGGAGAGGCGCCACGGGACCCCGACATATCTGAGCCTTTGTCTGACGGAGAGACTTCTCTTGGTGTTGGGCTGGTACGCTTGAGAGCTGACTTGATAGGCGATGCTGATCGTGGTAAAGGGGTATGTCGAACCGCAAGACTGTCCAAAGGAGCTACTGAAAAATGCGCTTGGCGAGCCGGACTGCTAGAATTCGACCGCCGCACATTGCCACCCTCTCTAGAAAGCTCCGTCACCAGTTTATTTTCCACCGGAGCGGCCTTCGTCTCAGTCGCAATTTCAACGGAAGGTTCAACTGGTCCTAGGGCTGCATTATTACCCAGCTGTTGTTGGGCCACTTCGGTAGACTCGTCGGCCGAACCTGGGATATCTTTATGCCGCTTAAAGATAGATAGCCTCGTCGGCACTGCATCCAACGCATCTAGTATTTTCTGAGATGGTCGGACGGCGGAATCTTCGTCGCTAGAAACTTCATCGGGATATATTTGCTCGACGGCTGGTGTATTTGTTGGACCGCGAGACGCGACAAAACCTGCCCCTGATCCAGAGGGAAACTGTCCAGGCAGTGGAGGACTCTCGGCTCTTGACTTCTGCGAGTCCCGTGATTCGAACGACGAGCTGCCTTCGGTCTCCCCTTCATGTTTTTTTGATTTCCCTGAATTCGTGATGATGGCCTTAACCGCGGGCTCTTCCAATATCCGCGATTCCTCTAATGTTGGTGTGGCCTCAATGACCGGCTGTTCTCGTTTTGGTAGATCACGCTCGCCCGCCTCAGCATCAATGGTAGTCCCTCTTACTCTGGCAACCGTTCCCTTTTTTAGGTGACTGCCTTCTCGCTGAACGCCGACGTTTTTCTTTTTCTTCGGCTGTTTCTCCGCTGCTTCTTTGACGTAGTATTCAACATTATCCACCGTCGCTTTCGGAATCATCCTCCTAGAGTTCGGGTCGTATACCATTGGTTGTTCGTGTTTTCCGCTTGTAACCGAGGAGATGGAAGCTCTGTTTGACCTTGGTGGCGAGGCAGGCGTGCGCGGAGGTGGACTAGAGAATTGCGGCGCATGGGTAGAGGAAGGAGATGCTGGCGGCGACTGTGCGCGAAACACGGTCGGATACGAAAAATTTACGGACGAGCTTCTGCTGTCTGGTCTTTGAGGTATGGTGGTGGTGATTTCGGGTTTCGGTAGTTCTGGTTTCCTCGTCTTCATCGGGGCATCAGACGTTCTAACATTACTTGGATCGCCGGATGGCTCGGTGTACCAGGAAGTGTGTTTGGCCTTCATCTTCTGAGAAGCGGTTCGGAAGGTTTGCATTCCCACCCCAGCCGAAGCAAGACTGGTTGATTTCTTATGACCTGCCGGTATTTGAGGTACTGGTGGGCGTTCTTCCGTCATTTGCATGGGACCCGCTCGATGAGGCGAAGGGCTTCGAAAAGTACGCTCCGTCATACTACTTGAGCTGTTCTTCCGTTCAAGTTGCGCGGATGGACGCGAGGTAGCTGCAGCCACAGCCGCGCTGCCTGCCGAAGATACCGAGGCGCTGCGACGTATCGTCCGTTTCGTCTGAACTTCGGCTACATTGGTAGGTGTATGGGGACGTGCGCGAAGAGCTGCCGCCGCAGCAGCCGACGAGAGCGACTTGCCCGGTTTCTGGTTGGAGGCAGACATGAAGGCGGTAGCGGCGGCTGAAGTAGCGTTTGGATTCGCGGTTCCGGCATTCAGAGGCTGTGAAGAATTGGAATAGTTATTAGTATTGGCGATAGAAACTAATGCGGAAACAAAGCAAGATGGTTAAGGGTTAGGATCGTCGTCATTATGAGTGAATCGCATAGCCAACCCAATGGAGAAACCCGCCGCCTCTTCAAACCAACCAACCACAAAGCAGCCCGAAAGACATTCTCACTAGTCCTAACAAAGAACGAAGAAGTACGAGTCGTGCAGTGGTGTAATTGGGATATAGTCTTCTAAGACAATGGAATGCAACGAGTCGAGATAGGTTAAACAGACGTGTAAGCTTAAGGAATTACTTACAGGATTCGGCGGGCGATGCCGTCGCGAGTTGCCAAACATCTTGACGGGATGATTTGCAGGCTCAAGGCCCGGGCTATATCGACTATAATAGAGACCGCATGGAATACACGTATTGAAATAATGCGCTTTTATATCTGTTTGATGCCGCGACTATAGGTCTGTAACGAGCTTTGTGTTGGGAAAACGCGGGAAATAAGCGACACCTGGTGGAATGGGATTTTCCCGGCGCGATGGAACAAAAAGAGACTTTAGAGCTCTCAGGAACGAGAATCCTTGGGACATCAAAGTATGATGATGACACCCTTGAAAAGCGTCTAAGCCACATCGGTAGGTAGCCACTTATCCACTTACATCCAGTAGAAGCTCTTATTAAGAATAGAGTGCCGTCACTATACTTTAGTGGGGCTACGCTATCTCCTCCACTTACCGTTACACAAGTTACAGCGTCCGTGTACTTAATTACTGCTAAGTCATACATTGATCTAACCAATTTCGTAGGCTTTGTCTGTCATTGGTCCCCTTGAGACCCTGAACTGACATTGACATTGAATATGACTCTCCCATGAATTTTGTCATTACACTAATCGATCTATTTGATATTGCCAAGTATGACCTACCTTGTAACTGCCAGGCAATATCAACACCATATTAAGGAAACGAAAGGGGAGTTGCAGGCATAGAATTCATATTAGGTATATCTGGATAGGATGGTTTCGGAATTAGGTATGTAACCAGCCTGAAGGTATCAATATTCAGATGCACTAAAAACGTGGCTTGCTGGGTGGACCGACCGGACTTAACTCAAAGGTCGCTAGACCGTCATCCCGTGACGTCATTCAATTAAATTACGCCAACATCGAATTCCGTATTAGTGTTAAAGGTTCAAGTCGGCTTCTTTAGTTACCGGGACGTTATAATGAAGTATCCATACATAGTAGTTTTCAATTCAGTAAGATCATTTAGGAATTGGCGTTGGACATACTCCAGTATCTAGATAGATTGGTGGGAGCCGAAGCAATGTCTCACAAGTGACGTTACCTGTACCGATTAATATAGGTCTACAGCCAGTAGGAATGCAAAGCGCCGGTACCTGAACTCGTTGGTACACGTGCTTTATATCGTTTGGCTCTTATATCTGACTTACTCTACTTTAGCCACGATTTACTTTGCGCTAAGAGTCAATTACACGAGGCGGTCAGAGTAAGGCATAACAGTCGCAGAGCACAAGAAGCTAGTATACGTGTAATCAATGGATTCTTATCATCTATCTGGTCTATAGACCTCAAGGCAGGTTCAATGACGAAAATGCCTGAGGAGTACTGATTACGGTACTCAGTATGCAGTTCTGCTGATGCTCTATTTGTATTAATGCCGGTTCTCGCCAGTGAAAGCCAAGTATCAACTTTATAGATGCTCGCCTATTACTCCCATGTAATTGACTTGTCCTCTACTGCATCCAACAGCCACGAGGTTAAAATACAAGGAATGACCTGCGATTCCACGACAATGTTCGTATGTTGATTGTGGCTAGACAAGCAAACGAGGGAATACGCGAGTTGATAGTTCGGCGTGGTAGCAAGAGGTGGTTCTCGTAGCTTAGCTAGGCTCCGGACCAAGCGACATATCCAGATGACCAGAAGCCCCAGGGGGTTGATGCGAAAGAAGTGTATCGGAAGTGCAATAGGGGTGGATGAGACGACGCCGGCAAATGGTGACAATGTTGACATATGGAATAATCCAACCGACCTGAGGTAGGACTCGGATACCCATTAATGGCCAACACAATGAACTTCCTGAATCTCCTCAATACTTAATTGCTGCCCGAGGTTGCGGGCACCGGGGGGTAAACCTCGTAGCTCGGCGTCTGGATTATTCTCGAAATGGTCTCCAGTGTCATAGCCATTTTCTCCCTGGTCTTCCCCATGAATCTGGCGTTGGTGTAGAGTCTGCTCATCATCCTGGTCATTCGGGGCAGATGGAGGTAGGGGACCTTGTTGTCCAGACGAAGATGAAGCGTGGCGATCATTGGTGCTATTCTTCGCTGGCAATTTGCTAGCTTTCTTGCCTTTGCGCGACTTCATCTTTGCCTTCTCTAAGAGTCTACGCCTCTCAGCTTCTTCCCGACGTCGTCGACGGTCCTTGATCTCGTACTGGCGGATCAATGCTTCGGGAGGGCGACCAAAGATGCGCTCATACTCGCAGAACTCGCAGATCCAGACATCCTCTGGAGCCGGTGGGTGATGGTAGTTCTGGTATTCGGTTTCTCTGCGGCGCTGTTTGGCTGCTTGTAGGAGTGAGTTACCGCGGCGCTTCGATTTTTTGGGGGTTGCAGTTGCTTGAGCCACTCCCTTTGCGACCGCCTGCATAGCTACCGACCCATTAAGCTGCGGTAGTGTAGCGTGGTGAGTTTGGGTGCTTCGTGAAGCCGGGGCATTGTACTGATCGTGGTACTCTGCTGGGATGGATTGGTTCATGTGATTTGAAGGGCCCATATTGGAAGGCGCAGGATCAGAGCCAGGCCAAGATACGGGATTCTGCGAATCAAAGGTGAAGGTAAATTGTGCTTGTGTAGGACTAGACTTTGTGGATGCTTCTTGGTGTAAGAGACTAATATTTTCCTGGCCTGGGGGTACTTGAAGTTTCTCGGCGCTGGCAATGGCGTTGGAGATAATCCCCGAATTCTCTCCTACAATATATAATATTAGTAACTAAGCATATGGAAAGGCGTGAAAGGCGGCATCGGTGTATTGATGCCAAAAACAAAAGGAGATACCCGCCGGTAGTGAAAGAAATGGTAGATTGGGGGGAGTTCAATGCGGCTCAGCTTACCTGCAGGCGACGATGGATACTGTATACCACCTGGCCTAAGTTTATTAGGTGTGCGGCTTGTCCAGTTACTGTTAGGATCTGGCAAGGTTCTTAATGGGCTCCTGCCGTTGCGAACGCGACCGTACCTGCCTCTACCAGGACCAGAGATTCCTTGTCCATTTACTGTAGCTGCGCCAGACTGATAATAAGGTGTGGAAGCGACACCTGAGCTATCCAGAATACCGTCATCCCCAGTTGCCGTGGGTGACGAAACCCCCAGTGTACCAAGGTCATTCAACACGTGCGTTCCATTCAAGATCGTCTCGCCCGCAGTCGGAATCTTTCTCTTCTTTTTGTTATTGCTATTTTCAAAGGAATCATAGCCATCCGCAGAAGATGTTGTTGAAGGCGGCGGTAGTGGGTTCGATTGTCGAGACTGGCCCTGGCGCTGAGGGGCACGAGTCGCATGGCTTGGAGTGTCATGGAGGGACCGCGAAGCAAACGCTCTTCGTGCTTGTCCAACAAGTGATTGACTGTCATGCTCAGCACCTAAACCATTTCTGCGCAGGCTGGCTTCTTGACCCAATTCAGCTACATTCTCCCTGTGCGCTACATTAGGAAGATCACCTCCCAGAGCTGCCACATCATCCTTGGTATTATACGGGTAGACAAACAGAGGCGTCGCAGTCTGAGGTGCTGGGGGGTATTGTATACTATCAGCAACGTCTGGAGATAGCCGTTCGCGTAGTCGACGCTTCGGGAGGGGTCGAATAGGCCGATCAGGAAACAACGGCGAGGAAGATTCGGGAGACATGTTCTCTGAGCGACCTGATCCACGGCCAAGCCGCGAAAGCATTAGCCATATTGCCTTTACTGGAGATAGAAAACACATGGCCACAGAAGAGAGGTAGAAGCATCCTTGACGCCCATACGTTGAGTGCGATTGTGTTTGGGAGGGTTAGGATAATCGAGCTATGTTTTCCATCTGTCCCCCAAGTAACCACGCAGAAGCGAAAGTCGGCGGGGTGGGAAACGAAATTCTGAGGACTAGAAAGAACAGGCCGACCCATGCACGTCTGTTTTTCGTCGATGGTGGACATCTCTGCATAGCAATATTCTTTTCCATATATTCGATGTATTTGAGGCATTCCGCACCGGGGAAACAACGTACCCATCACATCCCGCTTTTACAAACTGTGACACCGACAGCCCAGCTGCCTCTTTGAAATCACTTTTCTCTGCCCGTTTCGTTAACTCGAAGCCAATGTAAATTGTTTGCGCAGCAAGCTATCGTACGGTGTCCGTAGCAGGTTCGAAGATGTCGGGACGTAGAATCGTGGTTTAGCTCGTCGAAGCGATCTTCTCCTTTTCTACATGCCCGTTGCCACATTAATACAGTGCTCCCAAAATTGCAAATAATTCTACCAAAAACTAGTTGATTAACCCTAACGAAGAAGCGCTACTTAGCCCTTCCCCAAGTATGACGTTGCTTGGAAGACACAGGCGTCATTGAGGGGTGTAATCTATACATACAGAAATGACAGTCCCCGGAAGCTGGTTGTGTGGTGGTGGGCTTGGATCTGGATGACCAATGCAACCCACGACGACTTCTCCGAGACGTTACGTATTCAAGATGCGTCTCCTTTCTAGCGGGAAGGTCGGCAGAATGGGTATAGGAATAAAGCGTCGTTTCGGGCAAGCAGAGCAGAAATCCTGGCGTCCAGACAATGGTATGCAAAGACGTTCCGGGAGCAAGACTAGAGAATGTTGTTCGTTGTCGGAGATTTGGACTGCAGAAGAATCAGATGGGTTGTTCCTAATAAGTTCTCGGCAAGGTTGAGTAAGGTGGCAGGTACCTACAAGGTAGGGAGATCAGTTGTGCTGGCGATATGTAATTGATTGACTGGAGAGGATGGGCAACCCACAGTGTGTCATGTCACAGGGAAAGGAAAGGGTTCAGTTCAGCACGTACCGTATGAGATACGGTTGAGACAAGGGCCAACCAACCCTGAATTTAGCTGGATTTAGCTGGATTTACTCCATTAGTAATCTAAATGAGGTACTGTGGCAGCCAATAAAGCAAGAACACCAGCCAGATTGGCCGAAATTCAGCAAGTACATACGTAAATGTACGTATTCGGTATGTGAGTTCATACGGGTTGGGTAGGTACGGTGTATGTACATCTATGTATGTACTCTGCAATCTCCCCCTCCTTCCAGATGTCTTCATATTAGGTAAGTTTGGGTAAGTTGAGCTGGTTGAGGTAAGTAGGTTCCTGATCCCCAATCCAATTGCCTTCTACTACATAACCCATTCAACACACATCGCACAATAACATTTCCTTCATTACTGATACTTTTAAGTCCCGGTATCACGCAACTTAGGTGTTCGCCATAGACGAAACTACACAACAAGCAAATAGAGCAAAAGAGATCATCGTCATGGCTGACCCTCACAGACCATATATCCAATTTCCAAGAGTCATTAGGTAATCAATGTGTGGGAAAGATACGCATGTGCTAATCATAAGGCAAAATACGGTGTGACTTATAATTACCGATACGGTGCCCCGCGCTCTCTCTCACCTGGACTCCCACCTGGGCACTTGTGGACACCTGCATTTTAGTGGATAGAACGGACCGATGGAACTCCGACTAAAGACCTCCAGGGCTCACTAAAAGCCCGGATCAATTGGAGATCCAAGCCTAGAAGCTAAAAAAGAATTAACCCGAAAAAGAAAAAAAAGAAGAGAGGAACAGCTGCCCCAGGTGCCGGTCACCCCCCTGTCCAGGTGCTGAAGTTGGCAAGTGTCGCTGGTCGCGCGAGTCTGCCCGCGCCCGAGCGAGGGCCAAGCTAGGAAACAATACCGTACCTAATACATACAATGTTGCTCTCTCTCCATGTCTTCCACTCTCTCCAAAAAGTGACCCTCTTGTTCGCCTTCACCAACACACCTCTCCCCCTCCATTACTTTTGTCCTTTAAAGCTCTTACCACTTTTACGAGCATCGAATTCTCCGTCATGATAGTCCTGGAGGTATACTTGAAAGGTTCTTATCCTGTTGAGTCTAACTTTGCGTAGCCCGAATTCCTTCATGAGCTCCTCTGCTGTCGCTTTGGAGCAGCTCTAGTTTTGTCACCCGCTTCCAACCACCTACCTCCGCTCTCGTTACTCTCTTTGTCGCGACCAATCACTTCCAACTCGCCTTGTACCGTGGCCAGACCTAAAGAAGTCCTCCCCAATCCTATCCTCTACCTAAGCTGTCGCCGAGTCCAATCCTCCCTCGGCGTCTCAAACCCCTCCTCCATCTCATTCCAACCGGTCGCCTACGCTGCAAGCGATGGCCGGTACGTCTCCGACTAGACGCTCTTCTCGCGCGCGAATAACCCAATCACAATCACATACCACATCCAGTGCATCTAGTGCATCTGGACGGGCTGAGCGAAGTACGAGGGCCTTTACCAAGACCGGGTCGCCTCAAAAATCTACTGGCAGTGGGTCTCTGTCTTCAGAACCTCCCGAAGATTCGACCACCACAACCAACGACGATACCATCCTCCGCCGTAGGAGTACGCGCGGGAAAGAAGACGAGCGCGAAAAGCACCCCAAGATCGAATTACTTGACATGGCACCTGTTGGTGACGAGATCCAAGAAGAGGACGAAGCCGTCCGATGCGTCTGTGGTCACGATGAATACCCAGGACCACCACCCTTTGACGAGGACTCGAAAATCGGTCTAAAGGATGCAATTGATCATGAACGGATCTTCGCCATCGAAGTCACAGATGACCTAGCTGGTTTTTACGTGCAATGCGAGGTCTGCAATACATGGCAACACGGTGCCTGTGTCGGCTTTGCCGATGAGTCCAATCCCGACGACGTTCAGTATTTTTGCGAAAAATGCCGTAAAGATTTACACAAAATATTTACAGCGAGCAATGGGTGAGTTTTGACATCGATCATCCAGTCCTACAAGCAGATTGCGGCCGGTCGCATTGGGGCCGTCCTTCAGCTGCGGCGGAGTGCTGACGGTCGCGCCCTTGCCGATCATGCCTCTCTCCAACTACGTCTCCCCCCTTCGCAACTTAACCTCTCCGTCACCAACTTCGACTACAATCCCTATACTAATACTATGGCGCCTAGGCAAAAATACTCAATATACCTCCCTATTCATCGAACTTCACGAGCTGCTTCACGAGCCACTTCTTTGGCCAAGGATGGTGCGCAATCTCCTAAAGCCAATTCTACCAAAAACTCACGATCCGCAGCCGCTGCGCATACGTCCAAAAGACGTTCCACTATGAATAGCCGGGACGCGGCATATGACGAAGAAGAACAACTACGCCGAGCAATCGAAGCAAGCAAGGAAGACGCCATTCCCGAAGTCGCAGAGCCTCCCCCGAGACGTCCCAAACGAGGCAGGGACGATAGCGAAGAGTACGTCCACAATATTCATGACAAGGCTTTGAGATAAATTTCATCGGCTAATGAGCTTATAGGAAAGTCGAGGGCGCCAAGCGACAAAGAACAAATTCTAGATCGCCATCCCTAAAACCCGAAAGACCTCAATCCCTTCCCCCGGAAGAGTCCGAGGATGAATCAGCTCTTCGAAATGGTTCATCTAAGAAGTCTCGGAACGCAGCGCGGAATCAGCGCGAAAAGGCCGAAAGAGATGAGCGGCGCGAAGAACAAGAACGGAAGCGGGCTGAGGCTGCAAATAAACGAAAAGGTCGTGCCGAACGACGGAGAGCCGATGGTAATAACACTCTCCATACCCTAGGAATCATACACGACAAGTAACTAACTCAGATATAGACTCTGACCCTTCGGAAGAAATACCCTTAGCGGTGCGTGCGGCCGCAAACAGGGCGACGGAATCAGCGCAACCCCCCGAGCCTCCACAGTCATCACAACCTCCTCCAGATACACCTCCGGCCGTCCCAGCTCCTACAACACATAAGAAAAAGGCAGCAACTCAGAAGAAAAAAGGCAGGAATCAGTACACCAAGGATCGTGATAACCGAGATCACGACGAATCGCCAGCGAGATCAGTGTCGCGCGATATCACAAGAAATGGAGACGAAAATGGGACTTCTCATACCAAATCATCTGCTCAGGAGGGTACTGGCAAGCAAAGCAAATCGAAAGGCGGCATGAACTCCAGAATTACAATGACAGATATGAAGAGACGTGCCAATAATATCCTGGAGTATATCACCAGGACGCAGGTCGAGTTGGCAAATGAGCCATTATCAGAACCAGCTGCCGGTTCCGAGCAGAACAACGCTGTTACAAACGGATCCAGCAACTCAATACCTTCCATTAAGGTCAACGGCGACAACAGCAAGAAACATGATGACGCCAAAGCGACTCCAAATGGATCGACGAGCAACGGCACGAATAATAATCTTCCTTCGCTAAAGGACTTCAAGGAAATGTCCTGTATTGAAATGATGGACGTGTTGGCTCGGGATCTAGTGAAGTGGCAGCAAGAATTCGTGCCTTAACGCGAATCCTGCTTTACTATTAAGAGTCTTGGACGTTCTAGGGTCGGCGTCTGGCACTTTGGCCCGTGTCTATATTGTTCGGCGTTGGTTCAACAGGCGGGAAACGACACGGAGTTTTTTGTTCGGTGAAAAAGTTCGCCCGGGGCACAAATTCAATTTTCTAGAATCGGCTGTGCTAACAAAATTTCGAATGGGATGGTGATCTGGAGGGCTCGAGGCTTTCACAGGTATCCATGGATGATTCCTCGCTGACGGCGAAGGGGGTTGGGATCTCTGTTATTTACAGGCGCCGTGTTGTATCTACAATATACCCCATATGTCTATGACGCATCGCTTCGTTGCGGTAAATATTAGGTACATAATGTACAATGCCAATATGGTCAATCAACATAAGCATCAGACAGTTTTGTGTCCGTCTCTATGCATCTTTTTCACCCAGCACAAATAGGTGAAGTAAGTCGTGACCTTGAGGTCTTCGTCCGTAGTCCATAGTGCCCATCTAGCACAATATAAATCAGACAGCTTCCGCCGCTCGTCTCTTTGCAGCATTTCTCTCTTTCCTCGCTTCCTTCTCCCGTTTCCGGGCCTGGTTCATACTCAACGGCTGCGCCTCATCACCAGCTAACGCTTTCGCGGTCCACGCACGTAAGTTCTCTTCACTCACATCATCCAACCCGAAGCGCCCTAGGTTCCCCTTACGCCACTGCTGTACAACCCAATCAGCGGCCTGCTCCTGGCTCGGCACACCGCCCTTGAGCAACTTCCCCGTGCGCCGCGCAACCGCATCGAGGAACTCGCGCACATCATTCGTCGGGGCGCTCAACTCGCCATACGTCCGGGGATCCTTCAGGTTGAGGCGGAACAGCAGGTAATCAGCGATGGTCTCCGCGGGCACCAGCCCGTCCTTCACGCACCCCACCAGCGCCAGCTTCAGCATCGCCTCCACGTCCCCCACGTATGGCACGAACACCCCCGGCGTGTCCACCACAAATACCCCCGCGTCCAGCCCGCTGGCGCTGTCCTCGGGTATCACACGGACCGGCGTGCTGAGTTTGCGCGTCACGCCTGGTTGCGCGCCTGTGCGCGCGGCTTTCGCGCGCTGCATGCCTACTCGCCGCAGCGCGTTGAGCAGGGTTGATTTTCCGGCGTTCGGCATCCCGACCACGAGGGCGCGCAGGCCGGTTAACGAGTCTACGGCTGTCGGGCGGTCTTTGATGATGTCTATCAGCTTTTTTATAGAGCGCGCATTCGCCTCGTTCGTGAACACGACATTTGTCCTTCCCAGCCCTCCACTCTCCCCATCATTATCCCTGATGATCCCACTGCGCTGGGAGTGGAAATCCGAGAGCAGTTTTTTCTGCTTGTCAAGCCAGCGGTTCTCGGAAGCCTCGGCGCAGAGGTCCGCTTTCGTGTACACGACGATGCGGTCGCGGCCGGCGAGCTCGGTCTCGAGGAGCGGGTTCGCGGACGTGAGGGGCACGCGGCTGTCGCGGCACTCGAGGATCAGGTTGATGTTGGAGAGGACCTTGCGCATGGACGCCAGCGCGCCCGCGTGGTGACCCAGGAAATAGGACCGTGTGATGGAGGGCGAGACCTCGAACACGGCGCGCGGGACGAAGCCGCCGGCACCGGAGGATATGGCGGTTTTGAGGGGCGCTGCCATAGTGGTCTTGTGGCTGGTTATGGCGGTTTAGAGAATGAAATTTCTGAAAATTGGAATCCCATCATGTACCCCAGTGATTTAATGTGAGATTTGACTCTTATGGCCTCGGTGGTTCTCCATTGAGCCTGTCACCGTTGATTTTAATCATTCTGAATTCTGAAATTTACCCAGCCTTATCGAGAAATCCTTATCAGCCTCGTGCCAAGTGGAGCTGCAGCATTCAGGGACCAGAGGGGCGATGACGTATATAGTGGGGATATGGCTTTAATTGATCTCCACCCCTTTGCGGCTGAAAGTGAGGTCCGCTTGTCTCCATGATTGCAGCACTTGAGCTCCATCTCATAACTTGCATCTAACAACTTCAATATTCTCAATAGTTTTAAAATGGGTTATCTTGGTTACTTGTAATATGGGCATTATATAATAGACTTTTTCTACGCTACTCCCATCACTCCTAGTGAGTTTCAGTTTCTCGAACACCAGTCTTGCTTTTATACAGATCGTATCATAAAACCAGACGGCAGCGATTGAAGGATAAGTTTGGAACATCCATATCAATTCTACCTTACCGGCATAGCGAAGTAAATATAGCAAGTTGAGATGATAAAGTCTCTTCACCAAACATATGGAGTCAACCCATTTAAAAACTTACTAACGTCTATGCTATACTGGTTGTCCCTATTTCCTGCTAATCAATAGTGTCTGACATTCAATTATATCACGGGCAATCCTTAGGAAGTAGATCAGCTGATATATCCAAAATAACAAAATGATGAACATTTAGAGCGGACCAGAGGAAGTGGTAAGACTGTGGTAACCAAGGATAATCTGGAACCTTGTATAACCCACTTTCTTCGCGATCTAGATGATTACTTTCATACCGTTAATAGCTCACCTAATAAGAATATAAAGAGGTGTTAAGATCACTTCTCGACAACAGCATGGTAACGGATTAAGCAGGGATAATGTTCATACGTGCGAAGTAGAAAACATGACTTTCGTTAAAAATCATTCCAGTTACTCCGGCCACTCTTCCTGTATTGTTGTTATCTGACTTCTCTAAATACACGATGTCTACCATCTTTTTCGTAGTAGTATTAGATACTGAGAGAAGCTTGGGACGGTTCTTGTATAAGTTAAACGCTGATTATACCGCTACTAAGTGTCACTAGACTAGCAATAATTATAGATTTACGGTGAAAAGTCGAAACTTATAAATAGACCTGGGATTTTTGTTATTACTTCATCTGAACTTACGTACTATTTCGATACGGTGTGAACAAAGTTATTGGTAGTAGAGTGAAACAACTAATCCCAAAACCACCAGTAATGACAGCAGTTCATTAAAGTCGTATAACTCGTCAACATCCAACCACTTATAGTTGAGGCTCCTTAATCCTCTCATAATTCATACGTATAAAATGCAGTAGGGTCTATATCGACTCTTATATATCTAACGATTTCATTGTATAGCTCATAATAATCCGGTTTCGTTTACCACCGGCAAGTCATTTCTTGTTAAGGGGTTTGACAATATCATCACATCTTATTTATAAAACTGTTTCTTCAATATCATATAAAAAATTTATTAATGCTGCTGAATAACTTTAGTATGTTTATAACAATACGTGTATACTTTAAGCTTCCATTCAAAGTGTAAGAGTTTTGCTCTCGATTCTTTGGAAAAGGGGTATCCACAATGACACGAGTACTCTCTACGGCGTCTAGGTCTATAGGAATAGCTACAAGTGTTTGAAGTTCATGTAATCACGCCGTTGCTTATATGGTGCCATGAAAGTAGGATTTGCCGGCACCCGAGGGTAGATCGCCGTATAACTCTGATCATCCCATCCCCGCCGTATAGTCCCGATAGTTCCATAGCCGCCGTATAGATCTAACAATTCATAGTCGCCGACTAACACATAGGTCACAAGATCATATGCTACAATTCACCAATCCCGTCTTGGCTTAATATGTTTATTATACCTAAGGTACCATGTGAGCGACGGCAAGGTTGTATATAAGTACTCTTCTCATTGTCCCTCTAAATTGGTTAGTGACCCTCACAGGACCCGCGTCCCCCTTCCTTACTGGCCATCATCGTGATCATTCCCCGTCCTGCTTCCTGTTTGTTCAAGTCAAATGTTGTTCTCATTCCTTGGCTCCCGCTCTCCAAGAAATTTCACAGAACCCATCAACCCAGACTCCGTCCTCCTGTCAACAACTGTTTTTCTGGTCCTGGAAAGTTACGACCCAGCCTATCTCTGGATCGCACACATGCCAGCTGTTGTTGTCATCTCTTAACGTAACACGGCTACACGCCATTCGATCATCATCACCAGCTACGAATCATCAATTGACTTGCGTGTCATAGCAGGACTTTGCGTTTTGACTAGCTAACTACATTCCGATCCCCTTTTGCGAGTTGAGAATACCATTACCTCCATTCACCATTGGACATACGTATTTGTTGGTGAATATCTATGTACGGCGAGCCCACCCGAAACTACCTCTTGATCTTTTCAATTACTTGAGTACCATCGTCTTCAAAGCTCATTACATCTCAGCATCCTCCCACGAGCACTTCTCCCCTTACGCCTACAACGTCTTGAGCAACAAGTGTATAGGTCGAAAAAATCGTTGTACAGACCTAACATCTTGTATCTACTCTCGCCGCAAATAGGCCCTAGCAATTTTAACACGAGGAAACTAACCATTTTGCAACCAATCCTCACCCCCATTCTGTTCTGTCAAGATGCCGACCCAAGCTACCCAGACATCGCTCCACCCGGCCGGGCTGGAGGGCCTCCGGTAAGTAGCCCTTACGAGAGTAGTTACACGCCTTCATACTAACGTAGACGGCTTCTTAAATAGCATCTTCCAAGAAGGTATTGCAACGGACGCTACTATCCGATTCGGAATCAACAAAGTCAAGGTGCACAAGATGATCCTCATCGCTCGCTCGGACTGGTTTAAAGCCGCGTTCCGTGACAGCTCTCATGTAAGTGGTTTGGCATATTCGCTACGTTCAAATATATCGAGCGCGCGATACTAACTCAATGGCTGTAGGTCGTCATCGATATCTCCGAGCCTGTGGAGCCTATGCTGGTCGAGTGGATGCTGGAATGGTGCTACACCGGAGGTATGATAATATGAAGACAGATTATAAAACGGCGAAACTAATAGAACTCTCTACTAGTCCTATCTCCCTTCTATGAGAAGGCGAAACTCGCGTTCCTAGACTTCGATGCATGCCTCCGCTTCATGCGAGTCGCGGATTACTTTCTGCTAGAAGACCTCCAGAGCCAGCTGCGCGTCCTGATCCAGGCGGGCGTGCACGAGCTGTTCCGCTACTCGATGCGCAAGATCGTGCCGACGAAGCGCCACGCCTTCGACGGGGAGCACATCCGCGGCATGTACGCGGAGTACTTCAAAGCCGTGCAGTTCGCGTACGAGACCGAGGATCTCTGGGCGCAACGCGTCTTCATCGAGATGGTCGAGCACACCCACATGTGGCTATTCGTGAACCCGTATTTCCGCATCCTCTGCAAGAAGATCGTGCCGTTCTACCGAATCCTCTATGAGAAGTTCGTCGACATTGTTGCGGAGAAATGGTGGACTGCCCACCCGCGAGGCGACTGCTTCTTCTGCGGCGCTACACCCCGAGGAAGCGAGGGCGACGAGGATGAGGTGTACTAGGAGAACACCGTCATCGTCGAGGGCGAGCTCTATCCCGTGTGCAACGCCTGCGAGGGTACCCAGGGCACTGAGGTGTGGGATGTAGTCCAAACCCAATACCCGGTTTGAAGACAGGCAGGATGAGTTTTGCGAGTTTGCATTTCGTCGTTAGGGATACGTTTATGTTTAAATCACTGGCCGATATGAATCATAGGAGTACAAGTCTAGGGAGTTTTGCTTTCGGTTCTGTTAATGCTGGTATGGACTAGTATAGGATCAACACTAGTATAAGGCAATAGGCCACTATGAATGAACTGCTTTTAATAACAATGTCCTTTCTAAAGAGACTCTAATGCGCTGGGCGGCAAGCCTGTTAAACGCCGCTAGCGCCTATTCCATGACAAGTGTACAACGAGGAATGTCTACCTCCTGATAGTAAACACGCTTCACGTATACAACAGAAAAATGAGAAGAAGAGCCGTCTTGGGATGACTTCTCGCCAAACAGATAAAAAAGAGAACCGAGGGATGTTTTCGTATCTAACTGCCAATCCCCTTCACCGCGTCAATAATGTCATGTACTTGGTCCTTAACCCAGTCCCAAGTGTTCTCCCACCAGGAGCCGCCGCCCTCGCTCTCGTCGTCGTCTTCTGGCGGCTGGTCTGGCACACCTACTTCCTCCGGTTCTTCTGGCTCATTGACCACAGGATCAACACCAACTTCTGAAGAGGGCTGAGCGGCCCCGGGGTTTGTTGATACCGGGAGGATGGACATAGCTCCTGTTTCAACATTTTCTTCGGACACCGTGTTAGGCGGAACTGGATCAGCGGGTTCCTCGAAGACCGTGTCCGGGTCGTGGAGACCGACAACACGGAGTGGTAGGTGTAGGGTGCCATTATTTGGCATGGCCTTCATACCGATGGAGTCGCAGAGGATATTGTACACATTGGTATTTTCTATACGCAGTTAGTACCTATATATTCGAGGCTGATCAATCTTTAGACGCGACGAGGAGAGAAAATGATTCACATACGGAATATCTCCACCTTGCTGTGTGGTTGATGTGGAAAAGCGGGGCCACGAGCGACAAAGATAGCTCTCATTAGGGGGTGTTCGTGATCGTAGCCATGTAGTCCCTTGGGGTGGTATACAAGGCCCTTCGTCTTCGCCTCTGCGATGTCGAATTCCTCTCGCTTGACGATTGCCCAACCAGTCTTTGGGACAATCCACAGCGGCGCGATACGCTTGTTTCTGCTGAAGTGGTACCGCTCTGGCATATTTGTGTCTCTTAGGTATACTTCGAAGTTCGGGTTTGATTTTCCTTTTTCGGCGGCTTGCTCGTATAGAAGCTGGAGATCGTCTGGGTTCTTGGGTCGGATGCCGACAAGTGGCCACCCGTCAAGGTGCTCAACCTTGTCCATGTCCACTAGGTCTTCGATCTGGATCATTCGGCTGACATCTGTGGTGGCCATGCCATGATCGGAGACGATAATGACGTTGACAATCTTTGTAAGATTCCTTTCCTCTAAGCCGTGGAAGATCTGATCGAGCATCGTATCAACTTCACTGATTGTCGATCGAATTTCGGTGCTATTAGGACCAAAGCGGTGGCCGTCGGCGTCGACATTGGGGACATATGCCGCTATGATTTGGGGCCTGATATCCTTGGGGTCCGCGTCCGGAGTCTCTAGACCTGGCTTGTCGAGAAACTCGAGGATTCGGGCAACCTTTTTAGGTAGTTTCTCTTTGCCATTATACTTGTCCAAGAAGCTCGGGTCCATCCCTAAGACATGCGCTTCACTTCCGGGCCACATATGAATAGCGGTTCGAACGCCCTGTTCCTCCGCCGTGACCCAAAATGGCTCGCCGCCCCACCATTTAGGGTCAAGGCTCCGGTCGGGGTCGGTATAGTAGAACTCGGCCTCTAACTCCGGATCCCAGAAGGTATTGCCCACAACGCCATGGCTCTCCGGGTATAAACCAGTCGCGAGCGTGTAGTGGTTCTATAGGGATGAGTCAGTGGATTGGAATCGGCAGTGAGTGTTAATATGGAAGGCTTACCGGAAATGTCACGGAGGGGAATGAAGGGGTCATATATAACGGTGACACGCCCTCTTTGATGAAGGCATTTAATCTTGGGGTCAGTCCCCTATTAAGGAAGTCCGCGCGGAACCCATCAAGACTGATAATAAGAGTAGTGGGTAAGAAAAGAGCGGTTCCATTGCTGACCAGCTGAGTTGAAGAGGATGCTTTCTTGCCTAGAGTTAACTTCCAGATGACAAGAGCTATGAAAGCAACGCCGACTATGATGGTGGAATGGATGAGCAGCCATTTCTTCCATCTCCTCTTCTTCAGGGCCTTGGTATCTGACACTTGCATCAATCGCTTTCGATCGAGTTCGTCGCTATCGTCTCGGTCACTGCTGTCGCCCGTGGAGCTTCCGTCCTTTAGTCCCCCCATTTCCATTTCGTACATCAGCTCTCCATCCTCGCCATTTCGCGCCTCCTTAAGCAAGCGATCTTTCTTCTCCTTTCGCCGTATCCGTCTGTTATTTCGTTTCTCATCATGCAAATCCTCGACTGAACTTGAATTATCATCTATAGCGCTCGAATTCGTGGCTCGTGCTTGGTTGTAGCCTCGCAGCAAACGTATGGGGTTTGGCAGTGGCAGAGCAAGGTTACTACCTCGTCTTTGTAGATTGCTTCCCCTTCGTTCACGCTCTTGCTGGGCTCTCGAATCGGTTATCAATTTATCCAACTCTTCCTCTTCCATCAAAACCATGCGATCGCGGGCGCGTAGCTCTCTACTATTGCGCGCTGCGGCGAGCAGTTCGTCATCCTCGCTATCGGTGTCCTGGTCACTTCGACTGTGGAGGGATATCGCATCATCATCGTACCGGACGGGCGAGAGGAGGGATCCGTCCCTCTCGACGTTGGTATTCAATGATCGGAGAGTCATTTCGGCCGGCTAGTTGCGCGCATACGATATTGTATAGACGCACTCATTGCCGATATTGCTATTGATGATGATAGAAGAGTGTTGGCCTTCAAGGTTCAGGTCTTTAAGATTGATCGATAACGGAGTCTAGAATGCCGCTATGCTGCTCCTAGGTATCACCCGACGCTATCACGGAAGGTCAAGCCGCTAAGCACCGAGACAGCTCTGATTCAACCAATCAAATCACGAGTTTGCAAAGACCAGGGTAGCCATAACTCCACTGAGTCAGTTGGATTGTACATGGGACACCACCATGTCAGCTCTCTATCCATTGATTCTGTTCTTGATCTCTTCAATATTTATCTTCGGACCAACGGACATAAGATTCGACGTGTGAATTGGCTAGATTTAACGCTTTTTACTCAGTGTCCTCTCTCTCAACCAATCATTTATTCTATCGTCGTACTATACTATACGTATCTTTACGGATCCGGTTTGATATCCTTCAAAGCTGGTGGCCATGGAAAAGTCACCTTAGTTCGCGGACATCCCGCAAAGAAACACAGCCCAAGAATCCAACGCTTGGTATACAAATACGGAACACCACCATTCCATCGATTCTCCTTAAGCCGTACCTCGAGGGAAACGTGGCGGTCCGTGTCGTTGACATAATATCCACCTTTGCCAATCTCCTTAGGCTGCGAAGATGTGAATACAAACCGCGGCTTGTTGGGGAGAGTCTCCGTGTCTGTATCCTGCCAGACGAAAACCGCTGTGCATGGGTGCTTTCTCCCCCTAGGTTCCCAGAGACTCCCAAGCCTTAACTTCTTCTTTTGCTCAATCGCCTTTGCCACTGTGCGTGCCATCAGGGACATGTATTCTTCCACGAATACGTATTGGTTATTCTCGACGTCTTCGCGCGGATAGGCCTCGATACAATTTGCAAGCTCCCGCTCAGGTGGAAAACGCGATCTCAACTTGTGGCAGAGTTGAGCGAGGTACTGCTGCTCCTCTAGATCGCTAAATGTAGCTGTGTCGATCACTGGACCAAGCTTCCACAGATGCCCCTCAGTTCTGACGCCTGCTTGAGTAAGTTCGACGTTAATGAACCTGCAGCCTTTGTTAAAGGTTAGGCTCGGCACTCCCGAGGGAGAATAAAAACGCCAGAAGCACTGCGTTTCGAGAAATTCGGAAACACACATCTTGGATGCTGATTTATCCCTTGTGGTCTCGTTATAAAGAATTAACCCGTTTAGAAGACACATAGCCAGCATCGACAAGCTAAGACTACAGCCCCTACGCTGTAGGCACCGTTCGTCGAGGCGAACCGGATAATCGCAGCAATTGGCGACGATGGAAAGACGGTCCCACGGTTCCTTGACATCTCTCTTTTCCGTATCGGTGATGATCGCAGGATCCATTGGCCTCGACTTGTCGAGCAATTCCCTATATCTTCCAGCCTTCGCCAAAATCTGCTCTATCATCTCCTCCTGTCTTGGTCCTATCTGTTTCCTGTTTTTAAATGCCAGGCAGAATTGTGTTGCCTTTTCGAATAGCTCTACTGACTGGACACATATCTCTCCCGGTATATCCTCGAAGATTCCACAGTCCCTCTTTTCCCTTTCCAGGGCATCCGGGTGCGAGATAAGTAATTTCATATTCATGCCCCCCTTGTAGTTCTCCTGGAATGTCCAAGCTCGTTGCCACCAAAGATCGCTTGTGATCTCAAACAACAACTTTAAGATATCATCTAGGCCGCTCGTGAACTGTGAGCCACCTTGTCGGCTAACCCCAACAGCGAACTTCCTTGTAAAAACCTGGCGCAAGAGTTGGAGGTCGCGGCTCGAGTTTATTGGCCGACCTAGCAAGGCCACGGGGTGTCTGCTTTCTTTGTAGACCCAATCCATAGACCGAAGAGCTGCCGCCTTCCTTTGGCGCTGTCGCTCCTCAGAAATTTGTTGTGGGATGCTGTGTCGGTCGATCCAGAGCAGCTCTACTCCCGTACAATCCATATACTTGGTAATGCGATCTAATATACAATTTCGTACCGGGGACGGGGGGAATCGGGATCGATCTCTCTTTTGTACAAAGTATCGACCTTTCGCATCATCCTCCCATTCCGACGGGTTCCACGTGTACGACAGCGCGATATAGTCTTTCTCCGTTGAAACTTTGATCCAGCGTCGCCATAAAAATACCCGGCCGGTTTCACTACGAGAAATGCGGAAGCATTCGAGTTCGTTAAGAAACTTCGGTAAGACGTCGGCTCGCTGTTCATTTTCTTCTTGGATGGTGAGAAGAAGGTCGACTATCGACTTCTGATGGCGGACCGAAATTCGAAGTAAGTGATCCTTTGAGTCATCCATATTGCCTATCGCCCGTTCCTACGGCGAGTTGCTGTAGATCGTGACCACTACGCTACTACGCATGAGGAAACGCGTTCTTAAATGTGCACTACCTACGCGTGCGTACTCTCACATATACCGTATCTAGTAAGCGTCTAACTAGTCATCGCAATGTGATAAAATTTCTACATGCATCCTCACATCTGCATAGGTCGAGCATCCGGAGGAAACCACCCATTCCGCGAGAAATTTCTATTGGTACGGAAAGTTATCGCATTGAAAATCAGGAGACTCCCGTCCCAACGTGCATAACATCCCGCACACAGCCTCGTTCGCGTCTGGTCCTCAATGAGAAGACACCAAATAATTCGGTGTAACTACTGGACATCCAATAGATCATCTGTGAGGTACGGTGTGAATACCCTGGGGAAATCCAACCCGATGGTCGAAGTGTAATTACTTGCCATGACACCTGCATGCGGCGGGGTAATGCTACCAGAAAGAGGCTGAGCCATCCCAATGCCTACCTAGCCGACCTGAGTCACAAGAAAGAGTTAAATAATTAACATCTTTATTGAAGTTTCCGAGATAGCCTTCCGACGCGTATGGATAACTATCAAGCATGGCTGCTCTCGATAATACCAACGACTGTTTGATTCCTTCAATTCCACGCAGCAACATCTTGGTACTTCACCCCGCCATGATTTCTGCAGCGCCTCAAAAGCTATGCTTCAATACGAGGCTCGTAGGCAGGCTGAGCACACCGACAGACTGACGCTTGCATATATTCTAAGATCCCATTGTGTTTTTGATAGGCCGGAGGAGCTTGATAGGGCTGACTATGCATTTAGATAGACCGCTCAATCGCGAGTTGTTTCCGGCTTGGGGAAGACGGAGAATTGATAGGGCACGGCTGCATCAGGTCCCCCGTCATTATCAAACAAATCTACAAACCACCTGGCAATGTTCTAAGATCCCAAGGTTTCATCGCGGGAAGCTATATCTCAATATCCTATGTAATTGAACGAAATTTTTCTGCTTAATTGTATTCGCTTTATTTCTACCAGCCCCTATTTGATCCACGCTGACTAAGCA
The DNA here is from genome assembly GCA_902825475.1 of Hypomontagnella monticulosa. Taxonomy (NCBI): domain Eukaryota; kingdom Fungi; phylum Ascomycota; class Sordariomycetes; order Xylariales; family Hypoxylaceae; genus Hypomontagnella; species Hypomontagnella monticulosa. Next base: position 2,729,040 of record CADEBF010000007.1, read on the forward strand.
GACATTGGTGCTTACCCCTGAATCTCATAGTAGGTTGAATTCTCACGCGATTTTAAGACAGGCGACATTTTATAGGCTGGATATCTCCATGTGTGATGATATTTATGTACGTAGCCACTATAACCCCAGCTGAATATGAAAGTTCGCAGTCTTCGGTACAGACTCCATTGACACGTCACACCAGTGATTTAACCATGCGATTACCTCGAACAATCGTAGAGCTCTCGGCGGCTGCGCGAAAACGAATCTGCTGGTTCGTTCTATATATATTATGCATATTCCTCATTCAATCAGCTTACCTTTCCCGTATCGGCCTAATGATCCGCGTTGATACGTGCCGGTTAAGTGGCCTAGTTTTCTATAGGTAGCTACAACCATACCAGATAATAGTAACGATAATTCCACCTTCTGTTCCTCGAACCATCTCGAAGCCAGCGAAGTCATACGTTTGCAATACTATCTATTGGATCTAATCTCGTCAGGAAACCTAGAAGAGGAGTTAGTCGCTCGCACGTCATTCACGTGATGGTTGACGTTATATAGCTTTGTCACGCTTTCTAATTATCAACATTTGAATTGCTAATAAATAAGCTATATATGAAGTATAATGCCGTGGTATGTAACTTATACGTGATATTAACTACACACATATATGGATTAATCTGCTTTGAATATGACAGTAAACTCGTCTACTCGCCACCTTCGGGTAGCCATTATCGGAGGCGGACCCGGCGGTCTAGCAACTGCTATTGCCCTTTCTAAAGTGCCCAATGTCTCGGTAGCTATCTATGAACAGGCGAGCATATTAAGGGAAGTGGGTGCTGGTATAAACATCAATTCGAATACGTGGAATGTTCTAGAGCTACTGGGTGTCGCTGATACGCTGACGAGCGGTCATCCGACATGGACTGTCCTAAATATGTAAGTTGATGTCAACTAGATGAATAATTGTGTGTGCTCAGAAATATGAAGGAACGGGCGTTCTGGTGAAGAACTTGATCGTCGCGAAAAAGTCAAAGATGCGAATAAGCGTCCTACCATCCGGACCCAGAGGACGAAACTTCAATCGGCGCTCTTAGCGCATGTAAAACCTGGGGTAATACAACTCTCTAAGAGGCTAGTGCGCATAACCGATAAAGGCAAAGAGGGTATTGAGTTGTATTTCGAGGATGGTACTATTGCAATAGCAGATTTGGTAGTTGGCGCAGACGGAATTAGATCGGTACGGATACCCCTTTATTTACGATCGCGTAAATGTCACTCATGATAATAATACAGGTTGTTCGGGATACAGCTTGGCCAGATTACGAGATTAAGTTCACGGGAACTACCATATGGAGAACTCTAATGTCATGGGACGATGTGAAGGACCTGGATCCTCGCTTTGGGATCACTGGATGGTGGCATACACCGACTACTCATGTCTACTTCTCTCCTGTCGGCGAGGGTCTTTGGGAGATAGCCTCTAGGGCGTGGCAAGACCCAGCGACACATAGCGCAGATAAGAAAAGCTGGGGCGTCCCGGTGGAGAATGTTTATGTCGAGTCGCACTTTACGGTATTTCATTCTCCTGATTATTTTATGGCTCTTTTATCTAAGAAAATATAGGAGTATCTACCCGATATTAGGGAAGCCCTCGCACGGGTACCCCCTGGCGGATGGCGCGAGTTTGCAGCCTTCGCTGGTCCGGAACTTGCGCAGCTTACAGCATGGGACAACAAAGTCGCACTGGTTGGAGACTCCTCACATGCCTTGTCTGGGGCGTTCGGATCTGGGGCAGGGTTCGCTATGGAAGATGGTTGGATATTGGCCCAAGCCCTAGAATACTGGAAGAATGATACTAGCAAAGCTCTGCCAATGTTCGACGCAGTTCGGTTGCCTTATTATTCGCGGATGTATACCTATCTTGCCTCCGAAGCAGATCGACGCGCAGCGAAATTGAAGGCACTACGGGATCCAACATTTGATGACCGGGTTAAGAATAAGATTATCACGGATGGCGGGAAGGACATGTCGTGGATATATCAGCATAATATTGGTGCAGTTTGGAAAGAGTGGGTTGAACGGCTTGAAGCAACTTCCTGAAGCCTCGAAATTCTGCGTTGGCTAGAGCATCCGGAGAAACCATTGTGGCCGCCACTCCCTGATATTTACTAGAGCTACAACGTAGAATTTTTTTCTTTCGCGTAATTTGATCTCAGGAGAATAAGCTACCAAGATTGTATGTGTGACCGAACTGTGCTCGGGAATCATCATCCCGCTAATCGTTATAGATTTTCACCAAACCTTATGACTCCTGAATTTTATGGCCACTAAACTATCAGATGAGCTATTTCCGGGGGAAAATACTTTCTATGCGAGTGCGCGGTAATCTAGAATTAAATTGGTATGAACTTAGTAGTTCAGATATGTAGCTATTCTCGTGGACGGCACGCTCCCGCCTCAACCTTCTTCGAAATTACTTTTTAGCGTATAGCAAGCACGACCATCGGCGTCTAAGCACTAAGCATGAAGACCGACCTATATAAAAGAGTACCATGACCCAGGGGAGCGGCCAGTATCCCAGTTTCTTCTTTAACCAACCGAGAGCTACAGCAGATACCGTAATATCGACGCAAACATCACTCGAGAACAACATTTAGAAACTTGTTATCGCCAACATGCGTTTCATCTTTGCACTCATCGCTACCTTAGCCACCGGGATTTTCGCCGGTGTGCTCCCCCATAATTCTACCTCGCTCTCGTATAATAGACGAAGCCCGGCGTCTCTGCCCTCCCCGAACTCAACCGTCTCCACCGCCTCAACCATCTCCTATGACTGCGGTGGAAGCATCATGTGCGCTACTGTTAGAGTCCAGGCCTGCGACATTGCTGTAAACACCTTCCTCATTCGGGATGATACCGTCAACTATGGCCCGCGCGGGTACGTTACCCTACATCAAGCCTACTTGTTACAAATTCTCTTGGATCACGCTAGCTAACCCATTTCACAGAAGCGGAAAACCTCATATGGGCGTCTGCCACGGCGTAGGCACCGACTTCGGCTGCGCCATCTTTGTTGAAGGACCCGCCAACTGCACCAGGTCCGGCAACCAGATCTGGTGGGACTACCAGGAAATCAGGCACAGCGGCTGCCATCACTGCGGACACAAGTGGTGGGGCAACGTATGCTCAACGACGATTGACTATTGTCCTGAGTGTGGCTGGATTTATTAAGAGGGTTGGAGGAGTGCTGTGATTGGTGTTATGCTGTCAGGATTGGATGCGATGCGATGTCTTTAGTTTGGGGTTTTGCGGAGGGCCGTCATGCTGCTCTGCTGTTTTTGCAATAACTAGAAGTCCGATACGCTTACTAGGTAGTATACGACCTCCTTGTAGTGTATTGAATATGATCTTGGTATCGCGCCTCCGGTAATCAGTCCCGTGTTGAAAAATAGTATTGAATCTGTCATTGTTCGGGGTTTTAGATAGAACAGGATCTTAATTATTATTATATCCTAAGACAAATGTTTCGAAACTTCATATCCTACTGGCTAAGTGGACGCAATGGTCTCTTCTCCGATTTATCTCTTAGCAATTATTCTTAACGTGGTGATATGAATGTTTCTATGTGGCCCCCTGAATTCAGGGGTTAAAGCACGGGTATCAAGGCCAACGGGTTTTTATTGAGACGGTATTGGTACGAGACTAGCTATAATATATTCGTATCATACTAATCTATTTCTTATGGGTCTATACTTAGTACACACTAATCTAATGAGTCCTGTTGGGAAATATATGATTACAATGGGGAAGTTAAAGCTATCTCCACCCTTGCTGGCCCTCATAATTTACACCCCCTATCATGGTACAAGTCTAACTTCTACCTCCCCATCAACGTCAACATCAATAACGAAGTGAGTAATCGGCTGGTCCTCTTTGAACTCATCGCCATTCTTCAGGTATTGGCTGACAAGCGGGCCCTCGATCAATCGCTCCACGGCCTGAGAAATGCTGCGCGCACCGGTTTTCTTGTCGTACTCCTCGTCGGCAATCGTAGAGCACACCGTGGCATCTCTGTTGATACTTATTCTAATGTTTCCGACGTAGACGTCTAATTCTTTGTCGAGGGCGAGACGCACTGCCTTGGCAACATCGGCCTCTAGATCCATCAACTTTTTATGAGCAATTACGGCTGACTCCGGCGGCGAAAATACGAGGAACGGTAGGATCTCCGTGACGCGGCCGGCTAGAGGCGCGCCGAAATGTTCGATGAATTCCCTCCGAAGCTGTTTGCAGAATTTCGCTATTAGTCTGTCCTGAGCACGCTCGTCTTCTGATTGGAATATGGCCTCTTCGTTGGCTTCGCAGAATGTATGGATGGTATCGTCGAGTTGATTCGTAGCAAGAATCCAAATAGTCTTGGAGCAATCGATTACGGTACCATTGCGGCGATCCTCATAATGTCCTTATCACATCGGTTAGTATGCAGAATGTTGGGGAGTACCCGAGTTTGGATCAGTATGGGCAGACTGACCATCTTGGAAAGGCAACAACAAAGTATTGTGGATCTCCTTGCTCGTCTTTTCGAACTCATCCATGAATACAATACACCGTTCTCCGGAGTGACGAGCCAAGAAATTATTGAGTAGTGAGCCATCCTCATATCCGGAATAAGGGGGGCGTGGTCCGAACAATTCGTTGTCCTGCCTGAATATAGGACAGTTTGCCACATGTAATTCCAATGATGTGAGATATTCAAGTTTCCGGGCAAGTTCCGTCTTTCCGTGACCACTAGGTCCTGCAAAGGCCAAGACAAGTGGTTTTTTCTTTTGCGTAGCTAAATAGCTTAGGCATATATGTCAGTAATAAGTGGAACACGTCCATGGTAATTCAAACTCACCCAATGAGCTTTTCCTTAAGCCAACGCGCTGCGATCGACTGACCGACAATCATCTGATGGAGGCCCAAGACCTCTTCAGCCCCTTGCTTGACTAGCACCTTCTTTTCGCGACCAGAGGGTGGCCTTATCTTGCTAGATCTATAGAGATCATATCGCTGTGACAGCGTTAGGGCTTTGGAAAGATTCGCCCGCACCTCTGCAGTACACCAGCGCTTGTTGTCGTCGTCGAGGTCTCGGAGTTCGGCTTGATCTGGCCCACCTTTTGGTATATCTCGACAATAGGGGTGATAAAAGGCCTGAGGGATGACGTGAGGGTCTGCGCCGAATCTTAATAGTGTAGCGAGTGTCATGGAGGCCTGGAGCATGGTTTGACCCTCATTAAGGATATTAAACGCCATTAGAGGGAATGCATTAGCCCCCCGCGTCGCATTTGGATCGCCCCCGCGCTTAATCCATTCGCGAATTATCCCGACATTGTTAGTTGCGACGATGTAGAACATCGCCGGGTGTCCATCGATGCTAGTATTCAGGTTTGCAGCTAAGGTTGCCTCGTCATAGTGGCTTAGATATTTCCGAACGGCGTAGGTGTCGAACAGGCCCGTTTGTATTGCGCCTAGGAGTTCCCGATGTTCAAATATATCGGACTTTCGGCACGTGTCATTCGCAAACCCATCGGAAACAGGGAGACTTGGGAGTTTTGGCATCCATGGGCGGCTTTCGTCAAAACTTCCAGTGATGATATCGCTTTCATTGTTTGTATGGATCGATTCATCATCATCGGTGGATGGGGGCTCGGGTGGAAGGACCTTATACGTATTGATTGCTTCGATGACATTATTTCCACAAACCTACGGGTTGTTAGGTGCTTTCAAATTCTCTAAGGCGATATAGAAAATATTACCTCTAGACAACTTGATGCTATATCCCTGGTGCATCCAGGGCATTGCATCATAACTTGTTGTATGTCGTCCTCGGACGGAGTGGAAGACATAATGATCACGTTGTAGACAGATAACGCAGAGAGGAAAGCTAGGATTACCACAGAATCCAATGATGGTAGAATATAGCTGGAATTTGTAACTCATTGGTGCGTTGTCTTCTAGGAGACTAAATATTGATGTTAGGTGAGCATATCTATAATTACCGGCCCATCTTTTGAATTATGGTGTAAGTGAACTAAGAAAGCTCGTTTGTCGTCGACGAGCTTCTAGCCAATCGGTGACATTTTGGTGTTGTTCGCGATATCGACGTACTGTCAGTGATACGTATCGAAACAAACGGAAGGCCTATCGCTGATTCGATTCCTATTCCATCCTTGTCGGAATACATGATCGAAGATCAACGCCAAATCGAGCATGGTGAGGCTGTATTGCCGCTGGTCTTGTCCCGCGCAGCGCCTAGTTGCAGGTATAGTGGCACGGGAGTCTGCATCTTAGACTCGAATCGACTCGCTTAGGTAACCGAGGCCCGTTTGCAACCAGATCTTTCGTGGTGCTCAGCAGAAGGATCCTGAAGAACTGACATAGATCTCCGAAGAATTTGTCTGTCTCTGCTTATATACCTGCCAGCTATAACCAGTGTATCCATCTTAAGCAACCAGACAATTTTAAGTACACTTTCGTCGACGCGGTCAACAACCCTTAATATACACAATACATCCCCAACAACTTGTAACAGTCATGGCGGATAGTGACGTACCCCAAATGCCACTAGAAGCATCCAGCAACATGACGATGGGCATGTCTACTCTCCCAGTAGCGTCATCAGTGCCAAATAAAGACGATGTGGAAGCAACGGGAGGGCAATCCCGCTCGGTTCCCTCCAACCACGCCCAGAATGAAGCAATGACCAAATCCCTTCGGGTCTCGGCGAATACCCAAGATATGGCGGGTGTACGGAATGATAAGACCCAAAGTAGAGATAAAATTCTCAGCATACAGCGCATTCAACTAGCAAAGCAAGTCAGCGACGAACGCAAGCTATGTGCGGACCTAGAAGCTCGCCTTGCCAGCCTACAAAATGAGTTAGCCAGTCTCACTTCCAGTAACAAAGCTTCCGAGGCAGAATGTGCGAGGCTTCAGGAGCAGATTGGCACAACGACCCAGCAGCTTGAAACTCAAACTACAGAAGCGGAACAGCGAGACAAGGCCATGAAGGATACGATTAGTGACCTAGAGTCTAAGCTCGAAGATGCAACGAAGAGCCTCGAGCTGTCCTTATTTGATCTCGAAGTACTGCGGAAGGCCCACAGTAAGATCATCAAGAAGTCCAGCCAGCAGGTCAATAAGGTCAACCAACTAAATAATGAGTTGAAAGCGGCTCAGTCTAAAACTGACGAAGTAAACTCCATGTACAACACACTACAGGAGGTGCACGACAATAATGTGAAAGTAACTATTCCCGAGCTAGAGAAACTACACAAGTCGCTAGAAGATGAACTCAACGAGAGTCTCGCTAGCAAAGAAGCTGAGATTAAGAAACTCAAGAAACGAGCTAGTAAGAAAGAGGCTGCGGAGAAGGCGCGAGACCAGTCTCTGGACGAAACTCGAAAACTACAAGAACGCCTCGACGAGCTCGAGAAGTCTGTCAAACCGTTTGCCCAGACCGTGGTAATATGCGTCGACGTCAGCGGCAGTCTCTATTCATCTCTACACGAAGTCAAGCAAGCTTATAGAGATGTTCTACATATCATCAAGTCCAACAATAGCGACGCTAAAGTTGCTGTTGTGATTCACGGGGGTCACCTGGAGCGCAGCCCTTCGCCTCTTCAATCTATTTCTGGTGTGACATTCGGACTTGTGGACTCTATTGGTATCGCCGGGGGCTGTGAAGATTATACGTATTGCCTCAGACGGGCGGTCGAGATCCTCAAACCGAATGGGGACAGCAACAAGCTCGTGTTACTTATCGGAGATGGAAACGCCGGGTGTTCAAGCGAAACCCTACTTGAATCATCCTGTGATAAACTCAAGTCTGCACAGATTTTGGTGCATTCAATTATAGTTTCGGGGGGTTGCGGTCTTAACAATGGCTGGTCTATGGAGCGTATCTCAAAAACCACTGGTGGCCAAGTTGAGGACAAGCACACATACATGTCAGCTCTTGACAAGCTCCTCCAGCGTGAACGTGAGCAGCATTTCAAGGCCCCTAAGATGTAACAACTCTCCGAGCGATATCAGTTTGCAGCCTTCATTTTACGTCTCCTAATGATATTGGTTTAGATAGAATGCTCATTACTCCCGAGGGCTATGCCATCGCTTGATAATAATAGATCTGTTCATGTCTCAAAGATTGATGTTAGGTAGGAAATTAAGGCAGCATCATTTGGAGGTACCAGTATTCGTAGCCGCAAGATACATCATGATGGCGTTCGGCTTTTACCCCTCAATGAACGTACCTATAGGTAGATAAGTCATGGACCAGAGCAAACGAATTCAATGGGTACATATGTACTAGTTTCATAGATTGCAATGTGGAGATCCCGGAAGTGAAACATTGAAGCCACTAAATCAATTGATAGGTACATGTGAGTCTATACAAGTCACATTTTAAGTCGCCGTTTGTAGGCATAAGCCTGGGTTTTGAATGGCCCCGATCTGCACGCCAACTCTTCCCACAGGCGACTGAAAGACTGAAAATTTGAGAATATGGTGTGTCCAGGAGGCACATTTCCCCCAAACTATCTCATTTCGATCATACTAAGTCTTTCCGAAGAGCTTGAGTATTCTGAATGTTAGGCGATTATCTTCACTGAATTACCGAGGTCCCTCTCCATACCTGCTGGGAAGGTAATTGCAAACACACTTTTGGTTCCACATACGCTACCATAACTTGGAAGCCTGATGCTACCTAGTATTGCTTCTGGAACGTCAACAACATGGAAGATTCCGGGTCACCGGCAGCGCCCTCTCCTTCTGGCAACACCAGAGACAATGATAAAATAACACTACAAGTCGGCGAACGCCAGTTCATCACGCTCCGCAGTACCCTCGTGGCCGAGAGCACCTATTTCGCGGCACGTCTTTCCGGCAGATGGAACGACACTGGCGAAGACGGCTCCTACTTTATCGATGCTGATCCCGAGATCTTCGAGCACATCCTCAGATACCTCCGCAACGGCTCTTTCCCTTTGCTCTTCGACCATGACAAACAAATCCTCGAACACGCTAAGTACCTCGCATTGTTGGCCGACGCTCGATACTTTGGTATTCGGCGATTGGAGGAGTGGATTCAGAAGATGAGATATCTTGACATTGTACATATCCAGAAATCAATCTCAGTTCGCGAGATTAGGTCTCCGGGAAGTATAGACCTGATTAAGGCTAGCCCAACAACGTCTCGGTTAGACGTATCAACAAGTTGGGTTACGAAACAGATCTATGTTTGCCCCAAAGGCCAACCTGGCCACCGCGGAGATGTTGATGAATGCAATAGACGTTGTCGAAAAGACCGCGAAGGGCATTACGAATCTGTTACAGCATTGCAGGCCGTCGTCGTCGAAACTAACATGTGGTTCAACCAAGCTGTTTGTATGGATGGCTAAGCTCCGATTTAGATATATGTAATAGATGCCTCATACATACCTAGTACTTAGCACCCAGTATGTAGAAGTCTGCAATCAATAACTATTAACTATCGATGCAAATCTAGACCATGTATCTTTACGTTTACCCTCCTAATTGACACGACCGTGATCATGTGGCCTAGAGTGTAGCTCTAGTTGCTCCTACTGCTATCCCCGATATATCCCCAATCAATCTCGTTCGAGTTATCACCACTGTGTATGTTCGCTCCCGTATTGCCGTTATGTCCATAGTACCATCGCTGTGCAAATAGGTCCCTACATCTTTATTACATGATGATGACGAGGCCACACTCTATCATCTCCGTTTCTCTCCTGGAGTCGCTTCAAAGATGATACACTGGCTTCTCGTTTTTCTTGATTACTAATCTATGAAAAGGGGTAAGCGGTAAAATCTCAACCGCCACATAAACCCCGAGTAGGCTATGTATTAGTACGATGTTTACGTAAGGGATGTCTCAGCAATACTAGTGTTGGTGAGTATGTGAAAGAGAATGAGTGATATACAAGACTTTCGCATAATTAGGTGCCCATCCCGCGATGAGGGGCAAAAATTACCATGTACCCCTAGAATAACAGATTCATAATGCCAAGTTCTGACATCCATACCAAAAACCGATGTGTCCCCTGGGGAAAGCGTAGATCCCGGCTTGGTACATCTCCATAGGGCTCGGCTAGCTAAGACATACTCCATTTAAGATCACTGATCAGCCCTGCCATCGGGTAATACGTAGTAATTTTTCAAAGGACCCTTACCTGCGGTGCCGATGCGACGCAGCCAATCACGCAAGCGAAAAAGTCCTCTACATCAGGACCCGTAATCATGTACGTAGGAGGCTGAACAAAGGCGACAACGGCGGCAAGAATCAGGTACGTAAATTTTTCAGCGTATGCGAAATGGACATCAATGGATGCGTCATCCGTATACAGTGGTAGGTGGTAACCAATGCAATATCCGCCATCCGCCACGGGTATTTTGGCTGACTCATCACGGCTACCTTCCTGTCCGGTCTCCTGCATGGCATCGTCTCAAACGACATATACTTGCATTAGCGAGGTGGGCCGTCGTCGTATGTATGTGCCCAATCCGTAAGTAGGTGTTCTGCATCTGCATCTTGAGAAGAAATGTGCATATGTATGTATTAGGGAAGAAGCCCTGGCAGTGTGCTCATAGCGGGGGATGGTGATATACAGGAGAAATGTGGGGTTTATGATGCTGCATAATGCTACAGTTACTGATGATATGAACGCCGTATAATTTCGGGGATCCGTAATGTTGGTTCCAGCATGTAACACGTGATACTCCTTTTTTTAACGTGGCTTCATTGGTACCTATGTACATATTTTCAGCTTCCCCTTACGGAGCAAGCCTCTTCACATCTCGGGGGAATAATGTGACTTCACGGACGTCATCTAAACCTAAGAATCCTTGCAGTAGACGATTTACGCCCAAGCCACAACCGCCATGCCGTGGCATGCCGGCCCTAAAAGCCGTCAAGTAAGCCTGCCACTTCTCGGCCTCCGGATCTAGCGGCGGGCCACATACACCCGCGCGCATCGCCTCGCACAGGTCATCATACCCGTTGATGCGCTGACTACCCGAGCAGATCTCTCGTCCACCTACAATGGTGTCCCACGTATTGGAGAGACCAGGGGCATCGGGGTTCGCCTGTGAGTTGAATTGGCGCATAGACGCAGGATACTGGTCGATGGTGAAGACATCCGTCTGCCCAAGGTGAGGGGATGCGCGGAAATGCCTACCTAGGGCGGCTTCTTCTTGGTCGCTATATTTCGATTCATCAGTATCGCGGAAAATGACAAGGTAAAGGGCCATGATTCATCACTCACGTGAAATTCTTCTTATCGTCCGTTTCGAAACCAAGCTCTTCCCGCAGAATTCGCTTGGCCTCTAAGAAGGTGATACGTGGGACCTTTCCGTTCTCATCTAGGCCGATACGGAACGGCCTTGCGGAGGGGTAGAGTCTTTGGACAGCATCCACGAGATACCGATACTGCTTGCGTTCTTGGAGGCCCCTGAAGACGAACACCAGCATAGATTCAATCAACTCGACCACCTCGTGGTAGTCATCCTGGAATGCCATGCCTATATCCAAGACAGTAAACTATAATGAACTACATGTTAGTTATTAAGTTATATGTCAATATAAGGTCGGGACGTTGGGGACGATAATCCTGGAAACGTGATTTACCTCGGTCATATGCCTCGCCGAAGCACTGGACTTAACTTCGGCCCTGAATACAGGGCCAATCTCAAAAACTCGCTGCATATCCATTGAAAGCGCCATCTGCTTGTGGTGCTGCGAGCTCTGGGCCAGCCAAGCATCACGGCCAAAATAGGGCAGATTGAAGTACTCGTTATCACCCGCGATGGTGGCGCTTATGATACGCGGGGTATGCACCCAGTGGAAGCCATTCGAGCAGAGAAATTCAACTATGAGTTGGCACATGCCCGAATGAAGCTTGAATATCGCACCGGAGGCGCCGTTTCGCACATCGAGGATTCGATGATTAAGGCGCTCCTCAAGGCCAAGTGCCAGCAATTCATCCCTACGGAACGAGGGCACGTCAGGAGAGGCCTGTGCGATGACAATCAAGTCAGCCACATCAACAGCGTGAGAAATTTCTGATGAATATTTGTGGCTATGTCCATTGGTTCCGTTCCCGTTGACCCCATTTCCATTGAGTCCGTTGCCGTTGGTGTTAGACTTTTCATCAATGAGGTGAATATGGCCTGACACGCGAACGATGGACTCAGGGGTCAACTTCTGAGCCTTCTCCCAGGACTTTTCGCCGATGGCCTTGGAGTCGACGTCAGCCCTGAGGAGGGCCTCCTGGAACCTGAGTTCCAGGCTTAGCTGTCCTGGAAGTTCAGACTTCAAGACTGAGTTGACTCTGGCCTCAAAGGTCACCTTTTCCCCTTTCAGGGCGTGACGCGCTGGGTTAGTCTGAATGATATGTTAGGGTTCATCGTTTATTATGGTGTGTTAGAGTCAGTAGCTTACCATGATCTCGGCCATAGTAGCAGTGTTACTTTCAGATGAGTTTATCGCGTGTCCGGACTGATAGTGAATTTCTATGATTTCTTATGATACTAATATGGGCGATGGGTGAAATCTAAATGTAACTACATCCTCCTCAGGAGTCAGTCCGAGAAAGGAGCAGAAGCATCAGATGGAGACTACACGGAGCGAATTACGCCGGCTCGATTCGGCACCCGCAGGGTGGTCATGCTGTCTGTACGAAAGAAAGTCATATCCGTGCCATTGCCCCCTTGTCGATGCGCCCTTGCCTACGTCGTTACATCCTGGATCTAGATCCGTCGGTAAGTCGCCGAAGAGAGAACAGTAAGTTGGAAGCCTAGAGATCAAGAGAGAAACTCCGATACGTGACTAATGGGCGGTGTGATCGATCGATTCTTCACCATCCCACCGAGACATCGCGCCATCGGCAATTGTGAGGATGGCTATGTTGCCGGAAGAAAAGGGTATCGTCCTACTGGCCCAGGAGTACGTCCGTCTCGTACCCGGTAGACCTTCTCTCGGCGCATCCAGAACTTCTGCAAGAATAAAACACGTGTGGCAAGGCAAGGCAAACGGCGATATACACTTTGTTAGTCATAGATCCGGTCGGACTAGAATGATGACATGAGAATGCTGACATGAAGTCCATACATCTACCACCGGCTTTAGTATGCGATGCAGAAATTTGGTGCGACTCAGTGCCTAGGTGCAGAAGACAAGATGTGATGTTGTAAAAAGGTTGGTTGAAGGATCCATGGGTCAATTGCTATAGAATCCACTAACCCCACTCCCTTAAGCGCTAGAAGTTTAATGTTTACGGTAGGCTTCTAGGTAGCTAATAGCCAACCACACTCCCCGCATGATTTGTCCCCGCAAGGGTTCCACGTCATCCTTACCGCCTTCTCCAGAATAAGCTTCGCCCTAGAACATGGACCATGTCGCATTAGCTGCCGGGGTTTACTTGGCTTAATTGCCTCATTAGGTAGGTTGCGGCTCAACTTAGCGCGTCTCGAAAGTCCACTTTTAGGGAGACGTTGGTCGTACATGTAAATGCATCACAAGGGTTCATAGTAAGCTGCTTAACTGCATATCCTCACGTGGGATAAGCGTCTCACCACCTAGAACCTTGGAACCGCACCCCATCAGGGTATTCAAAACCAGTAATTCTTTAAGTAATGCTCTCGAGTAATCTTTTCGGCGCCCCTTGCTTACCATACTCAATCTGCTACACCCGTCACGCATCACCTAGTTCACATGATCCCTTCATTTGGAAACCCTTCTGAAGGATGCGCCTGTTGGTAAGCTTCCCCCATTTACCGAGCGCAGGATCTCTATGTTACAGCACATACTCGATCCCCGATTTCCCTCGGGCAACTCTACTGATCCTACTTAGTAGAGATCTCGATGTAAATTTTATTCCGTGTGGTGATTGGCTCTCGTAATATACTCATCTCGCGAGAATTTTGATCACTAGGGTACCCCCGATCACCAGCTGCCGGATATTAGTGTCTGTGAATTTCGTTTGATCCAAATCTTGTATGCGATTCCTATAGATCTACCTTCCAAATTCTAACTCTAGTTCGTATTTTGAACCACCAATATTCGTAGGAATCTAAACCTTGTATGGTCGTAGAAGATAGATGATTCCGTTTCTCACTCTCTTCTCGCCTGGTGGGGCCACCACGCGGTGCACAGTTGAGTGTAGACGCCCTCCAGACTTTGCCGATAGCTCATCGGCTACATTGATGAGAACGGATCCTTCTATTACGGGAACCGTCTCCCAGTCTTCCGTCTGGTTCCCCTTTTCGTCATAAATGGGTATTTGCGTAGTTACCTCATCATACCACAAAAGCGTAGCAAGACCGAAGTCAGTGTGCCATGGGTGAATAACCTTGCCAGCATCATGGATCGGGGGCTTGTAGACAAGCTTGAGGGCAGTGTCGCTGGGAACGGTGGGATCATCGCTCAGTTCCGGAATTTTGATATCTACCGCAGCACATAGCTCAGTAAGCACCGTCTGCACAGCATTGTTGAAAGCTGTGATGGTACGAGTAATACGCTCCTTCTGGGGCTCAAATGTGGCGGGTAAAACCCATTTACCGAGTTGGTACTCGTCCCTGGCAATCTATGAGGAGGCATTAGAAATTGATCACTAAGGGACACCCTAGATTCCATACCTCGTAGTACTCGAAACCTTTCCCAACGTGATAGCTATATATGTTAGTTTACGAATGACGATATTATACGATAATACCTCCTTACCCTCTCTCCATACCCTCGCGCAGACTCTGAGTCTTTTCCTCGGAATCTCGGGGGAGATCGAAGAACTGATTTCCGGTCTTAAAGATAACCGGCATGTCCTCGAAAATGGCGTTTGTCCTAGGGCCCCGGAGGTCGAGGTAGAACATACCCACAGATTTACAGGCTTCGACGAGTTTTTGGACTTCGCTAGCGTCCTTGTTTGCCAGTGCCTCATAGTCAATCACGGCCAGAGAGGCCATCTTTTCCTGGGAGCCGTTGACAGTCATGGTGGGCTTGAGTGTAAAATGTAATAATAGAAAGACTTAATAATAGTATAGAAGAAACTTTGAAGAGTCGAGATCTCGAGGTCGAAGAGTCAATAATAACTTGAGATCGCAGGAAGAAAAGTGAATAGTATAACTTGTAGATTATCACAAGCAATATTTCGAATAATGACGTCTTAAGCTTTTACGTAAAGAATTTACTTTCTTACTTCGCTCCGCGGGGGTATGCTAAGGCTAGAATCTGCAGCAAAGCCATGTACCGGAGATTCTGCATTACTAGTCGGCTGCAGGAGCTACTTTTTTCAGCGTACACCAACGTCAGCGAAATCGCCCAATTAGGATGCCTCCACCGAACATCGACACAACTTGTAACCTCATTCCATTACGAAATGAGTTCCAAGATCTCACATGGCTCGGTTCACCGGTGAGGATCTGCGAGGGGCTGACAAAGATAGAACCGGCTGCGCCGTACGTATACAGGTGGGTAAGCAGCTGGCATCATGGCATGTGACTCGTGCGACGGCGAGGGACTCAGATCTAAAGTTCGGGTCTTGGAATCGGCTGCTTGAAGATCCGCAGTGCCTGTCGTACCTCCGGAGCACCATGGGTGTCTGGTATGTGTTGGTCTAAACTTAAAGGGGTAGTAAATGTCACGATCACTCTCGAAAAGAAATAAGCCGTTATTATGAAGTTATCAGAGCGGTGTTGAGATCAGAGGCGTAAGGAGAGCCGCAAGTGTTAGTTACGACGTTATAGTAATCATGTATATAGATACTTTCTGCCTTAACGGCTTAGACCCGCTCAGCTCCGACGAGAATGCCGCTGACCTGTAAATTTGGGAAAAGTGGCCTTGATACCCGTGCGTGACATGAGGCCTTTAGTAGCAATGGGTTGGGTAGATACGTATATATGGCTATGCCCGGGTGAAGAGTACTTCGATACTCTTAAGACCTTTTGACCATGAAGACCTAGACATCTGAAAAGCTCTTAAAAAAGAAAGAAGTTGTTCGCCTCGGGGCTCCTTGATAAAAATAGACGTCAACATGAATTTCCCAGGCATCATAATGATATCTCGTTACTATTTCGTTCTCCCCCTAGCAGTATTCCTTCCTGCTGTCTTTTACTACTTTGGGTTGAGTAGGAAAAGGCGATCCTTTGGTCCCATCAGCCATGTCGAAGCTGCCACACCCAAGGGTTTGAAGAAGTCCGAGCCAAAGTCCACGGCTTCTAAGACCACACAATGGTACCAAAATCTGTTCTTTCAACTCCAGCATCTTGAAGATCATCTAGATGCTCTCGAACCGGCTAGAGACGAGCTCCTTGCTATGTTCTCGCGGGGCCTTTCAATTGCCCTCGAACAGCCCAAGAGTATCCTCTCTATTGAGCATTACGATGCAAAGAAAATCTGGAGCTTCATCGAGGATGAACATGACAATGTCCTAGCAAAGTGGGAAAGCTATTTGAAGCGAAGAAAGCAGGGCCAAGGCCCCGAACTATTCGCAACAGCTGAAGCCGCTAAGGCATGGCTGGTTCAACAGGCTCCCGTCAAGTTTGTCGACGGCGCCTGGCTCGCCCACATTCACAAGATCACTACTCCCTTTGCTCTTCGGAGCGTCACCAAAGACGCTTGGCAGGTTCTGTCCGAAGAACTAGGCGATGGTGATCTGACCAAGCACCATGTTTATCTCTACCGTCAACTCCTTGAAGATATCGGACATCCTCTTCCGGAGGGTCACAGTGCGGATTTCATCAATCCGTCCCACTGGGAAGGGGTCAACAATCGCGGTGCTTGGGAAGCCGCCGTGGGCCAGCTTCTGATCTCACTGTTCCCCAACGAATTTCTCCCTGAGATTCTTGGCTTCAATATGCACTATGAACTCATCACTCTCGACACCATGAGAGCATCCCATGAGCTTAGGGCCTTAGGAATAAACCCTTACTACTTCCTCATCCACATCGCCATTGATAATGCTGATTCTGGGCACACGGCCATGGCCACCCACACCGTCACACGCTACCTAGATATGGTACGAGCGACAGAAGGCGAAGCAGCTTTAGAGCAGGCGTGGAAGCGCGTCCAAACCGGCTACATCTTATCCCAGACTTTAGGCTCTTCTCATTCCAACGAACGAGACAACTCTAGCCTTGCCGCGAAGGGATCGAACTTCGGTATAACGCTCGACCCCCTGAGCGCCCGCGTGATCGACATATTCAAAGCCAAGGCGTCGGTATCGCATCAATTCCACTGCCAAAGTCGGGCTCGTATCGGAGGCCAAACTCTGGCTGAGTGGTTGGCTCCAAGCACGTGGTCTCACTCGCATCCGCATCAGCACCTAGAACTTGTAGCGGCCCTAAGCCAAGCCAAGCCATGGATTTACCCCGGGGAGAGCAAAAAGAGCCTGCTCGTGCGTGAGCTGTCTTGGGAAGGGCGTATGTTCGGCGCGTTCACACACGATGAAGTGATTGCTCTTACTACATGGATTGACTCTCTAGGTCCTGAGGGCAACGCATGGCTTTACTGGAGTTTCACCCGTCGACAGGCCCTAACTTCCAAGAACGCCGTGGGCGAACTTCAGGATCCAATCCGTCACCATCCAGTCGTACTTCCACGTGGTGAAGACACGGTGAACATCGCGACAGGAACCCACGAGTTTAACTCCGATGAAGAATTTCAGGTCGAGCAACAGCCTTTAACCCCGCCATCTGACGCGCGACTCCCAGACGTCATAGCGCTTTGGTTCGCGCACGTCAGCCTCCTAGAGAACACGATCAATACGCCTTCCCGGACTGCATCTCCGCTCTACGCTAGTATTCTGCGTCTCTTGCGTGCCCAGGCGGGCTTTGCAGTCGAAACCCACATTGTGGCTGGCATGGACGAATTCAAGAGGCTTACATGCCCTAGTCTCGTCGACCTCGGCCTGGAGTTGATCTCCCGTGCTGGCTGGGATGCCAAGCCGTCGTCCCTGCAGGACGTGCTTCTCCTGACAGCGAGCCAGGGGCAGGGCGAGGAGAGCGCCGCGCTAGCGCGCAATATGCTAGTCTGGGGTACACGACCTAGCGCGAACCTCGGGCTGCTGCTGGGCTTGGCGCTCGCGTTCCTTGACCTGAAAGAAGCGGTTTCGAGAGCGGCGGGACTGCTCAGTGAGGAAAGTCGGCTTGTGCTCACGGCTATTCTGGCACGCGAGAAGCAGAGCCTGGAGGAATGTATCCGCGAGCTGCGCGGTACGGATGAGGCGCAGTACCAACAGTTAATCCGGGGATATCGGTTTGGTAGGGGGGCCTTGGAAAATTGCTTGTAACATGGAAGGAATCAATTGATTCAATTGATCGGAGATGTAATCGACGCCCCACAATTTCGCAAAAATAGGAGGTAGGAAGGTACTTTTTTGAAATTACGCAGGCGGCGTCCGCGCTGCGCAAGGATAGGTAGAGGGTTAGCTCGTAACCGGGGCTTGCATACATCCCGCTGTTAAGGGGGTTTCTACGTAACTAGACCGTCTTCGTATCAGTAACAAATCAAAATATTTCCCCACCTTGAGTCTCATGGAACTTGATGGAAACACGGCAACGAGATCACGAAATTAGGTAGCGACTTATTCGGTAACTGATAGGCCATACCAAATCATGTAAACTCGTTCCTCAACGTGTTACGGAACCTTATTTCCTAACTTCTAATGCGGATTTTCCGGGCTTGGCTGCCGCTCCGGCGTTCCCATCTAAGGCCCCGTCCGGATATCTAGTTATCCGGGGTTGCTTCACGTGACTGACGCGTATTCAACTTTAAGGGTCGTATACATATCTCGGCGCCCTTGCCGATCATTAAGCTTAAAATGATCTCACATCTGCCAATGTTGCCAAGTGACAAGGGGATGGTGGACCTAACGGGGATAGGCCAATTACACGCCTACTCTAAATCCCGTTGCAGCCGCCACTGTAATTAGACCCATCGACCGGGAACGGTCGAATTCGTCGTAGCAAAGCAGTACGACTGTCTCACTGGGCTGGGCACTCAACACGTGTGTGAGATTTCTTAGATAATTCGAAACCACACACCGAGCCAAGATTACGCGTGTTCTGAATCTCACTTTTTATAAGGCAGATCCGTTGTCCTACCCATAGATGGTTATAACCCGGATTCTCCACGTAAATAACGTGATCCAATTAGAGAGAAGTGTGAAGCTGCCTGTAGCCCTGAAAGTGTTTGATTATTATCTGACTAAGATGCAAGAGAACGACAGAAGTGCACAAGTGTGTTGAAGCCAAGAGGAAAGAGCAAATGTCTTGAGAGAAATAGCCGGATCAACAACCGCGGCCCCGTTGCTTGCTTGCCCTAGTGGAATCGCTGCAGATAGCCCTTTCGGCGATGCTGTCTACTTATGGGCAAGTTATAGTGGACTCATGAGACCGGTGTGTCACCCCATGTGGCAAGACTATTGCCTATGAGAGCCCATTCTTGTGCATCAATGACTTGGTTGGATGTAAATAATGGTTGCGGCACTAATGGGTATATTCCCCTAGTCATATTGCTCCATTACGAAGCAGCTCTCGCCTCCGGTTGAGCGCCATTCTGTGTGCCAAAAATGTAGGGATGTAGTGAAGTCTCAACATAATGTTGAGAAACTCCGAGAATACGGGCGTCAGCAATTGACAACTGCATTCGCCCTACGTATTCGTCTCTGATGGTGCCAGGAGACAAGTACTGGTCACTGCTAATGTAGACTAGTGCCTTACGGACCAATTTTTCACCTTTTGGTATTATTAGCACTTGTTTCAACTCTCTTGAATTATTACGAGGCTAACAAACCTAGCGTTGTCTCGTGTTTCGGCTTTGATTTCGCTTCATCGGCCGATGGTCGAGGCTCGTACGTTGCCAGAATCTTGACCGCTTCAGCCGGCTTCAGATTTTCAAACAGCGGGTCACCGAAGGGCTCTATTTCGATGTCAAGATTTTTCTCGACATAGAAACCTTTTGCAACTCCTTCGTAGCCTCTTAGAATTTCGATATTGCTAGGCGGCACTGTGAAAACGATGCCTTCCACGTAATCGTCTGGGCTCGCCTCCGCCACGTTGGCCCCACCACGGCTGTTGATATACCACCTGTGGTTCCGTAAGATACCTTTAGCAAACAAGGTGCTCTCGGGGCAGCGTGCCGCCATCTGTTGAAGATGCATGTTGCTACCGTAGGAAAAGTACAATTCTCCTACCCCTGACTCATGAGAGGTAGGTGATTGGTGAATAGATGAAGCCATCGTGCTATTTTCAAGTTTCTTTCTCAAACAAAGCGGATGAATGAAGCCATCAAGGTAGGAAGTAGTAATTTTAAGCGGACACACACATGGTGATCACGCAAGCTTCGAGTAGGAATCGACCAAGGCTAAGAGCTTGCTAGTCAGGAGTTGCTTAGTACTCGAAAACTGATGTTTACTTACCTGCCTAAGTTAGGTAACGCCGGTTTGGGAATGACTAATATCGTTCTGTCGACGACGTTACTCATCGTAGCGCCTATGGCGTTATAATAGGTGCATATAAAGTCGTATTCGGGGTACCAGGATCATAATGAGGAACAAGGGTCCCTTCTGCAGGAAACTTTATACTAACCCTGCTTACCCCGCCGTTTTTTGATCCTTGTAAAGGCAAATTATGGCTGACAGCCGCAACGGGGCGGGCCGATCCCAATGGTCCACTTAGCATTGCGGAAACGACAACCTAATACGTATCTTACTTGCATGTCTTGGAAGGTGCAATTTGCATGGCATTAGGTAAAACCTAACACTTATAAGATTACTAAGACGAGAGAGTCACAAATCATCAACTCAGCGCTGTATTGGTAATAGACCATGTGGGAAAGATTGTATAAGCAGCATGTATGTTCTAGGTATATCCCCATTCAGAGGGAAGAGGTAACAGACAAGCCATTCTGCATAGGACCATTGGCTATGCAGCAGTGGTGAGATGTTGAACTTGAAATTCTAACATACAAGGATCATTAATTACGTTATTTTTGATTAAAAGTTTAAGCGTTCAGACTCGCTTATTGATGACGTGTGGTGCATTTCTTACATAAACGAATATATATGCATATATCCGATCTTGTAGTGCTTACATACATGTATATAGTTTGGCCATATATTTAATGTTTAATATTGATATTGTTGACAGAACAATTATTCTTTTAAACTTCTACTTCCTAAGTTCTAGCTACGGCTATAAGGATTAGCCTCTCTACGTCCGTATACATATTACACACCCTGCCCCAATTGGACTAGTAGGTGTTGCGTATATTATGAGAAGGAATGTAAAGGATTTTACGATGGACGGGTGATTATCGAACATGCATATCGGCATGTAGCAATTTTTTCAACGGCCGGGTCTAACGTCGTCTGACTACCGAAACATCCTTCCCCTGTTTTGAGACTGCTAGCGACAAGGCCGGGCAAAATGCACCCCGGGTCAACCAGAGCAAGTGACATGCAATTGCTGCTGTTCCGGCCTGGTTCTCAGCATTTCTTGGTGTATTCGCTACGCGGCCGGATGTCTACAAGTTTCCCCGTCATGTATCGGGATTACTGTCGCGGCCCACCGATTTCGTCAATCACGACGAATATTGGCTATTTAGGCCAGACCATCCTAAATAAGCTCCGTGGATGTCGTTATATGTCCGAGGCATTTTAAATTTCTACAGAAGTTCATGCATACCTTGCAGTTGTTGGTGCATATGCTCATGCCGGGTACATTTAGCGAGCTGCAGAGAAGGTGTTACATCCGATGGGGATGTTTCAATGACAAGCCGGCATTTCCATATTCCAAGCTTGGGCGCTTCTGCAAACCGGCCTGGCCAAGGTTGACTGCCTATCCTCGCTAGCTGCATGATTTAGTTTTCCTGAACATCGGCTTTATTCCTACTCTAGACACCTGTCTAATTCCCGGTGTGCCAGCCACTTACGATTTCGAACCGCCTTGTCCAACACTCCAACGGCGATATTACGACATAGGAATCGGCATTAAGTCGACTGATGGTGTGCGCCATCAATATCCGTAAGGCTCATGAAAAATGTTCCGATGCGAGACCTGGAGCCTGAAAGTGGGAGTGGCGGTGGATAGCCGGAGTAGACTATAGGCTGACTCATATTGCCACAAGCCCTGGATGAGTCATCGTTTAGAATACTTCCGTAGGCTTGTAAGGGGATCTTGATCGCGCCTGAAAACCGGTTCTCTCGTAGCACGTGAGGAGTATAGGGCTATGAAAAATCTTCACCTAGCTGGATATCAACCCCCAGTGATCCGTGTAAGCTGTGACGGATATCGGCACACTACAAGATACCATAATTAAAGTAGTATTCGATGCGAGGATATGTTTGTCGCCACTCACTATGGGGTTTGATTCATGTGATTGGTTTGGTATTCTAATCAATTGGCTATTAAATAGTTAAATGTCCTTCTGTTAACACTTCATCTTCGCTTGGCGTCATGAAAAGAATATACATTGATAGCGAAGATAAATGCGATAAATACTATTTCAGTTAGGTATAGCTGTATTGTGATGTTCGACTACATCTCAACAACTTATTGTAAATGTGGCGTATAATGCGTCAGAGGAACTATATGAATTCGAAGCTATTATGATCCCTGATGTAATAACTGTACTACTTATCTACTAGATAGATAGAAGAGGCTGAGTTAGAAAGCCAGCTATTGCAACATTGAATTATTACCTCCCAATATTTTAAATTTATTTTGCACCGGCAGTTCAAGGAATCTGATACTTACAATAGCAAATAGTTTCCATAAACCTCCTATCCCTCCCCAGGGGTATTAGCTGACACCTGCAGTTTTGACCCCCACGTCTATTGAAAGTCGTACAGCTCTCGTGACCCCTTTGGAGCTGTCAAATATTATACAAGAACTAAGTAGGCTGGGGTTCCTGCATAGGCAACTTAAGTTGCGGTGTCGCGTATAATACCTTATTGCCACGCAGAATCAAGTCGCGGTCTGGAAGAGGTAGGCTGTCAGAAGTCAAACAATTAGGCGCTGTAATAGGGGTGGTATTAGATAGAAGTTTCAGAAATAATTTGAAGCCTTTTGCCACTACTCGTAGGGCAGCGGTGAGCCCTATAAGCCGTATCGATTAGTGACCTACCAAACATAGAGCGTCTGCGGGTCATCTAAGATCTTGTGTATCACAAGATCTTTTTGCAGGGTCCTTTTTGCATGTCGCTTCGGTTGGGTTGTTATAGCCTATTGAATAGGCTTCGGAGACTATTATTGCAACTTGAATCTTAATAAGCTTAGATGCTAGATGGGAATATAGGTGAAATGCCGTAAGATGAAGTACTTCGCTTAACGGGGCCGATATTACTGATTTCGGGGATGGTATCAACAACAGGCTTCGGTAACTTTGTCGGTATTTCCTGCAACGCGAGTGTCGGGATCTTGCGATATTGGGATTATATGGTCCGTACTATTCCTCAGAATAATAGGGGAAAATAGAAATCGTATAGCGACAGGAACATGGAAGGGTTTAGGAGATTCTATAAAGATGAAAATGTTCAGAGTAAGCTCCAACTTGGTATCTTAAAACTAAGTGTATTCGTCACTAAAAGGGGTTAAGGGGTTAATTAGAAGTATGGAAGATAGTATTTATTCTCATGATACATGTAAACTATCTTAATGTTATAGATTGCTAGATTGAAGAAACTAATTTTAGTGTATCGATGCCACCGAAAATAACATGCTCTACGGTTATGGTGAGGGGGAAGGTTGCAGACAGTCGCATCACAATTAAGCCGAAGCATTGCGACTCCAAGCCCCTCAATGCCGCCTAAAATCGGCGATATGGGGGCCATGTCTCTAAACCTTAAGCAACCCATTTCCACCCCTTCCCCTTTCCATCAGCCCAGCGCACCCCAACACAACATATCGTCGCGCCCATCAAGAGCGCGCCATCCCAATACGCAATACTCACGTACGCGCCCGTGCCCTGCTCGGAGTTACCAAGCAGCTGTCCACCAACAGGGCTCCCAAACATAGTCCCAAGGCCGCGCACAAAAAGGATAAACGCATTCACAGCAGCATAGTGCTGGATGCCGAAGACCTCAGCGATGAGCGCCGGGAACAACGCATAGTACCCACCAGCCGAAAAGCTATACAGCACGATGAACGCCAGCCACAGCGAGAACGACGACGAGCCGGTCGTCATGACGCTCGTGAGCCAGAACGTGAAGACGCTGGATGCGGCGAGCAGCAGCATCAGCACGAGCGTGTTCTGCCGGCCAAGACGGTCGCCAGCGTAGCCCGTCAGGATACGTGATACGGCGTTGATTGCGTTGCTGGCTGCGAGAAGATTGGCGCCCTCGGCCGCGCTTTGACCAAGCGTGACCGTGTACGAGGGGATGAAGGAAAGGGGCAATTGCGCGCCAGCCGCCTTGAGAAATTAAGTGGTTAGCTGCGAATATAGAGTGGATACAGCAAGTCAGGGGCAGTTTCTTAGACTAACCTGGAGGAATGCGGCCACGGCCGAGAAGACGAATGTCGGTCTCGAGCCTAAAGAGCGCGAGACGTGGGTGTTCCGTCTCTCTTGTCCTTCCGCAGTCGAAATGGTGGCAAATCGGCTACGTGGGACCGCCCAGGCGATCGGCAAGCCGACAACTAGATTGAAGACGGCGAAAAATCTCAGGGTCCAGCGACCACCAACTGAGCTGAGAAGCGCTCGCGTTACGGGTGATAATATGAGACCACCGGCACCGCCGCCGGCTAGGATCTAAGTGCGCCAAGACATCAGCAATGCTTTCGGATCGTGACGATATAACTTCAATACAGGTTGGAGTAGGGAAGGGTGAAACTATAGATGGAATACTTACGAGACCCATGGCTGTAGCACGATGGTTGGTGAAATATTCAGGCGCGGGGGCTAGGAGCGGGAAGTACAGGAAAGACATCCCGAGGCCGACTAAAAGGCCTTGAGTGAGCAGGAGTTGCCATATGGCACTGCTAAAGGAGGCCAGTGTGAAACCGGCGCACACCATGATTACCCCTGAGATGGTAATTGTTTTTGGTGTCATGAGGCGTAACATCTTCCGCCGCCATAATCGGGTCGAGGCCGTGTCTGAGGACCATTTCCCCGTTTCAATCCGTGATATTATGGGATTTACAAGAATACCGCCACCCCAGGTTAGTCCATAGCATAGCGTGCCTACGAAGGCCAGGAATGCTGTGGGCGGCGAGGGTAGTGAAGCTGGGGAGGGTACTAGAACATCTTGAGCGGATGAGAGGTAATACTCTTGAAAGACGCCAAAACATTGGTTATATCCTATCGTAAGGGCTATAGTCATGAAAGCAGCGATGAGCACCGTGGCTTGCTTCCGCCGAGATATTGGTGACAAGACCGGCCCCGCCGGAGTTGAGTCCGTCTCGGATCCAACTCCAGATTCCGCCTCCCGGTCTGAGAGCGGGATCGTTTGAGTTTGTACTACCATTGCCTATTCCGGGATGGAAGATACCTAAAGTGAATCTAGGAGGGAACAAGGGGAAGAGCACGATAAAGGGGGGCCAACGACTGGACTAGTGGGTCCAATGGGGCCGATGGGAAAGACGAGTTTAGGATATCGCGATGTTCTACCTAGTAGATCACATAACAGGAAGAGATTATTGTCAGATCAGAGTGGTGCGCTCCTGACAGGGTTTGGTATGTGCATTATATACAGGCCCCGCCCTATCCGATTACCTAATTACCGCCTGTTGACAATGTTTGCAAATAATGGGTAGGAAGAGAATCCACCGACAGAAGAAAAAGCGGAAGGTGGGAGGGTGAGTTGCCCCCTTTGACGTGCTGACTCATTATGAGCGTTGGGCGTGCCCATAAAAGTCCTATGTTTGTCTCCACTTTGACCGGGCATCATCGCCAGGTCAGAATCCGGGAAACGGGTCAATTGAAGCTTCTATATGGTAATTCGCTCAGTGTACTATATCATCTTCCCAATTGACCTATCAGGAGGACCACACTCTTTGAATCAATTGTCAAATCGATGGTGTCTTTGGCTGCTTCGGCTACTTGTGTTTTGTGCGACGAAACCAATCATCAATATGACCCACACACACAACGATGACCTCGGATAACCCCTAGATTCCTCAATCGCATCGGGTAATCATCACGTGGTGGTATTTTAATATCGCTCAGTATTGGCAACTTAGTTTCGAGTTGCTCGAAGAGACGTGATGAATAAATGGTTAGAAGTTGGTTCAGACCAAATTTTTAGTATATCTTCCAATTCGGAACACATCTCGGCCATCCTTAATGATATCATAGTAAGCTTCGGGTGTCGCGTGATTGTAATAAATTTTCGGCCCGGCAATTTCCGGGAGGAGACGGAGGGAAAACACGGAAAGCGCGGGGACAAGGGAGGCTTTAGAAGCCGGTGCCATTGTGTTACAATAGGTCAAGAAAGAAATAAGTCTGTCAGAGGCGGCATAGTTGGGACCCAACGAGAAAGCAGAACAGCCTTCAGAATCGTCTCTTCCCAGTAAACCCACATATGAACCAGGCGTAATTCAAAGCAACCCTGCATGCCGGTATGATAATATGCTCCTATAACAAACATGTGTTCGACAAAGAGATGGCAACTATTTCTTATAGACAATTAGATGGTAAAGGCCAAATTTCACAGTTTTCAAGTGCTACAAGACGTCTTTATAGCATCAAGATACAAAACAATTAAGAAATATTGAGATTAGCTATTAAATAGGAGGGTTAGATAGTTGAGTCCTACAACATGGTACTAGCCGCTTAAAAGTCTAAAGCAACTTTGCTACGTCCGTAATCTTTTGTATCATCAAGAAATTGGGCAATCATTGGGGTGCAAGACAGTCTCTCATGGCCATAAATAAACGTATCCCTCTCCCTACCTCACGTCCAAAGAAGCAAAAGTCACCGCACTCTCCAGATCCTCCACCAGTCGCCGACGATTCGGCTAAGCCATTGCCAGCAAAACGGAAGAGAGGGAAGGTCAAGGCTATTACGAGTTGTGAGAGGTGTCGACAGGCTCATATCAAATGTGTCTCCAGAGGTCCTGGCGAGCCTTGCCAAAATTGTACAAAACGATCAATATCGACTTGCAGCTTTACGAAGTTCCCGCCCAAGACTAATGACAGTTCTACGGCAAATAAAGAGAGAACGAATTCAAGTTCACCACAAGCTCAACTATTACAAGCAATCGCAGCTTCCGCGCTGGAATACATGGGAAAATAACTAGTCTGAGCGTAGTATCTTGTGGCATAACCGATACCATATCGTCGTTGCCTTGAACACCCTTCTTTTCCCTTTTATCACTAGCACGTCAACACTTTAGTAAATCAGGAGCCCCAGAATCTGCGGGATAACTAGAGCTTCCATGTGGGACAGGGATTTGGTTGAATGCTATGTAAAGTGCGCACATTCAGGATGAAGTAATTGAGTAATCGACAATTGAGTTTATACAAGAACTAGTTCTCAGGAGGGACTCTATTGCTACTCATATAAGTTGAGAGCAAATTCACTGCCTGGAGATCTGCTAACTACATGTTGGGGGGGGGGACCGATAATATCACAGAAAGAAAACATGTATAAAATTCAATGGAATGTGGATAGAGCTTTAATTCTACTTGGTATCTGAATGCGAAGACGATGTCTTTAAATTAGGGCCGCTAACCATAAAAAAAGGTAACAGGAAGTCTAAGTATAATAACTTCTTATCGAAATCTTAAACCTCACTGCCACCCTCTCGCCTTCGTTCTCCGATCGTAGATGATGCCTCCACCTCATACAGTAGATTGTGACCTCCCAGATGTCGATCCGTTAAGATCATAATATTCTTCAAACGGTTTTGTGTGGTTCGGAGAGGAACCAAACTTATTTCGCACTGCTGGGGGGAGTACCCCAGATTTGATAGAACTGAATGACGAGGATGACCCTTCAAGTTCAACAGTAAATGAACCATGCCGGAGATAGGACCACAAGCTCTTCAACCGAGAGGATATGGAAACGTTATGCCCTATTGCCCCTACGAAGGCAGGCATACAGGAAACAATAATAATAACATTGTTTTCGACAACCCTGCGAAACGTGTGAATTGTAGGTCAATCTCAGCTACTGCCAAAGCGTCGACAAGGGAATGTAATAACAACAATAGTAAGGAACCAGAATAAACTTACGTGGAAATATAAAAGCATGCCAGTTGCCAACTCGTGTCTTTCGAGTCAATCAGCTTGGTACGGTAGACAAGTGAAGTTACACTCGCGGCGATGACACTACAGATCCAATGAGTGTCATGGATCAAAAAGCCAAAAGCAAAGGCTATACGTGATGGTGTTAACATACAATAAGGCTGTCATAGCGCCCAAACCTATCTGTATCTTCTTCGATGGGCTGAGATTGATCCTCATGATTAAAGGTAGTGGCAATATAAAAATGTATAAATCCAAAAAGACGGATGCTGCACCGGTCGCGATTCCATACGGGATGAGGATATCGGCTTGGGGCCGTTCATTCGCCGTTATCATCTCTTCCCATGGATGCCCCAGCCGTGGAGCCTCGTATATGGCGGCCAGAGGGACACTAGGGATGTAGATGAGGAAGTTGAAGACCAGGCCGATCCAAACTGCAACGCGCATCGCGCCAGGGGAAGAGAAAAATTGTAGATACGCGAGGAGAATAGCCGCCTTACAGAGGCTAGCGAAGCCAAAGAAGGCGTTTATCAGGAAGATAATCTATTACCTGGTATCAAAATAGTGCAATATAAAGTATCTTATTAGAAAAGAAGCTGTAAATTTGGGTTTAATCTGACCTTCATATACTTTCCGTCATACCAACAGGCAGGAATATCCCACTGGTGGCGCGAAAAGCGGGACTCTATTGCGGAATCGATGAGCACTTATGAAATAATAACGCGAAGATTACAGATTGGAGCTGGTTAAAGAGGGTTGAGGGTTCATACGAGACAGGATCATGCCAGTGAATACGACACCCCAAACGGTGCCAAATACGACGAAATCTATTCTCAACGATTAGCTCGAATTATAGGGGCCCAACCTGGTAATGTGGAATATGACATATCAATATCTAAACAGGAACGCGAAATACAGAGGGTAGGTGAATAGGCTCTGAATCATAATGACAATAAGAAAGGGGGAAGCTGGCCGAAGATAACTATTACTTACAGTCTGCGATGTTAAAGTTGTGTCTGTGGACCCATATTCTCACGGTTACAAAGAGTAGCGCCCACGCTGTCACGATAGTAGCAACAGCAATCATGATCGGAGCCAACGAATAAGGATCGCTAAGGTTGGAAGTCTCCCCATCCGGGGCCTCAAGAGAGGGAATTGCGCATGGATCTAGCCCCAGGGGTAATGCGGTCATACTGCCAGATAAATGCCAAGAGCAAAGGCGTTGCAAGGGGAATCAAAAAAGAATAAATGACCACTAAGAGAACTAATTCAAAGATATTCAACAACTTGCCCTTTTTAAAAGAAAAGATTGACGATAGCCCTTGTAGAACTTGAGAGTAGGCAACCGTGGTTGGTATGACAGGAGTAATGCATAATCTTTTTCCCTGCAGTCATTTCCAATCAGACAGAAGCATGTCACCCTCATTCACTCTAGGCTGGCACTCTACACCCTCTACTGCTTCACTTTATCTCTAGCCTCGGAACTCACGTCGGCCTCTGTACGTCCCTTGAAATACAACCCTTTGGGTTTAATACTAATCAGGCTCCGTTCAAACGCCGCTGATATAATGTCACCTGCTGAGCGAAGGGTCTCTGTCAAGTCTCTGCTGGGGTTCTCCTCTAATTAAATGAAATGTCAGTTGTGTTTGTTTTCCCTTTAGCTAAACACAATTCCGCAGGACCATAGCGATGGAGACCACCACGCCAAGAAAGGTCTTCACGGCTCGAACTCCTGGTCCCTTTGACTGAAAACAGTCCTCCATTTTGCATCATCAAAATAGCTGCCTATTGTGCCGTAGTTATATTATCATAGGGGCTGGTTGGCTTCGTTAGTTTTGCCACTTCCGCTTTGACTCGTGAGTGATAGGCATGCCCATGAACATGACTCCCCAACACCACTATTTGCCCATTCTCTCGGTCCATGCTTTGAAGTAGGAGCAGCGTGAGTAGCCACTGGCTCAGGTAGCTTACCACCTAGGTCGCGTCTAGCCCTCAGCACTGTTGCCCATGCTCCAGATAGCCTGCGTCCAAGACGAGTGCGCGAGCCGCAGGGATTCCTCCCTTTGAGACTCGCTCGCTGATACTTCTGCAAAATTATGCCCATTGCCGAACCGCTCTAAGTTCGCTGACATGAGTTTGGTGTGGATGCAATCTAGGTGCCCGCTCTTGCTGCAGAGCGGCCCTGCTGACAACAAGTCTCGAATGGCGTAGATCTCATAGTAATCAGCCGCGGGGTCGTACGAAGAGGTACTCCTCGCCGCAATGGAGCAACCAAGATCCTGTTGGCACCAAAGATTCTTATTTTGACATAGAGTTGGCCTGGCAAGGCTTCAGGAAACCGGGAGGTGGGTATTATGAGAAAATATATGCAAATTGCATGCTGGCAAAGGTGTATTCAATGATCGAATCAAGGAGGTGTGTGAAGCGCATAATAGGTAGCATTCTCTGACAGCAAGTCGTACAGAAATCCTTACATGCATATGTAGCTCACCAATGAGATGAACAATGTATACCGTTGAATTAATAAATACCGTGCGCAGCTGCCGAAGTAGTCCTAGCAGACCCAACGGTCTCATTTATCGCCCCCCGTCCTTTTGCAATTCCCTTAAAGCCTGTTAGTTTAACAGTAGCAACATGACATGGTCATAGATACAACCCTTAGTTTATATTAAATATGATTGGATGCCTTATAGCAGTCGATAAAGCGAGCCGCATTAATTTTCGTGCTTTGTAATATACGACATTGAGATCCTAGTGCTTCACTGGATATGGATCCATGGAGCCATGGAGAGTCGGGTTCCCCAATATGCGCACGGATCAGAAAGAGAATGAACCATACAAATTATGGGGTGATTCCCGATTCCTTATGTAGCTCGAGTGGATACCCAAAGGAAACGTTTTCGGTTACCTAGAACGAGGAGTAAATCAGCATTTAATTGTTCTTATTACTTCGTAGAAGATTGTGGTTTTACACTAGAGATGTTCAGGGGTAACGAATCAGACAATTAAAGGGGCTAGTTTTTAAGTTGCATTAGTAAGCAGACACAACAAGCCTAGACCCCAGCATACCTAGTACCCTGTCAGCCCTATAAATGGGGCTGCCTGTAGTTGGTCCACAGCTTGGCGGTTCAGTGACAGGTACCTTCTGAGGCATCAGCAAGAAAATAGTGAACTATCCATGAATATTGCCTTGATACTGGTTCGGTTCAAAAGCGGTATCATTATATAGAAGCCAAAAGGAATTCATGTAGGATTATTTGACGCTCATATGGGAAATCGTACCCATTAACTCCTTTTAAGTCCGAGAAACTACATACGAAGCCTGCATAGACGGATACTTCTAGGACTTGGTGTTAGGTTACATACCGTGTCACCTTGAACTCACAGGGTCGAAGCCAAGAAACGGGTACTAGAAAAGGGTTATCATAATCGAAAGGCGCAATTAAAATCCATTTTACCGATTATTTCCAGAGGAGGCGTTATGTCAGCTGTAGCTCCAAGCAAAGATAAGATAAATGAGGGTGGTGCAAGCTTCAGGGGCTATGACGTGCGAGACACCAAGAGAGCCGAGTGGTAGAGTGAAACAGCAGGATTGCGCAACCTCCAGATTTGGTGATCAAGAGACACTTTTGTCAGCAGCTCAGATAGTCAGATGGCGTCCGAAGCGCGAATTCCAGCCATCACGAACAATAACAATGGATTCGCATCATCTGTGTTAGCGATAGGAATAACTCTCTAATTACCAGACAACCCCAAGTTAAACACACGCAGTTTATTTCCAGCTTAAAAACTATTAGTAAATAAAATTGTTTACTATGATTAGTTGGTCTTGTTGACTTATATCACGCGCCTGTGCGACAGTATCCCGAGTGTAACAACATGACGACGTCCTACAACGAAGACAGCCCCTTATTAGGAGCAGATCCAAATCCCATAGAGGACAACGTTTCGATACGCTCATCATCGATTCAAAAGTCTCCGAGCGAAGACGACGACGGACCATCATCACCGCCGGAATTCGGGAACCTCGAAGACGATGTCCTCCCCGAAGAATCGGTCCTCGGGCGAAACATCGACTGGAAAAGCGCCTACATCTTGGCGATATCCCGTGTCATCGGGAGCGGGATCTTCGCGGTCCCCGGCGTCATCCTAACCTCCGTGGGCAGCGTCGGCCTTTCGCTCTTACTATGGATCGTAGGCGCGATCGTGGTGGCCTGTGGCTTAACCGTGTCTCTCGAATATGGGATGATGCTGCCCCGATCCGGTGGGGACAAGGTGTACCTCGAATTTACATACCCCTGGCCTCGCTTCTTCGCGTCGACCATGATCGCGGTCCAGGCCGTGCTTCTGGGGTTCACCGCGAGCAACTGCATCATTTTCAGCCAGTACGTGCACTACGTGTTCGACGTCGAGGCCCACGATTTTTCAAAGAAGTCCCTTGCGGTTTTGCTTATCACGGTTATTACGATCATCCACGGTGTTTGGTACAAGGCTGGGATACGCATTCAAAATTTCCTGGGTTGGATCAAGGTGGGTTTGGTGTTATTCATGGTTTTTGCGGCTCTCTACGTTGTGATATTCAGGCCTGAACAAGAAGATGCGGTGAATAAACGACCGAAATTGAGTTCTTGGGAAGGGCTATGGGAGGGGAGCGATTGGAGTTTCGGGACCCTCGCGACTTCGCTATTCAAAGTCTTCTATTCTTACGCCGGCTTGTCGAACCTGAATAACGTCCTGAACGAAGTGAAGGACCCCGTTAGGACCCTCAGATCAGTCTCGCTTACGGCACTGGTTACCGCATGCTTCCTCTACTTGCTAGCTAACCTAGCTTATTTCGCGGTTGTTCCCATCGACGAAATCAAACAGAGCGGTCAGTTGGTAGCTGCACTCTTCTTTGAGCGTACATTTTGTCAGAATGTTGGTAAGAGGTTCTTGCCATTAGCAGTTGCACTTTCAGCAGCAGGGAATGTCATGGTAGTCACGTTTGCACTTGTAAGTTTGATCTTCCTCGGGATACTCTATGTTGCATTATGGGGTTACGGAAACCGAAATTAAACCAAGAACTCCAGGCACGTCTCAACCAGGAAATCGCCCGCGCAGGGTTTCTACCGTTTTCGAGATATCTGTCTTCATCTAAACCATTCAATGCGCCGTTGGGTGGCTTAATAGTCCATTATATCCCTTCTGTCCTTGTAATCGTGCTTCCGCCATCAAGCGAAGTCTACTCCTTCATATTGGAAGTGGAAGGTTACCCGGGTCAGATATTCGCACTGGCTACGTCTATCGGCCTTATTTGGCTGCGATATAAACGACCGGATTTGAAGAGGCCATTCAAAGCCTGGATCCCGGCGGTTATCTTTAGGATCCTACTCTGTTTTACTCTGCTTGCAGCACCGTTCTTCCCTCCCTCACACCCGAAACCCGGCGGTCTGTTTTACGCAACATACGCCATAGTTGGTGTAGGCATGTAAGTAGCAAGGTTTCACGTATTAATCCTCCCGAATGGCGTGTTTTACATTTTTAATCAAACAGCTTACAAATTCGCAGACTTATATTCGGAGTGTTGTATTGGCTGGTATGGACAATTGTATTGCCCCGACTGGGCCATTATCGGTTAGAAGAGAAACAGGAAGTCCTAGATGACGGGACAGCTATTACAGTGCTGACACCGGTATCCGAGGTTGAGTAATCTTTAGAGTTTAGAGACGGGACGCAAGCAATATCCAACAATAATAATGTAACATTCGTTATATCCCAGTGTTATGTAGTGCTATAGTGAATCGGTGCTCCGCCATAGACGTGGACGGTAAAGAAGGGCAAGATTACAAATAGACTAGGATTTATAATCAGTACTTTCCAACTGGATCCAGATGCGGCTTGCCGGTAGTCGTGTCAATGTCTGGGCGTATGACGTCCTGTCGCAACGACAGCGAAGATTGCGTGCTTGCGGGGAAGCTTGGAGCTACTACTCGCACCCAACATAGGAGGCCATACATTAAACTGCTGATAAGTATATATGAGGTAGCATCCTGCTGTCTTGGTAGATCCGAATAAAGCAACTGCCTCCCAGAGAAATAAGTATAAAAGACACAGGACTTGCCTTTATCTACTCCAACAACTCACATTCAATTATACCAGCCCTACTCCGCTTACGTTCAGCGAATAGAAATACGCAATGGCTTCCCCAGACGTCCAGCTCCCAACTACCGTTCCCGCATTCGCGGCTAGCAGCGTATCAGCAGCACCCTCGAAGCCGGCACCGCACCACGTAGATGCGGTGTTGAACTACTACAAGGACCCGGAGAACGGCGGCCCTCCGGAGCCGGCATATGTCGGCCGTCCCGAAACATATGAGAGGCCAACAGCCCCCCATACAGTTCATATTACCGACGTATCTGGTCGGGAATCTGAGTATACACTGGATAAGAACGGCTTCCAGTTCCACCGCAATGTCGCTCAGGAGAAGGACTTCCTTGACGATGACCACATCAAGGCTGTGTACTACCCGGAGACAGAGCAGTTGCTCAAGGACGTGTAAGTTGGTTCCTAGCTCTTCTGAAGAGAACAACCAATTACGCTATCACAATTACTAACCCCTATCCAGCACCGGCGCATCGAAGATCTTCATCTTCGACCACACCATCCGGCGCCAGGCCGCAGACAACCGTGCCGACCCCAATAAGGCTCTCCGCGGACCCGTGAACAGGGTGCACATTGACCAATCATACGCAGCATCGCTCTCGCGCGTACCACACCACCTCCCCGCAGAGGAAGCCTCTGAACTCCTTAAGGGGCGCGTGCAGATCATCAACGTGTGGCGCCCGATCAAGACCGTGCTCCGGGACCCGCTGGCCGTCGCCGAAGCGCACTCCGTCGGCGAGGAGGAGCTGGTGCCCGTCGGGCTCATCTACCCGAACCGCCGCGGCGAGACCCTGAGTGTCCGCCACAGGCCGGAACACCGCTGGTTCTACAAGTACGGGTTGACTCCCGAGGAGGTCCTGCTTATCAAGTGCTTCGACTCGAAGACTGACGGCCGCGCCCGTCGCGTCCCGCATACCGCGTTCTCCGACCCCGCGACTACGGATGATGTGCCTGCTCGTGAGAGTATTGAAGTCCGATGCTTGGTCTTCCACCCCGATGACCGTGACTAAGTGGCAGGTCTGTGGCCTATTGAATAGTAGGATATAAGAAATAAGATATGGTGTAGAGGTGTATGCTGGAGGACCGGTGTATGGACTTTGATGATGGAGGATAGAGGGTAGATTGTCATACTATTTTCAATTCGAAAGTATTATTAGGGTAATAAGAACAGATTTATTATTAAATATCCACTGCATCGTCCTTCTGGAGCTTGTCTTTTCTTAGATATAGGTACCTTGTATTGGCACATACTGAGAAATCTCAGCATAGAGAAGAGTCAAGACTCTCATTCGTACAACGAGACCTGTATGTACTGTAGTAGTTGATATAAGATCATGGAGACGTCCGTCAAATCTGGAATCACAGGACGGGTCTACATGGGTATGAATCCTATGTTGAAATCAAGCTTAATCGAACCTCAATTGCCAATTGCCTAGTCCCTATTTATGGCGGACAATAGACATAGGTAGATATCTTAAACGCCGTTGAAATGCAGCCAACATATGCTCCTTTTCGCTTATACTCCGTTCCATACCCCCTAAATGCTCCTGCCCCTGACCCCTATTCAACCCACAGATCACGCCCCCAAATCCAATCCATCAAGCGCAAACTCTAGCCCCCTAAACCCCTCCTCAACACTCCACGCGCGACCCTTCTCTGGTTTATTCAAGAACTCGCACGCACGTCCTACGACAAGTAGGCCAGGGGGTCGACTACCCTCCTGCTCGATCGCTTCCACGACTCGATCCAGCGTAGTCCGGATGACGCGCTGATCAGGGCAACTTGCGCGCTCGATGACAGCACACGGCGTATTGCGCGGCCATAGTGTGCGCTTATGTATCCTATCCCCATTCTCGCTGTCCTGTTTCTCCGACTCCAACGGCTCCGTCAATTCCCCAACCAACCCGGCAATACGATGCAGCGCCATCAGAAACACGACCGTCCTACTCGCAACATACTCCGGCGGAGCCGGCGCCTTGCCCTTCTTCCCCGTGCCCGTGCACACAAGGACCTGATCCGCAACATCGCGCTGAGTAGGCGGGATCGCCGCAAACAACGGCGCGCTAAGCGCGGACGTGACGCCGGGGAGCACGACGACTTTATCACCCAGCCCATGGGCGCGGAAATACGCAACCTCCTCGCCGCCGCGCCCGTAGATATACGGGTCGCCCTGCTTGAGGCGGAGCACGGTCTTGCCGTCGCGCACGCCCGCGATGGCGAGTTCCTGCAGCTCGTCCTGCGCCGCGTCCGCGTTGCCCGGGAACTTGCGCGCGATGTGCACCGGGGTGCGGCGCGGGATCAGATCTAGGACGCCGGCTGGGACCAGTTTGTCTGCGAGTACTAGGTCGGCGTTTTGTATCGCTTTGTGGGTGGCGCGCGTGAGCAGGTCCGGGTGGCCCGGGCCGGAGCCCGCGAGGATGATGCGGCCGCGGCTTGTAGCATTATTGGGTGATGGGGGCTTGCCGATTGAGTTGGAGGGCCCTAAGTCGTCGTATGATTTTAGGATGTTGGATACGTCTTCGTCCGTGATAGCGGCGAGACGTTTTAGCGGCCAGTACTCGCATATCTGACTCAGCCAGCGCATACGCCTGTTCTTCGCGGCGTCTAAATCCGCTTCCGTGACGAGTTTGTTGAAACTTGCCGATTGGTCAATTGAGTCGTCCACGTCGTCGCCGTCGGCTAAGGCCAGATGAAGTAAGTGGTCCTCCTCTTGAATCTTCCTTCGCACATCACCCAGCCGCAGGCACGCAGATCCCAGGTTCGGCGGCAGTGACGCCGCCACCTCGCGACGTATCCTAGACGCCAGCTTGCAGCCGCGACCGTTCGTGGTGATGCCGATCTGTAGCGGGCCGTCGACATGCGTGGATAAGAGGGAGAAGGAACATAACTGGGGCGCATCGACGACGTTCACGGGTATTCGATTGCGTTTGCAAAGACTTGATATTCGCGCGCCTGTGTTGACATATTAGTATTACGTTTGTAGAATATCACGGTGTTTTATAGTCGTACTCAATGATTCTCTGGGGCCTGAAGTCACGAAAACAGCGTCAACTACATGCTCAATTTCCTCTCTTCCGAGAGTAAACAGATGCTCTTCCCGGAATTCCTCTTTTATCCATTTAACCTCGCCATCGTCCACGCGCTTCTGAAGCGCATAGTATAGCTCCGTCGTCTCTGGCGCGAGCAGAATTGGGTTTGCGCCGGCGCTCAGCGATTGTCCGCAACGCGCTGCCGCAAGAGGGTTTGAACCGATAATCAAGTGAACATGGGATCGAGCATCCGTCGCTGTTAGCAACGATATATAACTCGCCATTTTTGACACGCCTCGTCCCGGTTTGGAGAGCACACCAGATTTATTCTCGTTGCTCTTTTAGCTACAACATACAATGAAGTAAGAACATCGGGTGCGCCACTTGAAGATAAGAATCATACAATGGCAGAATAAGAACAGAATAAGGGAATATCACGGAGGGAACAAGATGTTAGTCATGGCGAGCATTTCCCCGAGGAATAGCTCGCGATAGATAAAAAATCTTGCCCAGGGAAGTTATCCGCGACTAGTTTGAGCGGCGATGTCGCCATTTGCGCCTCGGCGGGACCTAAGGGAGTCTTTGAAAGGGTCGAGACCGATTCCCGGCATTTTGACATCTCAAGGAAAATTTTAGCGGGTCCGAGGGGTCCCGTAGAGGGGCATTTCTCTGACGCAATCGCGCTTGGTAATGCTATCGAGCCAATCACAGACGGGCTTTTGGATATACTTTTACCGCCGCACACCGAGTTCCGCGGACACTGAGCGGAAATCTGAAAGTCGCAATTCCTTAGTAAGGGAGCCCCCCTATTTGCGAATAGCAGCAGAGACAGATATGACCAGTTTGAATGAGATATCCGAGTTATGTCCATTATAACTATCATAATATACTCAGACATATCTCATTTCATCAATTGCGTAATAATAATGACATGAGTAATTGTTTATACATGTTTTGAGCAGGGTCATTTGCGTTCATGTATTACCATATACGCGGGTATTTGGGTATACGGTGAAGTCTCCGAGACTCGACATAATATAGCTCCCAGGGGGTTTTATACAGCCTTTTCCAGAAGCATATAATAGTACATCACACCAGATCATCTAGGTAAATCCATCTTTCTTAAGCTCCTTCAGTAAGTCCTCCACCTGCGCCTTCTTACCGCCCTTTGTCCTTCGGCCAGCAGGACCACGCCCCCTGCCCTTCTCCTGAGCACTGTAGATACCGCTCGAATCAGCATTGAGATGAATGACTCTTGGCTTGTTCCCCCTCGCGGCGTCACGAGATCGCACGCCGCCGTCATTCGGTACCGGTCCACCCCGTCCGAGTCGAATCGGCCGGGGAACTCTGGTCTTAGCGCCTAAGGCCCATAGGTCACCCCATCGTGCCTTGCGTGCATCATGGTATGCTTTCTTGCTAAAGCTCTTCGGTATCGTCCACCTCTCGATCTTGCCGGCGGGGGTGCAAAGGTCAAGTGTCACGTGCCCACGTCGCTTCAGAGGGGGTAGTATATTCCTAGGGAGCGACAGTGGGTTCGGTCCTTCTGCAGCCTTCTCGTACCCCTTGAAAGCAAGATCTGTCATATTCCCGCTTTGCTCTGGGGTAGTGGCTGCCGCAGTGTCTGATAAAGTGCCGCGCTGAATAGCGACGAAACTGAAGTCGATATCCTCGTGGTTGCGATGTGTGGCTCCGAGTACCTTCTGGAGGAAAGGCGGACGGATAAATCGCTGGCTGAAATGACAGAAATCCTTCCGTCCACCACTGAGTCCTGGCGTCAAATACATGGGACATTCCTTGTGGTTGGTACAAGGAGCAACAATCATACCAGGTTCCCGCTCTCGTCGTGCTTCGGTTTCAATTGCTTCAGGTTGGGGATCGGAGGTAGGGGAAACGATAAACTCGCTAAGTAAACGAGAACGGACATCTGCAACAACTTCAAAGCCTCGCGGGTGGCCTTTCTCCATGAAAATGAGAACACCCCCCTCAGGTGATAACATCTCCCATAGGTTGTTCAGTATATTCTTTCGTTGATATCCTTCTTTCAAAGGCATCAGTAAGTGAGAGGCAATGATAATATCGAATGACTTCCTGGGTAATGGCTTGTCACCGGCGTCCAACATAGCGGGGTCATTGCCAGAGTGCAAGTAGTCCGGTAAACGCGGGAGGAATGTAGTGTTATGAAGAAATCGCGAAATCCGTTCACGTAGCTGATTAGACCCGACCACCACTGTCTTTTTTCCCGGAGGTTCACGCACGGGGTTTTTGCCTCTCTCGGACATGAGCTCCCATTCGGCTTGCAGAACTTGCTGCCAGGCTGCCAGCCCGGCTCCGCCTGCGCCCACGTCGAGTACCCGAGGTCCCTCACCATTGCCCCGTGACATGAGTTTAGAAATCCATTCCGATCCCAATCGTTTTCGAATCTCTACTAGGATGCTCATCACGGATGCGTACATGCCTGGGAGGTTCGTTGCGATGTAAGCATCAGCTTGTATCTCGCTCATCTTGTGGTGCCCCGC
This sequence comes from Hypomontagnella monticulosa, assembly GCA_902825475.1. NCBI lineage: Eukaryota > Fungi > Ascomycota > Sordariomycetes > Xylariales > Hypoxylaceae > Hypomontagnella > Hypomontagnella monticulosa. Next base: position 2,768,950 of record CADEBF010000007.1, read on the forward strand.
CTCCATAGCGACGCCTTTTTGTGGTACATTTCTTTTCGCCTCGGGGGTAGCAACTGAGTAAGGAAGGCCAGCACCACCAAAAGCCTTTTCCGCAGCTTCTTTGACGTGCTTGATGTCCGTACGATCAAGCAGTTTGTTTATTGGGTTCACAAAATCCGCTTTCGGGAGATGAACGGTGGAGGGATCGGTCCTCCATTGGCCTAATTTCGTATACTCGTGGACACGAGTCTCGAGGGGTTCGAACGTCGCATCTGGTTCGCCTTCGTCCTCTTCGTCTTCTTCCTCTTCCTCCTCCTCTAGTGGCTCCTCATCGTTTTCCTCCTCTTCGGTCGCCCGCACGCTGGTGCTCTCGAAGTCCTTCTGTAGCTTCAAAAGAGCATTGTATTCCCTCTGATTTTTCGCTACAGCGCTTATGTAGCTTAACCCGGCTTCAGACGGTAGTCCTTGTGATCCTATCGCCTTTTCTGCGAGGCTCCCCGCTTCTTTTAAATCTTGGGGAGGGGCATTGGTTTTGTAGACCAATTCCTCCACCTGCCCGTCCTCGGTTTCTCTCAGCAGTGTTCCTCTTGATGGATCATCTGAGAGGTCGTCGAGGATGGACTCAGAAGTGGGCATTCCCACATCCCCCGGTTGCGTTTCCCGCAGAGGCGCGCCATACAATCGCTCGTATAACTTATATTCTTCCTCGTTCAAATATCCTTTGGGTAAAGTATCACCGAACGCATGTTTCGCCTGCCGCACCGTAATTTCGATTTCGTTGATTTTTGGTCCGTCTTGTACAGTTTGTGCGTTTTGAGATTTGCGCTTCGTTGTCGAAAAGCAGCGCGAAGTGGTCTTTCGACTCGAGGATAAAGCTCTAACGCTCGCGGACGTAGTTCGAGAAAAGGACCGTCGTGGTTCGGGACGCAGATTGACGAAGCCATTCTCGAATAAATTAAGAAGTCGGAGTCTACACTGGGGACACGACCCCTGAGTCCTCGCCGCAGACAGCATTGCGCCTATTTCTTTGGGCTCAAGGTCGACGAAAAAAAGATGGGATACAAAGATGACGGCGTAGATTCATGAACTTTTTCCATTTGGCAGGGAAATTTTAGACGCTAACTCATGCACCCTTGACAGCTCCGTCCACTAAAATGACAGGCATTACAGTGCTGCTCCACAGCGGTATGCAGCCCACAAGTCCACTATTATCATCTGTATCGACCTATTACTGATAAGAATTGGCATCCATACTTTATACTACCTAGTGTCTATAGGTGCATATTGTCAAATCAACCAGCTACCTTCGTAGAGAGCGTACTATGTGTAAGTATCCGAATAGGAACACTGTACTTCTCCGATTCAAGGGGTCAACCAGTCCCTAGACCCGTCTTCCGTAGACGGCCCAAATGCCTTAAATATACAGAGAATCAAGTAACATCCACACTGCCACTATCGACTGAGATCAGCCAGGGTCCTGACCCCACCAGGTCGAGGAGCGCCGCCTTGACCACCGACTTTCTGCCCCTTAAGTTCGATCGGCGCGGGTGGTGCTCTCGGGTTGTTGACGTTGAACGTGGATTGCTCGGCCGATTTGTACGGGTCAAACTATAGACACTCTTATTAGTATTGCGCGCATTCCCCTCAAGAAGGGTTACATTTGCCGGGGTGTAACGTACCGTGAAAAGTGACGTGAAGTAGAGTCCGAAGAATGTGAGTATCGCGTTGAAGAAATGGAACGGGCTGAATCGCCACGGCTGCCCACCGAGAGTCTGGCCACTTCGCCTCGCAGGCGCGGCGGAGGAAGACGAGCCGGCACCCAATGTTCGTCCGGGGCTCTGGAACGATGCGCCGGGCGCGGTGACGCTAGCGAGCTTGACGGCCTTTTCGACGGCCGAGGTAAGGGCGGGCGGGTTGGCGCCCTGGATGGTCTCGATGACGGAGCCGTTCTTGAAGATGAGGAAGGTGGGCATGGCGCGCACGCCGTGGGCTTGGGCGATGGCTTGCTGGTTGTCGACGTTGACCTTGCAGAAGGCGATCTTGCCGGGCTTGGTGTATTTCGTCGACAGCGACTCGAAGGTGGGCGCGATCATCTTGCAGGGACCGCACCAGTCGGCGTAGACTAGATGCCTATTTGTAAGCATTCAATAGGTAGCATCGCAGCGATGCGACGGGACGGGGAACTTACAGTCAGTGACGACGACTGTCGTGGACGACAAGGTGCGTTGCCACTCATTTGAAGAGCTGATGTTGACGGTCATTTTGGCGATTGCTTTCGGTAGGCTTGCTTCTGAGTTGTTGAGGATGGAAATTGAATTCAACTGTTCAGGGCGTTGATGGAAAGATGGATTCTAGGTGGATCCTAGGCTGATGACGATGGTCCCTTGAGATAAAGCTGTCCAGATCTGTTTTACTTGTGCAATGCATGTATCTACCTGATAGTTGCATATCTACCACTTTTCAGATTGATCGATGTATTTAAGTAGTACTCCTTTGCCCCGATACCTGTATAGTAACAATTATACGGGGCGAATAGGAGTAAGTTGCCAATTCAAAGCAGCGAAAGTCGATTTACATAATATCCAGGCGGTTATGATTGATTTCTATGACATTCCATGACACCTATCGTATAGTTCATCGTGGCGTCTTAATACAACTTATGTAAGATATTATAAAGTCAATAACCTCAAAATGAATATGCTTACTACTTTTACAGGTTCCATACTCAATACTATACATAGGCGTCAAGGCTTCTATGCATAGATCAAATAAAACACCTTTTCTCTCAAAATCAAAAGGTTTCTATGTGTTTTCCTCATATTTTACCTCGCCTTACTAGCTGCTAGGTGTTGATAGGAACCGAGATCGAACCCAACCCCCCTGATGTATTTATCGGAGTTCCTGAGCCCCCATGTGAGAAGTCCCCGTATAGCTCAGAGGTTCCCCATCACTACTATCAGTCGTTTCGAGAGGGTTTCGCCACCAAGCCTTGAAGTCTCTCCACTCCCTGGTGATAACCAAGAATGGCCTGTGCCAATTCCATCCACGCCCGGCTCTAGCTTCACCAGGCTTATACGCACCGAACTTTGTTGCCCATATTAAATGGCCAATCGATTGTTTATCGTCCTCCTCCCGAAGCGTATACACTCTGTAGACGAGTACGATCACCCCCGTCATACAGAATCCAACCCAAGGCCCCCATTGCCCGACTTCACATGGCTCTTCTGATTCCGGGAGAGATGTGAACCAGGTCTCCTCATAATCGACAACGACGTATAGTAGGAAGAGCGGCCAGATCCAGTATGCTAGTATGCATAGAATGTACCACGACAACCCGACAAGCTTCCCGCGGTATACTCTTCCCGCAGAAGTATCAGTTTCGACAGTAGTGACCCGGTAGTGCCAAGGCTCCCTTCCAATATGATCGTTACGACGGTGCCAGAGGCGAGATATTAGATACGGGATCACTGGAACAAGGTATCCGATGATCTTCAATGCTCTTTCGAGGCCGAATAGGGTGTGGATTGCAATTCTTTGGAGCACCGTCGTTGCCGGCCGCGGTACTCGACGATTGGTGAAACCGTGAAAGGCGATGGCACGCGATACGCGGAGTGGCCTGCCAACATTGGTAAGACCGATTATCATGAGCGGAAGAACGATCGCTAGGTAGATAGAGGTAACATTATTAGGGACGTTTACGCGATACCCTCCACCCCTATCCGGTTTAACTACCGTGTTGTCGGGGAAGTAGCTGCTGTTCGTTGTCGTCCAGCTGTCGATTAGCACGCCCTCGAGGGTGTCGGTAGCGCTTCGAAAGACGGCATTTGGGTTGAACCCAGAGCATATATCCGTCGCTGAGATTCCTTGCCCGCCTTTTACATCCACCGTGTATAATCCGGATGAGTTGATAAAGCGAGACGCGGTGAGAGCCTGTATCCACATCACCACTACGAGGAACCAAAGCCATACGGTATAGAGTGCGCCAACATCGATCTCGAAGATCTTGGGTGAGTAAATGGTTGCCATCACGGAGCAACAAAAGGCGGACATGACGATTATTTGGGTGGCCAGAAAATCGGGATCGGGGCCGAGGTTCTCCTGAACGCTTAAGGGAATGGCATGAATGGCCGCCGTTAGGGTGTAGATGACCACGTACATGAGGGCGCTGGATGATATCCAATGGTGAAAACGCGTCAAGAATGCGAAGGCGATAGCCACGTAGAGGAGAATTCTTTGAAAACGAGTGTAGACGCCGCTAATGGGATAGACACACCAGTACTGTTCAACCAGAATGGCGGTGCCATTGTCCCTGATTTCGGCGAGGGTCGTCATCATGACATTTAGGTAGGGAACGTAGTTAAGAATGACCGGAGTGCATCTTTAGATCCTTTTGCGCCTGATCTGGCTTTTCAATGCGGCAGCATTCTCAGCCTCGCTAGAACCCTCAGTAAAGGTAGTCAGACGACCCAGGTGGTGGAAACTTGACATTGTCTGGTAGCGATGCCGTGTTGCCGCAACGTCTATGATGATGTAGGGGTACCATATGCAACAATCCCAGTTACAGTATATCTATCATCCATACCTTCGCGAAAGATATACATCAACTTACCTAATAGGTATTAAGTATGAATCTTCAAGGCTCATATCAAGCCCAAACATATCAGGAGCCGATTACCCAATACGGAAATTCTGAGCGTTTAATCCCACCAGGCCTCCTCCTTAAGAGATTGATAGCTACCTATAATAGTCGGGGACAAGGGTTGAGGCTATGACGACAGACACCAATGAGGTCAAGTAGGTGGGATTCATGTTGTGTGACATCGGAGGCTGCATAGGGATGATGAGGCTGAGTACCTGTCTTATTAACACTATTTCCACACTGGATATTAATTGTTGAGTATTACAATTTCTATCTACAAATGTAAGCAACTCTTGTAAAAGATGTACGTCACTGATGAGAGTATAGAAACAAACACATACACCCCCATATCAAAGGTAGAAGAACCGCCCGCGGTATGATCGACATGATGCTAGTAATTACGATCGCATATTAGGCAACCGCCAGCTCGCAGCATCACACCTATTTTAAGCTGTAGCTTTCGAATCCAATAAAAGAACCTGGCTTACGAATGTCGCATTAAAGTATCATTCAACCAAACGAGTTGAACTTGGTTCATTCAGTGCCAACATGCACACCCACATGCGCACTTAGCTAAGTTCATACATAAATACATCGTATGTTATGCGCAGTAGATACTATGTAGGCCGTGCAGTAATAGGAGAGCTTTAAAATCAATCCAACACTGTAGAGAGTGACGCACGAGCCGCACAATTACATTATATCCCATTAGGAAGGTGGTGAGGGAGGCGGTAAAGTTCTGCCCGCCTTTTTCCGCCGCAGATCAATTTAGCATAGAAATTAATTTCAATGTTCTCGAGCTGGAAGAAATGCAATTTATGTGAATAGGCCGAGGAAATAACACCATATCTTCACAATGTCAGGCTATGAACAAGATAGACAAAAGGTAACAGAATCCAGTGCTTTCGTGTAATTATATTATTCAATATCCAAATGCTAAAGAACCTCTAGAAGCGTCGACTCACAAAAGACGGCGACTACGTTGATACGTCCAAGCCAAGTGCCTTCTTCCAACCAGTTCAAGGTCGGGACTGGACTGTCTCAATAGCTATTCCTGGTAGTGTGCTCTCAACGTTAGTCTCAATTTCTGCAAGACCCGTTCGGACAATTACTAAATAGCACATAGGTGCCGACGCGATGATCAACGCACTAGCATCGTCTCGCACATAGCACGTGCTCTGGCCGTCTTCAGCATAGATGAAGTGGTCGTCTTCGATGACTCCCATCCAGACACCCGCACCAAGAATGTTGATCCCGCCAGCTATACGGGCGATATTGACCCATGTGGGTATCTTGACCACCTTCTACAGTATCTAGAGATGCCTCCATTCATGCGTAGGACCTTGCTACCCATCCATCCAAATTTAAAAGGTGCTGGTCTTATGGCTAGTTTGGACATACCTTCGCATCCGCATCAGACCGACTGGCTACCCTACTGCGAGGGCGTGACGACGACCGGGACCCCCAAGGGTGGGAAAGGCACGCTTGTTGATGTCGGTCGGAAAGAGCCAGTAACTATTAGTCACGAAGTCCCTCCCAAGACTCGCATCACAGTTCGGATAGATGATAACGACGCCTCGATGGGGGAACCAGTAGACCCGAGTGCGCCGCGAACCGAAGGTGGTTATTATTGGGGCTTCTCTGTGAGGCGGTGCAACTCACTTGCGAATGTATTCGAGGAGTGTGCTTATGAGGGCGGGTATGACCTGAGCATCGGTACATCAGAGCGTGGCATTTCGATACCCGAAGCATTCCCAGAGAGGAAGAAAAAAGACACCATAAATTTCAACCATCTTCTCATCGTCTTTGGTGGCCCTCGAGGTCTGGAATATGCCGCTGAAAATGACCCGGAACTGAACGGCATGGGTATTGTGAGGGGTCGAACGAAAGAACTATTTGATCACTGGATCAATATCTTGCCAGGGCAGGGAAGTAGGACCATTAGGACGGATGAAGCACTATTCATTGGGCTGTCGGGCTTGAGGAGGATATGGGAGGGAAGATAGTCGACTGAGTGACGAACGGAATATCCGAAATCGCGGGTTACGTCGTAAAGAGGTTATTTACAAAACGCCAGAGAGAGAAGCCATTTTTGCAGGCAAGCGATCAATACCCTATATAGCATTGGCATCAAATCGATCCTACTCATTTAATATTTCAGGAACAGGCCAAATCGGGTTCAGACCAATGCTATCAACGTTCGGTCCTATCCCATACAGATCATCGTGGCAGAATACTTTTGTTTCGGACCCGGTTCTGAGCCCGCTCTAAGTCAAACCAGCCCTAATATTTCCATCAGACCCTATAAATACCGAGATGTCTCAGCCGTTAGCTCCGGCTACCTGACCTAAGAATACTAGGCCTGTGCGACATTACGCCACACGTGTACTAGCTCCTCGCTGATGAAGGAATGACAAACTGAGCTTCTAAACCGGCTGATCCAATGTACCATAACATGAATCCCTTCCATCAATCCGGTGTCGCACTGTTGACGAGTTCCCGTCGGTTTGCGATGAGTCGCGCGCATCGTGAATGCTTGAGTGGCCTTTTCTACGCTCCCTGCTTACGACGACCTATCATTGACTTCAATACGTTCGTCCCAACATTAGGCATGTCACACCAGTTTCCAACCGACTAATTCGGTAACGGCGGGGGGTTCGAGAACAGACGTTCTTATGCCCTAGGCTTTCTGGCTCACCGTCGTACAGACTATGGACTATCTGATAGATGAGGCTATTGACGCTATCACCGTGCGAAGAACGATATTGAGACTATCCACTTCATTGGATGATTTACTCCTCGCCAATGAACCTGTCCAAGCTCACATGTCCACGACTGCCTGCGAGCCTCACCTTATTCGGAGTTTCTCCAACTCAATAGGGGGTCCGCCTTACTAATTCTCCAACGTCAATCGGCACCCGTATTTTTATAGGCGGGGTCAGAATTGGGGAACCCTCGGCAGATGCGTTCCTGGATCCTACAAAATAATTTTGTAGGATCCTTCCGGTCATCCCCCGAAGATCTGTCGGCTTCGTGTCCATACAGCATGCCTATTGGTACTCTCTAAAAAGGCTGTATGCTACGTTGTCACGCAACACGTCAGTCTATTATCCCCCACGATAAGATATGTCTATTTTGGTCATAATATCTCTCATAGCATGTACGACACAGTCTACCTGCCGTATAGGAACTGTCATCAAAACGTCAAATTCCCAGCGAATCAGTGATCTCATTGACAACATTCAATTCTTACCTAGTATTCTAGGGACTAGCCCATATCACAGGAAGTCGTAGGACGCTTCCAACAAAATTGCCGATAATAGTTATTGCCGGGTCACATCCGGAACTGGATCCGGCTATTGCTAGGGCAAGACATCCGCGGATCTGGGGCAGATCTTATACTTGATGCCCGTGCGAGCTGATGAGAGACATGGCGCTTGCCGAGCTTCGATGGGGATTAGGGGGAATACGTAAGTAAGACAAAAACCGAGGGTGTGGGTCGAGACTCAACACAGCGTAACACCAACTAGCCCAGAACCGCATTCGCCATGGCAAAATTGGGTGTAGTTCGATGGACCCGTATTGCTAATGGTGACGTCTTGGCGAGACATCTGCTGATTTGCTCTTCGGCAAGGAAAGCAAGTGCTGGCACATAATAAGTAGTAAACGCTGGCCCTAAATATGGGGACCCCGGATATATCCTCGTTGGATGTATCCATCCTCCGGATTCTACTAAGTTTGGACCGCTGCGACTTACATAGCACTTTAATGCCTTCATATACCCAATTATGACCGTCAACGGCACGAAAAAGCAGCCCATAAAGGGTAAGTAATATAAGATCAGCCGGACTTCTCCGTTGTCTATATTTATGTTGATAATTCATGAATTTGTTACTGAACATGTTGTATTATAAGCAATCGTCATCGGTGCCGGCCTTGGCGGATGCGCCTGCGCGCTCGCCCTCAAGCACCATGGGCACTCAGTGATCGTTTACGAGAAACTCAAGGGATTCCGGCGGCTGGGTGATTCTCTAGGGCTCGGCTTGAACGCCCTCAAGCTACTCGAGCGCTGGGGCGGCGAGTCACTACGTCACCGGCTAACCAGCATCGGCAACCAGGCCCCTGATATGCAGATCCGCCGCTGGAGCGACGGCAAGATATTGGCGCAGCAACCCCTTATGGACATGGCCGGCTACATCGGACACCGTGGGGACTACCATGAAGCCTTTATCCAGGCTGTCAAGGATGCCGGCATAGAGATCCGCATGGGCTACGAAGTGGTCGCTTACGATGAGACGAAGCCAAGTGTAATCTTTGCCGACGGAACGGAGGAAACGGCGGATATCATTATAGGCGCCGACGGCATCAAGTCGCGGGCAAGAGAGTTAGTCCTAGGATTTGACGATGCTCCGAAGAGCAGTGGGTATTCGTGCTACAGGGCTTATTTCCCTGGCAAGCATCTACAGGAAGAGCCCCTATGTCGAGAATTCGTAGACCACGACTGTGTCAATATATGGTGCGTTAGACCCAAAAAAGGAGCCTAAATCCCTGGAACCCACGACTAAAAGCAACACAGGATCGGTGAAGATACACATCTAATCCAGAACACTCTGCGGGGCGGCGACGAGTTCAACTGGATCGTAACGCGCAAGCTCTCGCACGAGGCGGACATGGTGATTAAGGAGTCGTGGTTCCAAGAGGGCGACATGGAGGAAGTCAAGAAGTCGCTCGTGGGCCTGGACCCGCGCATACGCGCCGCCGTCGAGAAGACGGAGTCCTGTCTCGACTGGAAGATCTGCTACCGAGACCCGCTGCCGACGTGGATCTCCAAGAGCCATAAGATCGCCCTGCTGGGCGACAGCTGCCACCCGCATTTACCCACGAGTGCGCAGGGCGCGAGCCAGGCTACGGAGAGTGCGGCTGTGCTTGCGGTCTGCTTGAAATTGGCTGGGAAGGATAATATCCCCTTAGCTGTGAGAAAATCCCTCTGCATAAGCTACTGCCCGTTTTGATACAGGTAGAGCGCCTGCTGACTAGAGATACAGACGAGATGCTACGAAAAGCTAAGGTTCAAGAGAACCAGGTCAAGTCAGACGAATGGAGAAGACCTGAGGGACCGCTGGCATAATGCGCTCAAGAACGTGGATGAGGGTGTCGAGATCGATCCCGAAACCGTGAAGATGCGTAATCGGTGGCTATACGCGTTCGATGCAGAGGCAGACACGCTTGAGCGCTGGGATGAGATGTCGGCGTTGGTCGCGGAGGAGTTGAAGACTGGGAAGATCACCCCGCTATGCTAATTTGGGGCTTGGGGGGGTTGCTAAACAGAGCGAGGAGTTGATGATAATAGATGTAACATTCTTAACATCAATAGAATTCCAGTAGCCATTAAACTCGTGTCTCTTATGCTATGTATCACTAACAACATGAGTTGACTTAAGGAATCTCGTATGAGAAGGACACTTCAGTTAGCAAGGCTCATAGTTAGTTAACTAACCCTTGAAAATCGAAACGGATCTAACATAGACAGACAGTTACGCGGCTTCCACAGCATCCTCCACCACACCAGCCAATCAAGGAATTTTCGCATTTCTATTATATCAACGCGAAATACAATTCCAAGTCTAAGCCTCAATCTTTCTATGGCAAAGATGTTGACTTATCGTAGTAAGAGAAATGATATAGAAAAAATAGCAAGTTTGTTAACTTCGTCATTCGAGATTACTTCCTGTTTAAAGGGGGTCGCCGACGTACCCACTTTCGTATTTCATTGTATTTTTCGTATTCCGTCGAACTTCGATATACATGTATCTAGGGCATCTCTTATGAGTATTATTATTATACCTACCGCGTATGATTTATTATAAGATGCTCATCCCTTCAATATTTCCACAGAAGCCTAGGTGCTTTCTAGACATCTAGTTACCGGAAGGTCCTGCTCAGTGATGATGCGTCTAATTGGTCTCTTGCCGTTCCTTGCACTTTACGGAACCAAAGCATCTTGTAGTTCTGCTCATCCGTACGACGCTCTCCCTAAATGCAAATCTACCCCTTCCGACCCATCGTGGCCATCGCCGGAGCAATGGGCCAACTTGAACGTTTCAATCGGAGGCGCTTTGATTGCGACTAAGCCAGTAGCATCGTCATGCTACGATGAGAACCCGTTCAACTCTTCTAAACCGTGCTCCGAGGTAGCAGACAACTGGGGATATTCCGCTTTCCACTCAACGGTGCCGGAGTCGGTAGATTATCCCATCTGGGCGAACAATTCGTGCCTACCGCCGGGCGCAGACGGGTACAACGAGTCGCTCGGCTGCCATATTGGCGGGTCCCCTCAGTACGTCGTAAATGTGACGACGGCCGAGCAGATCGCCACGGCGCTGAAGTGGGCATCTGATGCGAATATTCGCGTGGTAGTTAAGGGTACAGGACATGACTTAAACGGACGGTAGGCATAAACATCCTATATTCGTCTTGTCAGGAAGGCCATTCGGGTAACACTTGCATAGATCTTCGGGCGCTTACTCGTTGTCTATTTGGACGCACAATCTCAAGCATCTTTCCATGAATGATTCTTGGCCTATACCTGGTCAAAATCAAACTGCCTACGTCTTAATGGCAGGCAGTGGCAATACCTGGGGCGACGCGCTAGGATTTACGCTGAATCATAACCGAGCCGTGGTCAGCGGCGTTGACAAGACGGTTGGTTTAGGGGGCTTCATACAGGGCGGAGGCCATGGTCCCCTATCCAGCACATACGGTTTATCCGCAGATCAGCTTCTGCAGGCAACCGTCGTCACAACGACTGGCAAGATACTGGTTGCCAACGACCAGGATCACAAAGACCTATTTTGGGCCATTCGGGGTGGAGGTGGTGGTCAGTATGGCGTGGTAACTGAATACGTGATGTTAACCTATCCGTCCCCCGTTAATATCGCGACGACCAGTATCCGCCTCTCAGCAGCCAACATGTCGGACTTCAGCGATTCTACGATTAACTCTACTTGGAACGCCTTCGCCCGCTTGATGTCGGCCATACCAGATCTCATGGACCAAGGAATTGTTGGCAGTGGTGGTAGTTTCACCGGAGACTCTGCCCAGCGCATCCTCGGGTTACCTACGCCACCGCCCGGTGTTGTAGCAAGTCTCTCGGCCTGGGCGTATAACTCTACGGTTGACGAAATGAATCGTCTGTTACAGCCAGTACGCGATAACATCCTCAACAGCCTTGGCAATGATGCGTCCCTTATTACGTTTTCGATTGATGAGCCATCCTTGACTCCAAACTACACAGCTCTTTTCAACGCCATGAATTCGTCACCAAGCACCGCCGCTTCCATCAGCCTGTCGTCTAGTCGCCTTCTTGGCCGCTCCGAGTTAAGCGATCGTGATCCTGCAGAAGTCGCTTACTACTTGAGGAAAATCATGGCCTCGCAAGTGGAAGGATCCGGATCGTTCCTCACGATTGGCCTCCAAGGTGGTTTGGGGCCGAGAAATGTTCCAGTTGAGAGGCGAGGCGCTCTCAATCCCATATGGCGCGAAGTATATCTGCATGTACTTGCGACGGGAGCTGACGTTGACCTGGACAGTCAGACTCCGGGTCAAGCGCTTCAGGAGGCAGCCGAATGGGTGGAGGTTAACAAGGAAGGTGTCTGGCGAGAATGGGCACCCGAGACCGGCGCGTATATGAATGAGGCAAACCCGTTCAATGGCCAGTGGCAGCATGATTTCTATGGATCGAGTTACGACAGACTTGTCCAGATCAAGAAGACCTATGATCCGACTCATACGCTTTTCGTTCTTAGTGGTGTAGACAGCGAGTTTTGGAAATACGATATGGACACAGGATATCTTTGTATGACTAAGTGAGAGGATTCGCAGCGTATTGCCTCAAGTAGTAGTTGTTCCGGGGTATCTAGACGCGAAGGGTGGTTTACAACTTAATCTACGCTAGGAAGAGACTTACACCTAAATATCAGATATCCATGGATACGCCTGTCAATATTTGATTCTCAACAATAGGGCACTGTTTGAAGCAGTGGGCGCTCTCACACCTCATCCAAAAGAGAACAAAGCTTAAAATCTTTCTTCACCTCTCGATCTCGCAAGGACTTCATCTAGATTCGAGGGGAAATCGTCGTAAATCGAGGGTTTGGGCGATGGAGGTTCCTGAAGGGCTGATTGAATCAGATGTATCCGCTTTGATTTTGCACCTGCTGCAATCAAGAACTGTATTTCCCGTCCATATCCTGTTCGCCTGCTACCATGTTGAAGGAAAACTCGGAAGGCCAAGTCAAGAGGTTGCGGTATCAGGTCCGGATTATCGGTATTCAGGTCTGCCCCAGAGCTAATAAGGAAGCGCAGTCGACGAATTAGTGTGTCCGGGTCAATCATGAACCCAGACACAATTGCTCCATTTAGCGGCGTCCCTTCTGGGCCGGAAGACGCGTTGATATCCCACCCATTTTGTATGAAATGGCGGGTTAGCTCTTCCGCGCGATGATTCCAGGGAAGACGCGTGCTTGCAATAGCGTAGAGCGCCCCCATTTCCTTTCCGGACCGGTCGGTCAAAGTAGATGGCATGGTAGTCAAATCTCTTACCATACCCTGAATTGTATTCAGATGCATATACCGGAGTCCGTTGATGATATGGGAATCCTTGACAGATATCCCGGTTTCAACGAGCATCTTCACGATATCTTTACGGAAACCCTTCATTGCCAGATCCAATGCTTGGCTATCATTATCATTCGGGTTAGCGCCGCTCTGTATCTTGTCCATACAATATAGCAACAAGCCCATGTTAGCAGCGCAACTGAGTGCTGTCATCCTCCCAAGATTGAGGGGGCTGTTCGTGTAGCTACGGATCTCCATTGCCGATAATACGTCCACAGGCCTGAATTTACTGAGTAGTCTAGGGGTAATTAAGGGATCTAGTATCGGGAAGGACGATTTGTATGTATTTTGTTCAAATCGCCTCGCGTGTTCGAAAAGTGACATCCTGACGTAGCTTCCAAGTGATCGTGGATGGATCGAGTCCCAATTTATATGGTACTCTAACTCCCGAGAGCAAACCTTCAACCAAAGAAATTCAGGATCAGGATCACTACCCCCTTTCTGGACTTGAAGGAAGTCGAGCGCTTGAGGGCGTTCTAGGAATACCTTTACAGACTGATGAATTAGCCGGACCTCCCATTCCGTTGAATCATTCCCGAAATTGTCCTTAAAATCGTCCTCAGACTCGTTCTCAAAATCTTCCCATTCGTCCAGCGCTAGACGAACTAGCGACTGAGCGTAAGATACGGATGGTTTAGGTGGCTGTATGATTTCAACTAGGCCGCAAGTAAGAGATATGATTCTCTTCGCAAACTCCTCCAGTATCTTAGATCTCTTATCGGTCTGGGTGGAGAGCAGAGAATGGTGGGCTGGTTGGGAGTAATCGACTGTTTCAAAATCCCTGCCCATCACCAGGTTGACTGCCTCGTAAAGGGTCTCTAGTGACAATATGGAAGTTGCATGGGACACTAAGAGAAGGATCACAGAAGCTTCCCGGAATTGCGTCTCCTTTAGTCGGCGAAGCATACGGCTGTAGACAGCCTCCAAATCCGATGGAAGCTCGATCAAGGACTGTTGCAACTCCGAGGAGGTTTCACCCTCAGCAATGCCCCTGATAATAACATCAGCGGCTAAACGAGCCCAGAGAAATACACCCATAGAGAGATGAGCAATCTGATCCATCAGCTTGATGGTTTCTGTATTATCTTCCTGATATCGTCGGATTATTTGGAAACGAGCTGAGAGAAATTGCTGGATACTATGCTTATTATGATCCTGCATGCGAATGCCGCGAATACCGCGGAAGCCCTGTTCGAACAGTGGCTCGGGTCGGCAGGCAAGACAAATCTTCACGCTGTTCCGAGACTGTCTTATATCTGACTCGATACCAAGGAAGAACTCGATCAGGTCTTGGTGGCTCCCTCCATACTCATCTAAACCGTCCACAAAGATACATATATTAACGTATGCTGAGGAGAGAACAGTGTTGAAGGCCTTTCGTAAAGCCACCACATTCCACCTAATATGTTGCCGAGGGTCGACGTCATCTATGGCAAAATCACATGTCGTTTTTGCTAGTTCGGGCATTTCCTCAATCAACTGGACTAGGAGAGACCGCAGAAATCCATCAAAGCTGTTTGCGATCCCGGTACCAGCTCGGAAGTCAAAGTAGAAATCACCAACAACCCACTCCGGTGAACAGATATGCATTTCGAGAAAGGATTTTAGGCGGCTATTGCCTCGAATGTATTTCATCAAGGTGGACTTCCCACTACCCGGTTTCCCGCTGATCCAGAAAAGACAATACGGAGAAGAAATCCAATCTTTGAAAGACGTATTGGCCCAAATCCAATATGAAGCCCCTGAGACGTCTTCATAGATTTGCTGTTCCCGGTTCCTCATTTCCGGGAAGTACAGGGAATTTATAACGTCTTCCTTGCGCTTACCGTGTACCGTCAAGGAAGATGAGCATATTCGCTTGATGACGGGGGCGACTTTGTTATACTCAGAGTCATGATGACCGAATTTCACTAAGTCCGAATGTGTTCGTGCTATTGGGGCAGATTGATCCATCAGAACTTCTCCAGGTAAACAACTGGTCGCTGAAGCTGCGGTTACAAGACAACGCGGAGGACCGCTCATACTATACTTTCCCGTAGCTGGATCCTAAGCAGAAGTGAGCGGATTTGCTTCCCCCCAGTGTAGAAAGAGACTACCTTAGCTGCTGTGGGGGACATTTCCGTTTCGTAGAAGCAGAATTGATCGAATTTTGCATTGTTCGATACTCTTGAAAAGTTCCGTTTCTGGAGTCTCAAGAACTCGGGATTCAAGTTTTCGAGAGATTGGAGAAGAAGACGATTAGGTTGATCATTGACCATGGGAATGAGTGAGTCGATATCCATGCCATCATTAGGAACGCCGAAGAAAATACAGCCATGGATAAGATCGACCAAGTTGGAAGTGAGCTTAGACTCAAACATCTTTATCAGTGATTCTTTGACAAGCAAGCCCCCCAGACTATGACAGATGAGGATAATTCGTTTCCCACTCTCCCCCAGTAGTTCACCGATTGTGGCTTGGAGGGAGCGTGCAAGATCCTCAATTCTGGCAAGGCTTTCGCTCGCCTGTAGCCCACTCCCGTAACCATAAATCATGACCCTAGCAGTCGGAACATCCTGTGGGAGGCGATCGCTCAACCACATATGGCCATCGCCTTTGTGAACAAAAGAGCCATAAGGATGACTACCGAGGCCCGGAACGACAAGGACGTCGATTTCATGCTCCTCGGTAAGGGGCGAAACTAGAGTTGTCATACCGTGGAAATGTTCGTCAATCGTGAGTCTGCTAGACCGGAATACATTAAATATATCCGTCTGGGTCACTTGTAAGTCGATTGTTAACTGCTGGCCATTTACAAGTGATGAGAGCCTTGTCGGAAGGGTTGAGAAGCGGACAGTGGCGACTTTGGCACTCAAAGTATGCTCAGTTGCTAAAGTGCGAATGTATACTGAAGGTTCATCTTTGCATTGTAGATCACTATGCTTCTGGAGAGTCTCGGCCAATTTCTTCTCATCGAAATGCAAAGGTATGCCGCGAACTCTCCATGTTCGCCGATCAGGATGCATTGGTTAATAGCAATAATGTGGACCGACCTACTATAAGTAAATAGGTTAGGACGTCCTAGGATCTCTCGTGGGATAAGAGGTTAGCCTGAGATGCCTTGATATTTGGTAACCTTGGAAAGCCTAGAGAGGTGGGGATTTCTTGTCTCGGGTGATTTGGCATTCTAGGCTGCCAGCCCCGGAGGCCGTGGTGAGGAATTGTTCGGACTCATGTTTTCCCGGCCATAAGTAGCTTTGGACCTCGAGTAAGTAACTCTGGAAGTACCTAGGTATTGTCAAGTAATTCGATGTTATTGGTAAGAGCCGACAGCGACGGCTTCAAAAGCTACGGAAAGGGTTGTAGGACAAAGATCGTCCAGTAAGAAATTATTGTTTTTTTCATCAAGACTGAGCCGAGCCCGAGCACCGATTCCATCCACATTGTGGCTGTGCAATTCTCCAGGAGCCACAGGACTTCAGATACACCAGAACTCAACAATCCCCTATTCATCTTCTACTTAGGCTCGGATTAAAGCCTCATAGGGTTACGATGTCGAAACGCGTGGCTAAGATTATATCTACGGAACTCCTTGTATGTCCTCAGAGGACCATTGTGATAGTAGTAGTAGGGTTGCTAAGAGCCCTTCCAGGACAATACGGACGCAAGGTGGATCAACCTCGTAAAGTCAGTGACATCCCATAAATTTTAATTGTGCAACACCTCGCCGCATTTCCTATTTTCTAAAGATTATACGCCACCTTTCTTGTGTCTAACTATAGCTCAACATAGGATTACATACGAGGATGAAAATGGCCAAGTGCGTACCTGGGAGGCGATGAAACGTCGTGGGCGACCCAAAGCCAGCGCCGTTGACGCCGTGCAAATGCTAGCAGTCCTTGAGAAACCCACCGGCCCGGAGGTCCTTCTCGAGAAACAGTTCCGCGCGCCAGCAGGGAAAATCGTGATTGAGTTCCCGGCCGGTCTTGTTGATGAGGGCGAAACCCCCGAGCAAGCGGCATTGCGTGAATTGAGAGAGGAGACGGGATATATCGGTGAGGTAGTGACGGATCGTGGGGGCAAGCGCCCGGTTCTTTTTAGTTGTGAGTTCAATGAATGATGGGCTCGTAAATACTATAACGGCCGGCATACTGATCATTCATTTAGCACCCGCGTCTTCTAGGTAAATAGGCATATTTCGTCCCACCATCTGGCCATCTAGCTAATAGCCCACCTAGCTCGAGCACTTTCCTGATTCACCTTAAGGTCGATCCCAGCAAAGAAGAGAACCAACATCCGGAACCGGAATTAGAAGACGGCGAGTTCATTGAGTGTTTCTGGGTGCCGTTAAGGGACTTGTATGCTGAGTGTCGTAAGTTGGAAGTTCAGGGATTTGCCATTGACGGCAAAGTTGGGGTATTTGCTGAAGGTCTCGAAATGTTAAAAATTTGGAACATCTAGAATGCATCTGCGTAGAGCATGAATTGCATGGCTACGTACCTAGGTAATCACTGTTCGAGACATAAATTAGCAATCTGGCCAGTTTGGGCTCAAAATGGTACGATAGCTGGGAAATTCACGAATAAGACCGTATCAGTTCGATATTGCCATATTATGTAGTGTCTGCCATACTATCTAATTACTTCAGTTATACTAGAATATGAATAGGGGTAGGATACGGTGTATAGAAAGGGATCAGTAGAAAATAACTTGGAAAGGACTATGTGAATCGCCAGCAATGGTTGCCATTTTATATGTTCGATCTCCAGGTAATGACGGCCCACGAGGCAAGTAGCATCCATAGCATCAAATCTTACTGCAAGGTTCGGACATCCTATGGACGCCTTTACCCAATCCAAGATCATTTACGCCTAGACGGAATTACACACGCCGCATACACAATCACTCATCACGAGCATCCATAAGCGTAACATCTTCAGGTATTTCCGTTCTCAATTCAGCTGTATGCCCTAGACTCAACTAGAACTATATCTTGGTTAGAACACTTTATCGAATCAGGGGGGTCAGTAATACACGTATATCCGCGCCTAGAACACCCAATTCAACAGTCAGCTTCGCTTTCAGGATACCATCTAGTCAACCACACGTCATATCTCACCTAGACGCGGAAAGATTACCCCCTACTCTCGCTTCGACTCTATACCATGTCCGTCTATCGATTACGCACGAAAGTCTCATAGTGAATATCTCTCAAGAACTTCTTCAGCCGGTTAGAAATTACCGAAGAGTGTCGCAGTTGCCACTACAATGTCGACTCAAGCGAATCATCCAGGACGTGAGCCAGTAGCCCGCCAAGCATGGAAATGCAAATGCGGGATCTGGAACCCGGGGTACGAAGACAAATGCCCATGCACCGCATCTCGGCCCGCCGACACATTTACCCACGTAAATGTCGCCCCGAATCGAGCCCCTCAGGCCGTATTCCCGCCGCCCGCCGCTATGCTCACGGAGCGATCAGCAGGCGAACGAGCGCGAATCAAGCAGGAATACGAAACATGGTCGCGCGTGCGGCAGACGCAGAAGACGGCTCTGGAGCGCGTGACGTGGATAATCCGGGAACGGGGACGGCTGGAGCGGAGACTCGAGGCCCTGCAGAAGCAGTGGCGCGCGGAGGCTCTCGAGGACGAATATTGGGATCGGGTATATGCGGCATTCATTGAGGAGTATGGCGAATGATGATTATAAGAACAACGTTTGTTGGGATAGAGCGTTGAATATGTATAATAACACACAGCGCGAGGTTGGTTCGTGGGGTTTGGTTTGAGCCTAACTTCTACCTACCCCTTTCCGCATTCAATATCTAAAGCTATTAAATTAAATTTCACCTACTCACATAGAAAGGAACCTGATGAACGAGAATTGACGTCTTGTCTTCTGTCTTTGAAACTACCAATTCTGGCCGATTATATGTATCTACTCGTCCACACCACTACACCACACCACATCGCTGATGCACTCCATACACACACTCTCTCTACTCGTCGCAATTCGTCTCCGTCTATATACACAGGCCGAGGGGTAATTACTCCCGTCGAGCCTTGAGAATCCCGCGCGATGTCTCACTCTTCCCCTTCCTCCTCTCCCGTCGTGCTGCTGCTGCTACGCGCGGTATGCTTATCACATCCAGGTGTGTCAAAATCCTGCCCTAGTCTTTTTGCGGAACGCCCTCTCAACCACCGCCGATCACCCATGACAAAAAATTCAAGTAAACGAGGAGCAAAATTTGGGACACAAGAAAAAAAAAGCCAAAAATTCCAAGCGATGAGAGGTCTCGCCAGCCTTCTTCCTTCATAGTAGTAGTAATAACAACTTTAGACGTGAATAAGGAGGGGGTCACTTGGGAGAGTGACAGGCGGTGGCATTGCGCGTTGTGCGATCTGGACTTGACGGAAAAAGTCTATGATGCAAGAAAAGTAGAATCCTTGACCTTCTGGTTTGGTTGTGGTCCACGTCGTCATCTTATCGTATAACTCCTACCAAAGACTCCATGCACCTTTAAAAACGCCAACGCCGTCGCAGATGAGATATGAGAAAGAAAAAAAGAGTAGACAGGAACTTTAATGATAGCTGGTTTTGGTGGTCCAACTGGGAAAATCGCACCGGTGCCGTAAATTAGTCGTTCGAGATCGTGCTTGGGCAACCGAGTGCCCTGGATATCATTTGGAATGAAACCAACGGAATTAAGGCTCGAGAAATGCGTTATTTTACAGAGTTCGCTACAAGAAGTCACCAAGTGAGTGTTTCTCACTCGTGCTCGCGGATGTTGTTATCCTTGTGGTGGACAAACGGCGACTTGAAAGACTTGCCGCGGGTTCGCCTCCTTATCCTTTCCACAATTCCGCCGTGATGCGGTTGTTGTGATGGTGATGGGCCGGAATGAGTTGATTCAAATCGGCTTAACATCGCAGCTGAAGTGAATTCGTTTGACATCTCATAACTCATCCTGCTTCGGTCCATTGAGGCTCGCATACGATCATAAGACGGGCGGACGCGATCGAAGGATGGGCGTACGGGAGGCTCTGCTGGTAGATCTGCAGGTTGAGTGACAGGCATATCAATCGACGGCTCGTGCCTAGTATAGTTAGTGCCGTCGCTCCCGTTCTGACTGCGAGCATTATGCCCGACTACAGACTGCGTGGCAACGGAAGGGGGGTAAATAGGCCGCAGATCTTCATCCACGCTTGCAAATTGCTTATGTCGCCTGCGTCGAGAGGATTCCGATGAACCTGATGAGCCAGACTTCACAAGTAAGTCCTCACTAGGAGCTTCTTTGGCTGGTTCATCGAATTTACCGAGTGTAACTTGTTCTCGAATGATATCAACGTCCCGAGGCCAGTAGACTTTGCGGAGAGCTTTGACAGCATATCGAGGGGCCAAGGAGATGATTGGCGTGGCAATGCAAACAGCCCAGAACGAGGCCTCTCCGTATATTTGTGGAGCGGCTTGATAGAGCGAAGCGGAATATGTCGAAGAAGTATATACACCAGTCCAGAAGAATACAACAAGATCGCTGAGGGCGATGATAAGGAGAGTAAGCCAATCCCATCGGTACGTGTTGATGAGAATGTAGAGGTTGATTGTAATGATGGCTGGGTGAGCGACGTAGGCGCCAAATCGATACCTGTCGGCCACATCCAGGCCGTTTGCAGTAACAGCCGACGTTGATGCAAAGGTCAAGTAAGTAATGAAAAAGCCTATGACACTCTGGTAGGCGCCGTCTATCATATAAAGCCTACTTAAAGTTAGCATGCCGAATCAAGGCAACGAGAAAACAATATAGTTACCAGAACTTATGCTGGGTCCATTCTAGCCGCTCAATACCACGTCGATAGAGTTGAGGGACAGCTAGAGACACCGCATCGGATACGTCTTGGTCGAGGACACCAATGACGATAGGAGGGACCGAGGTGAATATGAGGTTGAATAGCAGGATGTACGTGTACTCGTAGAGGTAGGTGATTTCGAAGTTGCAGAAGCACTGGAACCATAAAATGCTCAAGGTCCATACCATGTTCTTGTAGAAGAAATTGGCAATTGCTTCAGCCATCCTTCGGTAGGACCAACGACCATGGACGAGAACTAGTCTCTGGAGGAATCGGAACTGACCAATAGCGTAGTCGGCAGACATGGCGGCTTGTCGACCCTCGACACCAGCGATACCTACACCGACGTCTGCTTCCTGGATCATGGCGACGTCGTTGGCGCCGTCTCCGATGGAAAGTGTCATAACATCAAGACCGTTCTTAACCATAGATACAACCGAAGCTTTTTGCGCAGGACTGACACGACAGCAGAGAACCGATGCGCATTGCTTGCAGAGCAGCAGGAACTTTTGCTTCAGGCTGTCATGGAGTACCCATCTTAGCGTGAACCCATCAATGACTAGAGCGTGGGTGGGTGCTGGCGGCTCGTGGTTCTTCCTTGCAAGAGCCAGGTCTTCATCGCTACCAGTAATACCGAATACCTTCAAGTTCTTGTCTAGTTCCTGTTCGATACGGCCCAAAAATGTCTCGTCGGGCGTGTTGCCAGTCTCATCTTCTTCTAGTTTTAGATTTATAAGCTCCATGTCGTTATTCAGAACGTTGCACGAGAACCCGATGTTGATAGCAGTTTCGACTTTGTCTCCGGTCAACACCCACAACTTGATTCCGGCTCGGCCAAGCAGTTCGATCGTGTCGGGTACTCCGTCTTGGAGTCGATCCTCGATAGCAGTTCCGCCGAGAAGGGTCAATTCCTGCTCAATCTTGTCGGCGACTTCTTCCAATTTCTCTTCTCGATCGTGCATAGCGGAAGCGGCCTTGTCGTGTTCTTTACGCCATTCGAGGTATTCAGGCTCGGAGAGTATGCGTTGAGCTATGCATAGGGTTCGAAGACCTTCCCGAGCGAACATCTCAAGGTGCTCAGCAGTAGTCTTACGAAGTTCTGCCTGCTCTCCACGCTTGAGACGCGAATAGATGATACTGTCCGCACCCTTGCAAAATAGGATGATACGGCCATCCCCCATCCTGACGATTGCGCTCATTCGCTTTCGGCTGGAGTTAAATTCGATCGTGTTTAGGATCTGATAGTGTATCTCCTCGCCCATGACGTTTAACCTGATGCCATCTCCGGTCTGGCCAAGTACGGTGAACCCCATGTCACGAGCGGTTGATACAAGAGCTGCCTCGTCTGGCGACTGAGCCTTGAATTCGATCTTGGGAGGATCACCGGGAGTATGCTCTGCGATGACGGTATGGCAAAGCGCTAAGGCCAGCATGAAGTGTGCGTTTGCTTCCTTCTGCTCCTCTCCTGACTGTCCTCGGAGATCGTCAACAAAATCTGGCGCTATGAAGGTGAGATCCTCTTCGTGCAGGTATGGATTATCATGAATCGCTCTGAGCCCTTCCAACGCATGAACTTTGCCGGCTGCAATTTGCTGCTTGGCCTTGGCGGCTTCCTTCACTACGTCGATACCCATGCGCTTCTGCATGCCAGCCTGTGCTTCGGTATAGGCCTCTCCGTATGGTTGACCGTTGATGGTAGCTTTCTTGAACTCCATAACGTTCTGGGTGAGAGTGCCCGTCTTGTCCGAGAAGATATATTCGATCTGGCCAAGATCATCCGAAATGTTCCAGGATT
The DNA here is from genome assembly GCA_902825475.1 of Hypomontagnella monticulosa. NCBI lineage: Eukaryota > Fungi > Ascomycota > Sordariomycetes > Xylariales > Hypoxylaceae > Hypomontagnella > Hypomontagnella monticulosa. The sequence goes on from CADEBF010000007.1 coordinate 2,791,862, forward strand.
TCGGAATACACGGGTAGTCGATCTTCTCGTAGTACATTTCGACATCGCTATAGATGAAGATAGCTTGCAGAGTACGTACGATTTCGAGTGAGATATAGAGAGAGATAGGGACGAAATTTTGAAAGACGATCAATGCAGCCCAGAAAGTGATGAAACCTGTCATACCGGGGCTTCCGCCGACGGAACCGTAGTCGAACCAAGCAGTGGAAGCATCGGTCTTGGCCCATGATACTCCGTTAACAATGCCGCAGAGAAGACATATGATACCCAGAATACCGAAGTTGCAGACGACGTTAAAGTTGAGTTCACGAGCAATGCGAGTACGTTTACTTGGCGTAGCACCAGCATTCATCATGATCTTAGTATCATGGCCAGTAAACATGACGACGCCGAGAACCCATTCCGTGTTCCTCAAATTGCAACCTCGGAGGAGCATGTTGTCTATGGTTATCGGTTCGGTCATCTCTCTCGGACCATGTGGCATCATCTGTTCCCACTTGATAGCGCCGTTGTACTTGTAGAGATTGGCTTGAGGGGGTTCGCTCTCGATATAGAACTGAGCGCGCTCGCAATCCCTCGCGTGCTTAAGGGTTCGTCCACACCTAAGCGCTTGACGAACCTTCAAGTTGGTTTCTCCATCCAAGTTCTTGGTCTCTACGTAACAAGCGCCGTCTGCGTCCGAAGTAGCAAGAACAATGACATCGGCGGGAAGCTCATCGTCGTTGTAGAGTCGCACGAAATCGCCAACCTGTAGATTCTTCCAGTGATCCCTGTGAAACCTGGCTCGACCGTACTCAAGCTCGTAGTTGATTAGATCGCCTTTTACTTTAGTTAATGCATCCGGTTGGTCCGGGACGTATGATTCCTCGGAGGTCGGGCGCTCTGAAACCTCGAGTAGGTCCTTCTGCGGGGTCTGAGGAGGTAACGGTGATGTGACTGGTGTCATCTGAATATCTTCATAGGCCGACATGTACGACGTCCTATTAGTACGAGGTGAGAGTACGTTAGATTCGCGACGCGTCGCCTTCGTCTCGACTGAGGGACGCGGATCGGATGAATGTTCTAGTTCGCTCTTCGATCTGAGATCCTTCTTCCATAAACTCTGCACAGCGCGCCAGAATGCAACAAAAAACCTCGTGGTAGCCTTCTTGATCCGCCGCCATAGTGAGACGTTATCTTCAGTAACATTGACATTATTCCACCCAACGAGGCGATGTACAGGCGCGTTGTTCAATTCAGTATCGAGAACCGTCCTGCGATAGTCTTCAATCGCATCCTTGACTGAAGTCACAGCGAGAATGAATATTAAGGGCACTGCGTTTAGTCCTGGGTTGACACCTCCAAAGATAGGAAAGATCTAATGAATTCAGGTTGGCGTTGAGTGTCTCTGTAGAGAGGGGGTTTATTTGACTTACCACAAGAATGACCATGAAAAGGAAGAAGATATTGGCGACGTTATGGAATTGGAACCATAAATTCTTTGGGATGAAAGACAAGGGAGTATATTTCGCAGTCCGAATCTTGTTTCGAGCATAGATGCGTATCGGATTTCCTTCCTCATCCTTTAACTCGTCTGGTAGAGGCTGATTGAAGTATACCGTTCTCTCTTCCCCTTCTTCTTCGCTCGATGTGGTGCTATTCGCATCGGTCCCCTGAGGCTGCTCATTATGATCAATCGCAGTGGCGCCATCGTACTGTTCGTGATCATCGCCCGTAGATTGACTGCCACCCGAATTGCGTTTCTTCTCCGTCGAGCCAGTTCGCTTGTGTATTTTGTTCATGAGGGAGAGCCTCTTAAGACTGCTGCTCTTAACAGTGAGTTTCCGAGTGGCCCATCTCGATCGTTTCGTCGCCTTGTCCGTCGGACCATTCCCTTCGTCACCTTTCGTCATTTTGTGGGAGTTGCGGGCAGAGCCCGTTCAACCCAACGTGTTCGCCAGACCGGCCTTCCGTGGCCACGATTCCTGCTTCCAAACCGTCAAGGTCAATGTGTTAACTGCTGCAGAATACGGAGCCTCGGGCAATTGGCTGTAATCGCGTCGGAATCGCCAAAGTGAGGAAAATTGGAAACGTCGATTGATATCGTCGTCACGGTATATTCGTCAGCGTTATTTTGGAAATAGGGAAATGGCTGGTGACCGCTCAACTTGGTTCCCTTGCGTGATACCGGGGGCGACGATCGTTGTTGTTGATGGCATTAAGGACAGAATTGGAAAGGGAACAATGGAAGTTTTTGATTGATCGCTACGTCGGAAGGGCCGGGGGTCTAAGGTACACCGATCACTGTGCTAGGTACTGTGGGTTCACAAGCAACTTGAGCTGGGGGGTTGTGTACTATCAATGGTACTAGCCCTGGAAGTAATGGAAATAATGCATATACCTGCTGTAATGCACTTGCCCGAGTAGCCTAACCTGCCTATAGAATAGCACTAACGCTAGCTACCTTATGTTCTCGGCGGTAACAAGGGGGAATCGTCCAAGACATTGGCACAATTTTAATGCAGCTTGAAAATGCAATGTTGCTAATTGTTACACATTATGCTATCTCGTCACGACTAATTTTTTCTCTCTTTCTTTTACTCCCTTTATTCGAGTTTATAACTAGGTACATACCTGTCAAGTAAATTGTGCCCAGTGTCTTTTGTTCGCATATTCAACATTGATTGAAAAAGCCAAGTTGCTAACTGCTTTTATTAGAACGTATGTAATGCACGGCATTGGAGTTGGAGCTGGAACTGGAGCAGGATGATAAGAAATGGGAATCCATAACTCTTAAATTGGTAAGCAACCTACTACCTTTTCCACAGTTCCGTGGCTTGTCATTTGCTTAATATGTGGTCGGATCTGCACTGTGCCACCATCGCAAGCATCATAAATTGGGTACTATGTCAACACGTATAAATACGGCTGCTGGTGATATCCTTGTATCACCACCAAAAAATGCCTCTTCAGAGTTGAAGTGACGATCTCTGCTGAGGTGTGCTGGCTGAGCAGGATTGAATCCTTATAGTCGGCATGAAATATTCTGATAATGGAGTTTAAAAAGCTGAAGACTGAAAAAGTTACCCACCTACTATACTTACGTAGGTAGCGATGAAAGACATCGTGGGGATGAAGCATGTTCAAGTATTATAGTTGCATTATTCAGCTGGAATACTATGAAATAAACAAACGCTCGGCTAGACTCGTCCTGAGAATTTAACCAAGACATACCCCCTTCCTTTATCCATTCATACCTAACCTCTAATGAAAGACTCTCCACGCACGCGTCTTCGACCTGGAGCTTATAGAGCATTCCATTCCTTTCTTCTCTGCGGCTGAAGTTGGTAAGTTGCAACTTCTGTGCCCCTCGGCAACACTCCGAATTCTTCGGACCCCTGAAACTTGCACCAAACCGTTACAGCGCAGCAACGTGGATTTTCATATCACCAATATGGACATGGAGGGACATAGAGACATATGAATGATTTATTATACCTTTTCAGGTCAAATAGGAAGGCTTTCGCATGTTACCTTCATCAAGTACGCAATATCTGTGCATTGGACGGACAGTTTCCGGAAACATTTACGAGAGTACTAAGGTCGAATAATGACTCCGTACGTAGTAGTATTCGGTATCTGTGCTTTCCGGTACCATCCACTAGGCTGGACCTGAGTATTCTGTGGGTTGCCGTAAAAGCGTTCAAGTTCTTTGCAGATTCTACCTCTAGTGCGTCTTAGTGGGCAGATGATGTCAAGATACAGAACTCCGCCGCTATGGGATAGGCCATGTGTGGTCTATCTGTCCGACTCAGAATGGGATGCTTTGAAATACCGGACGAAAGTCATGACTTGGTAGTGTGTCGTACTGCATCAACTCGGCCTCGGAGGGTGGCCGCGGCGAAGTTTCGACCCCGAGTGGCTGTGCCTCTAGTGATCTAACTGCCTAGAGTAACCATGCCCAGTCCCGGTAGGTACCTATTCTAGCCTCTCGCTCTTTAGGCTACTCATTGAACTGTAACACCTCTTTTTGGCAGCCCCTGACTGCTTGGCCATGACAATATCATCGATAGTTGGCTTTTACTATCACTTTCAGGCTGCCCATGTACCTGCATCTGACAAATCTGGGGTCTTCTAACGCACATCATCGATTCATTAAGAAAGTGGTATTCAGAGGGCACAGACGGGGTGGGAAAGATCCTTCAGGAGTTGCGACTCGGGATTCTATCCAACCAACTGACTTCGCTTACTCTAACAGACGCCCATGTTGCTAATAAATTGGATAGGGAACGTAGGGAACGTGAGAAGCACATAGTGACAACAGTCTGTCAGAGAGCGGAACGATACCTAGGCCTATGCTCGAGTCAGTAGGGCCGGCGAGGTACTTGAATAAAACATCTCCGTGCGACATACTATGCAACGGAAGTACATTTTTTTCGGGGGCTGGACCCCCAACTCATCTATTTAAATCCGAACAGGCCCGAAGTAGCGGATCCAAATCTGGGTTACCTGCGTAGTACCCAGTCTAACCAGTCTTGAGGTCCACCATCCCTTGCATTGGTCCCTACGAGATACATACAGTTTTGAGTTCACTGTGCATGTCCCCACGGACATGAGATCTGCTAAAGGTGACTAACCTTTTATTAAAGAAGTTCTAGAGGCGAGATAAAGCTCAAACCCTCTCGGCTACACCATTTCCTTCCCTCTGTATGACTCTGAAAGGTACGACTTGACACTACCAATCTGAATAAGACGATTACAGAGACATTAGACTATACAAAGATGGCAAAGTAGCGCGGCTAACGTTTGATAGCCACATTGCATCACTCGCGTCAGCAACTCTGACCAACCCGCATATGTATGTAGCATAATTCGGCAGTCTACTATTATGTAGGAGTCGAGGGAGCTGCACAACGGAATCCCGTAGAGCACAAATCTTACTTAAGCACAGTAACCCCCTTCTCAGCTCCCCATATTTATTTCTTAAATTAGACTCCCTTTCAGCAGGTCCTACTGTTTTACCACGTACTATGTGAGTGTATCAGGTCGAACAAAGTGATCTGCGTGTGTCTGTGTTTTCAGCCTTGTGGCTTAGATAACCCCATAAGAGTTTGATTTACTCTATAGAAGAGATGATTTGACGAGCTTTGTTCCGGTTACGGTGTGTTGTCTTATAGCAGATTTCGCAATGGTGTCAAAGTGCGAAATGAGGCTGTTGGCTAAATTTCTGTTTGCCTACTAGGTGTTGGTGCTAGTACCCCCTATTCCGGCTTTGTGGATACTATTAGTTGATGGAGATAGTAAGTACATATCTGCACTATCCCCGTAAACCTTGGCAGCCTTACATTGTTTTCCATGTTTGTCGACATCATGGAGATGAGATTGATTGCGGAATGCATAGAGGATTAAAGTTGTCACCTAACTAACCCCTGATATTCGTCGATAACCTTGGAAACCCTGGAAACCCTATGATTGCACAAAAGTTGATATCTTGGAACTGCAACACACGGAAGCCATCCGAACCCCGCTACGCGTGACATTCCTCGATGATGTGATCTCTCGAGACTCAAGAGTCGAACATGAACGGCTTACCCTTTTAAGGCAATCTTGATACGAGAGACATTACGAGTTTCTAGCCAAGCTACCTAATCAGGCTAGCCTGTAAGATTTTGTGCATGCCCAGATAGTGCTAGTTTAAAGGGGCTTCTAGGGGATTTTAGCACTGTTCCGGGAAGTCATTGGACCCGCGAACCCGTGAACCCGTACCTACCCCGTTGACACGCCTAAGAACCTTACAGCCCCACATACATGCGACGCGTTCTCAGGCGTTCCGCCAAGCATCTAATAAATTCAATTCGAACATTGAGCGTCGAACATCAATTTGACAGTTGAAAGTGTCAAACAGGGAGGTACATGTAACTTTGTAACTAAAACGTCAGGCCAATGTGATCGCTAGCCTCATCTACCTATGGGACCTGAGAATCCGTCACAAACACAACTGTACGAACATAGTCTCATTTAGTGTATCAATGTCCCGGAACGGTGATATTAGAGGTTTCTTCGGCAATCCTCCCGCCCGTGCCAACTCTCAGTCTAAGCAGGGAGAGTCGTCACCGTCACAGGTCCAATCCATGCCGGATCTACCACTATCAAGTTCCTTTTTATCATCCCCGAAAACACCCCCGAAACCCACTCCGGCCCGCAGAGATCGGACCGATGTCATTAAAGGGTCTGATGAAGATGATGGCGACTCGGACTCATCGCTCGAGTCCATATCCGCATTCATCAAACCGAAACGGGGTCCTGCGCCGTACCAAAGGGACCCCAACTTGACCTCCACGCCAAAAGCCAAGAGGATAGCTTCCACCTCCGTTGCCAACCTGAAATCCCCGTTGACAATACAAACCAAGCATAAATATGACATGAAATCTTTACTCAGCCAGGCCCGGCAGTCTGACCAGGTGGATGAGAGTGCCAGGAGAGCCGATGAGCTCATCAACCAGAGCGAGGATGAGGACAGTGACGATGACGGCCGAATTCTATCAGAGGTCCAGAAAGATCCGACTCTGCTACAGAAGACCGCCAAAGAGCTTCTTGACAATAACGAGGAGGACGCCAAGGGGGACAAGCTCATGAGGGCTATGAACCGCACAAAGGTTGACGGATCTCGAAGACAATGCTACTTCTTCAACCTAGAGAAGCCCCTATTTAAGCCCGTCCGGAAACCATTCCCAGAAAAGAAGGCAAAGGGGTGTTGGCGCTGTCTCGCGAATGCGCGTACGAGAGACCAGGCCGTGATACACGGGTTACCCCATACGATTATCTCGAAAGGCAAGTCACTTCCGGACGAGCTGTTCCTTTGGATCCTGGATGAGATCTGTGTCGAGAGAAATGCCCAACTACGTGTACAATACGGCAACCTGGTGGCTCTATGTCCTGATAGCATTACTCGCCTCGTCACTGATGTACGATTGTACTCTATGCTTGAGAAGCTAGGCGGGCCCAAGTACCCTCGAAGCCAGGACGGGACCAAGCTTCAGAGTTTCCCCAAGGTGGAAAATCCGTATCCTCAAAGAGACTGGACGGGCCTGGCGACTTTCCTGGGACTCCTAGAACGGATGGCTCCGAGCTTAAGCCCGGAAAGTGTAATGAGTGCCATTAAACTGTTACTACGAATAGGCTTCGATTCTGCTGCCTGTACTGTAGTCCGCGCTGAACATGTCGCGGCGATGGAGGCTCTCGTCAAGACTTTACCGAAAGCTGGAACCCGTCAATGGGATGAAGCCGTAAGTCACACCCCTTTCTACCTGTATATTAAACGAGAAGGCTAACAATCATCAAGTGCGAAATAATATCATCATACGTCTACGAAAGCGTAGATGAGCCTATGCACCAAGTACTTCCCATCAACCACATGCCCAGAACCAGCGCCAAGCTGCTGGACCTCTGGCGGCGCATGTCAGCCGTAGCACTCTTCCGGGACATAGCACTGAGCCGCCGACCCGTCGACGAGACCATCACGCTCAACGACATCCTACACCGGCTAGACTCACCCGACTTCCGCGTCGGGGCGAATACAGACTTCCAGCGCCTCGGGGCCCTCGTGACGCTACTTGACACAGCCATCGGCAACGCAAAATTCCTCACACAGGAGCACTCGGGCGCTGTAAACGCAGACCGGAAGTTCGACGCAGACATCGACGACCTAGCCTTCCGACTCAAGATTATACACGACAAGATCTACCAGGGCACGTCGCTGACGCGCAAGACGATCAAGTTGAATATCGATCTCATAGCCAAGCGCCTCACGTACATGGTACGCACGCGGCCGCCGCCCAAGACGGATCATTACGACGTGAAGCCGGGAAGTAAGGAAGACGTTAATATACCGAAGCAGCGGGAGTTTTTGAAGAATTGGACACAGAAGAAGGCGGAGCGGAAAGGTGCCGCTGCTGCTGTGTTAGCTAATGGGAACGGAGACGTAGACGCTGGTATCAAATGAGTGGGTGAGCGAGTGAGAGTGAGCTTATCATGAAGAAGGAAAGATGGAATCGCGGAACAAACAAGTGGGTGTACTGTTTTTAATTGATGTGGACGTCCTGCAACGCCTTATGATATACAGCAAGCCTTCTATAGTGAGTACCATCGACGGCGGCATGGTTCTAGCTAGTGAGTTTCTCATCCATGCCTAATGCAACCAACAACTACCCCTTTACAAAGAGAGAGAGAGCCCAGACGAGAAAATAGTGCGACACTGCGCTGCCCAAGCATAGAATTCTCTGCCCTGCCGACGTCCAGCGTTTTGTTGCCATTCGTGTTGTGTTCGATCGTTCGTGCGTGTGATGAGGTCGGAAGTGGAGGCGAGAGCAGAGCTCCTTAATCGTAGAACTTCCGGTTGGGGTTCTTTCCGAACAACGTCTCTCGCACGGCGGGCAGGCCGCTGGATTTTAGCAGCTCCAGTCGCTCGTCGAAGGTGTTGTTGATGTCGATCTTGCCTTGGCCACCTACAATGACGAGTCCACCGGAGCTGTACGCATTATCCCTCGTCAGTATAATTATCATTCCCCGACGAGCTTCGTAATGGGTATTAAGGAATGAGTTAACTCACCTGCCCTCGGGTAACGCATTCTCCTCGTCGATTGTAACCTTGGTTTCCTTGCTCGTGTTCTTCTTATACTCCTCCTCGGCATCCTTGATAGCATCCTTCACAACGCTATAATCGGTCTTTCGGGCGCGGACTTGGATTTCGGGTTCGGAGAGGGCGTACAAGCCCTCAAGTAACAGGTTCTTCAGGGTGGCACGGTACTTCGCTTTGTCCTTGGAGCCTTCGGCGAGACGCTTGGAGGCAGCATCGAAGATATCGTCGAGGAGCTGCTGGCGGGCGGCGAGGACCTTGAGGCGGGTCTTGTTGGCGACGGTGGAGCGGGTGATCTGCTGGGACATGGCGGCCTGCTTCAGCTTCTTGGCGTGGGCGGCGTCGATGGCGTCGGTCTCCTGGCGCACCAGCTTCGACTTCTCGATGCTGAACTCCTCGTTCGCCTTGATCTCGATCTCGCGCGCCTTCTCGAGGGCCTCCTGCTTGATGAAGGCCGTCATCTTGCGGAGCTCTTGCCCGACCTGTTTTCATGGCGATGACGACCCATTAGTATATCGTTGACTACATTAATAGCTGTAATACAGTGGAGCAGGTTCGATTTATTCTGGCTTGTTTATTTCTTTTTGCAGAGTCGACATCGTATCTTGTGCTAGTCCTTGCGGGTGGGGAGACTATTTACCTGGTCGTCGGACAAGGCGTGGACTTGCGACATCTTGAGGGAGTTCGAGGAAGTTCGAGGGAATCGAGGTTATAGGGATCAGTCAGCGGAAGGTATAAGCAAGCCACACGATGTAGGTCTGTTTCAAAGAAGCTCGGGCGAGTGAGCAAGTCGGTATCAACGGTATGTTGATTGATGGCAGTGGGTCACAATAGCTCTCCTTACGGCCTTGTTGAACGTTGAATATTGACAGAACCTTGGCCTGGTGACATATGAAGGTTGGATTGATGTATGGAGCCTGCTATGGACTTGCATGGGAGCTTAACCTTAGCTACATGCATGTACGTAGTTGCGTCAGCCACACTGTTATCCTCAGCTATCCATGATCAATCAATTAAAGATAGACGCCCGTAGCTCCCTGTGGCTAATGAGACTACTTGTGTTTATACCCACTGTAACCCCACTGCACCCAGCTATCAACCAACTGCAGCATATTGCAAGAGCCGAGTCTGGTGGCACCTGCAGAATGACTTGGTGTCTGATCAATGACCACTGCCACTTGATACTACTACTTGCAGCGTATCTTCAATTGGAAGTCGCTTCATCCCTTCGTTGCGACGCTATATAATCATTCTAGTATGGATAATACATAAAGCCAAGCCAGGTCAGCTCGGTGATATAAAAATGTAGAGAGATCTTCAAGCTTTCAATGTTCCTATTATCCAGTCCCAAAACAGTCGCTGGGTCGGATTGAACCCTTGCCATTACCTCATAATCTGTTGAATAGAGTTTGTCCTGATTTAACTTAAAACACCCATCGGCATCCATCAATCGGTATTCTCCTTCATCGGTAGGGTCATAACAATCTGTCTTTATCCTCTTCACCAACGTTATCTTAATCGTCAATATTAAAGGTTCCTTGGCGGCCATTGTGACTAGTCTTTGTTCATTTGCTAGAGTAGGGAGAGAAGGAAATCAAACCGTCGAGCTCAACAGATAAATTATCGTACCGTCGCAATACCGCTTTTCTAGCCACGAAACCCCTGCCCCTGGTCTCAGACGGCGTCATCGAAACTCACCGTATTGACACCCTTGACTTTCAACCTCTGCGCACCGCTAGATTCGTGTTCAACTAACTTGTTGCGACTATTTTTCGTCGGCCTCCGTTTTCTCTCCTGTCGTACGACATTCTATCGATACGTTCATTTATACGATTACTTGCCACATCCCCGATTTCCATCCGCTGGGTTCTGGTGACAGTGATAGGTCAAGGGACCTTTAATAACGTAGTCTCATGGGCAGCCGAGGCATTCTTTCATCTGGCGTCCATCGCAGATGAGCTAACAGAAAGCTGTCGCAATGGGCGTATTCGGTGACCTCTCCCCTGGAGGCACCATCGCAGTGAGTCCTACCAATCAACAGCAGTGTACATCTCTCCCCTCTCTTCGTCACTAACGTAGCCCGCGGAACAGATTGGTATCCTAGTCGGCCTAATATCCACGAGCGTCCAGTCCCTCGGCCTCACCCTACAGCGAAAGTCGCATATGCTCGAAGATGAGAAATATCCACTCGAATTTCAGCGGCCCGCGTATAGGAGGCGAAGATGGCAGCTCGGCATGGGCATGTTCGTCATATCCAATATATTCGGGAGTACCATTCAGATCTCTACTCTACCATTACCGGTTCTATCGACCCTACAAGCCGCAGGACTCGTGTTTAATTCCATATGCGCGACGATAATACTCAACGAACCCTTCACACGATGGTCATTTTATGGCACCGCCCTTGTTACCACCGGGGCAGCATTAATAGCTATATTTGGCGCGATACCTTCACCGGCTCATAGTCTACAGGAACTATTGGATTTAATGGGGAGATGGCCGTTCATACTATGGATGTCGCTCCAGGGCGTATTGGTTATTTCCATGGCGATAGTTATCGACGTCGTCAACCATATCAGCAGCCTTTCACAAAACTCGAGGTTTCGACTGGCCCGCGGCCTCGTATTTGGATGCATTAGCGGCATACTGTCGGCACACTCTCTCCTATTCGCGAAATCCGCCGTCGAACTAGTCATCAGAACGATCGCCGACGGGGATAACCAATTCGTATATTGGCAGTCATGGATGATTCTCTTTGGACTGGTCGCCTTGGCTTTGAGCCAGCTGTACTATCTTCACCGTGGATTGAAACTGGTATCCACATCCGTATTATACCCCCTTGTATTTTGCATTTACAACATTATTGCTATTCTGGATGGTTTGATATATTTCCGACAGACAGACCTTATTACACCCTTACATGGATGGCTCATTGCGTTGGGCACCGCCATCCTTCTCTCTGGCGTATTGGCACTATCATGGCGCCTTAGTGACGAACAGCATCCACCGGCCGTTGGGACGTCGAGCTTAGCGCCCGGACTAGGATTGGTGGAGGATACAGAAGGGGAGGAATCGTCACCTACGGATACCGATTCCGTAGGCGAGGCAGGACAGGCAGTGCCGCCTACCTACGATACGTTCGCACCAAATGGAGAGGACACGCCTCTCACACCAGGCCGCAAGCCATCAACTCGTTGGCACGAACGTGCAGAGATATGGGACGAATTGGAAGATCAAGATACACCAAGACCGTCTTTCAATAGATATAGGTCGAGTACCCTACCAGAAAGTGCCGCCACCGAGAATACACCCCTAATTGGTGGCTCAAGGAGGGTCATCTCAGGGGAATCATCGGTTTCCTTGAGTGCTGCAGAGCCCAGTGGGGATTCGCCGAGGAAGATCTTCAGAAGGAGAAGGAAATCCACGGGGTTCCCAGGCTTCACGGCGCGTAGACACATGCGACGGAAGAGCTCGGCCGGCGCCGGAGTCCAGGATGCTCTAGGCGGCCTCTGGAGGCTTAGGTGGTGGCGCGGAAACCGGGATAACCACTCAGACCCAGCGGTGGCCAGTCCTCCGGAGAGCGGAAGTGAGCGAAGGCAGTCCTGGGCTTGGAGTCCTTCAAGGCGGCAACATCAAGATGAAGATCAACCCGAGAGTAGCCGCGAAAGGAGTGATCATAATCAGAGGCAAAGACCAAGGAGTCCTAGAGGCGACGATGCTGTTTGATTAGAGAGTTGACCCGTTAGACATAGTGCGTGTAGAAGACGCAACGCATAAGCACAAATGATACACGTAGGCTGGATAGCCTGGCATGTTTCGATACAGAGACAATAATACGTATTCAGCGAATACCATGAAGTTTGAACTTGATTCCCGCCGTGCTTTGTATATTTCATCGGTGACTGCTACTAGGTAGCTACATGTTTTTGTCGCGCCCGTTATAAATTATCTCGTTTACTATGATCCTTAACCCCTAAGTTAGCTCGCTCGTATGAAATCGGGAAGACAGGTAGTCCCTAATCTAATTTTCGGTTACATCGGTCGGAACAGACCTGTCTCACATATGTCTAGGTTTCCGGTACGTAAGATAACCTCACATGATTTATCTAATCTAACCCCGAGACGCAAGGCACGAGATGCATCCTCGTGCCGTGCACCAATCAAGACCGCCACTCAGCATCCTGGGGCGAGTCTTACCGTGGTCGTAATTTTTGCCATAGGACGCCTCGCTTTAGCGCTGGTTGGTAAGGTCAGGTCTGGAAATATTGTGTAAGTTCGTACCTGGTGGTTTTACTAACAAGTACTTTATGTATTTTGTATTCGGATTCCGGGGTGTACTAACAGGCTGGTTTCTGATGCGTTTGTTACTCTGTGTCTAGGCCCGACCAGTGAGCCCTTGCTTCGCCTTGATTCGGCATAATCGTGAGCTCAATATTCTAGTATACAATATTATGATTTGATACCTGCGTCCCCGGAAAGCCGGGGATGGCTATGTTGGCGCACGTGAGTATAAACCAATATATTAAATCTTGTCAATCCTATTTTCCTTCGACTGCCGGGACAATGGATCGCATCTCTTCCCCAAGAACATCAATCCCATCGACTATCCCAAAAGCGTGTCGTAAATCGGAGCAATAATACTACCTCACATGAGATTTAAGCCCGATTTTCCCATCTGGGGCGGAGGCTGAGGCCAGCACGCGAAAAACCTAGCCCTGTCAGCAGAGCCGCCAGTTTGGGATTACTGAACTCGAATCGAAAGACGCCGCTCTTAGTATCCTGATTCGGCGCTCTTCTAAGCAGAATATATGGTATTGGCCTACTCAATAGGTATACTAGATATGTCACACAACAGACAATAGTGTAGACGATGTTCTGACCTCCTTGTGGGCTGACTCATGAGGTAAATATGCTGGTATTGTTTCCGAATATTGAGGATCGAGTTCGGCAGTCAGCGGCCTATGACCATTACTCGCTTTCTTGTACAATACACAATACATGTCCTAGGCATGAGACAGCCATTCGATATTGGCAGTCAACCGGGTAGATGGGATCACTCCCTCACCTTGCAGCTGTCTAGCCGTAAAAACCCCTAATTAGAACTCTCGACATAGCAAAAAGCCTCTTCTAGTCGTCTAATTGACCAATAATGTCATGAATGTAAATTCTATGAACGTCGGAACCTCTCATGTTCGTTAGTGCTTAGCCCTCCCCAAAATCGTCGTATTCCCTTCACGTATGTTGGTAAGAATATCGAAACGTTCCTCCCAACAGCATGCTATGCAAGTCATGTGAGCACCCTGATGCTTTGGGGACTCTGCCTCGTTAAGTAATATTATTAGGAATCTTTTCCCTTATATTGCTTACGTCTATCTCGAAACGGTCGAGACCTAGACTCGGATAACGTAAGCGCGATGCGTTTACTAAGGGCCAAGCTCTCGTCGACGTCGGGATCGAGGTCGAGGCTCACTGAGGGCAAGTGCCGGCGGCGATGATGGAGTTTTCCGATCGCTTCTTGGCGTCAACTGGTGTTAGGAAGGGGCGGACTAAGCCCATAGGTCATGTCGTCGATACCTACCGATTCCCCTTTTCGACCAGGCCTAGCCCCAATCTAGTCGATACGTGAGTAAGCTTGTAAGATATCGAAAGAAGGAACATGGGGAGACAGTCCTATAGGATCGACATCACGGGAATAATGGAAGTCACAACTCGTCGTAAAGGAAAGGACGACGAGGGCTTGTATGAGGTTCAGGAATTTCAGGTATATAAGGGGTAGAGAGAGCCTCGTTCTTGGAATCTATCACCACTCCTCAGCAGCAACAATTCAGCCTCATTTCGACTCAAGACTACCGATCTTCAAAACTCAACACTTCCCAAACACCAAACTAAAACTTCAATAAAAACCCCAATCAGCAAAATGGTCTCTCTAACCAGCACCCTCGTCGCCGTCGCCGTAGCCGCGACCCAGGCTCTCGCCTACTCAGGCGACATGACGTACTACACGCCCGGGCTCGGCGCCTGCGGGAAGTGGAACTCGGAAGCGGACCACATCGTCGCCTTGTCGCCCTCGCAGTACGGCCACGACGCGAACCCGAACAAGGCGAAGGTGTGCGGCAAGAAGATCAACATCCACTACGGGGGCAAGAGCGCGACGGCCACCGTCGTCGACAAGTGCCCTGGCTGTGCCTCGGGTTCTATTGATGTCAGCCCTTCTGTCTTCAAGCTTCTCGCTCCCCTTTCCAAGGGCCGCGTTAAGGTTACCTGGGGTTACTCTGGCAGCAGCGCCGTCCAGGTCGAGGATATGGGCGATGGCGAGATTCGGCTCGGGTTTGCTGATGAGGAGGATGTCAATGAGGAGTATGAGAACTTCGAGGATGCTACTGAGGAGGAGTTGTAAAGGGTTTATCCCGAAGGCTAGGAAGATGAAGAAGTGTGGTGGAGGTGGTAGATGTTGGTGAGATTGGACGAAGTGGGGTGAGATGAGGAAAATTGTCAGATTTTGAAGGATGGTATTATTCGGTTTGCTGTTTTGCTTGAACATATTCTAGGTAGACGGACACACGTTGTTCCACGTAAATACATACACACATACACTGATTAACATACCGCTCCCCTCTGTCTCCCTTGTAAAGACAATAGAAAATTGTCTAACCTTGTGAAGTAACAGAACTGGAGCAAGCGAATTGGTCTATAAGGGGTATATAATATTAGCTTGGTTAGGTCTATAAGAGATGAGAATATCTCTGGGACCCAGAGCCTAATGGTACAAGGTAGACTCCGACCCAGTTCTTTATGCTTTAAAAATACCCATATGATGTACATCTAGAACGCCTGACGATGCTTCTATACCTAGACGAGAGACCGTTCTCGAAGATGTTAGCTCATAATCCTTAAATAATGTCGTCCTACTTAGTACTCCTCACCATATCCTCTTTTTACTGGCTTGGTCGGCTTTCTTCATGTTAAGTCGTCTCAACATCTCGCGGTTACGGGGATCTAGGAGTCCTACGTTCCCTTCATCGTGGAACCAGTGATACTCATTCTCTAAGCCCTTCCTCTCATCACCCTGCATCTTGACGCGTTGGATCTTACGCAGTTTCAGGAGTCCATATCTGCATACCCATAGCGAGAAGATGACGGAAGCGGCCGTGACGGCACCAAAACCCCACTGAGTCTCTTCGATGAAGTTCTCCAGGTTCATGCCATATAGACCGGCGATGAATGTGCCCATGGCTAAACCGAGCGTCCCGACACTGAACTTCAGGTCTAGAAGCATGAGAGAGTTCCGATTTGCGTCGAGAATTGCGCGAACACTATATTATTGTCAGCTTGGCATCAAGGGATGAAAACATTGTATAGGCGCAATAGCTCACATCTCTTCGGTATTCCGGATGCCCGACACTAGATTTTGTGCTTCTTGGACGATTTCGTCGCAGAGTTTATGGTACGACTCTAGAAGCATCTCGACTTCGGTGTGGTCGTCGAGTTCACGATGGATATCATGGGTTTTCTCGGTCAAATACATGTCGGCCAAGTCGTCGTCGGCTTCGAGTAGTTCCTCAATAGCGTCACGGACGAGCTTGGCCTTTTGCTCGAAGGTGCTCACTCGCTTGGATAGGACCAAGAGAATACGGAGTTTGTGCCGGTCTATATCATCTTCAAGTTCGCTCAATATACGGATTACCGGATCGCGGACTGCTTCGAAATCTGCTTCTAGCTCTTGGGTAACAGACTGAAGTACGGCTTCTAGGGCACGGAATTCGTATGGCAATGCAGTGTTACCTGGGGCTGTCTTCTGCTGCAGTTTGCCTTGTAGATCGTACATGAACGCCGACTGCGGGTAGGAAGCCTTGGAGCCATATACATCGAATAGGAGGACACGATTGTGTTTGATTAGCACCTTGAGGTGCAGTAAATTCAGAAGGATGGCGGTCGGTCGAACGAGGATATGCGGTAGGTTGGAAGAATCGATCTTGCGCAGATCGCGAGGTAGCAAACCGAACTATATTCACTTAGCCGACATATATCTAAGGATTCTAGTTCAACATGGAGATAACAAACCCTTGCAATTAGCTCGCTCTTCTTGAACTCGCCATCCACCAGTATGACATTGCCATTCTCGTCCACCTCGGTACATCGAAGTCTCGGCTCCAGTGCCGCCTTTTGGCTGAGTTGTCGCCGACTATTGAACATAGAGTTGGTATCGGCACCTCTGTCTACACTCGGGAGGTCGTCTGGTTCCAGAGGCGTTGGTCCCTTTTTTGTTCCCCAACCCCAGAGCTTCTCTCGCCAAGTCTGTTGGCAACGAGCCGGTGGTCGGTCCGAGGAGCTGTATCGCAAGCCTATATTAGGGACGAAATATGGAAGGTTCTTCTGGCGGGCACTTTTCGAAGCTCCATGATGGCGAGTTTGAATAATCGAGTCCAGGTCTAGCATACCAGCCTGTAATACCGCATCTTGTGAGTATTCGGCTTTATAACCTACCGGCGAAGCTCTTCGGTTCCTTTCGGTTGCGCATATGACTCTCCGCGTAGCCCGACCAATGCTTGCTTTGACACCATGGTTGGAGCTGAAGAAGCTGAGATTTTCGGATTGTAGGCGAAGAAATCTGAGAAGCCTCAGAGAGGGGACTGGGGTATGTAGTGACGCCATGATGTAAAGCTAAAGCCCAAGGTAATGGGACGGGATATTGTTACCAGAGCTGGACCGAGTACATTGCCATGGTTTATTTCAGAGTTATGCTCAATATGGGAGTCCGTATATGAGCAATTACTCAAAGTTGGATGGACCGTAGAAGATGTATGTCATATCCAAGAATTCTCGTCAATCGTAGCTTCAAATCGCAAACCGGCAGCTAAGCGCGATAAGGTTCAGTTTAGATCATTAGACCCACTAATTTCTGTCCGCATGGCAGCCGGTTGATTGGCGCATAAGTGGGGCAGGTTTACCCGAAAATATTCCTCCTCTAAGATTCGGGCGGTCTTCCATTTTCAGCATATCACTCGTGTATGTACAATATTTCCGTCCCTTTTCTTCGCAAACATCTTCATTGAAAGACAATCCAAGTGCCTGCCTAAATTTTAAATTTTAGTATTCCAACAATGCACAAACATTCTAATGGCACTACTATCCTTCAATTGGCCAACCTGGGAAGATTAGGACTCGATAAGACAACCTTGATGTGGTTCATACATGTAACATGACCACTCCGTAATTCATTCACTACAAATACCTCGATGCCTTAACTCTCAACCTTAGATCCCTCTCATTTTATCTCTTCCCTCTCTTTCAACCACAGATTTCACCTACTGAGAAGCATTCATACCATTACTAATGGAGTTGACACCTATCAACGTTCGTGGTAAACGCCGTCGCGGCGACGATTCTGTCGTCGTTCTACCACCGAAGTCAAGGAAGAGGGCCCGAAAAACTAAAGTCAAGTCTCGGGAAGAGAAGGCATCCATTCTAGAGAAGATGCCGCTGGAAATCCTTGAGAAAATCTTCTGGTTGAGTGGGAATCTTAACTTACCCCTTTCCAGTCCTCTCATCGGACGCGTCTTGTCGGGCGAGTCTACTCTGTGTGCTACCTTACTCCGTGCCTTCGAGCCTACTTGGTCTTACTGGTTCAACATTGTCATGGAGAGAGGCCGTAATCGTTGTCGTCATGGCGATGGTCTGATGCAGGTGCGTAAATACCCCAGCGATTCATTATGGAGCACTATCTAACTCTTTACAGTCTCGTCTTCTGGAGTTTTCATGGGCCAGCGTGGACATAATCCTTAAGACCTGGGATATATTCATTCAGCGAATTGCAAAGAACCATCTTGTAGTTCGGGCGCCCATGATCGTTATCCACCCTAGAATATGGGGGGATCCAGAGGACGTGACAAATACCCTAGCTGAAGACGAGGGTGTAATCGTCGATTCCCATGACACGGGCAAGGCCTTTTGGCATGATTATGATGCATTCCGAAAAGTTGAGGACCTAGGGACAAAGAACTTCGAATGGTTCGCCGGAAACTTCGACCTGCACACCTTTTTCTTCGTACACCGAGAGTTTCGAATCCCGGATGTCTTATTTACGTCACCCTGTACTGACGATCTCGTTAAGAAGTTGTTCTGGTTACTTCGAGCTGGCGCACACTTGGCCCGGGACCAAACCTGGGAGCTCACGCTCCAGGCATTTCATCACGCCGTCCCAATGACCTTGCCTGATAGCGGCCAAATCAATCTCACCATGGTTAGAATTCTTGACGCATTCTGTGCCTTTGAGAAATGGCCGGCACATGTTAGGTTCGACGAGATTACAAGACTCACGAACTGCCAGCCCGATCACCCAGGCATGAATCCACCGGATCATACGTTCCTTGCGTATGAGTACACGCTGAGGAAATTGAAATGGGCATCCATACCCTGATTGGAGTATCTGCTACGGATCCATACGGCGGGTCAGTATTAACGCTTAGGTTTCGCGCCGCCGGAGGACCTCACGACTACATCCGACACAGATGCGGGGGAAGTAGGGCAATGGAGCCTTAGGGCTCTCAACATATCTGCGGGGACTCATCACGAGGTATCTACTCAATACTCTCGGGCCGCAGAGATTGTATAATACGCTGACTTCGTTGCTTTGGAGTTAAAGCTTTGAACGGGTACACAGAAGGGACGTGGTATCGAGATATTTCAGCACGAAAAACGTCTTCCTACTTCATTTGATACCCAACCAAGAATAAATCGCTCTTGTTTTCTAAATTGCTTGCTTAGAAGCTTTTCGGTCGTCGTGTAACGTATCTTAGCTGGGATCCCGTGCCCGATCTAGACGCCGCTTGCGTACATCTATTGATGCACTAATCCAATACCAATCGTAATCCCGGTCTATCGAATGCCTGGTATTCAGCTCGTCGTCTGACGTATGGCATTAGTTACGATAGATGATAAGTCATATTTTTCTTGTACCATGTGCGGGTGGTGATTATCGAGTGATAACTGATAGCTCCGTGCAGTGTAACGACATTGATTCTATATGTTTGGGTTTGTATCATTCGCTATATAATATCACCTAAAACTCAACTTCTAGTCTCTCGAAACTTACACGCAGCTCGGCATAAACCTAACCCGCTTCTTTCCTTTCCCTATGAGCAGTAATCACGACCATGTCCCTCGTAATCGACCCTAACTACGCCGAACTCTTCAAGGAGGAGGACGGCTCGCCATTCGGAACTTACGATAGCACAGATCTAGCCGTTTTCCGCACTGCAATCGACGCCAACATGATCGCAATGTCCCAAGCCCTGCCTCAACCCGAAGGCATACAAGAGAGCACCCACTCCACCACCTCACTCGACGGCACCCCCTTCGAAATCTTCCGCTTCGTGCCACAATCCGTGCGAGAAGGCCCCAAGCCCCCTGCCTCCTCCCGCCGCAACAGAGCCCTGATCTTCGCCTTCGGCGGCGGCATGGTCGCCGGCAGCGTGCAGGGCATGCACCGTTTCATCACGACCCTCGCCCACCGTAGCGGCACCCAAGTCTTCGCGCCGCAGTACCGCCTCGCGCCCGAGCACCCGGCGCCCGCGGGCATCGAGGACGTGTACACCACCATTCAATGGGTACAGGCGGGTGCGGCGCGCTTCGACATCGATCCCGCGCGCATCGTGCTCTTC
Source organism: Hypomontagnella monticulosa (assembly GCA_902825475.1). NCBI lineage: Eukaryota > Fungi > Ascomycota > Sordariomycetes > Xylariales > Hypoxylaceae > Hypomontagnella > Hypomontagnella monticulosa. The sequence continues at coordinate 2,812,136 of CADEBF010000007.1, forward strand.
GGCATAAGCGCCGGCGGGGGCATCGTCGCGAGTGCGGCGCTGATGGCGCGCGACAAGGGGCTGACGCCCCCGATCGCGGGCCAGTGTCTAAGGTACCCGATGCTGGATGATCGGACGACGATGGAGGAGGGGGATCCGAGGGAGAGGCATTTGACGTGGACCCCGGCTATGAATGAGATGGGCTGGGGGTGTTATCTCGGTAAGAAGAGAGGAGGAGAAGCAGGAGCGGGAGAGAGGATTCCGGCCTATGCTGTGCCTGCACGTGCAGAGGACTTGCGCGGGTTGCCGCCGGCGCATATTGGAGTTGGGAGTTTGGATCTGTTTAGAGACGAGGATGTCGCGTATGCTGCGGCGTTGGCGAGGGCGGATGTGGGGGTTGAGTTTCACCTGTATCCTGGCGTGCCTCACTGTTTTGAAGTGTTGCCTTCGATTAAGATGGGTGAGGAACTTTGGGATAATGAAGCGAGATGGATTATGAAGTTTTAAGCCACATACATGAGGCGCTTGGGCTAGCGGTTGATAATGGAGGATTTCTTGGCGTAGCAACATGAAGGACACTGGTTGCATTTGCTCTTTAATTACTATGTCATAAGAATATTATCTGCATAAATCTTGCGTGTTAGACTAACAAGTAGTAGGAACTCATTTCAGGACATCACGTCTGCGCCTGAACCCACTCATCGACCCATTTGCGCATCCATTCAACACCAACGGGTAGTATATCGCGGAGCGTTTGACTGGCTTCTAGTGCACGATCAACGGACATTGGTTGTGACGCCGTAGCGTCGCCCGTCCAAAGCCCATTTTGGTAGAAGTCAAGAAGCTTGATGGCCGGATTGGATATTGCCGCGCTTTTCAAGTCGTTACTATCGCCCTTGGTTGCGGCTGCCATGCTCTCTTGGAGCCGGCTTAACCAAGCCAGGGGCGGTACTACCTCAAGTTTCCGTCCAAGTCTCGCCGCGGCGTCCGTGATTGCCGGTAGGATCGTGTCCCATGACACAGTTCGCGGGTTGCGCAGATTGAAGACGTCAGCGCCGGAGCTGGCTTCTGCTTCGGGGCTGGGATTGATCGCCAGATCAACCAGGGCATCAGCTAAGAGATCCGACGGTACCCAATCGATCTCGGAGAACAGAGGACCCAGGCTATCCGGTAAGCAGCCAAGATGCAGAGAGCTGATGACGAGGCTCGGCAACCACTCGGAGCGATTCCACATGCCGACTTGGCGGATAGCTCCGGCGACTTGACCTACACGCGCAATTGCCACGGGGACTCCAAGATGTCGAGCAGCGGTGTCACATAGTCGCTCGGAAATGAATTTACTTTGCGAATACCCGTTAGCAGAAGGAGTGTCCAGGGACTCCAGCACGGCCTCGGGAGCTGGTCCGGCGTTTGCCGGCCGGCCGGCCACAGCACCAATTGACGAGACGAAGAGGAAGCGCATTGTCCTAGGTGCCGCGGCGACTGCGAGAGTAAAGAGGTTCACTAAACCAGCCAGCTGCGGCCGAAATGACGACAGCCCTAGGTTAAAATTGACCGGCCACGCGTTGTGAATCACGAGCGCGACGCGGGTCCTCAACCTTTGGTACGTTCCATCACCGAGCCCTAGAGAAGGATGGGCCAAGTCCGCCTGGACGAAAGTGACTCGGTCTTTGAGCCCATCTGTGGTCAGTCCGGCGGCCATGAAGCGGAAGCTCTGGACCCCACGCCCGCCATCCTGGCTGCGATTGAGACAGAAGACATGGCCGATCCCCGGTCGATCGAGCAGCGAGCGCAATATATACGTCCCAAGTGTGCCAGTGGAGCCTGTTAGAATAACGTCAATATTTCCCCCTTTATTAGGTACCAATGATTTCGGCTTCGGGAGCTGGCGGATGAGATCCTGATACGTTGCTAGCAAGGGCGCCATGATATCGCGGTCCTTAGGCCCTTCACGTTGCTCCGTGAGGGCTAAGGTTAGCTGAGGGACCGTGGGGTTTTGATATATTGTGGACAGCGCGATGTTGGGACGACGAAGAGCACGTCGCAAGGCGCGCGTGAGCTGGAGTGCCTGTAGCGAGTCCATTCCGTTTTCGAAGAAACTGAAGGAGTCGTCCACCTTCGGCAAGCCCAGGGCACCAGAAATACTGTCCCGTATAAGGTGCGCGATCGCATCATTATTCGCTACATCATGTGGCACATCAGTTTCGTCTTCTGGGAGTGTATCGATATCTGCATAGAGCTTGTCTATTTCGTATTTATATTGGGTCAGACTTGCGGCTCGTTGGATGGTTCCTTTGCTAGCTCGAATTAGAGGCCGACCAGAAGCTGTTATGAGAATCAATGCCTTCTCGACGCGCGCATGGGCGGGTGAAACTTGATTAGCTTCCTCTACGCTGGGCCATATGCGCTCAATTAGGGCAGCCTGTTGGGCTGTGGTCAAGTCCGTGGCTCCGGAGACCGGTTCAATAAGCAGAGCTGCCTGGAATCGCTGGGCACCAACGACTAGAGCTCCGCTCAGCTCCGGGTTTCTAGCCACGATATGCTGCTCCATTGAAACCGGGTTCGTCTTCTCGCCGTTAAGGAACACTATTATGTCGTCAGCGCGGGCTTGCCACCGCCATGCGTCGGCGATTGTCGGATGGGGCCGAAATAGGTCGCGGGTACGATATTCTTTCTCGAGCTTATCTTGGCCTCGGATACTAAAGGCCGGCTGCGTGTCAGCGAGTCTGTCGTCCCGCCGTATAATTAGCTCATGTGCGCCGTCTGCAATTTCCTCAAAAACCGCACCGACACAAGGATGAAAACGGACATAACCCCAATCGGACGGCCCAAATTCTGGCGGTATTAGCTGTTGTGGAATCTTAACCTCGGAGGCCTCTTACTGGCAACGTAGCGGTATCCTAGCTGCTACCTTGTCTCCGATTTCTTGAGGTAAGTCGCCTCCGATATAGAGGATCAGCTCCAAGTGACTGGCACAGAAATCAAGCAGCTCTGAGTTCTGAGCCAGTTCAGCTACCACTGATGGCACCAGTACTGCAACATCGACTGGTGTTTTCTTGAGTGCATCCACGAACCCCTGAGCGGTTACAATAGCTGCAGTAGCTGGCGCAACTACGATATTACCGAATGGAATAGCGTAGAATAGGTACTGCCCAAGACCGGCTCCCTTGCAACGATTAGCTCATACGTTACGTGGTATATACGTATCTAGAGGTATCACACATGGAACGATGGCATTGTTGATAAGACCCTTTTGCCATGGGTGATGCGGTCGATTGAACTCACTCCTTCCGGAGGAGGGCGATCGCTATAGTTATGCAGTCGTGCCGCTGTCTCGTGAGTCCAAATCAAGGGCTTTGGCAAGCCTGTAGATCCAGATGTGTGGCTTTGGAGGTCAGAAAGGTTCCCTACAATTTATAGGCAGAACGTACACAACGAACAGCGGATCCCAACGGGCTTGCTCGAATGTCTTTTCAAGGGTGAAATGCGGATAAGGCTCCCCTAATAGTTCGTCAACGCCCGGGACTGTAAGCTTCCGCGGCCGAGCAGCCTCCAGGATAGGGGTTACGGATGGCGGCGCCGGATCCGTTGTTACGAGATTTTGGCACTTGAGGGCACCAAAAAGAGACTGATGTGCAGCTGGGGAGTTGCGCGGTGATGTGAGGAAAAGCTATTAGCTCGTTAGTATACTATTAAATCCTATGGGAAAAAGGGTATCTTACCACATAACCTGTCTTAATTGCGGCCAGTATAAGCGCAGTAAGTCTCACATCATTAGGCCCAATGTAGGTAAGCACTTCATGGCTTTGGCTGGGGCCGAGTTGCTCTACAATCCACCAGGCCAAGCCGTTCACGACATTAGCTAGCTGAGCATAGGTAATGGTACGGAAACCGGCCTCATAGGAGGCCGGAGCCACGGGCCACAATCCATAGACAGCGTCCGGGCTATCACGGGCTAGCCGATCAACAATATGTGGGAGCAAGTCGTTCTAAAAATTAAGTGTCAGTAAGTTATTACCGTAGTCTTGGCTATTCAATTTCGCAACGAAAAGAGACGAATGGTAGGAGCTTGCTCATGGGATTGCATATTCGTGCTGAGTGAAAAGGGGGTGGGTCTTACCTGCCATCGGGCGATCCGCGAGTGCTCATTAACCATTACGGCTGGTATCCGGAGTTGGGATGCACGGAGTAAGAGGTTAAGGCCAGAAGCCTTCTGGAATTATGTTATAAGGTTAGTAATTGGGATATATACCATGTCTCCCCCCTGATTAGCTGCGAGGATGAGGCTGCTTATATATACTGGTTGGACTGGAATACCCCTGACAGCTGCTATGTAGATAAAGAACAGAGGCGGGGACGGATACTCAGGTATCAATATGTAGGACTATGTGAGGTATGTGGTAAAATGCAAACAGGGGAGAATTCGTAGGATGTATCCCTATGTGAGTGGAGGTTGATGAGTAAGGATATGCACGTTAATGGATGTTGGAGCATAAGATTTACCGAAACTATCCTATGATCTACTACTATCCACTTGCGTCGCATTACTTCATAGGACTATCATATAGCTATCCAGATCGCATTTCTCACACGTCAGCATGCTTATCGAGGACTCTACGTGCAGCTACTCGGATACGACAATGTGCTCAGATAGATACCTACGTATAGCTGCTTAAAAGACTTAGACGGCAATAATAAAATCTTTGGATCTAGTAGTAAAATAAGATCTTTGAAGCTTTGTTGTTTAGTAGTGATGTGCTTGATGTTTGGTCTGGAACGCGATCACACGAGGGGTAATGGAGACCACAGTTCTGACCACTGCACTGGACGAGTCATGACAACAATTCTTCGTGTCACTACAGAAGAATAATACGAAACGAAGATTAATTATACTATTAGTGATCTTAGATGAAGTTCCTCGGTGACTTGTATAGTAATCAATCATTGCCTCTAGCAACGCGACCGAGACGCATCTTAATGCAATGCTACTTTGTAGAACCATACGAATAGAGCCCCATAGTTCACTAAATCATGGCCATGCTATACCGAGATAATATGAGATAGTTGACTATTATTCCAATTGTTTACATACATGTCAATGCGTCGAAGTATTCGTCCCATATAGAAATAGCGAATAAGGGGGTCAGAAGTCGCGAGAGAGAAAGAGCGACAGCCGTCCGTCATAGTATCAATACCAATAATCATTCTCTCAGCCTCAATTCCCAGCTCTTCGTTCTTTTTCTGAGAATCAATATACCACCGACGGGTAGATGGCTCTTCCGCAAACGTGCTGCCCACCACATGGCTCTGGTCATTAGCTTTCGTTGATATATTTGTGGACATGCCCATTAATTACAATTGCATGTAGCTTCGAAATATCCTGAAGAATCTCGATATCCTCTAGGGGATTCCCGTCGACCAGTATAACGTCGGCATAGTATCCTGGAAGAACCTTGCCCAGTTTATCTGGGTGTCCCATGATCTCCCCTCCTAGAGCCGTTGCGGCGATCAAGCTTTCCTTCGGTGTATACCCGAAGAGGTTGACAAAGTGAGCGAGGTCTTTCGAGTAAGTACCGTGCGGTGCCCAGGCAAATCCATAATCACCGCCGGGGAGGACCCGGACTCCACGTCTCTTGAGTTCCTTCATCGCCTCAATAGCGGTCTCAACTTCATGCACGAGCCCCCTTTTCTTGGCCATCTCAGGGGTAAGGCCGTATGGAGTAGCCTCGCCCGTGCAAGAAGCTAGGGGGAAGTTGATGGCCGGTGCGACGTAGACCTGATCCTTGAGCCCCTCGAGCATGTCGAGTCCTTCGGCGTCGACGTAGCTGGCGTGGTAGATTACGTCGACACCGGCAAGGCACGATAGTTTTACCGAAGCCGCGGATCGGGCGTGCGAACATACCCGCTTACCCCTATTGTGGACCTCCTCAACAGCCGCCTTGGTCTCGGCTAGGGTGTAATAGGTTTCTTTACTCCTATTTGGAGTTAGCAAAAAACTACCTTAGTACAAGTTCTAAGCATCTAAGGGTTCTAAATGTTTGCGGATACGTCGAAAGGGGGAGAAATGAGAAATAGGGATCCCGGAATACGTACCCCATAGTCTCATGCGTATAGTCACCAGTCATGCTAAGCTTGATGTTATCGACACCAAGTTCAATAAACTCGCGTGCGACACGGCGCATCGCATCAGGGCCGTCGGCATATTTACTGATGCTCGGGATGATCGCACCACCCGTTGTCGTAATTTCTTGGCAGCTAGCAAGGGAACGGGGTCCGGGAATCATACCGGACTTGATGGCTTGTTTGATGACAAGATCAAGGCGCGGCTGTGCTGAGGCTGCCCCGAAGCACATCGTGTATCCGCAGTCGAGATACGTCTTCGCTGCCTGGGCCGTGTGCAGGACGTGCTCCTCTATCGGCATTCTTGTGAGGCCATCCAAGGTGGGAGAATTATTCCAGCTTAGGTGCGTATGTGCGTCGACGAGACCTGACATGAGCGTCTTCTTGCCTTTCCCGTCGATGACCAAGGTTTTGTCATCCGGGACGGTGGTGACTTTGCCGACTGCTGCTATCTTTTCCCCTTCAATGAGGACATCGCCGAGATAGGGATCAACGCCGGTTGAGTCAAAGATATTCACATTTTTGAATAAAATCCTATCTTTATCACCATCCTTGCGATTGTTGATAGTGATATCAGCCGGCGTTGGCTTATAGAACGGAAGGCCGTTCACGGGGCTAAGTGCTTCGGTGGAGTCGACCCAATGACCATCCGAGACGGGCGCGGGGCGGCTCGCAACTCTACCATTGATAGTATCGGCTGACATATTGGAGATTTTCAACTAGATAACGTGCGGTTTAGGAGGTAGGAATAAGAAATGCAGGCTCTTAGACGTAACTGGTTCGGTGACATAGACCCACTAGGGTTCAAGTAACCTGGACTAGGAGCTTGATCATATTTTAAATAACTTAGACTCGGGGATGTTACTTGTGTAGTCGAGTATCATACTCCAAGAGCCGGTATGATGCGGTCATCGCGTCTCCAAATGCAGTTTACCCGGAAAGTTGCCGTTCCATCTCACGCACTCCGGCGACATGCCGCGTTTGATGCTACCTACAGAACACTCTTGCCGGTTTTGGTAGATCTCAATTCTAATACGATGTCATTTGTTATAAGTCATACTGTATATATAGAAAGGATATCTGAAATCTTGGAACTACTATCAGCTATTGACACACTAAGCTATTACCCAATTCTCCTCTTCTTTTCATCGTCAATGGGAAATATGGCTATATCCGATACCTCTGCACCCCTATCCTTCGGCTTCGTGGGCCTCGGTAACATGGGTTCCATGATGAGCCTGAACCTCGCTGGCTACGCACAAACGCAAGGATATCCAAAAGTCAAGCTATGGAACCGCTCTCGCAGCAAAGCCGAGCACCTCGCTGAACAGGGGTTCTTCGAAATAGCGGACACATTGGAAGACCTAGCAAAGAACTGCAGTATTATCCACGCTTGTCTTGCGAACGACGACGTGGCTCTTTCGGTCTATCGCCGGATCCTCGGGGTTGCGAAGCCTGGCCTTATACTTGTGGACCATTCAACTTTATACCCTGGCACATCTACAACATTATTCCATGAGGCCGACAGAAAGGGATCCAGTTTCCTTTCTTGTCCGGTGTTTGGTCCACCTGCCGTCGCAAAGAGCGCTGGACTGCTGGTCGTTGTTTCCGGTCATGAGAAGTCAAGAACCGTGGTGAAGAAGTATATCACACCTACGATCGGGAAGGTAGTCATTGACTGCGGTGATAACACGTCAAAGGGGGCACTTCTCAAGATTCTCGGGAATAGTTGTATCCTGGGTACAATCGAACTGATGTCAGAAAGCTTCACACTAGCTGAGAAGACGGGGTTCGATGCCGGGTTATTCTATGAATTCATACGTAAGTGGAGGGGCAGATGGGTAGGTGACCAAACTGACAAGCTCTACAGAACATTGGTTTCCCGCACCAGCTTGGGTCAACTATGGGAGGAAGATTCGAGACGGAGCATTTAGCGGTCAGACGGGGTTTACTTTGCCAGGTGGAATGAAGGACGCGTCGTATATACGGCGATTGGGCGCTGAAACGTCCACCCCAACCCCTATTATTGATCAAGCATGGAACCATCTCACCACAGCCAAGGCCATTGGTGGAGAGGGTCTTGACTGGAGCGCATGCGCAGCTGGTATGCGTGTCACAGCAGGCTTGCCGCCTTTCAAGGGTGAAGATTTCTCTTTAGACAAAAAGTGAGCAAACCCATCTTCATGGTTATTGATTGGGAATATACTCTTGCGCTAGAACGTTTTAGCGATCATAGCTAGATTGTTTCGATCGTTTCTATAGATTAGATTATCACTAAGCGATATCACACTGTAACCTGCGCGGCCTCGTGTTTTCTTGCTAGTAACCGTACCTTCGTCAAACCTGTACATACATGCATTATCCATATTGGTAAGCTAGGGGATAGACTCAATACCACGTAGGTAAGGTTAGAGCAAGCTACTCAGCTAGTTCCTACTAAAGAAGGCGATCTACGACTCACGACATATGACACCCGCGATGAAGACGTACTTTACACGATCGCGACGTGAGACGCAGACCGGCAATTTTTGGATCGTACGTTTGGAAAAAAAAAAAAAAAAGCTTCTTTGAGATAGAATATAGACTATCAATTGAAGACTGCTAAGGTAGTCACCCTCTTGCCACCGATATTATAGCCTTGATGCACTCCTCGGGACTCTCCAGCATATGCCAGTGGCCTGTATCTTTGCAAACCACTTGCTGTGTATCCAAACCAATATCTTTCGATACGTTAGCGCCAGCCGCGACGGTGGACACTTTGTCTTCTTCTCCGCTTAGAATGACGACCTTGCTCTTAATCTGACTCCATGCGGGCGCCGAGCCTCGGGCTAGGGCATCTACAGCTAAGGCATATCCCTCCGGATCTTGCCTTGTGAGCATTTCCCTTGCCAAGGATACCTCTCCTTTCCGATTCAACAATGACTTGGCCGAGAATGCGTTTGACACGACCACATCAGCAACCGCTACCATTCCTTCCTTTCGGACGGTTGCGGAGCGGGCGGCTAGTGCCTTTTGACCAGCCTCAGGGGGCGGCCTGACTGGCCCAAAAAGAACTAAACTTTTCACAACGCCTGGGTTCTTCGCCGCAAGATGAAGGGCTATGAGGCTACCAAGAGAGTGACCGACGACGACGATATCATTCAGTCCTAAGTTAGTGATGATGGCTATAAAGGTTTATGTTAGTACACGATGCAGCTAGGTCGCTATTGGCGTCATGGAGTTCTTACCTTCGCAGTCTGCCACGTACGACTCGATATCCAAGGTTGTAGGCACGGAGCTTCGACCATGTCCGGAGAAGTCGAAGCGGACTAGATCGAATTCTTGTAGACTAGATACTAGTGGTTGGAAGGAATTCGTAGTCCCACCGAGCCCATGAATGAATAAGATCGTTCGAGATTTGCTATCGCCTTCTCTCTCATAGAAGAGTTGAACGGAGCCACGGGATACGTACCCGGACGAAATGATTTTAGAAGCCATGGTTCACGGGAAGACGTTGCTAAAGCGATGTCTCTAGTCACTCCCAAGGATATGCTAAAGTATATATCTACTCAGAAGTTGCCATATAACTGCCGAGACGATCTTCGCTGCTTAACGGCTCGATGCCGAAATTCAGACATCCCGCCGGAATGTTGCCGGATACCTAAAAGTGGGTCCGGGACAGAATAGGGGTTCAGGGGTCTCTTGTTCAAAATGCACCTATCGTAAGTCATAGAGGCGAAGAGGACAACAAAAATATCACAATAAGCAAAACGTACTTAGGTTTACAATTTGGTAGTAGATAGTGACATACCGCACGAGATACCAGGAAATGATATAAAAGGACAATTTTAACAGCTACAGGTACATGTATACATGTACCTCTTGACAGCTTAGCCCCTTAGCCCCTCGACCCCCGCCACACACACACACACCCGCGCCCGCGTTTGCGCTTTTCTAGCCTCAACACAGCTGAAACCCTCTCAAGGTTCCCTACGCATTAATCACTCTTGATTTCCTAGTAAATCTATCATACGAAGGTACCTAGGTACTTGTCCATCTGGATGTACGATGAGCACCGCGTCGCTTGCTACCTTAGATCTCGCGCCACCGTCAATTTTCATTGTATCAACAATATCGCCTTCCGCATACAAGCACGGAAGGGATGAGAATTCCATCCCCGTCCTTTCTCTAAAAGCGACTCTAGATCCAAACGCGCCAGGCCCCGTGACTGTTCAATCATGGTCCACCATCTTCAATCTGGGCCAGGCCTTGAAACGCCGCAACTTTACCGCCCAAGACATATCCCGGGATCCGCCTACTGACATCAATCTTGAGATCACCAAGGGACCCAAGCGCTCGGGTTTTCAGCGTAAGAAAGGCAGCGATGATGAGAAGTACTACATAACATTGCATCCGGCGCAGGAGACCACTTTCGCTGAACATCCGCTGAATATTGTTAAGAGGACGAAGGACGGTGTACCTATTTTCCAACCAGGACACACATATAGACTCGGGCTCTCGGACGAAGGCAATAATATTCGGACTTGGTGGTGGGGTACCACGGATAATATACTAGACGAGGTTGATGGGCCGTCGAAGGACGTTACGGGTATTGAGGGTCGTGGAAATATCATATTGTCGATGGAGCCAGTGACTTTCAAAGTCATCGAATAAGCAAAAATGTAGGTATGCACCCAACCACCCAGCATGTCTCCTAAGGAATAGCTACGAATTTCCACTTCAATATCGTACTGGTGCGTCTCCCGTCACCTATCATCAGATAGGTGCTAGTTTTGGAGCTCAATCAAGAGAATAGGATGTACGGGCTGAGAGATTATGTGTTCGACCGCAACTTTAATTAACGTAATAACAAGAGCTATGCCAAGCTTCCCGACGCTTCAATCAAAATTGTCGAACAAAGCTACAATATAAGCACTGTAGTTTTGGATGGCGGACCGGGCGACCGACTCCGCCCCGGGCCCCACGATTGATATCCACGGCGCTCGAGAACCCATTTTCGTGGACTCATAAAAATCTGCTAGAACAGCCACAAGCTTCCGTGTTTGGTCAATAAGGACCGGACTCCCCTCAATTCTCAGTGTCCCCGCTTGCTCACATATCTCAAAGATTGCCGAGACAGATGCACCCTGCGGGCTTTCCATCCCCTTAAATCGCTCTAGTTCCGGAGGTGTGTCACCAAGCCCCGATGCCGTAGCTGACGCCTCCCAAATTTCACGGCCGACTAGTCGGGATCCCATATGCGTCCATCCTACCAGCATCAGATCGCATGGAAGATCCACTTTTGAATAGAGCATGAAAACACGGAGGGCACTCGCAAACGAAGTCTCCGACAGACCACCGTCTAAGGGGAATGCGATAGCAATAGGCGCAAGCCCTAGATCCTGCCCACGCCGAGTTATATAGGTATTCCCTGCATTGTCTTCCTATTCAACATGATCAGAGTCTGTGATGGCATATATAAAATCCGAAATACTCACAGAGAATGGAAAGGATTGTGACGCGGCGAAGCTCCTTAGTGCTTCTCGGAGAGGTATATTCAGGGGCGTATGCGGGGAGCTGGGTTCTGCATAAGCGTGGTGGAGATTATCGACGGTGACGGTCATATCCATGGCTTCTCGGTATGCCTACTCAGCCAAGCGCTTGACGCGAAGCACGAAAGTTGATATTACTCCCTTATTATATACAAACCTACGTCCCCTAGAAAATGACGAATTAATGGTAGATACTCCACGAAAATAATTATGAGTGAATATTAGCGATGATGTTTTTTGAACTCAACAGCAAATATCCTCCTCAATGCCGTTGATCGCTCCACTGCCAAAAGTAAAGGGGGTATGCAACCGGGAAGATGCCGGCGTGAGACATGATGTGGGGTACCACGCCCAAAGCCGGCCGAGCCTCTGAAGGATATCGGAGCTTACGGGTCTACAATTCGGAACTCCGACCAAGTCAACGCTTCGTACATAGGTAGAAATTAGTAATAACTCTTGGTTGGATTATATATTCGGGTTTTCGAATTCCCAAAGGTCTCCATTACCAGCCATTCTTTTTAGCCAGGTATTCAACAAACACCGCTTCATCATTACCGACAACATGCCGTTATACCACATAGGTAAGAGCATCCTCCTTTCAAGAATAACAGCAATACTAATAGGTATCTCAGTACTAATTAAACTTAAGCCGTCGGTGCCTCAGGAGGTCTTGGACGAATTCTCCAAAAGAGCGAAAGCCATGGTTACAAAAGTTCCCGGTACGTCACAACGATTAGTTTCAACCTTTTCTAACTTCCAACTAATGGTTATGTCTGCAAGGTGTAATAAAGGTTGACGTCAATGGCCCGTTAACAGCCACAAAACATCGTGCTCAAGGTTACGGAATGGGTCTCGTGGCCGTCCTGGAGAAGCCGGAAGATCTTACTGGCTATGCAACCCATCCAGCCCATCTTTAGTAAGTTTAATGTCGATCATCCCAGGCATGTCACCGCGGGGACTGACGAGAAACTGCTCAGTGCTCAGGAGCTCCGCGAGCAGATCTGCGAAGATGTTCTTGCGTATGACATGGAGTTTCCTGGTTGATGTGGTCGTTAAATATAAATGGGACGCTGGAGTGCGAGTTCGGCTTACGCCACTCCGGGGGTTCCGTAGTACATAGATAGATAGAGCACCCATAAAGCTATAGATACATGTACTATTCTATCATATCGAAAAGCACCGTAACTCCGACCGTTTTATGTAATTATTAATGAACCTAAGAGCTCTTCGCAATCATCCCCGCCAAGGCTGCTCCACGATCTAGTTAAGTTATCCGGATTCTACAGATTACCCCTTTATACCCCGCTTCATTAATCTCTCGGAAATCTGACGGCGGGCAGGTCTCGGATGCGTGAGACTTAATCCCGTGTAAATCCCAAGAGGACTCCACCCTTAAGTACTTCCTAGTTAGCCCAGCAACGAACGTAAGCATAAGCTATCGACACGGACTTCATTAAGCTCACGACAACATCTAATATTACGAAAGCAATGGAACGAAATGATGCGAGTCGTAACAACAACCCCCGACCATCGCGAAAGTATGGATTTGCCTGTTCGAATTGCAGGAGGCGCAAAGCTAGATGTAATGGTGGCATGCCGACATGTCAAAAATGTCTCGCTAACAATGAAACCTGTACGTACGATAAGTAAGTGGCTTATGTGGAAGAACGGAAACGGAGTTTGACAATTTCCATAGAGCACCGTCCGTCGCTTATGCCGTCTCGCTGCAGAACCAGCTACAGGCATACAAGAGCAGAATTGAGGAACTGCGGAAAGTCAAAGATGAGGATCGCGATGCTCTCCTAAACGAGCCCATCAGCACGGTGAATCCGAATGAAGGGCGATCCCGTGCATTTAAACCTCCTCCGGAACTCTTCAGCCAGCAAATCGAAAATGCCGCCACAGAAGGCGCGCACGACGCTGCTGAGTTAGCTTCTGTTGGGACTGATGGTCGCGTCTGCTTCTATGGAAAGACCAGTCTGTATCATATAGACCCTAGGAATTTCGAAGAAGATAGTCCTACGGCGAGTCATGATGCCAGCATCGAAGATTACTGCCGTGGCATGGCAAACATGCCCTCAATACTAGAATTGCATGATACGGCCTCGCTCCTGGCAGAGATCCCGCTTGGACTTTTGAACGATCTTCTCGACACATATTGGTGCTACCCGCACCATCTTCATTGCGTGTTATGCAAGGCTCTGTTTTTACGTTAGTATACCTAGTATGTTCCCGGTAGCCTGCTTCGAAAAGGTGGCTGATACCTGGTATAGGGGACCTCTATAATTCAGGGCCATACGTTACCCCTTTTCTGCTATGCGCAGTACTTGCACAGGCAGCTCGATATTCCACGCGGCCAGATGCTACGGAAGTCGGACGCGAATTCGCTACCAAGGCTCTGCAACTACTGCCAAACGACATAGACAAGGGCAGTTCAATTCCCACTCTTCAAGGTTTGCTCATCTTCTCCGCCCGAGAATGCGCCTGCGGTCGGGTCAGCCAGGGGTGGCTGTACTCAGGAATGGCGTTTCGAATGATGCGAGACCTCGGGATAGACGTTTCGCCGAAGAAACTCGGACACTTGGCTAAGCAATTCTCCGAGGAAGACCTTGCATTGCGAAAACTGGTATTCTGGAGTTGTTACACATGGGATAAAGCCATGAGCGTATGCCTCGGCCGGGCGGCGATGGTTCGCTGCTCCGTCGAATTACCCACGCGCGATGCATTGCCGTATTGGCGTGAGGCGGACGAAGAACTGTGGCTGCCGACGACGATACCTACGTCAATCGCGGACGGTCTGGTAGAACAGAAGGCGCTGAGTATTACACGCTTCGTGGCATATTGCGAGCTCTGTACCATCACCGAAAGCATTCTAGACTCGTTGTATTCCCGACCGCACAGCCACCAGCAAGACCACCTTCTAGCGTATCTCGACTCAACTCTACAGAGGTTGCAGTCTTGGGCTGATCGTCTCCCTCCGGAATTATTCATCAAAGAAACCACGACGGCCGTAGTATCTCCCCCTTTACACATTCTGCTTTTAAACCTCACCTACCATGCACTCACAATTCTCCTGTGCCGCCCTTACAGGACAGTACAGCAAAAAGCAAAGGAGAGGTGCACTAAGGCATCGAAAATGGTCGATACCCTGTTCATACTCCACGTCAAGCGTTTTGGCTTCCGCTACGTTACGTACCTACAGACGTATACTCTATTCGTCGCTTGCACGATAAACGTGCTCGACTTCATTGAGAACGAAAACAACCCTGACAGCTCAGACCTAGCTCGAGAAGCGAATGCTAGGCTACACTTTGGACTTGAGATCCTACGGCAGGCAAATAGCACGCCTGCAGCTGCCCGATGCGCTGCAACCATTACCCAGCTATTCCAGCGGCAAAAGGCAGTCAGACAGAACGGGAGGAAAGCCGGACAGGACACAGCTCAGACAATGCCTAACTCTTCCCTGGCGAGTGGGGAGGCCAATCCCAATACCCTAGGAGTATCCATGCCGACGCCGGCTCCTCTCCCAACAATAATTCAGCCCTTACCCACCCTACCACAGTCAATCTCTACGCTCCGCGCAAGAAACCACATAGACTTGATGGCGATGAATCAGACGCAGCCGTACATTCCAGATGTGAGTGTGGGCGCGAGCCAGGCTTTTGAACTTTCCGCTCCGATTGAAACCCCGCTTCGATGGCTGCCGGAAAATGTGCAGGATGACGGGAGTTGGATGTTGATGGCGGATGTGGATTTTAGCGATGACTTTGGGTTCTCCTCGATGACGGAGTTCCCATGAAAGACTCGTGGAAATATTAGCAAGACTGCATAGCATAGCATATAAGAATGCATCGGGAAAAGTATGGAAACTTCATGATTTACATAATGATCTGTTTGTATTGGACGAATATAATGACACATCCCCCTTTCCGTGTCCTTTCCTCTCAAGAATAGGACGAGGGTATTCGGAAACGATCCAACCAAACAAAACCACAAACGAAGCCTCAAAGGGTGAATTCTTTGATTATCAATGACTTAGGGAGTTGGGTATCTCGCGTAGTGCAAAAGAGAAGCGATAACAACCGCCATATACACATGCTACTCCATGAACGTATCCGCCTCGTAACCCGTTTTTATGTGCGCGCTCGCTCGATGCAATTTTTAATCCCGCCCCTTGACCTAGTTACCCCATGACTTTAATGAAAACATTTTTATGTTATGACTTATTATTCCTATTGCCCCTCCCGTCTGGGTCTTCCTCCTCTGCTGATATTTACTCAACCCGGATAATGACTTTCCACCCTAAAGCCCCGGCCTCGCGGATGGCGCAGGATAGACAGCCCCTCCTACGGCGGCTGATTATCGCGTTCCAGCCTCGCTCGGCGCATAGAGCGCGGACGAGGATCTCGAGGTCGGATCCGAACTGCCTTCTGCGTGTTCCCAGGCGCATCTTGGCAGAGGGGCTTGGGCTCGGGGGGTCGATGCGTTGTATCCTGCTACGGGTTGACGCAGCGGTGCTTGGTCGTCGTTCTAGCTCGAGTGAGCTAGAGGTCCGGATTGGCGGCATAATGGGGATGTCGATATCGAATGAGGATGAAAGAGAAGACATGCGGGATAGTGATGGCATGTCTGGAGACGGTGGTGGGACAAAGCCCGTTACACAGTCGATGACTAGAAAGCGCGGGAGCCTGGTTGGCGTGGATGACGAATGGCTACTCGAGCGGTTGTTCAATGTGCCTTTACTTAATAATTCGTCTAATGTTGCGGAGGGTTGATTGATGAGATCCGTTAGGTGGATAGCGGTATAATTGTAAAATCTATGGAGCGGGTGGCCTGGTAGGTGTTGGTAAAGAGTATTACGATGTGGCGAAGGAAAACTTACCTGTGATGCTTGCTGAGCTAGAAGGCTTCCCAATAAAATCATGACCACCGACATCGATTTGTTGGATCGTAGGGCTAGTGGGAGATTTAAAGTACTTGACATAACTGGAAGCAGCACAAGGATGCGCCGTAACGAAATTAACATCATTAGAAAGAGCGAAGTTATGATACTCGTCTCGATCATGCGCATCATGAGACATTGAAAATGTCACAGAAGCAGGATAGGTATGGATTTCAGGATCCTTTTCTTTGCTGGTGTCGGAGAATGGATGAAACCCCTTATCGGCAGTAGGTGTTGTGCTCACACTATCTACTGGAGCATTGAGGTTCAATGACTTGAGCTCTACCCTGATATTTGAGGGTGGCGCATTAGCATATGCATTTTCGTATGGTATAATAAAGTCGGCAGGTAGCACGCTTGAAGGTTCGCCATCGCCAAGAACATCAGATTCTCGCTCGATAGCAGCCTTTCCCCATATTCGAGCTTTCTTTCCTGTCCGAGCGAGATCGGCTGCAAGTGTTAGTAATATAGCATGGGTTGGACTGGGTTCCTAAACTTACCAGGAATGGCATCAGCAGCGACGTTGACCCAACCTTCTTCTAGCCCCCGAGGTATAACGTCGCTTGAAATCCAGCCCATGCACTCTGCGGCACCCTGCCCAGCAGCCAGAACGCGACCGACAATGCAGCTCGTACTCCAAAAGCTCTTCCCGCTATAAACAAAACCGCCGGATAGATTGGCCGTTGGACCAAGCCTCGCCAATACGTTTTCGTCCACTTCAAGCAAAGCCGACATGAGATAGTGCGATAACACCTCACCCGGAAGTATTAAACCCGATATATACGACTTCGAGAACCACCCGGATGCGTGTAAAGCCGCTTCGACCTTCCTTCGCCTAGATGGCTGTCTTCTGTCATGTACGGGTGGTCTATCGCTGGAAAAATAAGAGGAGTGTCTCGCATCGTATGTATGAGGGGGTGTAGTGATAGGCGCGGGTTTACCTAAAGCCATAGCTTTCTCGGATACCTTTGTGGCAGAAAATTGTATGTCCGGCCAGCGCAATTTCCGCGCAAAATGTATCAGCCCGTGAACTTGCCTCTCACTGTACTTGCCTTGAATTGCGTATACATACTCGGATTGGGCGTTATGGCGATGTTGGGTATGGTCCACGTGATATGAGCTATGCATGTGCTCATGCTTGAGGTTCATCTTGCTTGTTAATGAGGAGAGCCAACCTTTTGGCGTAGACGGCTCGGAGTGGTTCACTTGTGATTTTTTGACCGTGACGTTTTCCAGCCATGATCGAGCGAGAATCAGTGACCATTTGACAGAAGTGTTAGCCTCCTTTTCAAATCTGTGTATCTCGGACGACTTGAGGGTTTCGCCTATGCCGTATTCGTCGCCTTCGGTGATAGCGTCTAATCGAATCAGAAGCTCACAGGCCAAGAGAATTTGGAGAAGCAGCCAATATCGCTCTTCACTTCGATCCTGCGCATCATTCCCCTCATTTATGGCAATTCCGTCAAAAATCTCATCGTCTAAGGGGAAGCCCCACAAAATCTGGCCGAGGCGGATTCTCCACTCGATACGAGAGAAATCGACCCAGGCGTTCGGAGCACCCAACACCTTCACCAAGGCGTGAATCTGTACGGCTAAACTGTAGGGATCCTTAGGATCGATTACTCTTGTGGGAGGATGTAGAACTTTGGTGAACAGCTCATTGTAAAGCTCCTGGGATTTCATCTGAGCGCCACTTCGTTCCGCTTGGTACCTCTCCTCATTTTTGATCAGCTGTTCCATAATTGCCGAGTCATCAAGATGCCGCAAGCTGTCCTTAGAGGCAAGAAGTCTCTGGCGCTGCTCTACAATGACATGGCCTTTGGATCCTAGGCTGTCGAATCCGTACTGCTCCTCCTGCAAGGCATCAGCGACAGATATCTCTAAAGCAGCTTGGTATCCGATGGTGCCCTTCTCGAGGCCTTGCATGCTAAGCATGTTTGGTCGTTCTTGGCATCTCGCGTTGAAATGAGGTCGCTTTCTAACCGACGGCGACGTCACGGACATGGGGTCCCGAACTATGATTCGGGGCCCAGCGGTAACACAGCCCCAGGCATCGTCTCCGATTTGAACGTGGTCAGTTAGGTCTCTGATGCCCAACTCGTCGTTCCAAGGAAATGCTACGGATGGATGCGGGGCTCCGGTGCCGTGACCTTGAGACCGAGCAAAAAACTGCGGAGCGCCGGAGAACAACTTCTCAATCTCAACGTCAGTCAGTGCTGCCATGATGCGATTTAACTTCAGCACGGGTTTGCGAGGCCTGCCATCGACTTTGTCGATCGTGCCCGGAGGAGGCGGAGACGGGAGCGGCTTATTCGGGTTAACGGGTGAGCGCGGAGATAAAAGCGGCCTCTCAGAAGACGCCCGGGTACTTGAAACCTGCCGGTACGTAAGGGATGTCAGTTAATGAGCGTGAGGGCTTAAAAGTGACTCGGAAGTCTCTTTAGGGATATTAGACACGTGCAGATGCCCAGAGACCCAAGACAATATTTCCAACCTTTCCACTGGAATAGTTGAGAAACTAAAGGTTCAGAAAAGAAAAAACAACGCATGCAGGGTCTGGGTCTGGCAGTCTGGGGTCTAGTAGGTCGGTAGGTCTGGGTAGAGAGACAAATCAGCTGAGGTCATAAGACGATTTTAAGACGATTTAGGGGTTTCGCATCTTACCTATTCAACTGGGAGCTTTCCCCTCCTCACTGTAAATTATATGTAAATTACCTAAAAGGGAATTGTACCTGTACTAGGGTGATGCTTGGGGGCTGCTGCTAGGGACTCACTCGTGCTGGTTATTGCTGGGATTGCTGGGATTAATGGGTAAGAATGGGGCTTGCTAGGAAGAGGATTGACTCGTGAGCTATGTTGGCAGCTGCCAATTGTCACATTACCAGCAAACAGCAGCAAACAAGAAACTGCTAACCAGGTGACAGGTGCCTGAAAGAGGGTGGGGGAAAGACAGTCAAGTGCTGGTATGAGCGGTAAGGGTTGCTATAAAAGGAAATGTTTTGGAAGTACAGTACCGTGGTTGATGCTGTTGCTGTTGCGTCTTTTGTGCGAGCTTTGGCTTTCTCAGCATGGGTGCTGGATGTACCTGTACTTATATGAGTCCCTGAATCTGGAACTGAACCTTGACCTGAACCTGAACCTAAACCCGTAGCGGCCGCGTTTATTAAAGCTTCTTCTAATAAACCTTCCTCACAATTGTGGCGTCGTGAACGTTTAACTTCTTCATTTTCGCTAAAACCTTTCCCCTTTTGCAATCGATTTCGTGTTCGTGTTTGTTGAGTCTTACGAATCTGCTCTCTTGGCCGACGTATAATATCTCGAATACCGGTACAATTAGATGAGCGGTGCTGCCGGCTGCCATTTCTTTGGTTTCTTGGTTCCTTGGCATCGGTAATGAAGACCAACGTTGATCGCTTAAACAGTGGTGCTAGCGACGGCATCTTGGTGAGGGCGAGGGCGTCGTGGATGCTTTTTCTGCCGTTCAAGGCGTCGAGCGTCACTTCCAACGGCATGCCGCGCGAAAGTTGCATCAATGTTGCAGAATAAGTCTGTCGTGCGTGCTTGCTTGCCTACTACGGTGTTATGAGTGTGCCATGGAGACGATTGCCAAGCCCACAGGTGGAAGTTGAAATTGATGATGAAGCGAAGATATTGGGTTCAAATGATGCTAACAACCAGACAATGTGATCACCTGTGAGACAATATTTCCGAAATACAAGAGATGGTTGATAGGTGTGTCCGACACCTAGTACAGAGAGTCCAGATCGTACAATTATGGACGATCAGGCTAGGCGGCGCAACCTTGGATTAAAAGCAAGTCTACTATTACAGCCTACTTCGAAACATTCGATCTATCTATGTACGTGCCAGATCAGTGGCATCCCTCCGAGTCGTCTTATTAGCGATGCCACGAACCGCCAAGCTGACGGCGCCCAAAGTGCCGGACGTCTTTGATCCATCATGGATCCGAGCCATGGGTGCAAGTACCCATGCAGGCAAGCCTTGATAGTCTTGAATGAGCAAGATAATCAGCCGGTAGGCTGGCTATCCTGCACATCTTGGGCTGTTTCAAGTCATCTTCACAGCTTATAGGTCTTCGGGGGTTGAGTGGGCAGGGAATAATCGCTCTTACGGATTTGGTAGTATGAAATCCCCCGTCGGAATTGTTGGTGCTTCTCTACCCCCAAGACCAATGATATTGTCCTACTCACTCCCTAGCAGTCATGGTATTCCTGTATATGCAATAGCCACACCGACATTAGTTCGCCTTATATACCATCCACGTTTTCTCTAGGGCTCACCCGCAGTTTCAGCCGTAGCTCTTGACGTGGCCCGCGTAAGTGGTCATGTAGATCCACTGACCGGACTTTCAAAGCTCTTCCGCTCTTTGCTACCCGCGCAGCCGTGCGGTCCGTGACTCCATCTCCAAAAACAGGTCACGGAATTGAAACCGGGCTACCTAACTGCATACATAATGCATATTCGCTTACCTGGCTACGAGCTAAATCGGTTGCATACAGAGAGCACAGCTAGCTTTCCCGAGACTTGGCCAAGATTATTGAGATTATTGCGAAAAACGCCTACGAAAGAGATTACTCTAATCTCCGAAAAATGTTATTTACGTGTCTATTGCCTAGATCCTACCCGCGCCGTAGGTCTTGTATCACTAAGCTGAATGTATACACATTTATTCCATAGGTACCCGGTTGATCTTGAAGCTTCTAAGTCGTCTAGGTAAGACCTCGACCCGACGAAGCCGGATACGTCTATTTAATTTACACGGGACGCGCTGACTAAACTCAGCCGAAACACAGCGACTCAACCCATGCTCCGTAGATGGTATCCAAGACAGATTATTTACATGTAGAGCTAAAGTAGGTAACGTTGAAATCCCTAAGCGCTGTTTGATACAACGTTCTAGCCTTATAGTGGTCAACGGCGGGCTCAGTTAGATCCTATACCAACCAACTCATCCATTCAGCCACGCTTCGAGAACGACTCGCTGGATGAACATCCTAACCACAACTGCAGCTATAGTGCGTCTAGCACTCCTTCCTATGCATCCTATATAGGTAGTGCTTACTTCGGTACCGATATTTTTCTAGAATCGCTCGAAGGGTTGAGCGAACCTGACGATCCGTTGTGCCGCACGATGATCACAACCCATCCTGCCTGATCTGAAACAAATGTCGAGCTGGGTCCCGAATCTTACAGCTGAGTATTTCTGAACCGCCGTTATTGGCTCCCCCGTTCCCCCGTCGGACAACACACCGCGCACGTGTAAAGTTCTCCAGCTTGGTAATAGTATCAGGCCAATTGGCATCGAATATTTAGCTGCCGTCAAACTTTTGTTATGCGGTGTTCTTATTACTAGGTAGCTATGTGACCCTCTGATACATCTTCCGGTCATACTCTCACTAGCGTAGCGTCGATAGATCTCAACTCATAGTTACGCAGCCCGATCACAGTGGTATTCACACGCAGTTTTCCAATGCCGTGAGGCCTCATCGATTATATTCCGTGGTTCTGTCCCTCCTGTGAATGGGCCTATACAGTAGCGGCGCATCGGAACGTGTATTATCCGATCAACACCTCATGTCGCATTCTACAAAGAGCGATAGGCGTCGGTGGCTGATCAGGATCTCGATGACGGCAGATGCTCTGTAAGCCATTGCGAAGACGCACGAAATAAACGCAGAATGCGCTCATCCAGGATTACGCAGGCGCCGGGACTTCATCCGAGGATGCGCTAGAAGCCACTCATAAACCCGCCGATGTTGGAAATCGAGACGTGTTTCATCCGCCACAGCCACGCCAGCACATGTGATAATTCTAGCGGTGTCGATAAATAGGATGCGAGATAAGCCCCTGTGACGAAAATCTTAGTGCTGCTAACATCGGATGAATCGCTCGCAGATTTACACCCTAACAACCACAACACACTTGCTGACATCGTGATAAACATGGAAAATACTCCCAAGAGCTGGTTGTAATGGGGTATCTTTGCCGCTGCCATGTGTCCGCTGCCCACTTTTACTCGATTATTCATATATTCTCTACATCAGGAGTATGGGGATTCCATGTATCGGGTTTCATCCCTCTCAATCACAGCTCCCTCCACGTGTGATAGTGTCATCCTCGGCTATATAGCGAGCCGGAGCTAACCAGCTCCCGGGGGCGCGGTAAAAACTCGCCTTACGGCTAATGCTGCGAAATATCTAATATCGAAGGTACTCGGCGGCCTCAGCTTGAGGTTCTTTTGACAACCGCTCTTTGCTGTGGAATGAGTGTTTCTTACCTACCCCTTTAGGGGGAATAAACGTCTTGAGCTGTGGACGCGGATGACTTGTGTTCATTAATGTAATACACATGAATTCGCTAGCATTCAATTCAACCCACTCCAAGCTTAGAAAGAACACCAGGTCACCTATAATATAGGGAGGGAAACATTAATACGGCCGCCGGTGGATTTCTAATCCATAGTAAACGAACAACTTCGCCGATTGTAGATCGCGAAACGGCGCGTGAATGTAGAGGCGAGCTCCAACGCTACCACCACTACATCATAATCCGTTCCTTTCGCCCGGCGGTAAACGGTCGCGCCATGAACGTAACGATAGCGAGTCTTGAAGGAGCGTTGGAATGCTCAAACCGGGGACTATCGTGGTGAAAACGTGATCTATCTCCATCCCAAAACGTAGACTCGGGACACGCTAGGGACAACGGAAGCATGCCGCTTCCTTTGGGCTTCCTCGCTGTTTCGACCGATAAATGCCCAACAGGGCTATAGATTCCATTACAGGTTCGAATCACTTAAAGAATGGGACTCTGCTGTCGCAGTATCTGCTTCGCTATACTTCAGACAGCATGACGACTCTAGTGCTTATGGTGTAGTATATCAGCTCAGAACTAGTCCCCATACAAGACTGTGCATTCCTGACTTCGATGGGCCTATAATCGTATCCGATATAGATACGCCATACTGCTCTTTCCAACTATTACGCTAATCCACAACACCTTGGGATTGGCCATGGATGTGATGGTGTTTACAACACGCCGTAGTATGAAACGCTGCATATAGAGGCCAAGAGTAGACTGGGACATAGCGCACGACTCTTAATTGCTTCTAAGGATGAGATAGTCAGCAGACGACGATCCAGAACGGTCTTCAATGGAGGGCATTTTAGAACAAACGGGCGTTGACGTTAGGGCAAGGAGATGGCTTTAGCGTAGCTTTAGACACCTAACTAACCTACATGTGTCCAAACGTCTATGCAGTCAGCACTTCGATAGACCCAACTATGTGACAGCACCAACTTCCGACAATGTCCACGCACCTAGGCAGTTCCCTGCTGTGTAGCCAGGCCCCTGGGTTACGGTCATCAATTCCACCCCAAGTATTTCAACGTAACAAATCAATCCCTCCGGCAATCTTGGGTATAATGCCATCCTAAACGCCACCTAACGCCATGTATGCCAGCTTCAGTACGAACCAAAAACTACCGGACTCGATGAAATGGAGGAGTAAAATGACGACCTATTATACCGGCGGTGTATCGTGGACCACAACCAGTAGGTACTTGGCTTCGGGGACGATGACAAGCTCTTGCTTCTTTGTGCGCAATCGCAACAGCTTCAATTCATCCTGTCCCAACCGATTAGCCCCTTATCCATAGATGTAGACACCAAAGATACGCACCTCAGCATCAATCTCGTCGACCAAGCTCCCGGCAGTGCTCAGGAAGCTCCATACCATGCTAGCGAGCTCCTGCGCGGCCTGGGTCTCGTTGTCGGTATTCGCGTTGACATCGGTCGAGAAGGATCCGCCCGTAGGACTCGGCAGCGAGGCTTTAGTATTAGTAGAGCGCGCCGGTCGGATCGCGGAGATCTGTCCGTTCGTCTTGAGCACGGCGCCGTTGGTCCGGTCGAGCATGAGCCAGGCTTTGACGCCGGGTTTCTTGGAGAGCCGGTGTAGCGCTTCCTCTGTAGATTCCGGAACGACTGTAGGCTATGTGCATCTTTAGTTAGACATAATGTGTAGGTTTAGGGGGTAATGCTTCTTACCAGTGCCTTCTCTGCCATCTTCGCCTGGCTAACACTAGAATGCGTCTCTCGTATAAACCGTCAAGAGGAATCGCCTTTAAATACAGAGCTTGGATGCCAGCGCAACTCTTTGTTTTAGTGTTTTAGTACCCGATAGTTAAATTAATTCCCCGTCAATGATGTAGCTTAGCACTTGAGGTAGCTTGAGCCACTTATGCCAGACAACTAAGCCACAATAGCCAATCGATAAGATAAAGGCGCCACACAGTGATAAGTGGAATTGTGCCGCCAATCTCCGCCAAAAAGTCCATCGCATCGCCAAATGAGGGAACATAGAATGACACGGCGAATTAGCTAGCTGACCTCCTACGCCGAACTTCCCTCGTCCCAATGATCGAGTCAAGATGGGTTCCAGCGCTAAGAAGAAGAAGGAAAAGAAGAAGGACTTCCAGAAGCCCAAGCTGAAAGTAGGCAAGGCAAAGCCGAAGGCTTCTAACTTCACAGATACGAGCTTTAAATCAAAAGGTACAATAGCTCTTATTTACCGTCCCGTTGTCGCTATTGCCAGATGATTTACTAAACCCCCATAGCTATTGTCTTGCAACAACAACTAGCCGAAAATGCGCCGAACCCCATTGAGCGATTCAAGTACAATCTCTCCCTCACAAGCTCCCGCGCAGACACCCAACGTCGAGATGCGTTGTCGTACCTCGCGGGTCAGCTATCGACAAATCCGCCAACGAATCCAGTCGGCACGTCTACGCTACTGCAGAAGATCTTACCGATGATGTCGGACTCCTCCGGACCCGTGCGCAGCCAGCTACTAAAGCTGTTGCGAAGCTTGCCCGCCGATGAAGTCCGACCCCACGTCGAGAAGATCATGCTCTATATCCGAGGGACAATGACGAACATCTCGCAAGAGGTCAAGGACGACGGGCTCAACTACATGGAGTGGCTGCTCGACGTCGCCGGGGAAGACGTCGTCTCCAGCGCCGGCTGCTGGGTCAAGCCGCTTCGAGACTTCATGTCCGTGCTGGGTTGGGCCGTCAAGGCCACCCCGACCACTACGACGAAGAGCGGGTGGACCTCGGCCCCTAGAACGACCTTCGGGGCCAAGAAATACGGTCAATCCTTCCCACGGCAAATGCTAGTGCTGGCCAAGTTTCTTGAAATGGGCTTCAAGCCTGGAATGCCCACGCCCTGGACCCCGGGGGATTGGTTCGGCAACATCAGTCGTGTGCCGCGGACGCCGGACCCGTTCGGGTATCTGGGTCTGTTTAAGCCCCCGCGGGACGAAGATGGTGAGATCTACCGCAACCGCGAGGATAGGCAGGATATCTTCCAGAAGCGATTTAGAGCAGCTGTTGAGGCTGGTGTGGATATGGCGAAGAAGGAAGGGGGGACCGCTGGGAGAGCGGCGGCAACGCTTGACCAGGTGTTGAAGGATGGTATGAGTGACTACGAGAGAACGTTGCAGCTTGATGATGATGAGCATCTCTGGAATGGTTATATCATATAGATCTATCTCAAGAGCCTTCGAATGCGCAAATACCATAAATACGATTTATAATCAGCAACCTGTCAACTGTCTTACGATACGATGTGGCTGTGAATGTACCTAAAAACTCCACCAAACTAGAAATTTAGTTCTAGACTTTGAGTGCACATATAATTTATCCTCCCCCTATCCTTGCTCTTCGGTCACCATTCTCCTCTGCATTACCAACACACTAATATCCACCGGGCTATGGTGTCTTATTAAAATCTCAGAATCGATAGTCATAGGTAAAGATCTTTAGGGATTTAGCCCCTTTACACCAAAATGATAAGAGCTCGGCCCTTATCGCTATATTAAGGGATATCGCCAAAAGACAAAAAATCGCTTGTCATATAAAGGGGGAAAAGGATCATGAAATAACAGCATTTACTATGTCAAATTTGATTTGCATGGCAATATATCCTACAGATGCTGGTTCTAGCTGATGATATTTAGATCATACAACCGGGTGGTTAACTGTAGGGTTCATTTTCTAACATGACGTGCTTGATGCTGTTCTATCCCCAACCGCTTGCAAAATAGATACATAGAACTACCTAGTATACACAGATGGTATAAGTACATTCTCGTTGAACTCTACCGCATTATAATATACCAATTACACACCCTCCAAGGCCTTTACGTCGCTGATACAAGTAGTAGAGGATTAAGGAGGACAGCCTAGTGTGATGTATTAATCCATCGGGCTTCGAGACGTACACGCATACAATAAAAGATATCTTACCTCTAGACAACCTTGGCGAAAGTCATTAGTTGATAGTCGTCTAAAGTGTTACTCATATTCTTAGTAAACAGTGAGAAGTCAGTGCCAACCATCTATCATTTACTTGTGGATGGTTGCCTCTATCCATACAGCCCCTCTGCTCGAAAATATGAGTATTCTCAGGTAGGAGGGAAGGACTCGGTACGAATTTTTCGATTACCAGAGGGCCGGAACAAAGGGGCCCTCTAAATGCGTACGTTCAGCAATCGAATATACGCGTATATAGAGTATTTCCAAATATCACACTACGTTTGGGTATAGTATCACCTGGCTCCAGGGGCACCTGAACTAAATTTCTTAGTGGGCTGCTTCTTTCATTAAGGATAGGAAAGCATGTAACTACCTAGTACAATGGAAGATGTCCATGAATGTATAGACATGTACGCATAACCGCCACGATTGACTACATATGCGGGTATATTTGTTAAGTGTGTTGTCTTTAGCTCTACGATGCAAGCAACAATGAAGACTCAATCTTAAGGCAAGTACTTGAATGTGTGTTTGTGATGTGTACAGACCCGTGTATTGGTACCCATACCGGGTTGCTTACGGGGGTAATTTTTAAGTACTCGAATAAAAGAAGGCATCGTCGAGTTGCTATGCGTTTAAAGGGGGGAGCATGACGCTTTCCCTTTCACCCAGGTACTTGACCTAGCAACTGCCGCGTTTGCCCAAGTAGATGTAGCTTCCAAGCACGGGGATAATACACATCACTACTTCCCCATGTATCCTAGAATCAGTACGTTCACTGTTGCTTGTTTCCCTCCTTCCGCGTTTCCCTGATGATGTGATCCTGCCCAGGTGCTCATCAATTCTAAATCAACCTGAGGTGCTAGGTATTTACTATTTAATATTTAACACCACACTTCCCATCCACTGCTTCCTCTCCCTCCTACTCTTGATCTCTCAACAAGATCAACCTGTTCTTCGATCAGAACGGAAAACTGTTTTGAAGAACACCTATTTGTCCTTTGGCAAGAACTTTTCTTGCAATACAAGGTAAGCAAGCATCACTTGCATCTTCACCCCTCTCATTAAACACACAAGACTGCAGCTTGGCCTTCAACACTCCTGCGCATCTATCGCGTTGTTCCCCTTTAGGCTTCGACGGTAAGGTATTCATCGCCTATTTACTTCACCAACTCCCCTCTCCATCTTCATTCTCTTCTCTACTGTGACGTCCTTTGGCGACCCTTCGCAAACCCTCCATACCATCACAGGCATTACGTTACACTTCTACATCTCCCTGTGGCAACACTCATCTTCCTGTCTACCCCAATAACACCATTGCTAATCCTTCCTGACCATCAGTAGGTACGTAAACTTGTCAATAACGGAACGTACCTTCTTAGCACTACCCATATCAATCTATCAAATCTTTGCGAAGATGTTCTTCCCTCTTGACACGTAACTTCGCCCACCGGTCTAGCTCTAGCTAACTTAACCTCACCTAGGGACTTGCATCAGAGTGCTTGACAATCACAGCAGCCTGTGTTCTCGCGGTTTGATACTACTCGTAAGTACCTTTCATACGTAGCCTATCTTTCCCACAGCCACCCGACCGCAGCAATCGCCTCCTATATTTCATACACCTCGAGCGCAATGTCCCATCCTATCCTAGTCTACACAAACCTCCCCGCGAAACGATTTACTTATTATCAATAACCCTTGAGGTTTGATATTCTTCCTATCCAAAGAGACTAAAATCTACCACATCGCAACTCCTTCGTTCTCTATCTAACTCTAGGCGTATAGTCTCGAGATAACTCAAGATAATCCTTGCGAATACATTGGTCAAGATGACTGAGCCCTGGAACGTTTCGGGCATGCAGGGCGCTCTCCCTGAGCAGCCCCAGCAATCCAACCCAGTTTCGGCACCCGGACAACCTCAGGCTTCCGAGGCCTGGGGAAAGATTGTTCCTTACGACTACACTGAGAGCGATGCCGAACGCGTCTGGGGTAGCCATGCTACCGTCTACAAGTACGATGGCACTGAGGGTGATGTTGGCCCCGAGCACCCTGAGCTGGAGAACCAGCTTTTCGGACCCCCTGAACAGCGATTTGGAGCTGGTGTTGACTTCTCTAAGTAAGTTTCCTTCTATTGGCACGGCATGATACCCTGCTGACTTCCCTAGGATCGCGGAGATTAAGGTTCTCCAGGAAGGTGATGCGCGAATCAAGTCCATCGACACCTTCGAGGAGGCCGGCCTTCATCCCGCCATGCTAAAGAACCTTCAGCTGGCTGGCTACAAGACGCCGACCCCGATTCAGAAGTACTGTTTCCCGGGTATCGCAATGGGACGTGATCTGATCGGTATCGCCCAGACCGGTAAGTGGTTTCCTACCATTAATTATCAACATCTCTATCTCTTGCTAATAACCCTCTTTTCAAGGCTCTGGCAAGACTGCCGCGTATATCGTTCCTATTATCAACAAACTCATGGGTAAGATTGCGGCTCTGGCTGGCCCTCGTCCGAACGAAGCAGTCGGTTACGTACGAGCTGAGCCGTTGGTCTTGGTGGTTGTACCGACCCGAGAGTTGGCCATCCAGATCTTCAACGTGGCGCGCAAGTTCTGCTATCGCACTATGCTACGTCCTTGCGCTATTTATGGTGGTGGACCTGTGGGCGCCCAGCGTGAGCAGATTATGCAGGGCTGCGATATCCTCATCAGCACTCCCGGTCGCATCTGCGATTTCTTGAAGAAGAACGGCATCCTAAGTCTTCACCGACTTCGATACATGGTAATCGATGAGGCCGATGAGATGCTTATGGATGACTGGAACGAGGAAATCGACCAGATCATGGGATGTGGAGGTAAGCTCGCGCGTTCTGAAGTGGTCTACGGGTATCTAATTCATACAATAGGAGAATCGGGACAGATCAACTACATGCTCTTCTCCGCGACATTCCCCGCATCTGTTCGCAAGCTTGCAAAGGACCACCTCGCCATGGACCATCTGCGTATCTCTGTGGGTCGAATCGGAAGTTCACATGCGAACATCATTCAAGATGTTATCTACGTGGCTCCGGAGTTGAAGCGAAATGCGCTTATTGACACTCTTGAGGAGATGGCCCACAACGATCCTGGTCGAACCATTATCTTCGTGAACAGCAAGCGTATGGCAGATGAAGTGGACGATTTCCTTTTCCATAAAGGATACCCCAGCACTTCTCTCCATTCCGACCGTACCCAACGTGAGAGAGAAGATGCTATGCGCGCGTTCCGTTCCGGCCAGATGTGTATTTTGGTCGCTACTGGTGTTTCGGCCCGTGGCATCGACGTGCACCACGTCAAGCTTGTGATCAATTACGATCTTCCCGATGTGGGCTATGGTGGCATCTTGGAGTACACTCATCGTATTGGTATGTCCTCTATACAGTATAGAGAGAAGCAAATTATTGACTCACGCATTCTTAGGTCGAACTGGTCGCATGGGACACAAGGGCATTGCAAAGTCCTTTTACAATGAGGATCGAGACTCGGGTCTTGCAGTTGACTTAACCAAGCTCCTTATGGAGACTAAGCAACCCGTTCCGGACTTCCTTCAGCAGTACATCCCTGAAGGTGCCGATCTCGAGAACTTTAAGATCGAGGACGATGCGAGCGAGAACGGCGACGGGGGTGGCGCAGACGTAAACGATAGTGCCTGGGGTGCCGATGCCGGTGCCGGTGCCGGTGATGACAACGCAGGTAGCACGACCGCCTGGGGCGCCGGCAGCAAGTCCGGAGGAGACACTGGCGATGACGCTAACGGACACTCCGGCGGACACTCTGGCGGAAACTCTGGAGGAGACTTTGGAGGAGGCTTTGGAGGAGGCCTCGACGCCGACGCCCCGGAGTGGTAATGGGTATTTCCGATTCCCTCCTCCTGCCTCGCTGTTTGCCGAGCTCTGCCGGGTTGGTCTATACTCTCCGCGAGGATTATCTGGCCACCACATCTGATTTCTATTTTACGTATTGTCGATGTTGACGGGGCTGTCTGATCATGGATCCCTGATGGTTCATAATAATCAATAATGACACATCGAGATTGGCCACATAGTGGAAACACGCGTTTCTAGGTAGATACCCCAAGATAGGAACATCGACAATACAAACTCGTTTTCTGAACCCTTCTAGTTCTCCTTGAAGTAGTAGTGCTGTGATTTCTTCCTACATGCCTTCAAGGTAAGTATTTTGAACCCCACAGTGTCGTGAGTGTAGAAACCACGATATTAAAACGCTTTCGTACGTATTTACCTTTTGTAAGTGTCTCGCGCTGGACCACAAATACTAGGGAGAAAGTGCATCGCGCACCTCACCATATCTAAGGGTCTTTTCTCTCTGAATACCCCTATTCCCAAGGGTCGAGCACCCTTACATAAGGTTAACCCCTCTACGCAGGGAACGGGGTCTAGCACTTGTTTACAGACTGATGTATCGCTTGGATCACGCCTATCTATCATCTACTTAGCTGCTTGAGTTCGTCCAAGACGGAAAAGTAGGCAAATGATATACCTGTATCTACTATGGCACAAGAGAGAGACTCTACTATGATTGTAGATGGTGCTGTATATTACTCTTGTACCTTATCCTTGCCGTCGCCGGCTTCATGCATCTGTAGGATTACCTAAACACACACCTGGATATATATCTCCTTACGACCTCCCACTACTTTGTAACAAGCTGTATATACTCACGCCCCCCTGGACGTTGAAAATATCCTCATACTGGGTACATGTATTCGCGGTCATATGACACGATATGCTAGTAAATCTGGCACACACACAGCTATCTACGGGGAATAATCATGGCATAGTACTAATATAGTATATATTGCATGTATTTTCAACCGTAAGTTGTATGATAGCTAATCCTAGCAAAGAATAGGGGGTATGAGTGGATCGTGAAGTAGAGTATGGTTACCGATATATCGACAGCCAGCCACCCATGTACATATGCTATGAGTCACACCTTGTCAAAAACTGGAAGGGCGTTCGATCTAGTAAGTACACAAACATGTCCACTTCGTCGTGGTGCCGAAGATGGGCGGGGTGGATGCTGGTTCGTTCGAAGTCCCGAGACGACGCGGAGTTTCATAGGACGTCAGCCCGTGTATCTCTTGTGGACTTATAAATCAAACGCCTAATCCTGGCTACCATATCAAACCGTATGCGACGTCAGTATTAATATTAGCGAAGCTATTCCTGTTGGATGTTATCTGTAAATCAGAGTACCGGTCATCCGCCTGGCCGTGAGCCAACCCCCTAGTTACGGGGTGACACCAACTCGACATACGGAGTACGTGCCAACGGCGATATCATGAACAATAATGACACCATTTCAAGTCATAAAATTCTACTTGTTTGCTAGGCGGTGGCTAGGCGGGGAGGATGTAGGTAGGTAGGGATATAGGTAGATAGATGGACTCGGTATGACTAAGACGGGGAAGGGAGGAGTAGGAGGAGTTGGTGGTGGTGGGCGCGGGATAGGCAGCCACAGACAGATCCCGATGAGGTGGATTGCCGTAAGGAGAGAGGGAGTAGGCAGGTAGGCGAGGTCCCACTCACACTTGACCAACTCCCACCGCGTTCGCGACGAGGATGTTGGCTTCTTCCAGGGCTAGTATTCCGGCTGAGGTTCGCTATAGACTTAGTCGTCCTAGCTACGGTATAACAGACGACTTGAGAAGGGCGCTGAGTTGATATCTACGGCGCTGACACAAACGATTGATTCACCTGGTACACATACACGGAGTGATTCTGTCCTTAGATTGATAAGATGGCCAAGGGAAGCGACACGATGATAGACGTAGTGTATCCTGCCGTGTTTATCCCCGACCACACGGCTACCCGCACAGCTAGATCTCCACCAACAGTACAGAAAATACAAATAATTTCTAAAGCACAACTCCTCCCGTTTGGGGCGTCGCGTGCCCATACCTAAAACATGATCTAAGCTGGGACCTACTATGAAACCTGGGTCTGAGCGACTGACTGACTGACTCATCGACGGGATCCCGGCCGGGATTCGAGTCCTTTCTATCGCTCCATCGAGAAGCCTGTACGCCGTGACACACCCGCTCAGCATAGTACATAGCTAGGTACGCTACCGGGTGCGACATGCAGCCCTCCTATCCAATGTATTTGATCGATCTAATCTGCTAGTACTACCATGCGCAGTCCCGTATGACGTCGCTTCCCGCTTGCTCATGGGTACTGTCCATGCAAACAATACTAGCGGTCTGCTACCTACCTAGGTAACTCTGTGCTGGCTACGTAGATTCTCGTGGTGTAAGGAGATGTGGAATAGAAGCTTGTTGCCCCGTAGTGAGTGTATGTAGGTAGGTGCCACTTACCTAGATACCTACCTATATCCCGGGGCACGCCTATGTATAATTGAGTGCAGTAGTGCTAAAGCTATCTAACAGGCCGTTGGATGGCAACTAGCCCTCGTCCCAAGTATGACCTAGAAGTAATGGTAGCGAATAGTAACGCCGTAGGCAGCGCATGTACACGACATGGCCTCCATCCCCCCATCCATCCATCCATCTAGTCCGCACTCCCGCAGGAGCCGGACGTTCTGTTACAACCTCGGGTACCCCTACCTTGGTATGGTATCTACTTGCCAACGACAACACAACAATACCAAAAGGAGAAAGAAAGAGAAGAGGGGCACGAAACAAGACAACTTACACTATGCAGGCAGCACTACGGGGGCCCGGTCATGAGGTCTTCTTCGTACCCAGCGTGAAGACGAACAGCGCACAAGAGCGCGTGTCATTCACGGGAGGGAGGAAAGCGAAATAGGTACCTATTAGCTGGTAATCAGAGTGGGACTTGAACCAAGACGGAGACATCATATCGAAGAACAGGCCGGGCTGTGGTTGGCTGAGAGGGGCGCTTGGCGCTTGGGCTGTTGCCTGAAATGGTAATTAGTAGTCTCTGGTTGGGGGACGGCGATTGGAGGGCGTTGGTTGGTTCGGTAACTAAACTTATTATTAACAACTAAAAGAGGGCGGGTTCCAGCTCTGGCTCCTTTTTTTTTCTGATTTCTTGATGGCGATGACTCACCGGCGATCCACTGCCGCCAACCTTTTGCTCATTCATTTAATCAATCAACTCAGCTGCCTCACATCAGCAAACAGGGGGGGATGGGGGAAAAAAAGAGGTGAAGACAAATCTTGATTCGGTACCTGTTGTCAATAACAAACGTTTGGCCATCGTGTGACGGATGAGCGGGATGGGGATTAAAAAATGATATCGTCAATAATTTTGATCCACACTTCAAGTCTGGTCAGTACGGCGTCTCACGAGACGTAGACAAACTGCACTCAACAGGATCATGAAGAAAGCTTTCCCAGCTCGAAGCTTATTTCAAAATTTCAATACTATCTGTGTTGGTTGTGTTCTCTCAAAGCTCTCTAGTAGAACTGATGATTTTCTCTTGTGTGTTCGGTGCCCGTTCGATAATCGATCGTGCAACACCTTTTCAGGCCAGATAGATATAAAAATCATAACTGTCTTCTGTGTGCTTTTTCTCGTAGTAGCTACCAAATGTCGAAGGACAAAGGGCGCCCGCTTTTCGACGGTTGCCAGATATCGTTCGGCGGAGTTCGCGTGTACGATTTGTCGGTGGTCATACAAACCAAGCAAAGACATAAACTTCAACATATATGCGGTCGGCTCGAGTGGTCGCACATTGTGCTAGCCTTGCCTTGGTACTCGAGTCGCCTTTCTTGCCGCCGTTGCTGCTGCTGCTGCCACTGCCTGACCATTATTGTTCTTAAACAACTATGATTACCACCGGAACACCATTACAAACAATAAAACACCTCCTTGTTCACTCGTACACAAGTAACTACCCACCTACTAACCCCGAAATGCTGTGATCCTGGAAATGCATGCGTCGAGAAAATGAGCTTTTTGCCCGTACCTTGACCATCGTTGGCTGCTCTATAAACTATGTGACTTTCAAATATGGTATCAGTAACCGTCGAGCCCCTTCCGGTGTAGAACAAAGGAAATAGTTGAATATTGTCACAAGGGTTTTGGATCGTGGATTTCGTAGTAGTAGCGCGTAGCTCTAATTTAGGATACCTTCCCACATCCCGGGTCCTCCGGGGCCACCAACTGCTGGGTGAATAGTGGGAATGGCGTATGGCCGGACGTCAGAAGAGCAGCAAAATCGTTTCCGGCCGCCATTTGATTGGACGGGTGTCTGTTGATTTCC
The DNA here is from genome assembly GCA_902825475.1 of Hypomontagnella monticulosa. Classification (NCBI taxonomy): domain Eukaryota; kingdom Fungi; phylum Ascomycota; class Sordariomycetes; order Xylariales; family Hypoxylaceae; genus Hypomontagnella; species Hypomontagnella monticulosa. The sequence goes on from CADEBF010000007.1 coordinate 2,847,286, forward strand.
TACTTCGACAGATGTGTGGCCGCGGATCGAGGCATCGGATTGTTCCCTTTCCGCAATGCTGTAATACTGAGTACTCAACATTTCGCGAACGTTCTCCTGAAGGGAGTTATCAATCGACGAGGGCCGGCTACGCTTTGCCCTGGTGGACATACGAGGCTGGGCGTTCGTTCGGTAGCTGTGAAGCTCTTGCAGGGCGCGAGCTGCGTTTGCGGCGTCGTCCATTTCGCATCCTCTTGCCAATGGAGTTTCCAGAGACATTTGTACCAAATCCTTAGCAACCGTGCCGGTATAGGATTCAGGAGAGGATGTAATGCAATTCTCTTCGTAGTCTTCTGGTACCGAGGCGATGATGGGCCTCGCGCTATACCTCTCACTGCATAGCTTCGCGTATCGGCATCGCGCCTGAACATCCAGTTTGGCGGACGGCGCGCTGACCAACGACGAAGCTGATGAGATCGAGGAGGAGCGAGATGTGCGTGACGAATCAGATATCATCGATTCCGGCGAAGACGCAGTAGAAATAGAATTGGCAAGTGAAGAACGACGTGTTGAAACGTAGCTGAGAGGTGATGAGCTGAGAGACCCAGGCCATCGGTCCAGGTTCTGCGTAGCAGACACATTTGCAGCTTGAGCCATGGCGAAACCCATCGAGCCCTTACCTCCAAGAAGACAAGTAGCAGCGCTCGCAGCGGGTGTGCTAAATCCAACGGATTGCGGCGTGAGGCGTGGAGTAGGAAGTAGACCTAGAGCTGGGGCAAGGCGACCCGGAGTATGTACAGTGGCCGGCGCAGGTTCCATAACAAAAGGTACACTGAAAATTTTAGGCGTGGATAGATCGGTAGAATAATCTGGTCTCTCTGCCTGTGGAGAAAGTCCAGAAAAGTGCGGAACTGGTGTGGTGTCCCTAATTTTCGTTGCCGAAGGGCTCAACGGGATGAGATCTTCGATGTTGTCCAACTCTGGGTTGAGCTTAAGAATTAAGTTCCTCCAATCCAAATTTTGCTGTTCTGATATCTGAGAGCAAACGGAGCCAGAAGACGGAGGTTGCGATGGCGTGTACTTCAAAACGATTTCGGTCCATCGCTTGAAAACATCGTCGGTGATGTGGAGTTTCCAATTCACGGCAACGAGAAATGCCATCTCGTTTTGGTTGATTTCCTGCGTCGCAAGCCCGGAGATCTTACTCCAGGCTCGCGCCGAGTAATTTCTGTCCTGCAAATACTTGGAAGCGAGAATCAAAGCTGCCAAAAACATCCGCCGTCCACATTGGAGAACCCGACTGGCATGGATGTCGTCGGGTTGCTCCATAGTAAAATCATGGTTTGGAACGTGCGGTTTAACTAGTATCAGGTAATAAAGAGCAACTTGCAAAGTAGAATAGCTCGTACGAGATCGACGCAGCGTTTCTTGAATGAAAGTGCGCAGAGGTAGTACGGCCTTGTGACCTAATTCCTGCCTATGGAAGACGGATGACAAAGGCCATATGGCTTCCACAATCTGGGTCGACGAATCTAGAGGGGTGTTGAGCTCGCGTATATGGGTTAGGGGGTTACATCGTTACTGCTTACCAACGAGGCTGTCGACAAAGTTGACTTTGCGATCGCTTTGGCGAACCAGAGACGGAGGACATCCGGTCCTAGTTGTTGTACTGCTATTGGTGCGTCGCGGGTTTTGCCGAAGTTCTTGTGGAACCTCAGACTGTTGCGCCTGTGCTGACCAACAAGCGCTTGATGCTATCTGGTTGCATTGGGAGGGTGGTAATCGCCGAGAGCTAATGTAAGAGTCGCATTGCTCTAACAAATCAGACGGCGCGCATACGGAGACGGAAGTATCGTCGGAGGATTGAGAAGACGTCTCAGACCAAACCGAGGCTGAGGATGAAGACGCCGAAGAGGCAATTGAAGAGTTATATGGTCCATTTTGGGAGGTGATGAAATCCAGCGAACATGGTTCGCTGCACATCATCTTGATAAGAGCGGGAGGTTGAAATCTTAAGCGACTATACCTCCAGTCGCCTGTCAAGCAGAGTTAACCGATTAGATCGTTATACCAAGGGTAGATCGTGAAATCTTTATCGAGTAAGACGCTTCACAACAGCATTCGTGGCTATTGTAAAGCTACGGAAGAATCGAAAGATAGAGGTGGCTTCTAGACACAGGTGCTAGTTGCCGAGGTTTCACGAAAGATCAAACCGGAGGACAGAGCAGGACAGACGACTGGAGTGGAGGAGATTGATATCGCAAACTGCATTGTGTGGTTATTTGTTTCTACTAAGGAAACAAAAGATTAGGGGGGTATGGTGACGGTAGTCGCACCAGCTAGATCTGCATCGAGCTGGGCTTCTACCTTACCAAGTGGTTACGGGTAACGAGAAAAATAGAAGGAGTTATGAAGTCTCGGGTTGGAGCGGCTCACGGGCACGCGGCTCGTCGGAGGTCACGACTTGCAAATCGATAATCGGAGTCGACGCGATTCGAGAAGGCGGAAGGCTGAGCAACGGATGGGATTGGTTGGGGGTATCAGTCTAGTCTTCGTTGACTGCGGGCGGGAGAGATCGATTATGCAAGGTACGGATTGCCAACCACTAATCTATTACCGGAAGACGCATATGCGGCTGGTAGTATAAGACAAGTCGGTGAAGACGAGGAAGGACTCGAAGTCTTTTAAGATAGATGAGGTTATACCTGAGGCGAACAGGCGACAACTTTGAACTATGAGTAAAGACGGGGAGGGCCTAGGTTGATGAGTCGCGTGTTCGACGGCCAAGGGTAGTCAAGACCAGAAGTTATGAAGGCGAGGGTGGCAGGGTGCGGTTTAGTCTAAGTGGCCTTTGGGTACCTATTGATGACTCTTTTGCTAGTGTGAGGTGGCGAAGACACTCCGATCATTACCGCTGTGTGGGCTGTTTGTACAGGGTGGTCTTTGCTGAACCTTCTAGGGGGTGGTAGGTGCTGAAAGAAGACCCAGAGCGGCGGATGGATAGGATGGGCTTGGGCTTGGAACTGGAACTCTTGGGCTTTGGGTGGCTAAACCGTGCTGGCCGGCTTATCAGGGGCCGACTAATATTAGACCGTATAACTGGGGATCCGGGTGACTCCCAACCTTGAACTAGCACGTTGCAAGGAAAAATGACGGTCACACGCGTGGAAGCCTGGGAATGGGTCCAGATTCCACAGGAGTGGCGATTAACCGAAAAAACAAAGGGTTGAGAGGAGAGTATGGGAATAGTAATAAGAATGAATAAAAAACGAGTATAATTAGGTAGACACTGATGATGAGTCGAGAGACGCAAACAGTGTTCCTTTGAGTAATCCCGGGTTTTGGCGCCTGAGCAGTTTTAGAATGAGAGAGGAATAAGAGTAATAAGAGTAATGGCCGAAGGACTGTTAGCTGTCATTGGAACACCAGGGTCGTTTATATGACTCGTTTCGTTGAAGACCTTTTTTTATATTATTCTCTGATGAGTTTTGATGAAATCGACTTTTGTTGTTGTTGGTTTTTTTTACTCTTCCTTAAATTCGGGTCATGAGAGAACAAGTCAATGCCACTGTAGACCGAGTGAGAGGATGAGTATGAGAGAGAGGAGTGAGAGGCACACTGAGATGAGTGGCTGAAAGTTATAAGGGGACAGGTATTGAAAGTGAGTTGAGTGGAAATAACGGTAACAATAATAATAAAAGCTATGCGCTGAGTATCGCTCTCTTCAATCAATACTGAGCAGACTTTCAAAAAGTCGCCTTATCGTGGTCTAGATATTGTAATCGAACATTGCGGCGGCTTTGTTCGATGGAGGAGAGAGAAACGGGAGAGGACAGCCGACGCTTGGGGCACTGAGGAGTTTTGAATAGAAACAGACACAGAATGCAGCGCGCTGGGGGGTGGAGGGTACAGGCTGGTACTAGGTATCTTAGGATAACTTCTATGTAAACTGGTACATTCAACGCTGTCGAGGATGGGGAAAATTCAACGACAAGCAATGAGCGACCAGTCCAAATTAGAAGAGAAGACCACCCTGCAACCTAGTTTGACCACTCAGGACAGCGCTGACTTTGGAGCCAGCCAAAATAGGGATTAAACTGGGGCTTTGATGTAAGGCCTTGTAAAGCCATGCATATTGGTAGAGGGGCTTTGGAAAATGTCAAATTGTTATTGGTCAATAACGATAAGTTGGAGTAGCGATGAGCCATACAGTGACGAGGCTGGGGGTGTTTCGAAAGATACCCTACCATGCAAAGGTGTACATCTACGAATCCTCTCACTCGATAAGGAATAGTGAGCATCAAAAGGTGCCTTCTAATTGGTATATTAAGCAGCATAGTGGGTAGCGACAGACTCAATCAAACCCCTGTCCCGTATGCCTTAGTATCTAAGAATCTTTTCTAATAGAGTTTAGCGTAATGCAAGATGGTCTTAGTTTCTTGCAGCTAATCCACTGCTACCGATGCCAAGTGCCAGTAAACTTGAAAGAAAGAAAGAACCTTTGTTCTACACGGGAATGATGGCAAGTTCGAAAGAGTCATCCATCATCTAATTCCCTTCACCCACACCCCCCCTCGACCTACCGACCTACCTATCGTACTGTATCCCTTCCCATCCCTCCATCAACCACCTATTATCCTCCTCCTCTTCGTCTACTCGTTTACTCGTTTACTCCTACTTTCCCTTCCACCTTGTCCTGCCCGTCCTGCAGCTTGCAGATAATATCCGCCACCCTACTATGTACAAGCAGCCAAACATTTTAACATCAACTTATTTATCAGATGGACGGCCACATATATCAAGCCTTGGTAGCAACGTAAAACATATATTGGCTGACTAGCTGGATGCCTATCTATCACCTCCAATCAGCTATATATCATTGACATAATGGGAAATAATCAGGTAGAATAGCTACCTACATACCTCGTAGTTACCTATACCTATGTTGTCATATTGTACAAACTTACTCGTTACCTGTATCCTGCCGTACCTAGGTAACATATCTCTATATTACCTGTACGAATGCTTTGTGACGGTGTTCTATGATGGCAAGGTAATAAAAACACCAGGCGCCCCAGGTTTGCTTGCCTCGAGCAGTTTGGGCCATCGCCACCGGGAGAAGGGACTGTAGCAAGCAGCACTTGTGGTGATTATGGTGTAACACCACCTCACAAACATGAATTTCCTTTTTCTTCCCTGGGGATTCAAGCCGACATACTGGACACGGGATGGAACATCCAGGACTACCATACTCCGGTCTAGACACGTCCAAAGCATCGTCCCCGGTCCTTCGACACAGGTCGGAGCTTATCTAACAACCGTCAACGTCTTTCAAGATACCTCGATAGCTAATATCTATCAAATGGATTTCGGTATTAGTCAAATAAGTAGCACATTTGGGCATGATACCATAGTTGGACCCGCGACTCCCCCGGTGTGGTACTTGTGGTATCTCTAGGGCGGTCCTATACCTTAACTGCTATCAGCCTAGAGCCATGCGCTCAGCTTTCTGTTCCTCAAATCTACCTGTTGCTATTTTCGTCTAGATCACGCAACGCAGCCTTATTTGATTCCAGGCTGGGGGAGATTCAACCTAGAATCGTATGTGTTGCAAGGGGTTTTGATGCTGAGTCGAGGCTGGGAGTCACTTAACTGCCGTAAACCGGAGGAGCGTTGTGTCATTGCTACTTGCCACGACTTACCTATACAATTCTCTAGCCACTTGGGAGACTTGTCATTACTTGTTTCGGATAGGAGTCACCCGTATGGGTCCGGCTTCGTGGTGGGCCACAACGCCCGAAATACATACGCCCCGGTCCACCAGTGCGCTAGGTGACCCTCTATCGGGCGCAGCTCAGGCAAGCCTCGCGTCGCCTTGGAAGATTGCTGAATGAAATCAGCCACTATTAACTTACCCACGATAGAGGGCTTCGACCGGACTCCGGAATGGCAGTGCAAATATATCCCACAGCCATCTCACAGACTGACTTGTATATTCACTTTCAGTACAGATTCTTCGAGAAAGGGACATTTCACAATCCAAGGTGATACGCTTTCGTGAGGTGATCAAACCACGATGAGGGGAACAAGAAACTCCCGACAGGTTCATCCTCACTCTTGCATCTCCAAACCTCGCCTCCCAGAGTAGGACAAGGACAACAGGGCATGGCCCATAAAGTCAGCCTATGTGTCTTTTCCAGAGGGCAACTCCCGCTCACGAAAACAACCTCAATCAATGGGATGGATATTCAAACGTAGGACGCGTATTCGAAGTTGGCCACAACACTGGCCCCCCGCGCTGTAGTCGCCCGTGCCAGACGATTTCATAAGATTTAGCGAATGATCCCAGATATCAACGAGTCTCCCAAGCTCTTTCAAAGTACTTGATCAGAGAGTTGAGCTTTTTTTCATCACATCCAGATCGTACTCGGCTATATAGTTATCTATTAGGACACCAAGCTCAACACGATAAGCTCAAAGGAGCTTTCCGCATATACATTCATACTGCACGGTATACCAGCATTAAGGATTGATAATTCAAGATGGCCAATAGGCGCAACCACTCCCAACCCTCCGCCTTAGCGTCTACAGTAGAATTTGGGGTTTTGCGTAGTATGAATTGCCATTTTCTTAGATACCGGATCGTGAGAGGTTACCACAATCACATCTTGACGTACAGCAGCGGATGCGGGTCGATAGAGTCCGCCACTTCAGGCCTACATGGCATCACCAAGGAGGTTGGAGAAGCTGCCGTGCTTGGGGGCGCATCCGTACTGCAATAATTCGTGTCTGATATCCCAAGAGTGATCCGAGGTTATTTCCACTATGCAGGGTAACCTAGCCTTTAGGCTATCCTTCAGGCCTCAGGCAGTCACACAGACCATATTGCGACAATTCGCGACATCAAGGTCGTAGAGGTCTTCGAAAGGCCAGGCAAGTCTAGGCAGCTTATCGTCAATGACGACAATTGAGACGAGAATTCAGCCCGTCACCCTCCCGGTAAACTTGACTCCCAAAATGGCTGGTTGGGTGGGTAACAGAGGGGGAGCGATGGTCACCGCCCTCGACGCGAGATCAATGTATCAGCAGGGATTCGAGCCCATCTCGAAACCAATTTCTTTCCCGCAGATTTAGCCCTCCATAGAGGCAACACCTTTGCCACACCTATCAAATGGACACAAATTGCTACCAGTCATAGCTCAGCATCACGATGACTCAACTCGAGCTCACTTGGCTAAAACGGAGCTCCAATAATCCGCCCGTATCACGAACCAGACTTTGATGAGCCAGGCGATTTCAGCGCGAGATCGGAGTAAGACAATTGTGTACGGATAGTGCCTCGCTTGACGCTGGATATGAAAAATCTCCATAGGTCATGCTGAAATCCATCCCCAGAGATTTCTCAAGAGGCGCGAACCAGCTGATGATGACTAGGCGGTGGGATATGTACAGCAATATCCAACAACTCCCAATCTCGGGGCTACTTGAACTCACGAGGCTAATACTCCTAAAAAAGGGTTTCAAGCGAACAAAACCGACTGGATGCGATGTACACACATAGAGTAATCGCGCCAGGACTTTAGTCATTACGGCAAAGCTTTCGCCCCCTTACAGTCAGGTCAGAGTCTCATGAGAGTCACTTCGGTAAACTAGCCTTTACCAATGACCAAAACAATAATTACCGCGCGGTTTTTTCAGGCGCCATCATAGCACTGATGTGCTACTTATTGGAAGAAAATGATTGTACTCTAGTACTCCGCTTTCTTCCGATCATTCCATCCGACACCTTATTGGGTTGGGGTGTAAAAATACGTGTCCGCCACATGGAACACCAGGATCCCCAAGACTCCGGCATCTAGTAGTCGCGGTAAACTTTGCTCTACTCGCGTGGCGGAAAGCAAAAGGGGTTTCCAAAAATGCGTCAATTCAGCCTCGTGTTCACATTTGAAGATCCAGGCTTCAGCGTCTAAGATCACGGAGCAAACCTAGGTCTTGAACCTATCAAGCTGCTGAGAAAGACGTTCAGTTTGTTCATTTTCTCGGCGCAACATGGTTCCTGATCCCGATGGCAACACATCACATGCGACGCGCTTATCCAGATCTAGACTTTTCAGCTCCACAAAATGCGAACTGCTTTAGCTCGTGATGGTGTGTACTGAAGGGTACAGCACGTCACGACAGATCGTGTTTTCCCTGAATGTCTAACCCCCCCCCCCGCCTCATAGGACGATTCTAAGCTGGCCTCGTCATCCAATAAGCGTCAGTCAGCATGAGTAAATTAGATGTTGCACCGCCCAGTCCATTAAAATCCGCGGCCTTCATAATCTCCTTTGATGGAGGGGCTGATCTCATTTACAATTCATTGACGAAGTATCAGATTATGAGATATCCTATACTCGTATTCAAAAAGTATCATCAGTATCTTATGTAATTCTGTATCGAGAATGAAGTCGCGCAAATCTCCGAGACATTGTTCCTCGTTTTCACCACCAACATGTGAAACCTTCGTGTGTTGGCAATGTATGTGTGTTGCAACCTAGAAATATCCCTGTATCTTTGGCAGATTCCGCCTCTTTACTAAAGGCTCAGATTACGGGTTACCTATGGTGATGACCTAACTTATGGGGACTCACCCTCGCCATCGCCGTGTCCGTTCCCGTCCCCCGCGTTTGGAGGGCTTAACATGCCCAGACTATTCAACAAAATAGCACCGCCATCATCATGAGCCTGAAAATCGCGTGTTTATGAATCAGTATCTTGGCTTCTCCTCGTAAAGAAGCTTGAGTCTAGAATGACCTTGATATCAAAAACAACTTTAAATCACTACGTCTTCGTCATTCGCGAGGCTTGGACCCCAACGGTTCCCTCAACTCGGCTGCGATTCCACATGCAATCTAACCCATTAGGGGAGTGAACCAAGCTTCGGGAGCCACGGGAGACTCGACTCATAGATCTCCAATCTTTTTCGGCCACTGACGAACGCCGTAAAGGAAATTATTAGTTTAGATAGATTGCATTTAAATGGCACAAATGGGGCCGATCTAGATGAGAAATACGGAGATTTCTTTTTCGCCCTCGCGGGAGACTCCGTGTATACGGGAACATACACGTACATCCCGTCTATCGATACCTATCAACTTGAGACCCTCGGTCAGCTGCATTAGAAAATGCATAACAACCGTATGGCACATGATATGAGATGCACGAATATGGCTTTATGGCTGCCTCTATTGATATTTCGAGGCTGCGAAGTAGCGGGGAGCCAGGGAATCAAGACCTGCAGCAACAACGCGTGAGTGACCTGGCAACATCCCTTCAGCTGCGCATCCAAACAGCGAATCCATTCATACTCCAAGAACCCCTCATCATCCTTCTTAGGAATTATCTTTGCAAGTCATTCGGTCTTAAGAGTCACGTTATTCTTTTCCTTCTAGAAGTGTTCCCCAGTTGAACATTGTCAAGTAAAATGAGCAGCAAATCTCATCTTCGTTGCGATCTTGCTTTGTCATATCAGCCGTATGCAAATACGGGAATGTGTCCATTCCTAGTAGTAAGCTCATGTGGATATTTGCCAATGCGTGCAGCCGGCTGTAGATCCGAAGGGAAAAACCACCGATGATAACTACCCAACAAGGCAGTCCTCCTAGGCAACAGCGACACTTTTCACTATTAGGAGGTATAGGATTCGCTGACAGATGCTTATTGGATGAATATCGGAGATCATTAACAAAAAAAATGGCAGCACAAAAATTGTGTCACCGTCTATCAGCCTACCCACATAATAGCATCCCCCTTATTCAATAAGGCTTCAGAGATATGTCAGATATCATGATGTTAGGCTGTCCTACATATTCGCTTAACAATATGTGCCGATGACGGGGAGCGTCAATCGACGCGACAGCCTACCTAAGATCCGCCGTGGTGTGACCCTAGTCATAATATCGTGATGTCGCTGCGAGGCGAAAGCCAAACTTCCTATCATCTGCTGATAGATTGTAATCAATTATATAATACACCTTGATTGTATGTAGATTCTACTATCTAGTAACTTCACTAAGGATGCGATCGCGAGACAATCGTATGTCCATCACGGATTCCTGAGCGCGCAACCAAAGAATAGCGATGCGATCGCCTGTCCATTTCGCTTACGAGCGCTAGGGCTGTGGCTCGCGCCCCTACGCTTTCATAAGTGGCGTCATCCTTTAGTGTAGTAGGCTATTCTATTCGTGGCGACCCCAGACCGGATCGCCCAGTTGCCAGTGCCCGCCCAGCCAGGCCCTGCTTTGCCTGCCTGTCAGCATTGAAGCGGCGATAAGATGCGAGCCTTCCAAGCAAGCAGGTTCCAACCCGGCCAGCCGACCCCAGCCTTCTTCCAACCCGGGCTTCCGGCCTGCGCGACACGTTCTTTCGTAGTAGCCAGCTAGCCGAGGATTCGAAACAAGTCAGCCTCCCCCTCCAAAATCGTGGCTATGGTACACGGATGCGTATCTAGGTTGGTTTTACGGTGCCGAATAAAGTCCTACCTATAGGTAAGCCGAACCTCGTCATACACCTAAGCGGACCGATGCCCAGCTGTGAATCACGCATCCACACATCCACGCGCGCGGCCACATGATCGCGATGGCATGCGGGGAAGGGCCCTGCTCAAACGTGCCGCGAGGCGTACTCGCGGCTCCACGGCGGCGCGTATTCCATCACCACCAATCCGCCCGGGATTTCAGCCCCCAACATCAAGGTCCAGCGGCGCACGTGAGGGACAGAGATTAGCTCGGCTGGCAGAGGCTATCAGGGCTTGCGCGCGGCTGAGCTGACGGGCTTGCCACTAGGCGATATCTCTAGAGATGGGTTTACATACCTACATGAATGTCGTATAGTATGTAGGTAAGCATATAGGCTACCGAGTTTGTGGGGAAGATCTCTTGACTGCCAGATTTTTTTTCCTGTGAGATGCCCCGTAAGCAGCCATGATCCCGATTGTCATCCGCCGGCATAGATTCCTAGCGGCGGGGAAGTGAGGGCTGAGTGAGCATCCTATGTTTACCCGGTGAGATAGATATTATACGACGATTGCTGCCTGCATGGTGGTAGCTCGTGGCAGCAAAATTTTTCGGCGATATTGAATAGTCTGAACTCACTTCCCTATGGTAACAAACCCCTTCTAGACCGCCCCTTAGAGTGCCATACCTACTCGTAAGAGGGGACATCGTAATCGTACGTGACCCAATGCTCACGGGGACGCAAAAGGGTAAACAACGGGACATCCTTACACGTGAGAATATCGACATCAAAGTTTGTTCCATAAAAGTCACATCGTAAAGGAGCAGTGAGTCATCGACCAGAGATCCCGAATAAATTTGTGGGTGTCATATCAGTCATTCAGTTAATATGAATCATATGTCAACTACGGTTTCGAGGTTGTATGGCGTAATCATAGCTTTAAGAAATAATAGGCTTAAGGAAATGGCCATTCAGGGGCCCTTCGGTGCCAGGACGCAATTAGAAAATTTTCGGAAAGGCGAAAATGGCTTCTCTAATTCTTTGATTCTACATAGCAGAACCTTGCCCCTATTGGTTTTATATAGGGGTATACATAGAGAAATAGAAGACTGGTAAAATTAAGCCTTTGGCTTAATGAGCGAGTTGTGAAAGTTCGATATAACAAAGTAGTCACTTGTACGCCCCTATTTTGCTCGACAACGATATAGAATACAATATTATGTAGAAATTAATACGAAACCCAAATAATATAATAAGGAGATGACATATCATATTAATAGAAGAGGAACCTGTCAAATTAATGTAACAATCTGATAACCTTACCCTTCTGAGGTGGTGACATGAAGAAAGCCAGACAGTATATACCGTTTTGTGAAAGATATCAACTTACCTTCTAGCGGTCCTGGTATAAAATATAACACACCGTGACAATTTCATAATCCGTTAGACATCGGCCCTTCAAAAACATGGAAACAGAAGGAAATGAGAATGGATCAAGGAACGAGTGAGGTGTCTCTTTTGCTCTTCCCCCCTATTTCCACTTTCCCATCAATCTTGCGAGTTGACCACTCATGCAGGACGCCATTCGTAGTGATGAGCCCCTTTAGTTGGCCGTCCTGGATCCTCCCCTCTCACGTGTGGCCTATCGTAGGCATGTGCGCCGAAGAAATCCATCTCTGCCTCCATGAACTGGGTGGCTAGCATTCCTCCGCCGACGTATTTCAAATATTCAAGACTTGCGCTAATGGCGGGTACGTAATTATCCCACTCGATAGCTTTCAGCGTGATTTGCTTCAGTGCGTCAAAGTTACCCCGTAACTCAGAGGCAACCTCGTCGATGAGCTTCATATTCATAATGGGCTCCTTTGCATTCAATAGAATCGGCTCGAGCATGTCTGCGATGTGGTCTTCTTGGATAATACAACCGGCCCTCCAGATCTGAATGCATTTGCCCAAATTTACGTCCCAGCCTTCATCCTTCGAGGCCCGAGCAATGAGCTCAAGGCCTTGGCAGAACGAGCAGAGGAAGGACGCATAGACCGCTTTACGCAAGGCCTCGATGAGGTTATTTTTGTCCTTTGCGTCAACTTGCTGCGGCTTCGGAATTTTGAGGTTTTCGACAACCTTCAATCTTTGCGCCCGATTCCCACTCGCTACGCGGAAGAAGTGCCCTGCCGCGATCGTAGGAGTTGCGATGTGGCGTTGAGCTGCGTCCATCACGGTCCAGAACAAGGTTCCTTCTGAGTTATCGTCGTCTTGCACTACCTTGTCTAGCACATCATCCAAGATGTAGCCATTTTCGCCTTTTGCTTCATCGTGCTGGTCGCCTTGGCGAGTTTTCTTCCTCTTACAGATCTCGGCACCAATCTGGATTAAGTAGGCGTTCCTTAGCTCGCCCTCTGCATTCCATTTCTCAAAGATATTCCCGATCTCGTCATATTGGAGACCAAGAGATTTGTTGAGAAAACCCCATGCTTCACAGACGGTGGAAAGCATGCCATTCTCGATTCCATTATGAACCATCTTGACATAGTGGCCGGCTCCTCGAGGACCTGTATCAAGTGCATCGGTAAATTTATCTCTCATTAGGGACTAGTATCAAAATACCTACCCATGTACTGAACACACGGCTTGCTGTCAACTGTAGACTTAGCCGAGAATTTCTCGAGCAGTGGAAGCACGAACTCAACCGCATCCCGGTCGCCGCCCGGCGACATACTCGGGCCGCGCCTTGCCGACTGGTAACCGCCGCTGACTCCCATGCCGATCCACTTGACGCCTTTCGACTCGAGCTCCTTTTGCCGTCTCTCAGTATTGCGGTAGTGTTCGTTTCCACCGTCAAGAATGATATCACCAGCCTTTAGATCATCCTTGATCTTGTCTAGAACGGAGTCCGCGGGCCAACCATGCGTAATGGAGAAGACAAAGATCTTCCGCGGCTGCGAACTTAGGCTTCTGGAGAATTCGTGGATATCCTTGAAGTGATCGATCTTGCCTTTCAACGTCTTCGTCTGCTCGGCCATTTCGCGGGCTTGGTCCACGTTCTTCTCGGAGACGTCCCAGATGGAAACGTCGAGTCCGTTCTCGGAGAAGCCGAAGGACATCATCGTACCCATATTGCCGGCCCCTACGATCCCTATCCGTGTAACCTGGCTAATGCCGGCGTTTGGAGCCATCGTGTCCGTCGATTTATCAGATGCACTAATAATCAACGAAATGGGCGATTGGTATGAATTGTATCTATATGAGCTATTTGATGTTTTTGGAGCGCGCTGTTTGTAATATGGAATCGATATGATGTGCAAAGTATGTGCAAAGTAGTTGGCTCTCTTACATCACTATTAGGTTAGATAATGTCATCATCTGCTGGATCGGGTTACAACAGGTTGGGTACGTGCGTATCGTTCTTCTACCAAGACGAACAATAACATTGAGTCAATGAAAAGGTTCCTAACAAAGCGATTGTAATAAAACATATTGTAAAAATCAGTAGACCCTACTTTTAACAATTGGTTGAAAGAAAATTTGAAACTAGATATCAAGAAAAGGGGTTGAAAGGAGAGACATTGCTACCGGCATATATTTAACTGTGAATGGCCTAACTAGAGCACTGGGATCGATTGCGCCAGCTCAGTCACTAGCCACAATTGGTTCATCAACACACCTTAAGCCACCAAGGACAACCCAAGCCACCCCCTTTTACGCAAGCACCGAGTCTTAGACGGCGCCTACACATAACGTGTGATATATAATAGTCGATATGCTGGACCGCATGCCAGCGGAGTTGTTGCATAGAATATGCTCTTTCCTCGACTTAAAAAGTGTCTATCAGTTTCGCTTGGTTGCAAAAGTATATGCAGATGTTGGGGCCTATTACAGTCATAGAGAGATCCCCTTCTATCTCCACGAAGATGATATGGACCAGCTAATACACATTTCTAGGACACCCTATCTTGCCAGGTGTGTCAGAACTCTGACGTATATGGCCCACGCGCCTGTTTACAATACTGAGACTGAGGTTGACGTGCTTCACGCACTGCGTGGGAGCAATTGGGAATCTATGGACATAGAGATGGATGAAGACAGGATCGAATTCTTCCAGACGCAACACAGGAAAGAGGTACACGAACTCGACGAGGCTTTGGCATATAGGATCGACTTTTCAGCCCTTAGACAAGTTACTCCACGACTCACTGGACTGACCACAATTGTGATGTCTAGCGGCGAATGGCGCGAGGAGAGAAAGACCCCGTTTAAGAGTATATACATGCCGTTCTCAAGAACCATTCATCCTGAAGGATGCCGTCAACTATGGGCACTTCTAGATTCACTTGAATCGTCATCGGCTTCAATAAAAACATTAAAGGCTGAATCATTAAATTGGATGTTCTTTAATGAACACTTAGCCATACAGGACGCCTTTTCGCCCATATCCGATCTCCGACACATAAGGCTTGGAATTAGCATATCCCTGAGAAACTCCTACTGGGATGCCCAAGGGTGCTATGCTGCTATGGACAATGGTGTGCTACGCAACGTGCTGCAATCTCTGAAGAAGGTCGAGGTTTTGGATATAGGATTTCCTGTTGTTCCCAAATTCTCCGGTACCCGAGGCTACTATTGTGCCAGGCTTGACCAAGTTATGAGTACACACCATCGATGGGATCGGCTGACAAATCTCACTCTAAGAGGTCTTAAGTTAGAAAGATGGGATCTAATGGCTATTCTAAGCTTGCACAAGGACACCTTGCGGGTCTTACGCTTAAAGGGTATCATGCTCATGAAGTCCTCGTGGCTCCCCTTCCTGGTTTGGATCCGTAACACACTAAATCTTGATAGGTTATGTGTCAAAGGGGATTTATATGGGTACGTAGAAGATGATACGGAATTGTTTTATCAATGGAGACAGACAAGTCCAGGCACTAGAAAAGCAATTAATGCTTACTGTACTCGGAGGAGTAACGAGTTGCCCTTAAAGCCCAGGCAATTTTATTTCCCTCACGAAGGGCCGGAGTTTGAATGGGACGAAGATTTGCCGTCGGACGAGGATTCCGATTGGGATGCTTAGACAAGAATATGAAGGGTAATGTTTTATTGAATTTCTATTTTCTTCTCGCAATGGATTGCTATTCTGTAGCGGCTATCTATCGATGGGTCTCCGTATAATAGTTTCAAGTCAATTAATACCATTTGGATAACACTGTTCTAACCTCTTTCCTGTATTAGCTCACTGAGGAGAATCATAGGCGTACTCACTATCAAATGATTATTACCTACTAGGTAATCACGTTGGCGCTGCAGAGACCCCCCTTATTTTTTAACAGCTGGAATTAGGCATGTTACAGAGCATACTCACGAAGGCATGATAACACTAACCGACAATAGGATCATGATCGGAAAAGTTTCCTTAATTGCCGTTGATTCGGTGAGAGAATTCCAATGTCTTACATATAGAACCTCCCCAAGCCAGTAGGTAACGATGATTTCATCTGCTACGCTTATCTTCACAGCCCGTTGCCCGGGGCTGGAGAAGCTTAATCTTTAGGGCACTAGGCACAATATCATAATCACATGACCATCCGTGAATGTGTATCAGGTTTTGAGAAAGTAGGTATTATCGGTGATCTGACGAAGATCGCCGGATCTAGATAATGTACGCGCTGCTAATCAAAAATTGTCCAAACGATCCCAGACACAGCGGACCTAGAAGGTCAAACGAATGATCTTGTAGTTCCAATCGTGAACGAGAGTTTCTATGATCTCCGCTACGAAACAACAATTATCTAAGCCATACCAGGGAGGTGGTCGACCCCTATAATGGGTTAGCATCCGATTCGTTACCGTCGAGCGTGGGGTTTGAAACTTACATCCTTCGGTGTCCTCACCGACCATGTCGGGGACAGTGCACTGGTTGGCGACGGACATAGCCTGCTTGGTGATGGAGCCGCAGCCGTCGTAGAAGCACTCGGACTTGTTCATGGCGCGCTGGAGCGAGTCGCCCTTCCAGCCGAACATGTAGTCGGCGTGGGTGCCGTATCCGCTGCTGCCCTCGAAACTCCAGACGAACGGGTTGGGGGCTCCAGAGGGCCACAGGCTGTTGAACTTGGTGGTGTCCCAGACGGTCTCGTAGGTGACCTGGGGCATGCGGACGGGGTGCGAGGCGGGGCACTTGGGGGCGTTCGTGAAGCCGTCCTGGGTGATGGTGTTGTACATGTGCGACTGGTGGTCGGGGCTGTCAAGGTTCTTGCCATCCCAGCAGCTACGTACCGTTAGCGAGAAATCGTGCCTTGAAAGTTAGGAATTACTCACGCGGGGAAGTGGTGAACAGCGAAGATACCGCCCGGGCAGGGCCTGGTAGGGAAGTCAACCATCTCGGGACCACGGTTAAGGGTGGTCTGGAGACAGTTGTAGCGGAGGCCGATGTGGCCCTTGGCCTGGTCCAGAGTGTTCGTGGTCGGGCTGCCCACGGTCATACGGAAGCCCTAGAAAACATTAGAATCCTGAACGACGGCGTTGAACTTATTGGCAGACATACAGGGGGGAAAGCTCGGATGGGCTGGTTCTTCAGGTCATCCGTGAAGAAGTCGTGCTGGGTGTAGTAGATGGTCATTCCACCCTTGGTGCCGGGGGCGAGGGCAGCGTTGTTGGTGACCGGTACACGGTGGTAGGAGCCGTTGGTGGGGTGCTTGAAGTACAGAACGGCGGTCCAGTAGTTGGAGAAATCCTCGGACATCTCGCAGGTAGTGCAGGTACCTCGGGCACCGACATCTCCGGTCATGGTGGCGTTGAAGGCATTTCCACCGACGATGTGGTGAAGATGCGCAGAGGGATTTGCACCGGGCTCGACGACGGGGTCAAGACGCTGGGTGGTCAGCGAAGAGCACCCAAAACGAAGACCAGCGTGGGCGGGCGCGATGAGCGCAAGAGCGACGGAGAGCGACTTCATCTCGGCGACGGATTTGTTTCGACGGCGGGTGTGTGCAGAAGCGAGCGAGACAAAGGGCGTAGCCTAGGGCCCGGCTGACTTCTATAAATGCGATTCCACCCTGGCGAAGATTTGGAATTCCATGTTTACCACTTCTCATTGCCCCCAGCCTAGATAGAGAAAATATAATCCCTACATGTCAAATGCCACGAGATTGGACAGCTAACCCTGAAAGGGAGGCAAAATGGTGCAGATCTACTCTAAAGGTAAATCAACTCGAGCGCTCATTAGTAGGATCATTTTGCCGGCCACATGGTGGTCTAATTAGTGCAAGGGCTACACTCCTCCGTGATTTCTACTTCGGTGCGGCAGATACACCACAGAATTGGGGTCCCCGGCAAATATCATTTTTACGTGCACGTTGCCTCGTGCAAAAAACGCGAGTACCTAATCTGCCTCTCATTACCACGCGGGCTACTTTGTCTAAGGGGCAGCCAATTTAGTTGATAGGCTGCGATAGGACATTATTAATTCAAGTATGTGCTGCGAGGCTAGGAATTGTCAGCAACTTGTGCTGCCACATGAGACAACGCAGTGTAAGCCCATCCCCGGATCAGTCTACTTATTGCAATTACCGTATTAATCGTTACTACCAGTGAAGCAAACTACCTCGGTGGTTAGGGAAAAATATGGATATACCGGAGCGGCTTGGTACGGAGATGCCGAGTCCTCTCTACAGCCGATAAAGCCGGATCATCATAATCCGTCATTATCTTCAGTCAAGCCAAATTGGTTCATAATACAGCCAGACTCGGTATCTATCTGAGACTAGGCTGGGCGGACGATTGGCTTCGCTGACTTGTTCATCCTAGGTAGGAGAGTCTCGTCTCTTATTCCTCCTATAATAGGGGTATATACGGGAGGAGTCCTAGATACTCACGAAACAGTGCCGTTTCCCATAGGCTTCTCGATTTATTCAGAGTAAATGTGGGTAAGTGGCTGGCGTATAATTCCATTATATTAGAGGATTTCGGTAACGTTCGTCTAGGAAGTTTTGTGGCACGAAATACCTCGAGCCTGGTTATCTGAGGAAGAAAACCCTATAGGGAGCAGGTATTATTCATCTGAGTATCCTAGGAAATTTAAGTATTTCTAACTTCGTTTACCGTTTCAAAGCTGCGAGCTTTCTCAAAAGAGGAGATCGATAATGCCGGCTTGCCCATATTCTTCAGTTACTCGGGCACTGGCAAGTTCATAGCTTTAGTCTACATTGATTTCCAGAACTACGCCTTATAGATGCCGGCATAGTCTGTGATACATGGTACTCTATGCAGGGTAAATAATCTAAAAATAAAACCGGCTTTACATGCTGTGATGTAATTGCGCTGAAAAGGAGACCCTTGGATCTATAATTGTATTTGAGAACCATGGGTCACTAGGAATAGTCGTTGGCTGGAAATGGGTAATACTTTGAAGATCTCAGGGTATAAGAGGCCTCGACTAGTAGTAGATATAATCTTCGGCTAGTTTGTAGAGCTCATTCTTACTGTTGGCTAGAGGCATGCGATGTCTGCTTACGTAGTATATGGACTAGGGTTACTATGTCGCTTAATTTTGAAGGGTTCTTGTTGGGATGCTGGCTATGCTCAACATCGTGATAAGTTACCATTTCGAGTATAATAAGGATATCACAACATTGTCGACTAGAATTGAAATCCAAATATTGTGCGAGTCGAATTAACGGCCATAATCCCCCGCACTTTAATTTGGGGCAATGTCGGGGATTACATCACATGATGCCTGATTTGTTGTCTGGGTAATTAATTGCCATGTTTCCTTGGTTGTAAGCGCTCCTATTGTCTGACACTACGCTGCGGTTAATATACTATGCACGCCTTTTATACGAGCCAGAGTCACAACAACGCTGGCTCATGGATGGAGGAGGCAATTGCCGGAGTCTAGATTGTTGTGAAAATTCCTGCGGTTTGCCCCTTTTTTATGCCCGAAACTACTGTGGAGGATGACAGAGTTTCGGACTTTGGTAGATTTCAGCTTAAGTACGGCTTCAGGGTTGAAACAAGAGCCTCCTTCATGCTCAGATAGATAGCAAATGCTGAGACTACAACTGCCGCCTCTATCGCATCACCTAAATACTATAAAGCAAGACGTAGGACTACGTAGTAGTCTCTAGACGCCAAATAGAATAGCATATGCTGACTACCGCCTTGCCGCATTCCCGAACTGCCACGGTAGTCTCTCATATTAGGTGGCGTTCCGCTTGTCCTTCTGGTGAGATAGCTTGTAATCCTGGGGAAGTGTAAATGTACGGTAGTAACAGCACTGGCAAGAATTAATACCTAATGAGAGCCGATAGTATACTGGGTAGGCACAGGTACGAACCCTGGCTTTATCGAATTGAACTTTTTCGGGATCGCCAACTTATCGCTGATGTCAGCCTTATATCGGTGTTCTCACGGCCTTGAAATGCGATCAGTAGCTCAATAAGTATTGTAAGTTGTTTGGATTGAGTGGTTAAATCGTTGGGGACCAACAGTGGATTGAATCTAGGAGTCGTTGAGCGCTTGGAGCTGGGTGGTCGGTGCGCAATACCCCTTTTAGCTTATAGACAGTGAAGGTATCGTGAGAGCTGTTGGGAATTACCCATTCAGAAAAATTATGGTTGCACCGTATGGTCAATTAGCATACACTTATCGGACCCCCTTCACGGCGAGTATGGCCTGATGTTTCCCAGCCTATCCTCTATTTGGTCTCCTTTAGTCCCCGTCAAATAGGGGTTATAAGCGAAAGATGATAGATCTTGTTATTCTTACTCATTATTATCATTATAAGCTACTTATTTTGAGTCTATTCCATGTGACCTTACTTCTTAATTACCCATGCTATCGTAGAAGAGGTTCGACTCAGCCATGCCATTTTAATTAGGACGTCTAGCTCCGTAGCTTAGACGGTGTCGAACGGGATATCAACGGGGGAGTCCTTCCGGCCGGTAGCCGGACGCACTCGGTAAGATGGTCCGATATGCGGGATTGAGTCGCCGCGATGCGACATCCGGAATGCTTGGGTTACAATTTGGTCTAGGCGACTTTGTGGAGAAATGCGGTTATTGATATTCTTCGCCCGCCATGAACCCCTTGGATTATTTTACTGTTAAAATGTAGTCGAGGGTCTAAGAGTTGGGTCAGATCACCTAGCATTTTACAAATGGACTAAACATATGATGAAGCATGAAAAGCATCTCGAAGTCCTCAGATCCGTTTTATACAACACAGTTTTCTACATAATATGTACATGTACCTATCGAAAAAAAAAACATAAAGAGTGGACGACTCGCTGCTATGCATGCAACAAGAACATTGTTCGTACACCTAGTACAATCCGCACCTTAACATGACCCAGGGGTACCAGCCATCTGGGAATGATCACCAGCACTGGACGGAACTGGCAGCGTCGTTGAAACCACCGGGCATGTTCTGCTTGCCGCCAGCCTGGGAGTCCCAGTGGTCGCCCTCGCAAGAATAGTTCCTAAAGCGACACTTGGTTTAGTTGTTTAAAATCAAATATCAGTTGAAAAGCGCGGACGTACTTGAAGAATCGGCAAGTGTGGCCGTCGTGAATCTGGAACGAGCTAACGTGGTCGTTGCTGTCGCCGTTGATCTGGTCTATAAAATAGGTGAGTAAGTCAAAGTCTCGGTCGGGCTGGTGCGCGCAGCCTACAGCAGTTGTTGTTGGGGACCGTCAGGGTCCAGTGAGTTCCCTGGAAGTTCCAGTCGTTCCATAGGTCGAGCGAGATATCGCGAGCCTGGATGGTACCAGCCTGGGCCACGGCGGCAAGTCCAATGAAAGCGTTGGCGAGGGTGAATGTCTTCATTTTGACTACGAGTATAGTGAAAAAAAGAAGGGGGCTTTTTTAGTGATAGTAATTTGAGGTGGTATTGAGACTTGGGAGGTTCTCGAGGTGTTGTGATGATGCAGATTGAAGTTGAACTGATACGGATGTGTGAAGCCTTTTATATCTGATTGCGGCCATCAATAACCCCTTGAATTTGAAGGTTTCTTGTACTATTTTGAAGGTTCGTTTACTGATTCAAGTATCATAGCCCGAGACTCCGGGGCAAATTCTTCAATGACGGCATTGCGAAGTATGCCTCGCTGTTCATTATGAGCTTGTATGATAGTATATGGACATATACACTGCCCATCATCCAGAGTGTTAGATAATACGGGCTTATGTTTGGTGATTATTTGAGGCAGAGCGATGTTGGATCTCCTTGTCGTTCGTGGTTGTCCTGCTCGCCTGTATACCCCTTTTGGTTATACTGAGCGTCAGTAAGCGCGGCGGGGATCATCGGCTGTGCTGATCCTAGTACTAGTCTAATAATTAAGTAAGATTATGTTTTCTAGAAGCAGATCTTCAACCGATAGAATCTATCGACTCGGATGATTGAACTTGGTGGGGCATGTAACAAAATGAATTCATGACAAGTTACTTATTGGGTCAAGTATAAAATTATATACATGGTACGTAATGTAGTAATGCTATGTCAGATTTTAAGCTTAGCTGAGGATTGATCAACACTTAGCTAATAGAGAGTTGAGAAGGTATAGAAACCCATTAGATAATACTAGTTCTATAAGGCTTCATGTTGCGAACTCGGCAAGTTCCTAGCAACTAAGCATATACAAGCCTACGGAGCTTAGAGCTACGAGTTCTAATACTAGAAATAAGGAGTTAGATGACCAAATGAATATTCTAGCGTGTAATTTACCCGAATTGTTTCTAAACTTTTGTCTACATCCAGTGTCCTTGACTTTGGTATGGTGTCGTGTATTGGTGCAAGTGGAATCGCTATTTATATCCGCCTCTTCGCAACTTGTCTCGAGGAGATATCGCGATGAAATAATATTATAGGGAGGACTGGCTACGAGCGAAGGACTCAACGGGAAATACTGATCTGACTTAAGGGTTGCGGGGGACTCGGGATAGGACTCTAGGAATATAGCCTGGGCCATTGAAATTGCTCAAGCCAGATTGATAGAGTGGCAATAACCATTCAGAATATCACCACAACTTCATTAAAATCACCAGTAATCGGTGCAACTGTTGTATTATTAAGAGATTTCCTTGAAAGACAGCCCCAGGATGCTTTCTGAGGCTTTAGATAGGCAGATTGATATAATGGCAAGGCGAGCCTGCCAGTTTCGATTAGCACGGACAATCCCGGCTTGTCTCGGCGGTGCTGTCATCTCAGCAAAGTTGTCTATAGAAATGATATTAGTTGCTTGAGCAGAAACTGGACCGCAACTACAAGGCCGTGCCTGGAGAAAGCTAGTTATATCGATGTGCATAATTTATGCTATCTTATTCCCAGCCCCGTTGTTTTTATCCATGTCATGTGACATTTAACAATCACGTGATAATTCGCTAGAGTAATGCATTAGAAAATTTCGCGAATCTCTCTGTTTGCAGACCTGGTTTCTCAGATCTACTGAATATATTCATATGATATCATAAATTCATCCTCTTTATCATAAGTGCCGAGTGACAGGTACCGTAGGCACGGAAAGAGAATATACCAAGGTATGCGATGATTAACACCATGATTTAGCCAACGCTTGATAATCGCGTCTTCCAGCCAGCCTTCAGCCGAAAAGCTACGAGCCTCCAAAATTGGAAAGTACTAGATATAGATCTTCAACTTGGTATAGTTATTGGCATCAACCTAGCCTCAACTCGCCGAGAGAAATCTGCAATCCGAAATCTTCATAATACACACCGAGACCGTACACGCTTAGATTCAAGCAGCGTCTTGAAGCAGCTTCATCTCCAAACCCTTCTTCCCTTCCACCGTCATCATCTTCGCTGCGACGTCCTTCAGGCTTGTAGGCTTGGTGAACTCATAGATGTCATGCGTGATCATGTTCCAGAGGTAGACCTTGTCTTCGGTGCCGTTGGCAGTGAATATGTACTTGTCGCCCCCAATGTACCGGTCGACAATCATCTGCCCTTTTGGGTTGGATAGCCCGACCTTCGCGGCGTCTGCTTGACCGTCACCGTCCGCTCCCCAGTAGTAGTTTTGGTCGAGCTCGTCGACGTCCACAGTCCAGCCTTCCGGTGGCTTGGAGATGGCAGATACTTGGATCGCTTTTGTTTCCTCCGCCGTAAGCTTTGGCGGCTTAGGCGGGGGTTTTGCGAAGTTATCTTCCGACATGCCGGAGTTGGTGATGAGCTTGACACAATTAGAACAAGGGCCTTTTAGGCAGCTTAAAACGCCTTCGTGGTTATACACCGGTGGTGGCTTTACATTCCTCTTAATGAATTTCCCGCTAATCGCGAGGCCTTGGATGGTTGCGTTGTCTTCGCCTGCACTGGTAGGGAGATGGTAAGCTGGAGATTTCAGGTGGTACAAAGCGGAGGTCTCATTGGTCATACCTACGAACACTGAGAATGAATGGGTATGTCTCGGCGCAATCACCGAACGTCTGTGCTTCAAATGATCTCGGTTTGTTAGGGTCAAAATCAGACGCTTGGAGGATATTCTTGCGTAAGGAAGTGCGAAGTAAGTCAAATCGGCTTTGACGAACTCTCAGCTTCCACTGGCCGGTTTCCTTCGCATCGAATTTGTCGCCAGCAAGGGAGCTTCCAAGGCAGAAATCGATCCCACCTTTCACAGTGTTCCCCTTAGAATCCTTCAGTTCCCGCTGTTTCCACGTTACCTGAAATGCACCCGGTGTGTGCCCCACGCCAACGTACTGAGGAACCGCCTTCGCCCCGCCAATGCGCCCGCACCACTGTCCATATACCGCAGCCAAAGGGAGAAAATAGTTGTCCTTGGTCGCTGTCGGGTCCGCAGGGCCGAGCATACCTAAGAAGAGGCCTAGGAGGTCGTAAGGATTCCACCAATCGACAGCGACAGCCTCCTCGAGAGCCCCTTGGAATTTGAGGTCCGTCCACCGACAGAGATAGAAAGCAGCTATGCCAGGTGTGTTTGGGTCTGGCTTTGGATCTGGAGTTGGATCTGGAGTTGGGTTTGGGTTTGGGGTCGCTTCCTTCCACTCCAGATCCTTTTTGCGGTAAAAGTGAGACTTCGGCTCGGGGCTGAGAAAATTTTCGCCTTTCGAAATACTCCACCGTATCATCAGCAATAAGTCAGGGATATAAAAGCGTCTGGTTACGACCTACATGAGAGACGAAAAGTCTTTATAAACGCTCTCGAGGGCCTTTTGAACGTCGGTTTGGTCTTTACCTTCCTCTGCTTTGTATCGAGCTTCCATCCATTTTTTGATCTGCTGCTAAATTAGCTCCGAGAACTAGGTCGCGAAGATGACTAGCGAGATGGACCCGAAGCCGTGGTGTGTAGGGTTCCTATGAGAACTTTTGGTGCGTACATCTTCTAAACTATAGCCAAACGCAGTTCGGAAGAATTTGTCATCCCCAAAGGCTCTGAGAAGCGCTGGTTCCTTGTCCCCATTGCCTGAGGACATGGCCGGTAAGATGTGAATACCGATGTTCCTTATATAAACTAATATTGACTGCTTGCCCCTGTCCTTCTAGGATGACTAAGGCTCTGTCGATAGGGTGTTTAAGGTGATCGCGGCCTACTATTAGGAGATCGTGTATGGACGTTGAATATGAACTTGAAAGGATGAGTACACGAAACACGGATACTTGTGTCATGAGTGAAGCCTACACGAACTCTGAGTAACAATCTAGCAGCATACTAGGTATTTGTCACGATACTCGATAGTCAGCTGCTATCATGTCATGATCTTGGTAGTTCACTGCATGTAGTTTTGCCTTCGTTGTAGTTGCTACGATACTACTGCTGACTCCCCTTAGATTTTGACCGGTCTAGTTTCTACTCAATCATTCTCCACTATCCGACGTCAACCCCGATGACTAACTCGAGAGCCGACGTGCAGATCAGCGAATAATACTCAAACAAGCGTATGCTAACGTTCTAACCAAACTGAGCTATCTTAGTTAGTATCGGTACCAGATAGTACATTGCACGTAGTGAAATTATGATCTATCATAAACAGCCTGAAGCCATCGTAACAACCTGTCAAAGTCTGCGGGTAGCATGCAAGCCATCCACGGCATGGAACACCCGCATACGCAACTTCGAGACTTTGAGCCAGCAAATTATAACGACCGAGGAAAAGCGCTACCCCGATATTGCTGCATATGCCTGAAGCTCGATGGCTAGCTGAAAATGATGCACAATTTTCGCGCTGCTTACGCCGGTTCAGCCTCCTGCATGAGACCCGTTAATATAACCTCGCACCGCGCCCTAGTTGCTGACCGCTTGGCGAAACGATTCATCTCATCTCCTCACTTCTCCGCAAACGCAACCAGAATCAAGGCCCGTCGCCTACATGCTACTCGCCCCAAGTTTCGTCCACGAACGTCTGCAGGCCGCCAAGAACTAATGATAGACGCCTTTGATATTAAATGGAACTCCTTCATCTACGATTCTCCTCATCTTGGCCACCTTCGGCTCTAGCACGGGAGTACGGCACTGCGATTGGTTTCGATGGTGGTCATCGGATAGCCTGATGGGAGCCACAGGCCACAACCCGATGAGAACCGGTCAAGATTTGATCGCCTCTTGAAACTGTATCTCACGATAATGATACGGCTGAATATATGCATCTCGCGTACGTGAAGACGAGAATGGGATGATGCGCTGGAGAATCATGTATGTGATGCGTTTATCTCCACCTCAAATCCAAGGTACTTACAGAAGTAGAGTCAGTACTTGCCTCCATGCAATCGTATAGACACAGGCAATAAACGATAATAATGACAAAAGCAGCATGATTCCAGCTCGAGTTATATGAATTGTGATATGCGGGAATAGGGGTGGATGATCTAAACGAGATAAGAAAAAAAGGGGGAAGGGAGGGGAGGGTTTTCAACAATACAACTCTACTGATATGTTTAGGAGATACTTGGACTTATAACATACTCTATCACCATGTGTTTGAAAACACCAGTTGTGAGGGCTTATGGAAATAAACCAAAGGTAGAAAAAAGGAGCGTAGAAAAAGAGTCAGCGGGTTTGGCATTCATTGACTCGAATACGAATATTTCATGACCTTGAGAGCTGTCAAAAACTGGGTAGGCACATGTAATTTTGTTAGATATTATATATAAGAGCTACTGTAATAATGACTACCTAGCAGGTATTCGAGATTTTATATAGGAAATAGTTAGCTTCAAACGAATTATATGCCGAAATACAATGCCAATGCTAAATTCGTGCAATCTACTAAGAAGCTGAATACTTAGGATTAACCACCGTGACGACCGTATCCGGATTCGAGACCGTAAGTATATTATCCTCCCCTAATCCACCGTTGGACCTAACCATGTACCTGGCCGAGGACCGCACTGAAAACTGGTCGACGCGCTTTTCGGGGACATTAACGTCGGCGAGGCCGAGCAGGAAACTCAGCTCGCTGACCGTCGTCGCGTACACCCAGCCCCGGGACGAGCGCGGGATCAAGCGGATCCGCAGCACGTTTTTGCCGCTTGAATTGGTGGGTGTCGTGAGCAGCACGTTGAAGCGTAGGTTCGTCAACATGTGGGCGCCTGGGCCCGCGTAGTTGCTCATCAAGAAGTGTTGCGACGGTGAATTACCGGTGTTGCTGCTGAGCTCCCCGAGGTCTACCTCGATGTCGACCTCGACGAGTTGCCACTGGCTGACCTTGCTCTGGCTCAGGACGACGGAGAAGACAAGGTCCTGTGGGAGATAGTGCTCTTCGATGTAGTTGAGCCTAACGATGTTCCACGCGCCGACGATGTTGCTGCCAACGCGGACCTCGTACTTGGGGGTCCCGGCCGGTCCGCTAGGGGGTACAATTGTTCGATTGTCGACGGAGACGCTTTTGCTCCTCTGTTTTGTGCTCAAGCTGGGCGCTATCCTTCGGGACGCTGTCATAGTGGTAGGCTGCAGCCGGCGAGCAGAATTCGTGAATACAGCGGGGATGGTACGGATGTGAGGGGCGAGCGATCTTGAAAGCGCCGTCCGAGAGGGGGCGTAGGTCGAGAAACGCTTGAAATCTGCCCCGTAATCGTCATTATTATCTTTCGTCAGAGGGCTGCGACCGGTCTGTCCATTTCGATCTCTCGGCTTTTTGGCACGCGCCGTGTTCATCAGCCCCAAGGTGCGTGCCTCGATGTTCTTGCTTGGGCTTTTAGGCGGTCTTGGCTTAGCCGCTACCCCTTGCGGAGGATGAGCTTTGAGGTCGATGGTCAAGTTGTACACAGGGTCATTCAACTGCATCGCGAAAAGCGCCGAAGTGGGTGTGTCATCTTGAAAGTATGGCTTTTGCACCCCGTCTTCGTCTTCGTAAGTGCCCGTCATATACTCCCCGAGCTTCTGGAGCTGTGCGGTAGCGAAGCGCGGCGGCCAGATGAGACGCAGGTCATTGAGCCCGGAGCCGGGCACGGAGTCCCAAGTGAATATGTTGTTCGGATCATTGCGCTTGTAATTAATTTTTGTGAGTATCTTGTGTCGTTCGTCATCACTCTCGCGGATGCTCTGGTCGATGGTGTACTGCCGCCGGATGTCTACCGTGACCTCGTCTAGATTCACGTCGCGGGCGATGGCGAAGCGCTGCTGGTGCGCCGGTTGTGTGAGTACTAGGCTGGCAAACTGATCTGAGCCGGGCTCGCGGTCCATGAGCGCCATCATGACGCCGTCGGCGACGATCTCGTGACGTAGGAGCGGTGTGCCAGTTGAGGCTGTTTCGCTATTGGCGGCAAGCGCCTCGTTGTCGGGGAGCACTTCTACACGGAGATCCGGAAACATGGTGACGAGGTCCGAGCGCAGGTAGAAGCCGTAAGACGGGATCTGGACGGGTTGATCCTGCCCCTCGGGCGTGTGATTGATGTAGTCATTGAGGGCCTCCTTGATAGCCTTACGGTCCATGTCATCCCCGTAGTGGTTTCCGAGAGAGAGGGCGCCATCGATCAAGGCATCTCGCCAGTTCTTATCAATGCTGAAGAAGCGCAGGCTCTCGGTTTCGAGGTACGTCGGGTCAGGAATGAGGCAGTGGGCCGGCACGCCCGCAAGGAACATGCGGTCGAGCAGCCACGAGAGGACGATCATGTAGTCTGTAGACACTGGGTCGTTCGTCTCGTCGTACGGCCCCCCTGCTGTGCTCTGCCCGAGGTAGCGTGCTGCTTTGGCAGCATGGACCGGGTACTTTTTCCGTATCAAGGGTGATCCAAAAGATAAATCTGGAAAAGAATCAAGCCGACGGCGGTGCCAACG
Organism: Hypomontagnella monticulosa; assembly: GCA_902825475.1. Lineage (NCBI taxonomy): Eukaryota > Fungi > Ascomycota > Sordariomycetes > Xylariales > Hypoxylaceae > Hypomontagnella > Hypomontagnella monticulosa. The sequence continues at coordinate 2,875,990 of CADEBF010000007.1, forward strand.
CCGCTTAGCGCCGCCGGGAAGGTAAAGTACTGGCTGTTGAGCAGTGGGATCTTCCGATAGTTGTAAGTTATCATTATCCTGGCCGTCGTTACCGAGATGGATCGAACCTAGTTTGCGGATGGTTGAACTAATGCCTGCTAGGAGGTCTGCACGGGTACGGAAGACCGGATCGCCCATACCCTTGACGGCTTGAAGTTTTGACTCTTTCTCGGCATAGTCGTGGATCCATTTGCGCAGCCTGACGAGAGCGGCTGTGAATGCTTCGTCTCCAAGAGCCATAGTCCGGCCCACTTGCCAGGCAACGGAGTAGGTTATGTCCATTACACCGAGCTGCTTGTCGAGGATTTGCAGGTCGACGCCCGAGTTGGAGCTTGTTGTCAGGTTCTCCAGTGGCGGGACGTGTGAGGGCGTGAGAGGCCCGCGGTAGAGGGCAACGGTGGACTCGCCTGTCTGCGTGCAATATCGCACTAAGGTGTATCCGTCCTGAAGCCGCTTTTCGACGAACTGCTCGGCTTTTCTATATGATCTCTGCGGAGGCCTCTCGGGAGCTCGCAAAACGTTTAGGGTTCTTCCCAGCTGCTCGAATGCGTCTGGAACATTAAGGGTGTTGGCCGGTAAGACCGTATAATTCCAGCTGTAGAGAGAACAGAGTGCCACATATTTGTGGCCCGATTCTGGCCAGGCCATATCTTCAACGCCTTCGATAGAAACGAGGTGGGCGCACATCGTTGCAGGCGTCTCGTTGTCGAGCTGACCAGCCCTGTTGCCAACGACGATACTGAAGACGGCCGTGTCTTCGACACCTGCTAGTGCCATACCTTGTCCATTGATCTTTCGGACATGCGCCATGTATTGGTATTGCGACGTGTCGGGTCCGGAGCCTCTCGTTGGATTGCCACTAGCGGGGTCTTCCGTAGGAAAGAGATTCGCGAAGAGATTCGGTTTGATAAAGATGAAGTCACCACGGCTATCCTTCATGTTGGGGGGTCCGAGTTTCGAAGTCACGGGTGTGATCACGTCCGATTTTGGCAAATTCCATAGATCTTCGATGCTCATATTGACTGTCAGAGTCCCCGATTGTTTTACCGGTTTGATGACTCCGTCGCTTGTGTTCTGGAAGATGCTGTCTAGGTCCTCGGGCGGTAGCCGTAGTTCATCCTGTGAAAAGGAGAATATGACGAGCCACGGTACACGATTGCGTGGAATATTGTCGTCTGCAACTCCCCCCTCAGCTAATAGACTTTTCACCTTTAGTTGGAGCTCCTTATTGGTTCCTCGACTAGGGCTTCCAAGTCTCTCCCATGGCAAGTGAGGATCTGTTAGGACTATATGTGGCAGAATCCTGTTCGTGTCGGGATACCCTGGAGGCGGGTATGTCGAGTGTACGCTGCCCTCTGGCAACGAAAACTGCGGTGCATCTACGAAGAAGGACTGCTCCGCATTGAGCGACAGACTTTCACTTCCTGCACTGATGCTCTGCGTCACAGTGATAGTGTGCTTTGGCCCGGCCTCGAGTCCCGGGGCCCAGTACGAGTTGAGTTTCTGTTGTCCAGGCAGCAACGGGTCGACCTCGTCGTCATCTTCCGCGGCCGCCGTGCCGGCAAGTAGCCGGGCCTTCCGCCGATGTACCGCAGCGAGCCGCCGAGAATGGCGGAGGGTTAGATGCCGCGGAGAGTTGATGCGTGTGCTCTTACCGCCCGGGAAGATGCCCATCGTGTACAAGTCTTGGGAGAACGGACCGTATGTTTGGATTACTAGATGCACTATGTTTAGAAGAGTCTGGGCTATTGTGCTAATTTAGCAAAATGAGTCGCGATTGCGTTCAAGGGAAACTTACCGGAGGATCAAGCATGGAGTTATCCGCTTCCGCAGCGAGTGCTCGAACCGCTTGCTACTATGCCGACATGGTCAGTAGGCCCTGCACTGAACAGAGTGGTCTTGATACATGAAATATGGTTGGTCATATTTTTCGTCTAAGCCGATATATTCATGAGTCTCATTATATCCCCTTCGTGCAATATTACTCCTATGAGAGACTTATTGCATAATTATACGCCTTTACTGTATAATTTTATATCATTTCCAGTCACAAGTGCTTTACAGCGACGTAAGATTCTTGCTTGGATATGTAGATCTGTACGTGGACATATATGATAGTATAGATGTATGCCTAGAGTCGAGTCCAACTGTAACAGTCGATATCGATTGAAATACACCCGGGAGTGAAAGTCGAGATAGGCGTAAGTCATAATGCAGAGGATGGGAACAGACCTAAACGAAGATGATTAAGCAGTACATATGCATACGCATGTAATCTACTTACCTCATAGAATGCGATTATTGGCCGATTGAAGCTTTTCAGCTTTTAGGAAGCCTGTTTCGCGACGGTAACCGCAACAAACATAATGAGACCGGAGCGAGCTGAATGATCACGTACACATGGAGTAACACCGTATCTGGGGGTCTGCCGGACGAGAGGGATACTGTAGAGAGGTACACATGCAAGCTTAGGAATGATACTCAGAGCCTAATCTACCTGCAGCACAGCATTAGCCTCGATCAAGATAGATGCGACGATTTGTGCCGTTACCTGACATCTAACCATCCAGCAAAAGGCCAAGCAATGTTCTCCTGGCTGTCAAAGGGCTATTTTCTTTCCATCGTCCATCATCTCCCCTGTTGGATATGTTCCTCTCTAGCTTTAGTCATAAGTCCTTGATCATAAGTCTAGTCTAACTTGAGAACAATAAGACTTACCTGCTAAGAATGTGTCTATCAGCCATCATAACACTCATAGAATACTATTTTTGAGAACTAGGTCGTTTACCAGTAGGTAGATAGCAAGCCGAACATATCAAGCCATGGCTACAATCGCTGCCGTGGTCAACAAGGCCGTAGCCGATAATAAGAGTGTTATCGTCTTCTACAGAACACAGAACGGCCAGCTTGGTCTTTCCTTGCAGTCCGGCACTGGCAACGATGATCAGCCTGCCGGCACCTGGGAGACGGGCAATGACGATTACGAGGGCTACATCCTGAGCCCTTCGCACATGGCGAGCATCTATTATCGGGGTGTCCATCTCGTCGCAGCTGTCACGATGCCGAAACTGGCCCAGAACGAAGAGCCGGTAGATCATCATATATCTCTGGTATCTCCCGTGTATCAGACGCTTACCACAACGAACCTGGACTTCACTCGTATCGCCATGTGTGCGAAGCCTGATGGATACGAGGGATGGCTGTATTATTATGAGTAAGTTATGTCTCATCTCAAAGATTTTCCTCTGTAAATACCTTCTTAATAACCACATAGAATGATAACATTGACTGCTGGGAAAAGTGGCACAGATCCAATTGAAAGAACTCTCCAGGAATTCAGCCTCATGACTGGGACATCAACAAAATATGATGCGGCCAACGTTATAAAGCCCTCAAGTTCCCTGGCTGCCTGGTACGACCCAGAGACGAAAGACCGCCACGTCATCTTCCAAGGGAGTGCTCTTTCGGAGTATATCGTGGGAGGTAAATCTTGTAAGCACTAGACTCGCTATGTATATATGTATGGCACTTTCTAATATGTGTATCCAACTAGTCCAGCCTGTCGTTGCGGCCTACTATCCCAATAGTCCTATAGCAGCCGTATACTCTAGCGATACTAAAAAGGCATACGTCTACTACATAGACGCCTTCAAGACTCTTCAGCGCATCACCAAAGACGGGTCCACGTGGAACCCGAGCCAGACGGTTCAGGTCAACGCGCCCCCGATCGCAGACGGCTGCCAATTGACAGCTGTCAATGCAAACGGGTATAACCACCTATTCTATGTTGCCAAGGATTCCGGCAGCAGCAGTGGCAATGGTGTCAAGGCAGCATCCTACAGCCCCTTTGTGCACTATCCCGATCTCGTCCAGTAAGGATTGTATATTGTTCGGTGGGCTATTGGTGTCGTTTGGCCCGAGGAAGAATGCGGGTTCGGTGTCTATCGCGTAAATGTAACTTAGGTATCAGGGTGTTTTCTCCGCAGATCGCGTCCAAGCCTTTCGAAAATAATGTCCATACTTCTCGTTCTTAGAAAATAATGATTTAATACCTAAGTATACGGGATCTATGGGATGTGGGTTGAAGTAGATGGAAGATGATGTCTGCACTGGTGCCTACGTAGTTGATGAAGAAAGAGAGAAAGAAACGGGTTCCACGGGTGGCTGTAATGAGCTGAGCTAGCAGCTCGCCTCCACTAAGCCCTCTGTAATTACGGTGCACTTAATCCCTGTGGAATGCTGAATAACACCGGGTCACAGTAGATTCTGTTACAAATCAATGAAACACCCCTAGCTTTTACTACGCAAAAGCTTTAAAAGCTCGCTCTGGTCGTCAAGTGCGCTGATTCTCAATAAGCTGACTGACTATTACTAACAAAGAATTCTCCTATAACAAGACACACACCAGCAACAGGAAAATGCAATCTACTTGCTAGGCTTAGGCATCATGATGGGATTCCTCAGCTGCAAGAACCCCTCGACGGCTGTATACGGGCCGTTCTGGAACCCAGGCTTAGTCAGGTCTCCCCTCTTCTCAATCCCGAAGGCGTTGAACGCCGGCTGCTCGTCCTCGCCCAGCTTCTCGTCTATGTACGGCTCGAACCAGCTCCAGTCGCCGGAGCCGAGCGACGGTAGCGGCAGATCCCGCCCCGGCATATCCCTCGCGTTTTTTGTTGTTAGCCTCTGCGTCTCGTCGTACGCCGGCACGTTGTTAAGTGGCAGTGTCAGCGGCCCCGCATGAAAAAACGCCGTCATGCTGTTCATGGCGCCCTGCCACGTCCACGTCGGCAGCAACAGTTCCGTCGTCGGTAGGAAAGACGAATAGGCGTGCACGGGTGTGAAGGGGTCGACGATGGTGCCGAAGACGGTCATCCGCGCGTTGCGTCGGTCGTCGAAGTCTGCCGGTTGGACGGCGGAGGCAGCCGAGTACGGGGGCTCCCAGAACGGCGTGAAGAGCGGGTACTCGTCTGTCCCGAGTTGCTTCAGCGGGCCCTTCTCTTCCTTCCCCGCGAAGAACGTCTTGATAACGTCCAGATTCAGGGTGCCGCTCCCCGGCGCCGTCGTGTCGAAGTACCCGACCAGCCCGTCGTAAGCAGCGTCGCCATCTCCCAGCCGTACTTGGAATTGGTAATCCGTCAGGGATAGCTCCGGGTTCGGCACGCTGGCATTGGTACTTTGGTTATGGAGCGGCTCCGTGTCCAGCTCGAGTGACCACCCCGTATTGACGAGGGCGAGCGGCTTGCCAACTATAGAATTGAGGAACTGGGCATAGGCATCGGGTGCTGCAGATAGTTTCTCCTGCGCCGTCGTGATCATGTTCCAGAAGCCTTCGAGGTAGATCGGGTCAGTGAGCTTCTCGACCAGATCGTCCAATTGTTTCGTATCAGGCGTCTTATTAGCGTCAGGACCAAAGGGCAGCCATTTGGGCGCCGGAAGAGCGCCTAGTGGCCCGCCGAAACGCACCTCCCGGTAAAAGGTGCCGTCCGGCAAGAATAGCTGGATGCCGGAGTCAGCGAAGTTCGTAATGACCCAACCCCAGATGGGGTTCTCCCACTCTGACGCTGGGCGCCAGGCTGCTGGAGCAGAACTCTTTGATCGCTTTTTCTTGCTACTTGTGAAGGTAGCACCATTGTCGGCGACGGGTTTCACGAAGCAGGCATTGAGACGCGCGTTCTGGTTGATCTGCGGAGGAAGCTGGACAAATTCGTTCTGTGCTGCTTTGTCCTTGATGACCGTGTTGGCGTAGTCTTTGCCGTCATCGAGCTGAATAGTTTGTGGTTCGTAAAAGTCACTGATGCAGGGGTACAGGGGTGGAAGGCCGCCAACTCTAGGGTTCTGGTCGATGGGTACCAAACATTGGCCGAACTTGTCGATGATGTTGAGCTTGCGGAACCTATAGGAGGTAATGTGAGCGAGGGAATGAGTACAGCTAACATATCGCAGGACCTACCTAAACTGCCCATGCGTCACGGGCTTGAAGGGGCACCAATTGGTGTCTTGGAAATTGACCATTGCCGCGTACGGCGTAGAAGCCGACTGGCCCTGAATCAGTTCGATATTGGACTTCGTGAAGCCCGCCGAGTCATTTACGGCAGCATTGATGGCTGAACTCGATTCAGTCCCGTCGCTGACTATCTTGTTCTCAGGCTTGATGTGGCTCCCTTCTGCCGTAGTCACAATACCGCTAGTAAAGCCGGAGAGGGGTGAGGATAGGTACGACAGCTTCGAGATGTTATCCCGTAAATTGTTCCGTTCTTCTTCGCTTAGATACCCATTCAGAATATCTGGTGGTGTATTGTCAAAGAGCTGTGTGATCTTAGCGCCTAGAGAGAAGCTCGGCTGTGGCAATATAAGCACACGGCCGGATAGCACACGGATATCTAGACCCTTTTCGTTCTGTTCGTCTGCTAGTGCGTCCCAAAGCGGCGGACGCTCCTGGCCTTCATCAACAGAAGGAACAGTGATGCCGTAGCGCACCAATTCCGGCGACGACAGTCGAGCGGTATGCTCGTCCAGCTTCCAATAGTTGAAGGGTACATGGGTATACTCAGCCTCCCATTCGACACATAATGGGAACCATGGCTGCTTGTCTCCCCATTGGTCCCGCCAGCTGCCATCAGAGGCTTTTTGGTCGTGAAATTGAGGATAGAAGAAGTTGTCTTCGGGGTCATCCTCTTTCTCATCCTCATCTGCTGGCTGTTGGAGAGCATAGAACTCTGTCACTAGAACATCCGCAGGGACCTTGAGGATATCAGGAAGTTTGCTTTGCAAACTAGTAGACAGTGATTGAGCGGCATCAGGTAGGGTTGCCCCGTCTTTGACAGGTACGGTCTGGTACTGTGAACGGACGGCCACTTTGTCAAGATAGTCGGTCGGCCAGCCGGAAGGGATACCGCCAATGAGAACGGTTGGGTCATTTGCCCGATAGAATACGGGCAGACTCGCTGCTTTGGCTGTCTTCAACAAATTCTCAGAGCCGTCTCCTGGGTCGGCTAACAGACCCTTGATTTCTTGCTCCAGCTCTGTTATGCGATCTTGCAGGCCGCCAATCTTCTTAGAAAGGTCATCCACGCCACTTCTGTCCCAATTCCCATCACTGCTATTGGTACTGCTATTCCCGAAGTCGCTCATGTACTTCCACCACTGCGAAAACATATCCCAGCGATACTGTTTTATGGCAGTGCGGCAGCTATCGAGCAGGCCCTGTGTCTGGTTTAGCTGGCGTAGCTTGAGAATGACTGGTTCCTCGGGCTCGACGGGCTGCTTGTCAGGACTGTCGTCATCCTGCCCTGAAAGGTTATAATGAAAGCCACCAGGGGAACGGTTGAAAGACCAGTTGTTGACTGTATTCTTGGCCTCGCGTTGCGCCTCGACGCCATCGTCGCGGGCATGTAACAGCGATTCAAGCGCTAGGATATCCTCTTCAAGTTTTGTCACATCCTCGTCTTCGTTCTGGCTTGTACGAGCATGGCAGTACGATATCAGCGCGTCCATAGGGGTGGTGCCAATGGAGACGGCAGCTTGTGCCGGATCATTAAGTCGAGCATTATGCTGATCTGCAGGCACGGTAGTAGGCTTCTTGCTCTCGTCCCACGTCACATCGTACATAGCGCCGTGACAGAGTGTGCGAAGAGGACTCGTTTCGTCTAGCCAATTGGCCCATTCGTCCGTATCCGCGCCCTGCATGCGCATAAACAGGGAGTCGAGACTAGCACCGTGGGCTTGGTTCCCCGTCGAGTTCCACAATGGATCGACGTCGGCCTTCCAGTGCCAGCCCAGCAGGTAATAGCTAGCTTTTGCTTGGGAGAGGTATTGCGTCTTCCCCTCGTTGTCATCATACTCGAAATTGTCAAGCATGCTGAACACGTTAGAGTTATGCATCTGGAAGTCTGCAAAAAGCTGGTTGCCGCTGCGCAGGAGGCTGATGTTGGGCGGCCGCGCGTCTGAGTCGGGATCGTCCGGTATCCAATCCTTGAGTGATTTCTTGCGCCCGATGAAGACCTCGGCTTGCTGCTCGATATCGATGTCGGAACCGGCGTGTCCGGCGACAAATGGCGCAAAGTCCGTCTGCAAGTCGGCGTCGGCGGGAATATCGTCGAGCGACCACATGTAGTCGCTCTCGACCACCCATGCCTCGTACTCGGTAAAAGCTTTCTTGGCTTCCGCTGGCTGAATGCTGTCCAAATCCAACTTGCGCACTACGACCCAACGCGTAGGCGGCTCAACGAACTCGGGCGTGGTAGTGTTTCCACTCTCTTCCTCAGCTTTTACCGCTGTTTTTATTCCCCGGCGGAGTCGTTCTTCCCGGCGCCGGTGCTTGGACACCGTGTCGGTAGACGAAACTCCCGCTCGATAGAAGCGCGGTAGTGTCCAGTGGATGTAGACGCCGTAGCGATGACGCAGAGGGGCGGGCGTGGGACGCGCTCCCAGGTCCATCATACGCGAGTTGACACTGGCCGGAGCCGTGTTGTGTAAATCCGCATGGTTTTGCACATCGCTCTGAATCAGGAAGTTCTCCAGACGTAAGAAAGTGTAGTTGGGCTGCGTGATGGGGCAAATGTGCGCGGTGGTGTCATCTTCCTCCCCAGTGCCGCATACCGCAGTGTTGAGGACAAACACATCCAGCTGCACCGGCACCAGGATTACCATGAAGTCCTGAGTATTCGACATATCTTCTGTTTTTGTCGTATGCTAGAAGCAGATTATGCTATGATAGGACTTGGAATAAGAAATATCTTGATAATAGGGGTATCGGCCGAAGTTGTGTGGGAAAAACGGACAATCCGGCGATGACGACGATAGGCATCGATGTCACGGCATGCCCTCCCAGTGAGCCTGTATGCTTCGCTTCGTCTTTGGGACATACATCATAACGATAGCAGAGTGGGCATCCTCACTGACGATGGAGTCGTGTCCCTCTTGGAAGTAATGGTACATCCTAGTACATCGTAGAATGTAGTCCTCGGCGCTTTCTTGCATGCCCAAACTCTGACGATGACTCCGGATGCTGGCATCCGGACGCCACACCGTTAATGAAAGATTTGACAACTCCGGCGGAAAAGGCGGAAGTGGCACTTTTGACATTGTGGGGAGTTTCATTACAGCTGAGCTAAGACCCTCGTGATGATACTGCCAACGTATAAGTGCCTCGCAGACTTTCATTCTCTTGCGGCATTATATGCATATGCATATGGCCTATCAAATTCCAATTGAGTGCTTCACGATACTAGGTAACACTCGCTATAACTGGTGCGGTTGTTAGACCGAGCTAGTTGCACGAGATCACGATCAGGACGAACGGGTTCAAATGTTGCTTTTGGGAGAGGGTACATTAATTTTGAATATTGCATTAAGCGAGCATCCCGATATTGGAATGTCAATATGCTGACTGCGTCACATTAGGACGACTCTGCGGCGACCGTATGCTGCTTAAAGACACCCTCCTATGTGAGTGGGCGTTGATTTAACATGCGCCATGCCATCATGAACGATGCAAGACTTTCTACGAAGGGGAGCCAAGAGAAACCCTCGATGTCTAATCTATGTAGCTTCTTCAATGGTGAGTCTACCTCCGACTAGCCTATGGCCCTAGCCTTCCTACCCTCTCGCGTAAACGGATGCTGTTCTATTAGCAAATTTTATTGAGATTAGGAGCTCTCCTCATGGGGCCATGTTTAGGTAGGTACATGGGTAATGTGCTATAGGACATAGACAGTACCTTGTAACCATCTCATTGCCAGAAGAATGACCAGCTTACGACCTGAAAATCGACATCCGCTAGACTGAGTCTTCGGACTCACATCCTACCTACCTAGGACGTTTCTATCCGCAGAAATTGGAAATTCCAAAACCTAGCTGTGAGCGAGGTTGCTTACCCAACGCCGTATACTCACTATGGGCGTCACATCGAATCCAGGCAGCAATGATGCCGTTTCTGCGCGCCCGTCTCAAGATGTCGAGGACGATGGGCTATACTACATATACGCCAGTTCTTCGGGCCAGACATCCGGTGAGAACGTCGACGTGCTCACCGGGGGGAGCCCAACAGATACTTTCGTCTCCTCTCTCAACGACGAACAAGTCATCATTCTAGAAAGTACGCCAAGCCAGACTGCCGGCCTAGCCAGCACGGATAAGACGCTGCTATGGTTTCAAGAGCTCGACCCGACGGCCGCTGGCTCAGTTACCGTCGATTCGGAGAAAATGATCGAGAGCTTCAGTTTGGAATTCCAAGAGCCGTGGAAGATGACGTTTAGCTCCGCCAGCGATGTGCTTCTTTACACATTTGGTCGGCCGTCGGCCGGGGCCGATTACAGGATCCCACCGCCGGGAATCGATGAGGATGGGCAGATATTGACGCTCGGTCTTGACATTAATGAAGCGATCGACGTTACGAGTAGTAACACCCTGAGGGATCTCTACGAACTTGTCGGGTCTGCTAGCATAGCCGACTATGTGCCGAGTAGCCTGCTGGACTTGGTTGTGGTGCTTCAACTCCCTGATGAGGGAGATTCGGAGCCAAGGCGAAACGCCTTATGGTATATTCCTGCGTCGAGCAAGCGCATATTCATGCGTCTGGAATTCCGTGTCCCTGAATTTGATTTGCTTCAGGAGATTTTGGGCACGATTCTCGCAGGCTTCACACTTAATAGCGTCGATGTCGTCTTCAACAAAGACGTTCTTCTCGCAGAGACAGAGGTTGGCCCGCAACAAATCTTCCAGGGATCAATTACTTTCCGCGCTCAGTGTGGTATTAAAATGGATGGTGCTGATGATATACCTATGACCGCCACGATAGACATTGGCGAATCTTATATAACCCTCACGGTCCTATTTGAACCCAAGGACGATCCGCTGTCAGGGATTCTCGAATGGCTTGCGTCCTTGATCGGCGATGCCGATTTGGGGACTTTCGTCAATGACATTCTTGGCAAGGATGAGGATGGAACCAAACTCTTTTCCAGCTTCGTCCTGCGCAGGATGAAGGTAAGTATAGACACGCGAGACCCCACGAACCGGAAATTATCATCTTTTTCTTTCGATATTGAGGTTTTAGCTGGCAGTATTGGCGGCGGGTCCGATTCCAATCCAGCCGTATTTCTTCTCTCCTACAACTGGAGTCGTTTGACGGGCGGATTCGGCGAGCTAGCCGGCCAACTATGGACCAGTGAGTACTCATATCCAAACGTTTTAGGATGAATCTTATGGATGAAAGGCTGATGTTGAACCTATTGCAGCCTCTAGATCATGGGATGACCTAGACCTTTTACCAAATCAGGAGAAATGGACCGTCCTCCGGCCAGCGACAACAGACAATCCGGCGACGTCAATCAACATTGCGTCTCTGATCCCGGGCCAGACAGTAGAAAACATTCCTGATACATTGCCCTCTGAGATTAAAACCGCCTACATCTCATTGACAAAGGAATCCTTCTCCATTCGATGTTCTGTCAAAGCCAAACCCCGATCTTCCAGTTCCAATGCCGTACCTCAGCCTTATCTTGAAGAGCTAGCGCTCGAGGGCTACTTCAACTGGGGTCACAGCGGCTCATTTGCACTAGGCCTATATGTAAATGCCGGCATCGACCCAAGCGAAGAAGCCGCAGCGAACGGTGTAGGATCTGCTATTCTTAAGGGGCTGCTCACATACGATTCGTCCGCAAGGGAGTGGAAGCTCGAAGCTAAGTTGACCGGGCTATACGCCGCTACCCTAGTCCAATTTTTCGATGACGAAGAGAAAGATCATGTTGGACCTCTCATCAATTCTATTGTCATCAGCAGTCTTGATGTTCAATACATATATACCGGAGCATCTGGTAGTGGCACGTCGACCGGAACCAAGTTTGTCATCGGCGGTGATATGTTAATCGCTGGTCTTAGGCTGAAGCTCGACTTCACCTACGATGCGGGTGGTTTCACATTCACAGCTAGTCTTAACTCTGCAAAGGCATCTGCGACGATAGGGGACATGTTGACAAGCATACTTGGCACCACCGATATCGAGCTACCTGAGTTCGTCTATAACACGCAACTCGGCAGCGGGGACAAGGACTTCTTCAACATCAACATTTCCAAGCAAGGAAACTCGTATCTATTTGTGTCGCAGCTCGCCGTTACCATCGCGGATCTAACCAACGTAATCGACTTTGCTCAGATGCATAGAACAGATTGGAGCGCCAAGACGCCCTCCAAGCGGCTATTCAGGGTCTCCATTAGTGGTTTCCCTAACAGAGAGATCAATATACCACTGATCGGGAAGCTAACACAACCCCTCGACGAGCTGTATTTCCTATGGGTACAGGACCCGACACCCCCGAAGGTAGGCAAGATGAACGGCCTCACACGCTCGGACCTGGGCGAGCTCGATGGCGGCCTGGATAATCCGATCATCGTCAAAGACAAGATCAAGCCGGAGGCTCGGACACTAGATGATCTCATGGTGGCGGCCGGGTGTCACTTTGCGATCATCATACGCAGCAGTAGTGGTGAGCGTTCGTGTCTGCTCGACTACGAGTTCATGAAACCGTCGGCTTCAAGCACCAATAGTACGGCGCTCAGTTTGAAGGAGGGCGGGGATAGGGAGGAGCCGGGTGACGACGGCTCACCAAGTGCGCAAGCGCCATACAAGAAAGCCGCCGGTCCGCTATCCATTAGCAACGTCGGTCTCAAATACAAAGACAAGCAGCTAGCCATCATGTTCGATGCGACCTTCGAACTCGGCCCACTAGGCTTCTCCTTGGTCGGCTTCAGTCTCGGCTTTAAAATCACGGCTCTCAATGATGGGAACCCTACCATCACAGCCAACATCGAAGGTCTATCGGCATCGTTCGAGCGGTCGCCTCTGTCGATCACGGGCGTCATTCGACACGGCAACGACGGAGGCACCGACTACTACGCCGGCGGTCTTGTCGTCGGCTGGAAGCCTTACCAGTTTGAAGCAGCGGGTTTCTACGGCATTGTGAAGCAGTCGGGCACTAACAATGAGTTTAAATCCGTCTTCATCTTCGCGAAGCTAAACGGACCGCTTGTGACGCTCGAGTTCGCCGAGATCAACTCACTCTGCGGTGGCTTTGGTTATAACAGCAGCGTCCGCCTGCCCACCGTGGACGAGGTGTATGAGTTCCCGTTTATCGCGAACACGGGGCTTAGCGGCACCCAAAACGCTATGGAGGTGCTCGAGAAGCTCGTCGACCCTAGCAGCGGCGGGTGGTTTCAGCCCCTGGATAAGACCTACTGGTTAGCCGTGGGCCTAGGCGTCGGCGCCTTCCAGATGTTGAAGATCGATGCCGTTGTGGTTGTGCAGTTCGGGAGCGCAATCAAGATCGGCATCTTCGCCGTGGCTACGGCCGACATCCCGACGTCGGACTCGCAGTTCAAGTTGGCTCACGTCGAGCTAGGCATCGCCGCCGTCGCCGACTTCGACTACGGCACCCTCAAGATCGACGCCCAGCTATCGCCGCGCTCCTTCATCCTCGACCCCCAATGCCACCTGACTGGCGGCTTCGGCCTGTACTACTGGTTCGACGCGCCCCATGCCGACAGCTCAGCCGTCGGCCAGTACGTTTTCACCCTCGGCGGCTACCACCAAGCCTACAATAAGCCTGTCGGCTTCCCTAACCCGCCGCGCCTGGGCATCAGCTGGAATCTCGGCGGCGGGCTCACGGTGTCCGGGCAAGCGTACTTCGCTATCACGCCTAAGTCGTGCATGGCGGGGGGACACCTGCACGCCGCCTTCTCCGCAGGCCCGCTGTCGGCCTGGTTCGACGCGTTCGCTGACTTCTTTATTAATTACAAGCCTTTCTACTTCAACATGCAGGCGGGCGTGTCCGTCGGTGTCAAATTCAGCATCGACATCTGGTTCATCCACATCCGCATCTCGGTCGAGATCGGTGCCCAGCTGTACCTCTGGGGCCCACCGATCGCCGGCCGCGTCCACGTCGACCTCTGGATTGTCTCCTTCGACATCAACTTCGGCTCCAGCAGCCTGGCGAACGATGCAGTCAGCCTGACGGAATTCTACCGGCTGGTATTGCAGAGCCAGGCAAATTCCTCCTACGCGGGGGTCTCCGCCGCCAGGAAGCAAATGCTTGCCATCACGGGTGGCGAAGACGACGACGACGATGACGCATTAGAGACCCTGGAAGGGAGCCCACCGCCGAAGAACGAAGGGCACAACTTCCTCGCGCAGTCGGGGCTCCTGAATCCGGTAGACAACCCGGAGCGCAATCAGAACGATGACTGGATCGTCCGCGGCGGCTCCTTCTCCTTCGTCGTCGAGTGCAAGATGGCGATCAACGCCGTCAAGGATAGTAAGACAGCAGAAGATCCTGTCATCACGTACGGCAACGTCTACAGCAAGCCGATGAAACTCACGAGTCCCATGGACTCAGTCCTCACCGTAGTCATCCAGCAGAATGAGCAAGATGGGAGTAGCTCGCCGGACCATGGTTGGGGATACGACGCTTACCTCAAGAGCCTGCCTCAAGCCCTCTGGGCAAAGTGTAAGTTCCTACCTACTCGCACCTAATCCACATATCTGCCCAGGATTGATGCTAACACAATTACCAACAGACGACCCTAGAACGGACCCTCGAACACAAGGCAACAACATCGGCGACCTCCTCAACAGCGCTAACGGGGCAGTGACCCTGATGGCGGGCGTCTTGATCACGGCGCCAAAGCCGGTCATGTCGCTCGACCCCTTCCCTGCGTACGACGTCGCGGACGCGGACCTGGTGGAGCTCGACGCCGAGCGAGCGTTCCCCACCATCGCCGACGCCGACGCCGCCTGGGCGCCCGCCAAGCCGCTCACTGGCAACGGCAACGGCGGGGTCCAGAAACAGTATGATGCCGTGCTGAGCACGTGGAGCGACCCGCCGCTCGGGTCAGACGAAAAGGGACGCCAGGGGTTCGTGGGGGCGCTGGCGGCGGCGTTTAAATGGGATCTCGCGGACGGCATGAAGGATATCGTGAATGATTTCAAGAGCATTGCGGGCATGCCGGAGAGGCTGAAGAGCGGGTTTATGGATTTATACGTGGCAGCGCCGTTGTTGTCGATGTGAGATAGTTGATAGCAGGGAGGGGATGGATGGATAGGTTCCTAGTATTAGCGTCTTCCTTTTTTTTACCATCAAGGTTCTTTTGGTTCATCCGGGCCGCTTCAGGGATAGCTACCGATTCATTACATTAGTACGACCAGACAATTGTTGACGTTCTTCCAGTAATATTATAAGTGATTCATAAGGGGAATATGATTAACGTACGGAGGTATTTTGCCTCTTACTAGTCCTAGCGATTAAGTTTTGTTTTATAATTAATGCTAAATATAATATTGCTGAAGGCAAACAAGTGATCATAAGTGGGATAATTGCATGTGTTATACTTTATAATACTATCTTTTATTATAATGTAAGCGTAAGTTAATATTAAATATTAAGATCTTATTTTTATCATATTAATCTTTTATCTTATATAAATAACTTATTTTAATATATATTTTTAAAATTATTTATGTTTTTATATTTAAAAACATTTTTTAATTTTATTTTATTAATATGTTTTTTTGTTTTTAATAAGGTTTATTTTAATTTTTTAATTTTAATAATTAATAAAATTTTTAATATTTACTTTTATTTAATAACTTAATAAGTTTATTTATTAAATTTAATTTACTTTTAATATATTTAATTTTTATATTTTTAATTTTTATTTTTTATTATATATAAAAATATTAAATCTTAATATAACGATTTTTTTTATTAATTATAATATTAATAATTTATTTTATAATTTTTATATTATTTTTAAAAAATATAATTAAATCTTTTAATATATAATTTAATTTAATAAAAAAGTTTTTAATTTAAATTATATTTTTAATTATTTTATTTAATTTAATAAATTTTATTTTAAATATATTTTTATTAATTACCGATTATAATTTTAAAAATTATAATATTAATCTTTTTATTATAAAATAAATGATATTATAAGAAATATAATCATGTGGTTTTTACGCGGACCGTTGGTCCGTGCACCAGGCACTGGCATTTAGTTAATCTATTTAAATTCCACCTCATATAATCTTAAATCCTTTTTTCTTTTTATTTAATTAATCAACCATTTAAACATACATAATTATAGTATTACATTTCTTACCTGATATTAATAGACTTTATTTATTTAATATTAATTAATAGTTAATAAAATAAAGTTAATTATAAAGTAATAAAGATTTTATTAAAAGGAATTATATGTTTAATTGTATTATTTTAATAAAAAAAAGTAAGTTATTACGAAATAGTGATTATTTATGTTATATTAAAGGTGTTGTTTTAATAAAAAAAAAATAAATCGTAGTAAGGATTATTATCTATTTTTAATTAAGTTATCATATTTGTGTTTATTATGTATAAGGATTTTTCGACTTATAAAAAGTAAAGATCGCTTATAATAAAGTTATTTATATTATTTAAAAATCTCGAGATTTTTTTATAAGGATTTTTTAAATTATAAAGAATAAAGATTACTTATGATAAGATTATTTATATTATTTAAAGATTTTAAGATTTTTTTAATAATAAATTAATATATTATGTTTATTAAGTATAAAAAGCTTTACGTAATAATTTTTTTATCATATATTTTTATTTGTTTATAATTTTTTTTTTTATATATTTTTAACCTTTTTATATTACCTGCTATTTTTTTTTGCTATGTTAAAAATTTTTTTTACGTGTAAAAGAAAATTTAAGATTAACTTAAATTTAATAATAAAAACAATGGATAATAAGTAAAAACCGGGACTTATAACTTTAATATATGACTTATATTTTTTTACTTATAAACCTGAGATTATAAAACTTTAAGTTATATATTTTCTTTGTTTATAATTTTTTTTTTTAATTATTATATATATATTTTTAAATTTATATATATATTTTTTTTACTTATAATTATATATTAATATTAATTTTAATAATTAAATTATGATATATTTATATATTTATTAGTATTTATTAAGATAATAAGTAAGATGGTGATTGATTAAAGAATTTTATAATAGTTTGTTAAAAAGGAATTTGATGGTAAAGATATTAATGTTGTTAAATTAAATGAAATATTTATCGAATATTTTAATATATATGTTGTATAATGTTTTTAAATATATAAAAAGGAAGATTGTGATAAAGATTTTTAGTAAATATTTGTGGATTAATTTGTTAATTAAAATGAATTAATTTTTATAAAAGTATATAAAGCTTTTTAAATTGAAATGTATATTTATTTAAAGTTATATGAAGTGTATGTTGAAATTTTAAATTGGATTTATTTAAAAAGATTAACCGTTTTAATTAATGTAAAAAGTTTTATATTTATGTTTAATATCGAAGTTGTAAGAATGATGGTAAAATATCCCGAAAAATTTATTTGTATGAAAAACTTATATTATTAAAAGAGATTAAAATGATAAGTTAATAAAATAATATAAAAGTTTATGTTTAATTAGGAAAGATAAATAATAACTAAATAAATTATAAAAATCGAATAATTTATGAAAGCGTTAATAGTAAAATAAAGTATAAGTAAAATATTTAATAAAAGAAAAGCGTTTAAACGAAATGAATAAGTAATTTAATAATAATAACTTATAGTTGTATTTATGTTCATTAATATTATTTAATAAGTTTAAAAAATAATATTAATATTAAATTTATAAATCATGATAATACTTATATTAATGATAAAAGTAGATGTTAATTATATTAAATAAAATGTGTGGATGATTATTTTATATAGATAATAATTAATATAAGGATCTGGTATAATGATTTAATAAAGATTATCATTATTAAATGTAATGATAACGAATATTTTAATATTATTTATTAAATAAATATTAGTCCTTAAAGTTTAATAAAATGATTATCTTATATTATCATGAGGATTTATTAACTTTATTAAGATATATTAAAATAATAAATAAAAGTTTAATAGTGATATATATGATATTTTAAACGAAAAGATTAAAATCTTTTATGATTTTTGTTAAAAAATTAGTGTCGGATTTAATTAATTCTTAAATATATTCTCGATAATGTTAATAAAATATGTTTAATAATTTTATTATGATTATTTTATTTTATTTAAATTAAGTTTTAAAAAAATAGTTGATTATATAAAGAACTTCTTTTATATATATAAAAATTAATAAATGTATATGATTAAATGAAAAGTAATAATTTTTATAAATGTTATAAAGGAGAATCCAACCTTAAACTTATTTTAATATGTCGAGAAATTTATTTAATGGATATAATAAATATATAAAAGTCTTTTTTATAATTATTTTAAAGATATTAATTTTAAAAAAGGTTTAATAAATATTATTTAAGGATATAAGGAGTTTAATATGAATTTTATGAGATTAAGTTTTATGTTTAAGTCGGTATGTTTAAATATCTTTAATGTAATAAGAATGGAGTATTATAATAAATTAGTAGTAGGTTAACTTATAAATATGATTTAATATCTTTTAAATATGTATAATTATTATTATAATAGTAATTTTAATAATGGTTAAAATTATATAAACCGAAATTTCGGTATTAATAAGGGTAATAATTTTAAAAATCTTAAAGGTGGTAGTTAAAAAGGATAATATTATGGTAATAAATGATTTAAAAATCATAATAGTAATAAGAAATGTTTTGTTTATAATAAATAAAAATGTTGGTTAATAAGATATTTATTAAGTAAATGTAAGAATTAATGTAAAATATAACGAAAATATATATAAGATATTAATAAAAAATATATAAATAATAATTTCGAATTATATTTAATCGAATATAAGGGAATTGACGTTGATATTAATGAAAGTGATGATGATGGTAGTTATGGTGGTGGTAATATTAATATAAATAATTTTAAAATATAAATTGTTTAATAAGAAAATGATAACATTAATATTAATATTTAATATTATAATGAATTTGTTTAATTTATGATAGAATATAATAAAATTAATGGTAATTATATCGTGGGCATTTTAATTAATTAATTAACTTATTATATGTATATAAAGTTTAATGGATTTAATGGATCCTTAAATAATCTATTAAACCATATTAAAAAGTTAATTAATATTATAAAGGATTCCTTAATAATATTTTATTTAAAAAATAAATATAATAATATATTTTAAAATATTATGCTTAATATTAAAACATCAAACATATTAATAAAAGGTGAAGCTTAATTACGAATATTATAAAAGATATATCTTAATATTAAATTAAATATAAATATAATTAAATAATATTAAATCTGATTTGATGATAATTTAAATAATTATAACATTAAAACCGCATATTTAAAATTATTGTTTGATATTATTAATTTTTAAATTATGTTAAATAATATTCCATTCTTATTATATTTTAAAGATATAAATTAGTTAAGAATTTATTTTAATAATGTTAAAAATGTATTAATTTATAGAGATTATAATTATCTTGTTATTTAAAAATAAGGGCATTTATAATTAATATTAGAAAATTATGAATTTATTATAATTAATTATTATCTTATTAAAATTAAATTGAAATGAATTTATTAATGTTTTAAATATTTAATTGTATGCTGGTTGTATTATATATTTAAAAGAGTTAAATATAAAGGATTAGATTAAATTATCTTAAAAAAGATTAATAAATTTTATCATTAATGTTAAATACATAATAACGTATTAAGATAATTTAAGTTTTTAATTAAAAATGATAATATAAATTTTAATTATATATTATTTATGAATATAATATATATTTAAAAAAAACTAATCTTATATATAATAAACCAGGTAATAAGATAACAAATAACTTAATTTTTAAAAGATATAATAACGAAATATATATAAAATATATTATAAATAATATAAATTAATAATTATTTAAGACCACTTAATAAATTAATTTATAATATTAAAATAAATTTTATAATTAAAAAATTTATTATAAATATAAAATCACTATCCATTAAAATCTAAAAGATATTAATTAAATTATATAATTTAATTAGAAAATTAAAATAATATTATAGATTATTATAAAAAGCTTTTAAAATGATCTTTAAAGATTTCTTATAAATTAAAAGATAATACATTTTACAAATGGTTATTAAAGTAATAAATAATATTATAAGACTTAATGATTTAATACTAACACTATTTATTTTCGGTATATATTTAAGAATTATTAATAACTTTTCATATATGCCTTCATTAAAAATTTATATAATAATAATTAAAAAAGTGATGGTTAAAATATATAAATTAAAAATAAAATAACAAATAATAAAGATACTTACGATAAAAAATAATCTTAATACACTTAAAATACTTAATCTTTTATTTTAATTTAAAATAAAAGTTTATTATGAAAAAGAAAAATAGACCGGACCTTATAAACTTCTTATATAAAACGATAAAACTTATACTATTAAAATAAATAAAAAACCTATTAAATTTTAAACAATTATTATAAAATCATATTTAAAAGATAACAATATAAAAATGCTTAATAAACGTAAATCCAACTTTAACTTTAAAAACGAGATAAATAAATTAAATAAACCAGATAAATATATACTTAAAGATAAAAACCTACCATTTAAATAAGGATAAGGATGCTTACTTAATAATAAAAATAAATTAAAAGAGATTATAAATTATAAAATATATATTATTTATAAAAAAAAGGTAAATACTTAACTTATTATTTAATTATAAAAAAAAGATAAAATTAAAATAAATAAACCACCTTTTAAAACTTTAAATCGAAATAAAATTAAATCTCTTATTAATAAAAGCATTTTTACATTCGAAAAATATAATATAAAAAAACATGATAATAGATAAATCTTTAAATTAAAAATGATTTATAAAATTAAAAATAAAGTAATAAATTTACCTTATAAGAAATCTAAATTAATCATTTAAGGCTATAATAATAAAAGAAAAATAAAGATTTTAACTTAATCTTTAACCATTTAACGATTAAATTAAAGATTAATTAATATACTTACACTTATATTAATAAAAAAAAAATGATCATTTAATTTTAAAATATAACATAAATTTATACTTAAATGGCTACATTATTAAATTAAAAGATCTTAATTAAACTTCTAAAAGAATTAATTGATTTATACCTTAAAAGTATTATTATAATATTATTAAAGTTATTTTATGGAATAATAAAAGCCGAAATACATTAATAAGCCATATATTTTAAATATTATAAAAATAACTTAAAAATAATTATCTCCATTTATAATTCTTATTTAATAATTATAAAAGAATTAAAATTATTTAGTTTAATTATAATATAAACTAATAATATTTATGATTTATTTAACAAAGAATTTATAAAAAAAGAAGATAAAGAATTAAAAAAAATTAAAATCATAGTTAAACTTAAAACTTATTTCTTATTAAAAAAGCTAATTATTTTTAATAAATATATTATATTAACAAATAACATAAATAAATTATATATTTATTAAAAAGATTAGGCTAAAAAAATCATTAAAGTCAAGGTAGATAATAAAAAAGATACTTGTAAATAATATATTAAATAAAAAGCTTAAAAGGTTTATATTACTTTAATTTGTTAACTTAAAGTAACTTTTAATTTATTTAAAATAATATAACATCTTAAATTAAGAAAAGATAAAATTAGCTGACTTAATAAAAGATTTTAATGGTAAATAAATAACATATAAAAAAGATTATATTATATTCTTCTCGATTTAATTATAGTAAAAATCTACATTTTTATTAATAACTCATTTATTAACAATAAAAACCTCAACTCTTAAATCAGATATATAATTTTTATTATAAATAAAATTATAACTAACAACTTTTTTATAATAAAAGATAATTTAATCCATTAAAATTCTATAAAATATAAATATATAATCAAAAATATTTTAACAAGTAAGATATATGTTATAATTTATAGCATAAATATAAAAATCATAATTACATTAATGATTTTAATGTTTCTTAAAAGATAAAGATTATCACTTATTTTAATTATCATTTATATTAATTCATACTCGCTTTACAAATATCTTATAAAATTAAACACAACTAAAAAAAAGAGGTTAATAATTAATATTATATCTTTATAATAATTATATAAAAAATAAAAAATATATAATATACAATAAATTAAAAGTAAAAATAACTTAATAAATTTAATAATTAAATTTAATACAAATAAAACATTAAAAACCTTTATTAATACCAACTAATTAATAATAAAATTATAAGGTTAAATAAAATAAAATTAATAATCTTAATAATTTAAAAAAAAGAAAAATGTTATGTTAAGAGATTATTAATAAATATACTATCATATTTATATATTTAGATTAAAAACTCATATATTATTTATTAAGATAATTAAATGATAATGGAGAATTAAGAGGTTTGATGATTAGAAATTAAATTTATTAATTATAAGTAATAACAACCTTTTAAAATAAAAAATAAATTTTAATTATTAAAAGGGAACTTTTAAACATTTAAATATAAGAATATATTTTAAAGAATTTTATAATAAAATTTTTAATCATTTTATAAAGATATTAAAATTTATTAATAACATTTTTTAATTTAACTAGAATGTTATTAACTACATTTTTAGCCGTAATTACAAGATAATCATTTTAATCTCGTGTAATAATCTAATAATATCGTATAGCTTTCATTTCATTTATATTTTATTCATTTTTTAATTCTTAAAGATATTTTTTTAAATCT
This sequence comes from Hypomontagnella monticulosa, assembly GCA_902825475.1. NCBI lineage: Eukaryota > Fungi > Ascomycota > Sordariomycetes > Xylariales > Hypoxylaceae > Hypomontagnella > Hypomontagnella monticulosa. Next base: position 2,898,860 of record CADEBF010000007.1, read on the forward strand.
TTTTAAAGATTCTTAAGAATAATCTAAAAAATATTAACATTAACATAATATAAAAAAATATTATAAATGTATAAAATAAATACTAAGATTATTTAACATCATTTTAATAACTATTTTAATAATATAAGAATGATAAGTAGGCATATTATTATATGATTTTCGATAAATAATATAATAATTACATTTTATTAAAGTATTTAGAAAATCGTTAAAAGAGTTAATACTTAATAAAAATAAAATAAAAATTAAAAATGATTTGAAAATATTTACTTATTAACTTATAATATAAGATTGGAGGGTTATTAAAGCATTATTTAATTATATAATAATAATATTAATAGTAAAAAATTTTACATTTTTTATTTACTACATTTTAACGAAAAGGTATAATATGAAAATATTCATGAAAGATAAGTTTATTAAAGGATAATATAATATAAATAAAAAAAACATAAGCTAATAAAAAAGAAAAAAAAATATAAAGATTTATATTTTATCGTGATAGTGGTATAACCTTTAATAATACTCGATCCAGGAAGACATATGATCTTATAATAAAAAGAGAAAAACTGTTAATATAGGAAATATGATCATATGATTTTTACGTAGACCATTAGTTTGTATATTAAGCACTGGCATCTGGTTAATCTATTTAAATTCTACCTCATGTAATCTTAGATCCTTCCTCTTTTTTACTTAATTAATCAACCATCTAAACACACACAACCGTAGTATTACATTTCCTACCTGATATTAATAAACCTTATTTATTTAACAGATACCGATAATGGATTTTTTTATTTCGAGATTTTTAATTAAATTTATATCTACCATGTTAAATAAATTAAATTTATTATATATTTTATAAGGATAATTTTAATTTAAAGTTTTATAACATATTATTTTACTTATTATTTTTTTAAAATATTTAACAACTTTTTTAATTCTTTTAAAATATTTATTTAAAAATTTAAATATAAATTTAACTTATATCGAGATTATAAAACTTAAGTTTAATCATATAATACATATTAAAAAAATATATTTACTTATAAAAAAAACATATTTTTTAATTTTATTATATTTTATTTTATTTTTTCATTTTAATAACATTTATAATTAAAATAAATTATATAATATACTAATTAATTTTAATTTTATAAATTTTAAATCTTATAATATATTTTTTATATATTATTATTAATTTATTTTAACATTTTTATTCTCGGTTAACTTTAATATTTATATTTTTAAAAATTAATTTATTTCTTTTAAATTTATAACATTAATATTTTTTATTAAATTTTTAACTAATTTTTTTAATTATTTTTTATTAATTTTAAATAAAATAAAATTATTTACATATAACATAATAATTATTTTTAACTTTTTATTAACATAAATTATATTATTTAAAATTAATAACATATATTTTTATTTTTTAAATAATTTTCGTATTAAAATATACTAAATTATTTTAGCTTATTTTAAGTTATATAAAATATTTAATAATTTAATAATCTTAATTTTATTATACTTATATTTTTTTTTCTTTTAAATATACTTTAAAATATTTTTTTAAAAATAAAAATTATTTTATAAACATATATTTTTTTAATTTTTTATTAAAATATATAAAAATAAAATTAATTTATATCATATATTAATTTTTTAATATTATTAAAACTATTAATATCTTTTATAATATTACTTTTATTATTATAATTTAAATTTTATTATAATTAATACTTTTTTTTATATAAATTTTTTAATTATAATATATATTTTAAACTTTTTTATATCATTAATAAATAAATATTTTTTTTATAAAACCCATTTAAAATTAATTAAGTAATTATTTTTAGTTTTATTAAAGTTAATAAACTTAAATATTCTTTTATTTAAAAGCGACTTTAGATTTATAATATGACTTTCTTTAAATTTATAGTAAAATCCGGAAAAAACAAACGGTCAACGGTTTTATCAGGCGTTTACTTTATTAAACCACTTAAATAGCCGAATTTCAGCTTTAACTTAAATAATTTTATTATCTTAAATGACATTAATTAATAATTTACATCATTTAAAAGCTTTTAATTTAACGATTTTAATAATATAAGTTTCGAAACCTGCATTTTAAAATTAAACTAGCTATCGTTGATTAAAGTCCTGGTTAACTAGCGTTAATTAACTTTAATTAGCGTTAACTAGTACTAGCTATTAATAGTTAAAGCTTAACGTTTATATAAAAGACTTAATCATTTTTAAAAATTAATAAAATCGCATATTACGTAAGATAACCATTTTAAATTTAAGATGTATTATTTAAAACTTATATTAATATAACCGCTTAATTAATTTAATTTTAATTATGTAAATTATTATTTTTAAAACATAATTTTAATAAAATTATTTAAATTAAAATATAATTTAATTATTATTAAAATTATATAAAATTATATATAAATAAAACATAAAAGCTTTATATATATAATGCTTATAAAAATATAAAAGCTAAAAATAATATTAGTTTATAATAAAATAAATATATATATATTATATATATATTTATAATAAATATTTAAGATAATAATCACTTAAAAAGTTTAAGTGTTTATAAAATAAATAAAAATTATATTAATTGGTTTTATATAAAAATTATAATAAATAAATTTATCTTTTTTTATATAAAACTTTCTTAATAAAAAAATATTTTTTATTTTTTTATACTTATATAAAAATAAATAATATCTGGTTTTATTTATTAAATAAAAGAATAATAACATTAATAATATTTATTTTATATAAAAACGGGTAATATTTAATTTTATTTATTAAATAAAAAAGTAATAACATTAATGATATTTATATAAAAATATAATATTACCGTTTTTATGGTTTTTTTATCCGTTTCCGGTGTTATAAAGTAGTTATAAAGTAGTTATAAAATAATTATAAAATGGTTATTATAAGATATAATTCTTTTAATTTTAATTTAAATTATTAGTTATTATATTTAAAATAAAACTTAAATTCCATTAAATTTAACTTTATTTAACACCTTTTTTTAATTAGTTATTATATAAGTTTATTATAAATTTAAACTTAATAACTATTAAAATTATTATTATTTAACTACATTTAAAAACTTAATTAAATCGTTTATAATCATATTAATAGTAGATATATATTTAATATCCACTTCCTTTAATTTTTAAACCATTTTAATATATTAAAATTTTATTAAAATCTATTTTATATAATTATAATAAATAAAGTTTTTAATAATGGTTATAACACTTATATTATCACACCATAAGATTATAAGTCTTTTTATAAGTTGTAGTGATTTAATATATAAAACTTAAAGCCATTAAACTTTTTAAATAACTTTTATAATAATTATATATTCAGCTTTTAAGATAAATAACATTATAATATTACTTTTTTTATATTTTTAACTTATAACCCCACCAACTATTAAAACTACATAACTTTAAGTCGATTTTACGGTTATTTTACAGCTTACATAATCATTATTACTATATATTATAAGGTAGCTACCTTATAATGATTGTTTTTTATTAATTTTAAATGATTTTTTATATAAAATCTTTAAATTATTATACTTTTTTAAATATTTTAAAAAGGATTTAATTGTAGTTAAATAGCTTTTATAAAATGCTTATAAGTACTTAAATAACCATTAAATAAAAAAAGTTATATCAAACTTAATCATATTTATTAAATAAATTATAATTCTTATTATTATTAAATATAAATAAGATTTAACTTAATTTAATAATAGATTATAATCTTTTAAAGTTATAATTTTAAGTTGTAACGGGACTTTATTAAGTTTATATTTAATTAAATTAAATTTAATTAAAATTTATTTAATATACTGCTTTTAATATAATAATAAAGTATTTTCAGTTTGATTTCGGTTGATTTTTATCTTTAAAAACCAAGTAACAAGTCTTTTATCTTTTATAAAATAAACTTTATTAATTTTAACTTTTAAGTTTTTAATATAAACTTTATTTAAATCTATTATTAAATAGTTATTCATATACGTCATTATAAACATAATGGTTTTAATATTAAAAAATACTAATAAATTATTAGTTAAAGCCATAAATTCCAAGGAATTTAATAAGTTTATAAACTTTAACTACTATTATTAAAATGCTTGTTTTAAATTATATAAAACAATAATTATTTAAATTATCTGTTTATTTTTAAGATTATATCTATAGCTTTTAAAAAGGTTTAATATTTTAAAATCTTAAAATAATTCATTAATACCATTTAAAAATAAAATATATATTATTTCTTTTAAAAAACTATTAAAAAAAATACTTATAAAATTGATTTATTTAATTTCTTAATTGTATAAAATAACTTAAACTAATAAAATTCGCTAAGTAAATGGTATGTTAATTAATGTAAAAGTTTTATTATAATTAATTTTAAGCTTTTATTTAAAACCATGTATTATAAATTAAGCTTTATATTTTTCGATTTTACTTTTTAAATTTATTTTTTTTTTAAATACCCATTTAATATTAATAAGTCATTTTAAATCTTTAAAATAATTTAAAAATTTAAACATGTTAGTACGTAGTAATTAAAAAAATTTAAATTTTATAACTTTAAGTTAATGATTTTTTTAATTGATTTTAACGTTTAATTAATCGTTAAAGGTTTTAAATTAGTAGTAGTTAAATATATTAAATCTTAGATTTTTTATTAAATATTAAGTTTAAGGTATATTAAAGTTATAATCATCCTAACATAATTTAAAAGATTATACTTAACCTTAAATTTAAGTTAATCAAAATATAATATCTTATATATTTTAATAGAATTAAAGTAATCACTCTTTTAAAAAATAACTTATAATATATATTCATTTTTATTATTTATCAATTATTTTATGATCCTTATAAAATCTGTTAATATATTATTAAATTCTTTAAATTAATTTTTAAATTTTATCTATAAAACCATAATATTTAATATTTATTATTTAAATCATACCTTATAAGTTTATTATTTCTTATAATGTTAAAGTCTAAGATTTTATCTTATAACATTAAAAGGAACTTCCAGCTTTTATATTTAAAAAAAAATACCATAAGAAATATAAAAACTATTAAGAATTATAATCTTAATAAAATAAAAGTTTATTAAAAATTATAAACTTTAATAAAACTTTATTTATTTAAAGATTTATCATATAAGATTTAATAAAGATTTATTTTTTTATTTAAAATTTAATTAAAATAATAAATAAATTATAAACTACTTTAAAATATTAAAACCATTAAATATTATCTCGAAGTAAATAAACAGATTTTTAATAAAATACATAAATAATATAAGCATTAAATCTAAACATTTATTAACTTAAAATTTATAAATAACAACCACATCATCTACTTTAAAAAATTATTTCTTAAAAAAGGATATATTATTAATATAAAAGATTTTAATAAAATCTAAAAACAATTAAAAAATAAGCTTATAAATATAAATAAAACTAAAAAATTAAAACCTTATTTTTTTTTAAAACTTAAAAAGATCTTAATAATTAAATTAAACCTTATATTATAAAAAAAAATGGTATTTAAAAATATAAATAACTAAATAAATTTTATTAATTTAAAATAAGATATGGTTTTAAAATAAGGATGTTTAATAAGGTAATAAGGTTTTATTAATGGTAAAAAGATTAATGGTTGGTTTAATGTTTTAAAACTTTTATAAGATAATATTATTAATATCACCATAAATGCTAATAAATTAAGTTAAATATTTAAAAAAAAATTTTTAAGATTAAAAAAAATTAATATGTTTATATTAATAAGGATTATAGTTAATGTATTAATTAATATATTATATAACTTATTATTTAAAAAGATTATTAATGTTAAAATCTTTTAACTTAATTTTAAAAATTATAAGCCATTAAAAATTACTTGATTTTAAAATAAAAATTAATATTATTTATATATATACTTATAAAAAACTAAAGTAATAAAATAGATTTATAATAAATTTATTAAATAATTAAATATGTGAAATAATATATATTTATTTTTATATGATAATGTTTTAAATTAATGGAAATAATAACTTTTTAATATAAAAAAAATTAAGTTTAAAAAGGATTTTAAGAAATTTATCGAAATTATTATAAGGCATTTTAATTATAATAAGTGAGTTTAAAGTAATAATTGATTAATTTAAGAAATCTATAAGACTAATTAATAAGTAAGATATCTTTTACTTAATTAATAATCTAACATTATCCGAGGATCTTAAAAAGATAACTTTATGACATAACAACACCCCTTTTAATAAAAAAACCTTAAACATCCTTATCTTTTTTTTTTAATTAATCCTTTCTTTTTAATTAATCCAGTTTATTCTCTTTTTTTAATTAATTTAATAAATAATAAAAATTTATTATTTTTAATATAAATTCCTTAGAAATAAACTTCTTAAACATTATTTTATACCTTTTAAATATATGCTTTTAATTATTAACTTTTTTTATATCTTTTAAAATCATCTCATCTTATAATATAACTTTAAATATATTATTTTATTAATATAATATTATCATAATATCCTTATTTTAATCTTTAATTATTTAAACATTTTTAATTAATTAGTTAAAACATTCTTATATCTTTTTTAATTAATTTACTATTATATTAAATTTTAATTAAATTAAATCTTAGATATTATATTATCACTTCATTTCTTTAAATATATTATCATCTAATACATATTAATTAATAATATTCTTCTAAAAGTTAAATATCATTTTATTATCAATTAACTACATTAATTAAACCAATTTAATTTCTTTTAAATATTACTTAATACTATTAAACATTATTTTAAAACCTCCGATTATATTGTTTAATATTTTAAAAGCTTTAAGATTATTTAACTTAAATAACTTTTTCTTTAATAAGCTTTTATTAACATTCTTTAATTTTTAATTTATTTTAATTAAATATTTTCTAATAATTTTTAATTATCTTCCAACTAACTTATATTAATAAATCATACTTAATTAAATCTTAATGATGAATATTTTAATGATTATTATTACTTCATTAACATTAAATTATTATTAGATAAAAACATGGTTAATTATTATCATATAATATTCTTATATAATCTTAACTTTTATTATTCTCTTTATATCATTATTATTTAAAAAGTTTTTTTTAACTTCAAATTTTAATTAAATGTATTTATTTAAGTTTTAACTTTTTTAATTACTTATAAAAACATTTTTAATTTTAATATATCATTTTTAGATTTTTAATTTAAAATATTAATTAATTATTATATTAATATTAAATTTTTTCTAATTAAAATCTTTAAAAGATAAATTAATATTATTATAATTAAATTGTTTATTTTTTAAATTATCCTCTTAACTATTATCGTTATTAAGTAAATCTTTTATATCGGCGTTGATAAGATCGATCTTCTTTTTTAAATTAAAAAACGAATTAACTAAAGATTCCATGCTTTCATCATTGATTTTAGCTTTATCTTTAAAAAATAATATTACCTTACAACGCGCCATTATCGTATCGATAAAAAAATAACACTAATTAATTTATCTCATTTCCGCGATTTTAAATATATACTTATTAATAATATATGATTAAAACACAATTTATAAATAAAAATTTAATAATCATTCATAAATATATAAATATTAATTAATATTAAAAAAGTAAAAGAAGACCTTATGATATTTATACTTAAAATAAGGTATTTAAAGTTATTTTCTAAAAAAAAACTAAAATTCCTTAAGGAAAAAACCTACTTATAAAAAGAATTTAAAAGCTTTAACTTACTTTATAAATAATTTAATTATAATGTTTATTTTAAAGATTTCTTTAATTAATATCCATTCCTTATTATTATCAACAATAAATTCCTTAATATTTTAACTTAATTTTATAACTCCTTATTAATCATATTATTAATTTAATTTTAACTTAATAAATGTTAACAGATACATTTTATTATATTTATCAATTAATTTAATGATGTTTTAAATTAATAATTCTTTAAAATATTATTAGTTATATATTAACACATATAATTTTTAATATATCAAATATTCTAATATTAATATTTCTTAATTATTAATCCATTTATTAATTAATTTTTTAATTTTATAAGAAACTTATTTATTTATATTACTTTTAACTACCACTCTACCCATTTATAATAATTAATGGTTATAAAAGTCTCTACCTTATAAAACTTAATATAATTAAGTAATTAATATAACCTTATAAACTTATTAATTATTTAAAATATTAAGTTTATATATTAAATCGTTAATACATTTAATAATAAATAATAATCTTATTTATTATATAAACCACTTTTTAAGAGGTTTATTTAATAAAATATATCCCTTATGTAATTTTAAGTAAATAATATTACCAATGTGAAATTATATTAGTTTATATTTAAAATCATATCTTACTTTAATATCTACTATTATAAAATTAATAACAACCTTCGCTTTTTTTTAATAAAATTATTTGATTATATTATAATTAATTGATTTATAAGGAACTTTTATTATTAAAATGATAAAATAAAGTTTAAAACCATATACAACTTTATTTAATAAATAATTAATTATTACTGATTTAAAATTATTAATATTATATTATAAAACAAAAATGATTAAATCTTATAACTTATTAAATGTTATGATATAATATTAAATCATTAATTTAATTTCTTAATTTCACTATTTAATTTATTTATTAATTTAAGTATGATAGTTTATCAACATTATTAACTTAATTACTAAATAATAAAAAATCATTTATTAAAACTTTAATATAAACTTAAAATTATGATTTAAAATAGTTTTAATTAATATTCTTTAATCATATAATTAAAACATTTATAAAGTTAATTTTATTTAATAATATACCTTATATTTAATATAACTTAATATAATAATAATTTTTTTATTAAACTTATAAATAATAACCATTAACACATTAAAAATTATAAACCTTTTAATAACTTATATACTTCTTTTTAATGATATTAATGATAATTTAATAATAAAATCCCATACCATTATATAAAATAATCGGCTTATTAAGTTAATTAATATTAGCTCATCATTAAATTTAAACTTATCCATTTAAATTTCCTGGTAATTAAAATAAAACTTCTTATATTCTCATACTTTTTTAATTAAATTTTAAATATAAATATCTTTTAAATCTTATATCATATAATTAACATTAAAGTAATATTTTTTATTATAAATTATATTTAATATTTCCTTAATATAATTAAAAGATATTATAAATTAACATCTTTTAATATCATTAATATAATATATCAGACCTTTAATCAATTCATATCGATACCATTTTATTATATCTTTTTATTTTTTTTAACTTCCATTAATATTATTCTCATATGATTAAACCTTTTATTTTAATTATAACCGTTAATAATCTAGATTTTAAAACTTTTATTAATAAAAACTTCTATTAAATAATAAATATAATCATTTAATACATCTTTTAATATAAACTTAATCATATTATTCCTTTTATTAATATCCTTTTAAGAATTAAACATTATTAAATATAATAATACATCTAATACTAAATTTAATACTTTTAATATATAATAAATATTTAAATTAAATTAAAATAATTAAATAAAAGAAACTATTAACTTATCATTTATTTTATTAAGATTTATAATCTTTAAAAAAATTTAATTAATTATTCCTTTTATTATATTATAATCAATTAATACTATAATTAGCTTTATATAAGATTAAAATTAAACCTTAATTTACTTACATGCTTAATAAAAACCTCCTACCTTAAACTTTATTATTTTATACTTAAATTCTACTTTTATAAATATTTTTAATAAAAATATAATTAAATAAATGGTATTAATAAAAATATCAACCTTATTTTATAAATGATCTAAATGGAAAATCATAATATTAAAACCTTGTTATTTTAAAACATTAATATTAATAAAAATTTAACAATTCGGATCCTAATACGAAAAGATCATTAATTATATTAAATCTTTTTAAATAATTTTAAAAAATTCTCTTTTTATTAATATTAGTTTAAATTATCGTTTCAACATATATTTCTTTTAAATAATAATCATTATAAAAATCTCTTTTTTCTTTTATCCCTTAATTAACATTTAAATCTTTTGATCTTATAATGATTTAATTTTTTATTAATAATATAAAATATATTTCCTTAAAAACCCTATTAAACTTATATAAGTTTTTAAATCGGTTAATGTTATAAGCAACTTGATTTTTTTAATCACGGTAATACAATTTTTAAGAATCGAGGCACCTTTATTATTAATGATAAATTTAAATAATTTAATTAATAAGTAAATTAAAAACAACTTTTTAAGATTTAAGATTAATCTTATCTTAATAAATTTTTCGAAAATTTAACGAAAATAATTCTTATAATCTTCTTTTATCTTATTAAATATATATATATTATTAATATATACCATTATAAAATCTTTAAATAATAATAAATGCTTATTTATAAATTATTAACTAATTATTAATAAATTCTAAAAACTTATAAGCATAATTTTATACATCTTAAATCTTTTTAAAAACATAACTACCATTTAATAATAATATTTATTAATTATTAATAATTAATAAAAAAATGTTAAGTTATTAACGTAATTATAATATTTATTTCCTTTTAACTTAATTATTATATACTTTTAACATAATAATGGATAAATATCTAGCATAACACATTTATTTAATACTTATAAATTGATTATAATTTTACTTTTCTATTTACTTTTAACTATCTATTAAAATACAAAATAAAAAACTTTAAACAATATTAATTCCTTCATCCATTTTATTTTTCTTTACTTATATAACTTATTAAAAGTTTTATTTAATAATTAATAATCTTTAACACTAAATAAATAAATTATACCAACCTTATATTTCTTTTACTAATTATTTATAAGATTAATGCATATTTTCTTATTATTAAAAATTTTAATAATACTTAAATCTCATTAAATATTTAATACCTTAATTACTTTTTATATCTTTTTAATAAATTAAAAATTAAAATTATAAATTTAAACACTTTTTTTAATAATAATATATGATAATCTATTTAATTTTTTAATTTTTAAAAATAATAAACTTAAACTCTTAAATTTCGATCCTTTCTTATTAAAAGTTAATTAAACCTTATTAAATGTTATATCCTTAAAATTCAACATGTCTATTATTAAAACTATAAGATTAAAATCTATTAAAAAGAAATTTATTTTATTAATATCCTTATTATTAATTAATAACATAACTTAAATCATATTTGTTTTCTTTTAAATAATTATAACATAATTTTTACATTTCGATCATTTTATATTAAATAATGTTTCAAATCTTATTTTAATTTAAATAATTATTAATTTTAACATATTATTAATATAAATGATACCTTTTAACATTTTAAAATTAATAATATCATATAAAGCACTTTAATATATAATTATAAATTCGAAATTTTATTTTTATAAAAGATTTACATATTTAATTAATACTAATATTATTAAATTTATAAGCACCATTATTCGCATAATAATAATAACTTTTTATTATAAATTTTATCAAACTTTAATAACTTTAATTAGTATAACTTCATTCGAAAAACTGTTTATAATCATTACTTTTTTAAAATAATTAATTATTATTTTATATTATAAATAAAAGTTTATTTCAAGTAATAAGTTAAAGATTAATTTATGTTTAAAAACTTAAGCTTTCATTTAAATAACTAATATTTAACGATTTTTAAAATATAACTTAATTAAAATATATAATATAAATTTTATTTTATTTATTATTTATATTAATTTAATAATGCTTTTAATCATCATTAACTTTAATTAAATAATTATTTTAACATCATCCATGAATTTCTTTAATTATTAATGATTTATCATCTAATTAAAAGCTCTCATATTATAATATATAATTAATCATTTACCGTAAATATTAACTATTAATATTATTAAAAAGATATATCTTATTATCTCATTAATAAACTTCTTAATTAATTAAATTTTAATATATTTATAAGTTTTAAAAGTAATTCTTCTTTTATAGATGCTTTCATAATTTACTTTAATTTAATTATTAACTTTTTAAATGTTTTCATGATTAATTTTAATTTTATTATCAGACTTTTAAATACTTTTATGGTTGATTTTAACTTAATTATCAGATATATTTATAATTAAATTATTAATAATTTATTCACTTTTCTTTTATTAACTACTATTTTTTAACTTAAGTGAAATATATTTATTAATGTATATATATGTTATATAATTTAATTTATTATTAAATATTTAATTATATTTTTTATAAATTTATTTATAAAGATTATTATTATGTTAATACTTAATGTAAGTGAAATAAATTTATTAATTATTTAAATTACTTTTTAAATATTCCTTATAAAACTTATATCCTTTAAATTTTAATTTAATTTTAATTTTTTTAATATTTTTATCTTTTTTATTAATTTTTAAATTATTAATAAAATAATTATAACTATTTTTATAACTTTATTTAATTTAATAGCGTTAAACATGTCGGTAAGGTTTATAATTAAAACGATAAAAGTTAAAACCTTAAAAATAATGTTGATTATATCTTTAATTATTATTATATAAATAAAAATGATTATTATGATTATTATATTAATCATTATTATATTAATTATTATTGCGTTAATTATTACCACATTAATTATTATTACGTCGATTATCGTGATGCCGATCATCACTTTAACAATTTTTATTTTTATTATAATTACCATGATTGTCGCGATTACGGTCACGCTGGCTACCTTAACGATTACTTTGTTAGTAGTTGGCATCCATAGTGTCGGAATGCACCGCGGCATCGGAGTCATTTGATTGGTAGTTCGCAATGACTAATTTAAAACTTGGTAACTTTAACGACATGGGACTGCTCATGTTTAATCATTTAAATAAAATTAAAAGGGATAATATAAGTATATAAAGAAAAAAAAGGTAAGATCCTTTTAAAAATGATCTAATTATTAATAAATACTTATTAATTAAATAAATAAAAATGGTTATAAAAGTAATTATTAATATATATTTTAATGATTAAAAGCGATCGTTAATGTATGTTTTAATGATTTTAAAACTAATCGTTAATAATAAAAAGCTAATTAAAATAAATAAAACTATTTAATAAGAATAAAACTTATTAAGTATTTTTTATTTTTTAAAGTTATAAGAAGATTAATTAATGTCGGTTTTTTAAAAAAAGTTTAAAAATGGTAAATGGTGAGTAAATAAAACTTGCATATTAATGTTATAATAATAAAATTATCATTAATAAAACCGTAAAAAAAATGTTAATGTAATAACATAAGTATGATATAAGTTAATTAAAAGACCGGCACGAATAAAGTGTTATTAAATGTAATAAATAAGTTTAAAATAATAATTAATTGATTTAAGAAATTTATGAGATTAATTAATAAGTAAGGTATCTTTTACTTAATTAATGATTTAACACCATTTAAAGATCTTAAGAAGGTGACCTTATAACATAACATTAACATTAAATTTATTAAAATATAAGATTAAATTAATAAAAATAATTTCATAAAAAAAGATATTTTTAATAATAAACTTATAAGGTAATTCATGAATAAATTTTTTAAATATATTAAGATTTAAAAAGAATTTATAAATTTATAATATCTTATTAAATTATATAATATATTACCATTTAATTTAAAAATATTATATAAAATCCCCTTTATATTAATTATTAAATTAAAATATCTTATTAAAGTAATATAAAAATAAAAAGATATTTATACTTAATTAAAAATATTTAAAAAGATAAAATTAATTTTTAAAACTATCATAACATTAATAATATATTATTTTAATAATAAAAGTTTTAATAATAATGATAATAAAAATAACGCTTATATAAATACTAATAATTAATACTAAAATAATTGTAATAATTATAAGTTTAATAATATATATAATAATCACTTATATCTTTTTAATTAAATTTAATTAAAAAGTAACTTTAAGTTTAAGTAAAACCGTTATAAGCTTAATGAATAATAATTTTAAACTCATTATTTTTCATTAAAAAATCTAAAAGATACATATAATACTTAATATAATGATAATAAATTTAAAAGATTTAAATAATATTATTAATTTAAAAAAAAAGAATATATGATAATAATATATAAATATATGTTATTAAAAAGACTATTTAAGCTCATAAAAATCTTAAAAATACTAAAGCCATATAATTTTAAAAAAAAAATATATCATGATATTTAAAAATAAAAAAATAATTAATTTTAATAATAAAAATTAAACCCTTATATATATAAAAGAAAACCTTATAAATAAAGTATATTTTATATATCCATTAAAATAAAATAATCTTAAAAAATAAAAATATATTAAATCCTACCATTATAAAAAAAATATTATTAAAATGTTATTAATTTATAAATATTATAATATATATTTTATTAATATTAAAATATTTTTAAACTATTAAAAAAGATTTTATTAAGTTAAAATAAAATGTTTATAACATATTATAACTATTTAATTTCTAATTAAAATAACTTTATTTTATATTTTTAAAGTAAAGTTATAAAACCATTAAGTTATTAAATCTAATCCTATATTAATATAAATAAAACTTATTAAATAAAAAATGTTATATTTTAAGATTAATATAAAGTTAAATGTTGATAGCTTTAAAATATAAATATATCTTAATATTAAGAATTTTAATGTCTTAATGAATAAAAAATGGATAAATATCTAAATTAAAAACCTTATTTTTAATAAGATGGATTTAATGTTTATTAAAGGAATTTAATCTAATACTCTTTTTAATATATATGTGACTTTTAATTTCTACATTAAAAATAAAATTAATAAAAAAATTATATATAATTATTTTTTAATAATAACATATATTATCATAAGGTTAATATTTAAAATGTTTATAAATATCAATTTTATAT
Source organism: Hypomontagnella monticulosa (assembly GCA_902825475.1). Taxonomy (NCBI): domain Eukaryota; kingdom Fungi; phylum Ascomycota; class Sordariomycetes; order Xylariales; family Hypoxylaceae; genus Hypomontagnella; species Hypomontagnella monticulosa. The sequence continues at coordinate 2,914,051 of CADEBF010000007.1, forward strand.
TAAAATATAAATTAAAAATTAATTTTATATAATTTAATTATATCTTCTTATTAATTTTTAATATAAAAGTAAAAGATGAGATAATTCATAAAATATATTATTAAATAATAATTAAGAAGGTTTAAACTAAAAATATTATAATTATCTTCATTATAAAAAAGGGTTTAATAAAAATTAATTATATAGATTTTTTAAGATTAATTAATAAGAAAAATAAATTAATATAACCTTTTTATTTCATAATTAACCTTTTAAATATAATAAATATAACCTTAAATTACTTTATTAAAAAATAGGTTTTAATATATAATAAAAATGTTTAACTTATATGAATTAAAAAAAATCAAGGTTTAAAATATATTTAAAAATATAATAAAAATAAAAAAGCTTAATTAATTGATTAAGGTGATTTATGTTAGTATTTTATTAATAATATTATTTATAAAAAGTGGCTAAATATCATAACTAATATAAGTAATAAGAAGGATAACTAAGATTATAATTATTTCTTAAAAAAAAAAAAGTTATATGTTTAAGTTAATAATTAATTTAATTAATATAAGATAAACTTTTATATATTATTATATAAAATTATTAAACCTAAAAATATCTTTTATATTAAATTTATAATTAAAATTTCCATTATGATTAAAGATAAAGAAATGATAAAAAAGATTAAAGATTTAATTAATAAATTTAATATATTTAAAAATAAAAATATGATTTTATTTTTTAAAAAACAAAAAATACAAATTAATTTAATTAATAAATGGTAAGATTAATTTAAGATTATATAAGCCTACCCTTTAAAAATAAAAGATTAAGAATTCCTAAATTAAATATATAATAAATTATAAATATAAAATAAAATAACCTTCTAAAATAAACTTATACTTTTAGTATGTCTTATGTTTATAATATAGAAAATTATTAAAAATAATAAACTTAAAAGATAACTTATAGTAAACTTAAAATCATTAAATAAAATCATTATATTAAATGTTTATCCCTTACCAAATTAAGATGATATTATAAATAATCTTATAAATAAAAAATGATTTATATTTATTAACATATTTAATTTCTTTTTTTAACTACTTATTTATAATAATTACCATAATAAAATAATGATAATTAACTATTAAAAATTAAAATAATTTAATATAACTTTAATAAATTTTTAGAATTTACTAATATTTACATAAAAATTTATAAATTATTTATTTTTTAAATATAAAATGTTTGTTAAGATTTATATAAATAATATTATTATCTTTAATTATATTTAAAAAAAACACTTAAAATACCTTTATATAATTTTTAACATATTAAATAAAATTAAAATAAACCTTAACATTATTAAATTATTTATAATATATCTTGTTGTGTGTTTTTTAGGGTATATTATAAATAAAAAAAGAATTTTTAAAATTAATAATTAAATAAATATGTTTAAAAAATTTTAGATATTATAAATCTTAAATGTTTTAAAAATATATTTAAAAATGGCTGGCTAGTTATAATGTGATATAATTTAATATAAGATTAAAACTTAACTTTTATAAAAATATAAAATAATATTATTAATTAAAATAAGAAAAGATGTTAATTTACTTATAAAAACATTTAAATAAATAAGATAAATAATGATTTCTAAAATTATTTTTATACTTATTAAAAAAGAAAAAAAAGTTTTTAATTAATTTTAAATATATTTTTATAATTAATATATTATATATTATCATAATAAAATAAAACCTTTATTTTTAAAAGTTAATGTTTATTTATGTATTTAAGGAATTATGACATTTTAATTAATAAATAATTAAGATAAAAAATTTATCTTAAACAAGAATATCCTTATTATTAAAATATTATCTATATTATTTTTATTTAAATTAACTATTTCTTAAGAATAAAAGTATGATTTTATTAAAATTAAAGTGATAATATTATTATAAATATATCATAAACTTTAAAAACTTATTAAGTTTAGCTTTTTTTTTATAAATATTTTTATTAACCATATAATAATTAAGGGAATTATTATTTATATTTTAATAAAAATGTTGGATTTTAATAAAATAAACTTATAATTAACAAACGTTAATCATTATATAAGTCAGTTTAATTTAAAAATATATTATATATCAGGATTTTTAAATATAATATTAAATGTTTTATTTAAATTATTAATAACCTTAAAAGAGGAATATTAAATTAAAACTAATAAATCTAATAAATTAAATAATATCTAAAAAAATATAAATATATAAAATTATATACAACTTTTATAAAATAATAATGCTTAATTTTATATGATTAATGTAAAAAACAAACCAGATTTAAACACTATTATACTTATTATTAATAATAAATTTCAAATTAAAATTATTATAAGATATTTTTTAAATTAAAAATATAAAAAAATCCATATTATTCTTTTAAAATAAAAAAAAAGATAAGAAAAAATATATTAAATAAAAAAAATCTAAATAAATAAATTAAGATAAATAAATCTTTAAAATAAATAATTTTAATAAAAATATACCTTTATAACTTTAAAGAAAACCTATCCTTATCAAACCTTTTATATTAAAAGATGATTTATTATATAAAATAAACTTAAATAATTATAAAGAGTTATATATTTTATATAATTATATGAAAGATATCCTAAAAGTGGTATATAATAATAAATATTATTTTAAGAAAAATCAAATAATAAATAATTTATAAATATTATATTTTTTTTTAAAAATCCTAATTAATATTAAAGTTTATATATTTTTACCTAATATATCATAAAAACCAATAAAATAAATAAATGTCTTTAAAATAACTTATATCTATATATATTTTAAAGGAATTATATCATATTATAACCTTAAATATTATCATAAATATACTAAAAATAAATAATTTAAACAGCTCATAAACAATGCCAGGATATATTAAATTTAACATACTATTAATTATAAGTTATAAATTTAATAAAAAAATAATATTAATCCTTAAAAATAAAGATTATATAACTAAAAAATAAGTTATCATGATAGTTAAAACATTTTAATTATATGATTAAAACATACCTATATAAATAATTAATAATAAAAACCTTAAATGGATATTAAAATTATAAAGAGAAATATTTAAAATCTTAAAAATTAAATTGTTTTTTTTTATAACTTATTATTTATAAATTGATGATTTCTTTAAACAAAAAAACCATATAATAAAAATTATTATATACTTTTATATAATTATTAATTTAAATATTATTTAAGTTAAGATATTATTAAAATTATAATATAATTTAAATAATTCTTTTATGATAATAATAAATATCTCTTTTAATAAACTAATATTTAATTTTAAACCTTAAATAATATTAAACTTATTATAAAATAAATGAGTTAAAATAATATTTTAAGAAATTAAAGAGGCTATTAAGATAAAATTATCTAAAAAAGCCAAATACCTCATAAATATTATCATCTAAATAATAAAAATAAGATATAATAATAAATATATTCTAATAAAATTTAACATTAAAAATATTATATATTTATATTTTTATAAAAATTATCATTTATTAAAAAAATTAAAAGTGAAATAAAATCCTATTAAGATTGGATTATTTAAAGTTATAAAAAAAATATCATTATTAACATATAAATTAGATTTTCTTAATAATTAAAATATTTATCTTATAGTATTATTAATATATTTATATAAGCTAACTTAAAGGAAAGATCCATTTAATTATATAATATCACCTTTTAAAGTAATAAAAGTAAATAAATATAAAGATAAATAATAGGAAATCAAAAAGATCATCAATTATAAGATAACCTAATATCATAAAAAAAATAAAGCTTAACTAAAAATTAAATACCTGATTAAATAAATTAAATATATTATAAAAAATAATTAATAAGTAAATAAAAAAGAATTAAATCTTATTATATCTAAAATAGTTAGAAATTATAAAAAGAATGATCTTATTAATTAAAATAAGAAATATAAAAAATAAAATTTTTTAAAAAAATGAAAAATATAATCTATAAAGTTAATCATTTAAATAAAAAATTTAATAATTAATTAAATTAAAATAAAATTTAAAATAATAAAAACTTATTACCCATTTATTAGGATACATAATAATATATTTTTTAATAATTTATAACAATATATAATAAAACCATTTAATAACCATGAATTTCTTTACTTAAATAAAGGGGAAATTATTAAAAAAATTATATTAAATATATATTTTATTATTAAATTTATTTTTTTTATTTTTCTTTTATATTATTTTTATGATAACTTTATTTATAATAAGATAGTAATTATAAATTATTACTTTAATAATAATAGTTATTTTTTTAAATATTTTATTTCTTATTATTATTTTATTATTTAATTAAATTAATTATTAAAATAATTATTTTTAATATAAGAGATTAGCTTATAATAGAAGGAGCTGATTTTATTATGATAAGTTTTAAAGTTATAAATAAAAAAGTTAATAAAAAATTTAATAAGTTTAAAAAGGAGGATAAAACATTAAAAATCCAATTTAATTAAAATATAAAGTAGGGTTTAATAATGGTAATAATTAATAAGGAAGTTAAAAAGTTAAGTTTTAATAATATCTTAATAAATTAACTTAACATCATATTAAAAAATAATCTTAAAAAAAATATATTAAATAATTCTATTAATAAGAAAGTTAAAGGGAAGTTCCTAGTAGCTACCTTTATAATAGTTATAATAAAAGATAGTTAAAATAAAAAGCTATTTAATCTTAAAAAAATTAATTAAAAAGAAAATTTAAGAGTTAATAAGGAATATGATTTAAAAAAAGAAAATGGGTTTAATTTAAAATAAAAAGATTTAAAATATGAATATTTTAAAGTTTAAATGCTTAAAGATGATGAGGATGATGAGGATAATAAGGATGGAAAATTTAATCTAAGCATTTAAACTTATAAGAAGTGTTAGTAAATTTTTAAAAATAAAATAAATGGTGATTAAAGTATGTTTATTAATAAAGTATAACTGATAGATCTTATTTTTAAAGGAAAATCTATATTAAAAATCTATTATTAAATATTAAAAACTAACTTAAATATTAGTATTTTTAATAACCTTATAAAATATTTATATTAATAAGTATTTAAAAATATAACCATATCTTAAATAATAATAAATATTAAAAATAAAGAATTTATAATAAAGACTTTATAAGTGATTAATGATATCTTTATGTTAACCAAAGAAAAATCTTATTTAAAATATCCAATTATTTAAGGTATATAATAAAAGCTAATAAAAATAATAAAAGTTATTAAAAAAAGGTTTTTTATTAAATTATATTTATTTTATAAAATGAATATCTTAACCTTATAATATTATAAAACATCCTATAACTTAAATATTAATATAAAAAGTTATTTAATTAAATTTAAATGATTTAATTTAATTTAAGCCTAAAATTTTAATAAACTTATAAAAAATAAAAATATGGTATTTTATTTTATAATTATAATATATTTATAAGATAATATAAAAAAGTTAAAGAAATATAATATTAAATAAATTAAAATTATATAATATATTAAAAATAATAAAAATACCATATATATTTACATAAATAATATTATATAATAATTATAAAATCATCTTAAAACTTAAATGAATATTAAGTTTCATATATTTTATAAGGATTTTATTATATAATTCTTTATTAAAAAAGTTATAAAAGTTATCTTTATTAATAATACCAATTAAAAAAGTAAATTTATAAATTAAGATTTTAAAAATAACTTTATATCAAAAATGTTTAAAGTGTGTAAGTGATGTGCTAGCATGTAAGAGCTTAAAAATGTTAAGAAATAACATAGATTTATGTTATAAAGTAATGTTTTATTTTTTTTATAATTAAAAAAAAGATATTAAAACTATAATTATCTTAATATAATTTAAAAGATTATGCTTAATTTTAAATTTAAATTAATTAAAGTATAATATCTTATATATTTTAATAAAATTAAAATAATTATTCTTTTAAAAGATAATTTATAATATATATTTATTTTTATTATTTATCAGTTATTTTATAATCCTCATAAAATCTATTAATATGTTATTAAATTCTTTAAATTAATTTTTAAGCTTCACTTACGAAATCATAACAAAATGATTATTTTATAAAGATTTTTTTACAAGGTAGTTATCTTGTATTAAGTTTTCTTAATTATTTTTCAGCTTTTTAAATTAATTTACAACTTTTCCTTTTTTATTTAAATTATTAACTATAAGGTAGCTACTTTATAATATATCGTTTTATTGGTTTTTTAACTTTTCTGGTTATTTTTCAGCTTTTTTTTTTATAATTATATTTTCTAAAATATTTTTAAATATTTTAAAAGCTATATCACCTTATATAAGCTTATGTACAAGTTTATTTATGTGTTTTTCCCTTTTTAAAACATAAGTAACTTTATTAACTTTAATTTTATTAAATAAATAAGCTATATCTTTAATTTTTTTAAATTTATTTAAGTAATCTTTAAATAATTTAAGTAATTTAATAATTAATTTATTTCTTTTAAATTTAAATCTTAATTGAATATTACAATTTTCAAGTTTTTTTAAAAGTATAAAATAACTACCTTATATTATTTAAAATATAAAATAACTGTTTTTTACTTTTTATATCGTTGTTGTGATTGTTTTTATTACTTTTTTGGTATGAGGTATATAAATTAAGTATATATTAATGTTTAAAATAGTTAAAACTTATCCTTTTATAATTTTATTAGTTAATTTATAATTTTTTTATTGATTTTTTTTAAAAATAATAATTAAAACCTAAAAGCTTATTACTTTATATTTAAATAAATCAAGTATATGAGGTGATTTCTTAAATTTTAATTCATTAAAAAAAGCTTAATAAAAAATGATATCATAAGTGGATATAACTATAAAATTTATTATATTTAATATAAAATTTATAATAAAATTCCATAAATATAATGGTAAATCTATGGCTTTTAAAGTAGCTCTTAAACAATCTAATAAAACTTTTATAAATCATTTAAATAAACCATTTTATTCATAAATATAAAAGTTAAAAATAATGAATTTTATCTTTTTATTTAAAAGTTAAGTTTTTATTAATTCGTTATAAGTTTTTAATCCACTATTAAAATAAAACCTTTCAAAATAACGATTATATTTATTCTTAAAAGATTTAAAAAGTTGTTTTAAAATGGTTAAAATACTTTTAATTAATTTATTTTTTAAAAGAATAATCCATTAATATCTAATTTTCTTATCGATTAATATAAACTTATATTTATTTTTATTATAAGATAATAGTTTTAAAATAAATAAATCCCTTTTTATTATATTTAAAGCTTTAATTAAATCATTTATTTTAAAAAAAATAAATTATCGTATAACTTTTAAAATCTAACAACTCTTATAATAAAAATCACTTAATTTTATAACTAAAAAATCAAGTATTTTAATGTTTATTTTATTTGTTTTCTTTAATAAATCGAACCTTATATAACTTAATCTATTATAATATAAATAAATTAGCTTTAATAAAATTAAATAATCTTTTATAAAATGTTTATCTTATAAAGTTTTTCTTATAAAGTAACTACCTTATACTAACTTATTTTATTAATTTTCAATTATTTAACTAGTAAAAACCTAGTTACCTTGTAGGGATATATCCTGATTTTAATTTAAATTTACTATATAATTTACTACAATAATAATATCAGTGGTATTTTTCATTAATACTTTAAAAGTTAAATTTTTTAACTTTAATAAAATAAAAGGTTGGTTTTTAAAATTATATAATTTTAAACCCTTTAAAAATCCTTTAGTTTTATAGTGTTTAACTTTTAATATAAAGTTTACAAAAAATTTAAGGATATATAAAATGTTTTATAAGGTAATAATTATTATTTTATTTAAATATCTATATATAACCAGTTTAATAATACTTAAACCTTATGGTTTTAAATTTCTATTAGTTATATGCATTAATTTTATATTATTTTTAAATTTATAATTGTTAAATCATTTAAGATTATTAATTATATAACTAGTTAATCTAATATTATAAATCTATTAATCTTTTTATATATTTTTATTATTATAAATATACATTAAATTTATAGATTCTGATTTATTAAATTCTTTAAAATCATTTATTTCTTCGAAAGAAACCATAAAAAAGTGCTGAATTTCCATTTTAAAATAGTTACCTTATACTTTAAAATGACTCCCAAATAACTTTCGAGAGGTATAAAATAAAATATCATTTTAATTCGAATTTTTAAAATTATTTTTATAATTCTTATTATTTTTATTATTCTTCTTATAATTCTTAAAATTATAATTAAAAAAATTAAAATGATTTAATGATTTATTATCATTTTTTAAATCTTAGTTAAATTTAATTTTAAAATCGTTTTTCGAATTGTTTTTTAAATTATTTTTTAAATTTTTAAATCCTTTAAAATAAGAATTTTTAAGATCTTATAAAACATCTCCTATTAAGTGTTATATATTAATAGTTATATTATTTATTATTAAAGCTTTTATTATATAATAGGTTTAATTTATTTATATAAAACATTATAAGGCTTTTTATAATAAAGTAAGAATAAGTTATATTAAAAAAAGAGAATCACTATCTATAGTTTAAAAGATCTAAAAGATCTTTTAAACAATTAAGCTAAGTTAATTATTTATTTGGCAAATAAAAATAAGTTTTTACTTATCACCTAATAACATCTTTTTTATTTTATTTTTTTTCATAACTTCTTCTTTATAAATAATAATAAACCATCCATTTTATATATTAAGATAATAATATTATTTTTATTTTTATTATTAATTAAATCCTTAATATCTTTTAAGATTTAATTATTTAATTTTAATTTTAATTCTTTATTATATTTAATTAAAATCTTATAAATATTTTCAAATAATTCTAAATTTTTTATTATCTATTTAATTAAATTATTAAATAAATAACTTTATTTTTCTATAATTTTTTTAATTATTAAGATTTCTTTAAGGATTTGATTTAATTTCTTAATGATAATATTTAATTTCATTTATCCTATTAATAAGGACAAGATTATCAATAAATTTAAAACAGATAATAATTGTTTAATAAATGAAGATTATTTATTAATTAGGGATTATTTAAATACTACTTTTTTTATTATCTTAATAATAATAAAATACATTAGTTAAAATGGTAAAATCTTATGATTACATTTAATAAACATTAGTTAGATTAAGCTTGTTTTAATAAATAAAAATTTAATTTTAACAAGTAAAATCTTAAAACCATACTTTTTTTTATTATTATATATATGTAATACTTTTAAAATTATAAGATTAAAGAGTTTAAACTTAGGAAAATCTTTAATCTCATAGTTGTTTACTTATTAATATTTATTAATAACTTTTAATTATATTTTTATATTTATATAAATCTAGATTTTAGAAGGTTATTAATTAGGTTTAATAGATATTAAGGTTTTAATAATTTTATTAATATTTTACTAATTATATAACTTATATATTTTTAAGATAAAAGTTTAATAATTTTTAGGATTATTTATATTTTATGTTAAGATATTATTATTTATTTTAAATTTATTTTTTTTATATATTTTAACATTTTTAATATTAAAGAACTTTTTAATAATTTTATCATATTTTTTAAAAATTATTTAAATATTTATGGGATTTATGGTTAATATATATAGCTTGAATATTTTATATGATAAACATATATTATTATTATAATTGAAATTTATATTTAATATTTAATTTAAGATATCAAATGTTTTCTTACTAAAATCATTAAGGGTTTATTATTTAATTATAATAAACAAATAATAATAGAAATAATCAATATTTATGTAAAATTTATCATATAATAAATAAATATAAAAGTATTATATAATCAAGAAAAAGATAAGCAAATTATATAAAAAGTTATAAATTATAAAAATATTTAAATAATTATAAAAAAGTAAGTAGATTATATTAAAAATTAATAAATTATAAAAAGATTATATAATTATAAAGATTGTAAAAGAATTATATAATTATAAGATTATAAAAAAAGATAAATATTTAATAATAAATAAATAAAAAGAATATACTTAATAAATAAAAAAAAGAAAAAAAATAAATATTATAATAATTAAGAAATAAAAATAATATATATAATTAATAAAGAAAATAATTATTATAAAAATAGAAGATATTTTTTTATTATGTAGATATTTAAAACATATATATACTTGGGATATATATTAATCATATAAGTATCATAAATATATAAATAAGAGATTAATAACTTTCTAATCATTATCTATTATTTTAAATAAAAAAATCTTAAATATTCTATCTAAATTATATTAGATTTTTAAATTATTTAATATTAATAGTTAATTTTTATCAAATATATATATAAATTCTATAACATTCTTTATTAATAATGATCTAAGATATTATTTATTATCTTCTAAATTATAACTTTTTTATTTAACCAAATATTCTAGCATTAATCTTCCTTTAACTTTATTTATATATTTTTATTTAAAATTTTTAATCTTAAAAAATATAAATTTATTACTATCACCTTCTATAAATATATATTTAAATTTCAATCATCTATGTTTAAATAAGTTTGGTTGGTTTGGTATTAAAGATAATTAAATGATAAATATTATTTTATATATTTTCTAAACCTTAAAAAAATTTAATTTATATATAAGATTATTAATCTTTTTAATAATTGTAAATAAGCTAGTTTTTTATTTGGATTATTTATATAAGGATTTTTTAAGTAAGTGATATCCTTTATATAATCATAAATATACTTCCTAATTAATATTAAATTAAATCAGATTTCTTTTTTTATCATATTAGATTTTTATATCTATCATAATATAATCAATCATAACTTTTATTTCTTATTAATATAAATTTTTTTATACCTTAAAATTAACTAAATTCTTTAGGATTTTTAAGATTAACAATAAAGATCTAGGTTTAAATTTGAAAATTACCTTATTAAAAGCTTTTTTAAAAATTAATAACTTAAAATTATTAAAATTATATTATAAGGTAGGAATTATATATATTTAAAAAATACCAAATAAAATAATAATATAAAATCTTATTATTATTTCGACATTTTAATTTTATCTTTTATTTTAACCATTAATTTATAAATAATAATTAATAAAGATGATTATTTTGGTTTTTTATTATAACTATAAGGTCTATTAAAAGATTAATATAAACTTTTAATCTTTATTAAAAATAATCTTTATTAAAAAGCCCTAATTTATTATAAAAAATAATTTATATAATTAATTTACTTAATCCTTGGTTATATAAGTAATATATTTAGGAATAAAAAATATCTTCTTATTTATCTTATAAATAACTATTATAAATATATTAAATTTATTATATTTAAGGATATACCATATAAATCTGATAAAAAGTTCTTTAAATAGGTTAATAATAAAATCTATAATGATAATATAAAATAAGATAAATGGTTTATTAATTAGTTTAAATTTATTAAATAATTTTCTTTTATTTATTTAAGCTTATAAATATAAATTATAATTCATAATATAATTTATTAATAGTATTATCAGATTTTATATATTAAATTTATTTAGATTATATATTATTTTGTTAGGATTAAAATGATATTTCTTATTATAAAATATCTTGAATAGGTTTTAGATATAATCTTTAAATATATATAGTTACCTTCTTTTATCATGATTTTAGGTGAATAATAATTTATCTTCTTCTAATTTATATTAAAAGTTCTTTATTAATAAATTTTTTTCTTTATGATTTTTAAATTCTTAAATAATCTTTAATAATTTTAAATTTATAATATATCCATTTAATAATTTTTAACAAAAATCATTTATTATATATATTTTAATTTTAATTATATAATTATAATCTTTATTAATTTATATCAAATAACCAAAATTATTTATAATATTATTTAATTAATTTTTTATATTATCTTTTACCTTAAATTTATTAGATTAATTAAAAACCATCAATAGTTATAATAATGTGTTTAAGATGAAATTTACTTATTTAAAAATATATTACATATTTAATTAAAATTATAATAAATAAATTAACATAATCATTAATTATTAATTTAATTTAATTAGATCTATTAAATAAAAATTTATTTAATTCATAATACCTTTAATTATTTTATAGTTAATAAATATGACCATTAAATATTAATAAGACTAAATTTAAATTTATAAAATCCTATATATCCATACCAGGTAAACAATTTCCAATTTAATAACTTAATATTATATTTTAGTTTTAATTAGAATCTTACTAAAAAATTAAATTAATTAGATAGAATTAATTATCATATTTTAATCATTCTACTTATTATTCATATAAAAAATCATAATATTAAAACCTTTTTCTTAAGAAATATTAATTTTAATAAAAGTTATTTTTAAATAATCTTAATATATCAGATAATTAAGATTAATTAATTAATTTTATAATAACTAAAAGCTTGATTTCTCTAATTTAATTAGCTTAAATTTAACTCTAACTACCCATTTCTTACATTTTATTATTATTTTAAATAAATCTTTTTTATTCTTTTTTTTAATAATTAGATTTATTTTTTATTTTTATAAAAATATTATCTTTTATTAATATTATAAAATGAATTTCTATAAAAATCTAATAAAACCAACATATATTTCTAAGTTTACTAATATTTAAGGTATTTTTAATTTCTAAAAAACTTCTATTCGGTCATTTATTAATAATAAATTAATTTTATTAATTAAAAAACCTAATAACTTAATTATCAGATAATTAATAAATGATTTCTTAAGATTTAAAGTTAAATTTAATTTAATAAAAAGGTTAAAAATTATATTTAAATATTATAAATATTTTTTAAAGGTTTTTAAAAAGATTACTATATTATTTATATATGTCGTCATAAATTAATAGTAAGGTCTTAATTTATGATCTATGAATTATTAAACATATCCTAAACTATTATAAAAGCTTATAAATACCACATTAAATATTTTAAAACCTTTTAACAATATAATAACCATTTTATTTTAATAACCAAGCCATATAAACAATTAATAAAAAAATTTAAATTTATTAATTATAATTATATAATAATAATCTTTAAACTTAGATATGATTATTTTTTAAATTAAAAATAAATATACATTTAATATAATAACTTTATTTAAATTATATAAATTAATAATTATATAAGCTTTTTAAGCATCATTAATTATTTTTTATATAATGAATATTAGATAATTAAAAAATATTAGATCTTTTATAAATTTAATTTTATTATTTTTCTATATATTATTAAATAAATTATTAATAAATTTTCAATCTTTAATTTTAAAATTATATATCTTAACAAAGGAGTTAATTTAATTTTACCAGCTTTTAATAAGTAATATTTTTATTATTTTTTTTTTAAAATATTAATTATATTAGATTTACTTTAAATATTATATCTTTTAATTACAACTTAAACCTTTATTATAAAATTTTTGATTTAATTTTTATTATAAATATATACTTTTTCTTAAATCTTAATAAATAAGATTTTTTTAGGTTTTTAAACTTTAAAAAAAGGTATCTTCTTATTTTAAGATAACTTATCACCTCATATGACTACCTAAACATCTTTTACCATCCTTAATTTAAATTTAAATATTTTTAATGTTTTATTAAATATTTTAAATTTAGAGGTTATTTAATTATCATCTTTAATATTAACTATTATCATAATGATTATTTAAATATAAGTAATCTTTTCTTATATAATCTTAAAATAATCTTTTATATAATAATTAATAATATAATCTAATTTTATTTTTTTCTTTAAATGAATGGGTATGTTTGTATCATTTAAAAATAGGATAATTTTAGGATTAATTATTAATAATAAATTATTTAATATTTTAATATTTTTGGAAAAAAAATTGTAGTTTTTTTTATAATTATTTTGGTTTGTATCTAGCAGATTTATATAAATTACTAATATTTAAACTATAATCTTAATAGGGATCATTATGTTAATCATAGTAAGTATTTATTTTTAAATTAGATTCTTTTTTTTATGATTTAAATAAGAATTTTAAAATTATAATATGATTTAAGAATAAGAATTTTATCAGTATAATTAATATTAATTAAATATTTATATAAAAATAAGGTTTTTAATAATAAATTTAGTTTAAAATCTTTTATTATTTAGATATTAATAAATATCTAAACTTTTAAAATTTTATTTATATAATAACTTAATATAATCATTATAAAACTTATTTTTTAATTTAATTTAATCTTCTTTATAACACTTTTAATATATATAGATTTTTTTATAATAATAATGGCATTAAAAGTAAATTTTTAAAACTAGAATTAACTTATTATGACGTTAGAGTATTTAATATTAATATATATTAAAATTATTTAATTATCTTTAAGAAAGATTTTAAATTTAAAATATATATATAAGATAAGATTTAAAATATTAACATATATTAGCTTTTTTAATTTAGTTATAATTATATTTATAATTTTATTATTTATAAAATTAATTTTATTATTAAAATAAATTTATGGCTTAATTAGAATTTCTTTAATTAATTTTTTTTTCATATTTATATGTTAAGAAATGTAAAAAGAAATCTTATTATTTAATAAATTTCTTATTATAAATATGATATATTAATATATATATTATTTTATTAATAATCTCTTTAATCTTATTTTTTAATAAAAGTTTATTATAATTATAAAAAAAATAAAAATAAATATTAAAAATATTAATTTTATTTTCATTTAATTTTATATAAATTTCTTTATTTTTTTCTTTTATGATTTATTTAATCATTATATAGCTTTAATTAGTTAAATTCTTCTTATATTAAGTAATCTTAAGGTTATTTATATTTATAAAAATTTCATCTTAAATATTAACATATTTATTAGTAAATTAAATAAGGTATATTTATTTATAAAATTTATAACTTATTAATTTTTAAGCTTATTAAAAGTAGCCTCCATGGTTTTAACCTCGAGCTTAAGTTTAATTTAAATAATCTCAATTATTACAACCTTAATCTAATTAATTTTTATGATTGTTAAATTAATAAAAAGAATTAAAATTATAATTAAGTTAATTTTATTTTTTATATAAACCTTATTTATTATATAAACTTTATTTATAAAAATACTAATTTAAATATTTTTATTAATTATTTCATAAAATATCCTTTTATTATTTAATATATATAATATTAATTATAATCTTAAAAACAATTATATTAATATCAATCATTTTAATCTTAAAGATAACAACATTATTTTTTATAATGGGTATAAAAGATAAGGCTGGCAAAACAGGTTAAATTATTAATAAACCTTATAATATTTAAGATTATTAAATAAATCCACTAAAAATAAGAATCTTATCATAATACATACATTACTTCTCTTCAATATAAATAAGATATTTATTAATATTCAACTTTTTATTAGGTTTATTAATTAATTTTTATAAATATAAATAAAAAAAATTATATAATTAATTTATTTATTATATATAAATTATAAATCTACAAACATTTACATTTCTTATTATTTTTATAATTTAAATAATAATAAGATAATTATCTATTAATTTCTACTTATCATATAATATATTTTAAAATACCTTAAAAATATTAACAAGATTAACCTTGAAATGATTTTTAACTTATTAAAAATAATATTTAAAATTAATAACTATTATTATTTTAATTATATTTAATAAACATATAATATATTATATTTATATATTACCTTAAAAAAGTTATAAAAAATTTTATTTTATAATATTAATTTTTATTATATTAATTATTATAATTTAGTATATAAAAATAAATAGATACATATTTTATTAATAAATGTTTAAACTAACGGTTTAATAATTATTTAATTTATATAATAATAACAAATTTAGATAAAAGTATCTTATATGTAATAATTTTTAATTATAAAGATTTTTAAAATGATTATTCTTATTATATATAACATTAATTATGGTGCTAATATTATTAAAAAATTATTACATTTTTAATTAATAAAAGATAACAATTATTACCATTATTATTTTTTTAATGTAACATTAAGATTTTATATTTAAAATAAAAGGGGATAGGTTTAGTATTAAAATTAAGTTATTAATTAAGTTAATTGGTCTGGCTAAGCTGGTTAATCTTAAATTAACCATATTAGGATTAAATGATTAAGAATTATTATATAAAAGATTTAAATTAAAATATAAATCTTAATTAAAGCATTTTAATTAAAGATTTAAGTTAGATTATTAAAAGTTTAAATTAAGCTATAAGTTTAAATCTAGATCAATGTTAAAATTAAGTTCTAAAATAAATTAATTAAATATTAGTTTTACAGGATCTAATTTATTAAAAAAGTAAATAAGATTTACCAACTTTTTATCTCCATTAAAATCCATTATATTTAATATTTTTTTAATTTAATTAAAAATATATAATCAGTAGATAAAAAGTAAAAACCTTTTTATATCCTTATTAATCAGGTTAAAATATATAAATTGCTATAATTTTAAAATTGAAGGTGTCTTTAAAAAAATAAAGGAAGGAGTTAAACTAAAAATTGATTTTAATGAAAATAAATATAAATTTAAGGGATTAATAATAAAAAAAAGTTAATTTTAAAATTAAAATTTAATTATAAATTAATTTATTTATCAGATTACTTATTTGGCTTTATATATATCAACTAATCATTTTTTAAGGTATAATTTAAGAATTTAATTTTAAGCATAACAAATTTATTTAATAAAAATATAAATAAATTATATTTAATTTTTAATATTTATAAATAAAAAGAGGATATAAATAAATATATATACTTTAAAAGCTTTAATCTTTTAAATCTAAGGTAAATTAAAATTATCTTAAAAGAATATAATTACCTAATAATAATTTTCCATCTTATACCAATTAAATAAACCTAAAAACTAAAAAAAGCATATAATTTAAAAAAGATAAAATAATATAATATTTTATTTTAAAATAAATAATATTATAATTTTTAAATCTTAATAAATAAATTAAAAAATTTTAATAAACTTTAATTAGTTATGATTAGAATATTAAATCTAAAGATATAAATTTAGGAGAAATTTAGAGAATTTAAAAGAAATTAAAGATTTAAAGGTTTAGATAATAAAATAATAAGATTAGATTATACGATCTTATAAAATAATTAATTTAATTAAAATTATGTTTTAAGTAGAAAGATATTGGAAATATTATTTCTATTAATTAAGTTAAAAATAATAAAATAAAGAAATAATAAAAAAAATAAAGTTATTAAATATAAGGTTTTTTATAATAAAGTGAAAATAAGTTATATTAAGAAAAAAAAATCATTATTTATGGTTTAAGAGATCTGAAAAATCTTTTAAATGATTAAGTTAAGTTAGTTATTTATTTAACAGGTAGAGATAAGCTCTTACCTATTAAACATTTATTAATTAATATTTTAAAATAAGTATTAATCTGGTTGATTTTATCGATTTTAACTTTTATAACTGTTAAACGAGCTGTTAAAACATTAAATTTAATGTTAAATTTAATTAATAACTTTATTTTAATGTATTTTAACAAATAAAATTCATTATATAACTTATCTTTTATTTGTGTTTCTTCCGATTTAAATATTTTTAATAAATATTTAAAAATCATAATAAAATCCTACATATAAGTAATGGTAGCTTATGGATTCATATGTAAATTATCTTTTATTAATAATAAAATAATAATTTAATTAATGTTAAAATATACTTATAACATAATAAGATCTTCGATAAATTTAAATATACTTATAACTTTAAAAGTTATAAAAATATCTTATAACTATTATTCGAAATTTTCAGGTCTTTTTTAACTGTTAAGTTTTAAAGAAAAAGTAAATCCTTTTAATTATTTTTTAACTTAAACTGCTTATAATTATAAAAGTAAGTAGCTGAGTTATAAGTATAATGGATTATTAAAATTTAAGATTTAATTTAATTGTTTTTTTAATTAAATTACCTTGTACAACTGGCTGTGTAAGGTTAAATCTATTATTAAATTTAATTATAACTTTTATAATTAATTTTAAATGGTTGATTTTACCTTATAAAACCTTAAAGGGATTTAAAAATAAAAGATTATTAAATTTTAATTCCATTTTATTAAGTAAAAGTAAGTTATTTATAAATAATAATAAACCAGGTATTATTAAAAACAATAAGCCAGGCTTATAACTTATTAAAGTTATGTAAAATTATATATAAATAAAATATAAAAGCTTTATATATAAAGTGTAAAAGTTAAAAATAATACTAGTTTATAATAAAATAAATATATATATATTATATATATATTTATAATAAATATTTAAGATAATAATCATTTAAAAAGTTTAAATATTTATAAAATAAATAAAAACTGTATTAATTGGTTTTATATAAAAGTTATAATAAATAAATTTATCTTTTTTTATATAAAACCTTTTTAATAAAGAAATATTCCTTATTTCTTTATGCTTATATGAAAATAAATAATATTTAATTTCATTTATTAAATAAAAGAGTGATGATATTAATGATATTCATTTTATATGAAAATAGGTAATATCTGGTTTCATTTATTAAATAAAAAAATAATAACATTAATAATATTTATATAAAAATGTAATATCACCATTTTCATGATTTCTTTATCCGTTTCCGGCGTTATAAGATAGTTATAAAGTAGTTATAAAATAGCTATAAAGTAGCTATTATAAAACATAACTCCTTCAATTTTAATCTAAATTGCTAGTTATTATATTTAAAATAAAGCTTAAATTCCACTGAATTTAACCTTATTTAACAATTATTTTAACCATTTAATAAGGTATTAATG
This sequence comes from Hypomontagnella monticulosa, assembly GCA_902825475.1. NCBI lineage: Eukaryota > Fungi > Ascomycota > Sordariomycetes > Xylariales > Hypoxylaceae > Hypomontagnella > Hypomontagnella monticulosa. Next base: position 2,933,169 of record CADEBF010000007.1, read on the forward strand.
TTAGATTTCTACCTACCACTTATTACATTAAAAAATACTATAAATTTAAAAATAAACGTACTATAAATTTAAGGTTACCTTTATTTAATATCATTTTAATTTTTTTAAATATCGTATTTATTTAAGAGTTTTTTTTTAATTTTTTTATAATTTTTTTAAATATAAAATCTTTATTTATACATATATTAAATAACTTATATTATTTAATAAAATTTAATAATTAAAATTAATATTTTTTATTATTTAAAACTTTTTTTTTAATTTAAATAATTTTATTAATTATTTTATTTTTTATATAAAACATATTAAATTTTTTAATATTATTATTTTATTTACTTTTTTAAATATAATTTTTTTAAAAAACTTTATATATTTTATTATAATTATTAAAGGTTTTATATATATAAATTTTTAGTTTTTTTTTTAAGATGTTTTTTTTTAATTTAACCGTTATTAAAGTTAATAATGTTTTTTTTAATTATATTAAAATTTTTATTATAAATATAATTTTTAAGCTTAAATTTATAATATAATTTTTTTTAAATATAATTTAATAAAAATTTAATAATATTTTTTAAGTTTAATACTTTTATAATATTATTTATAATCTTATAAAATATAATATAAGATGTTTTTAAAAAATGTTTTTTATTTAATAATTAAATTAAATAATTTTTTTAGTTAATATATTTAAATAATATAACATTAATACCGTATATTTTTAATTTTTTTATTATAATTTATTTTTTTTTATTTATAAATATCATATAATAAAATTTAAGTATTTTAAAATTATTATTATTTAATTAATAATTTTTTTTAAGAAATAAGTTATATTTATAATATTTTTTAAGTATATATAAGTTATTTATAAATTTTTTAATTTTATTTAAAATATATGTAATGTCTTATATTATTTATAACTAAAAATATAAAGATATTTTTATTTATAAAAATATCACTTTTATTATATTTTATAATTTTTAAATATAACGTTTAAGTATATTATTTTAATATTAATTATAAGGAATAAATAATATTATTTTAATATTTTTTTTATTATAAAGTTATTTAAAATTAATTAAGTTAAATTTTTTTCCTTTATTAATTTATAATTAATTAATTTTTTTATTAATTTTATTTTTATTAAATAATAAAATTTATAATTTTCCATAAATTCTTTTAATATAAGTTTTAAGATATCTTTTTACTTTATTTTTTTTATATATTTTAAAGGTTAAATATTTATTAAATTTATTAATAATTAATAAAAAATATTTGTATTTTTTAATAAATAATGGCGATATTTATCTTAAATTATATTAAATTAATTTTTTAATATATTATTTAATATATTAAAGGTTTTTTAAATTAATTTTGATAATTTTAATTTAATTATATATAAAATAAAGTATAAGTTTAATATTTTTTTATTATAATTTTATTTTTATTATAATTTAAATTATTTAAATTAATTGTTTATTATTAAGGTAATATAAATATTAATATTAAAAAATAAGTAGTTTAAATATTTTATTTATAAATATTAAGGTTTAATTTTATAATACTTTTTTTAATACTTTTTTTAATATTTTTTTAGTTTTATTAAATCTTTTAATATTTTTTTTAACATTTTATTTTATTATTTAATAAGTATTTATGATTTATGGATATTTAGTTTTATAATATCATATCGTTAAAATAGAAAATCTTATTTTAATATATTTAATAATATTATAAGTTACTTATTTAAATCTTATATTATATCTTTATTAATATATTTATTAATTTTATAAAATAATTTTTTAAAAAAGATTTTAATAAAGAAGGTTTTTATATATAATATATATTTTAAATAGATTATATTATATTTTTTATATTTAATTTTTAATTAATATTTAATTTAACTTATTTTTTTAATTATTATCTTACCTCTTTTTATATTAATAATAAAATTTAAATTTTTAATATCCATTTTAAACTTTTTTATATAATTTAAATTATCATTTATAATATAAATATTAAATTTAATATTAAATAAGAATTTACTTTTAATAAAAATATTTATAAAGTATATTCTTAAATGATAAGTTTTAATAATATTATTTTAATTTTAACCGGTTAATTTTAATGTTTTTAATAATTATATTTTTTTATTTACTTTATTATATTATTATTAAATTATTTATTATATTTTATATTTTTAAATTAATTAAATTTAAGCTTTTAATTTTATTAAAATTAAATATATTAAAATATTTAATTTATAATTAATACTTTTAAGTGATTTAAGTTTATATATGTTTTAATTAAATTAACTTTAGCTTTTTTTTATCCTTAAATATTAAATTATTCATTTTTATCTTAGCTTTTAATATCTTTTTTTAATTTAAAATAATCTTTAATTAAATAATTATACTTTTTATAATTAAAATATAATAATCTTAATTTATTATTTTAATTAAGCTTATTATGAATAATTTTATTTCTTTTATTATAACTATTATAATTATACTTTTTACCACATCTTTTACTTTTAATATTATAAAAATTATCATTAATTTTACTTAAATTATTCTTTTAATTTATTTTACTTTTAAATTTTATATTAAAATCATTTATTATATTAATAATTTTTATATTAATTAATTTTAAAATTCTACTTATAATTTTAATTTATTTTAATATTTTAATTTTATATATAATTAAAAATATCATTATTTATTATTATTAATTAATTTTTATACTTATATCTTTATATTATCATATAAAAAATTATCATTTTAATAAGAAATCTAATAAATCCTTCTTATTATACATTATAACGTTAAAATCTTTCTAAATTTTTTTTTAATAAATCTTATTTAATATAATATAAATCTTTATAAATATTTTAATTATTTTAATATCCTTATATATTTTAATTATAAAATTTAAAAATTAATACTTGTAAATTTTAATAATTATTTTTGTTAATTTAAGTTTATTTTTATTAATTAATTTAAATCCATTTTTATATCCGATTTTTTTTAAAATTAATATTAATATATCATAATAAATTAATTAATTATTAAATCTTTTTAAATAATTTTTTTTATTAAAAATAAATTTAAAGTTATTTTAATTAAGATTTAAATTTAAATTTAATTTTAAATTTAAATCCTTATAATTTTTTTTTTATTCTTTTTTTTATCTTTCTTAATTTTTTTTTAAATTTTTTTATATTATATAATTTAAAAATAAAAAACCTTTTATTATTTAATAAATTATTTTTTTTTATAAAATATTTTATAAATACTACCATTTAAATTTAAATTAAAATTAAAGTTAAATAAATTATTATTTAATAATAATATTATCTTAAACTTTTAAATAATATTAACTTTTAAAGCTTTTTTATTAATTTTTAAATTATTAAATAATAAAAATGTTATTAATTTTAATAATTTAAATAAATTATCTTCTTTTTTATTATTTTTATTTTCTTTATTACTTTTAAGTTAATTTTTTTTTATATTTTTTATAAATTTCTTAATCTTTAATTTATTTTATTATATTTATTAATTTAATTAATTTAATTAATTATTATTATTTTTTTAAGTTTTTAATATAATTATATTATTTATTTAATTAATAATTTTTTATCATTTTAAATCGATTTAAATGATTTAAATGCTTAAACCGGTATTAATTTAAATAAAATTTTAAGATTAAACTTTTTAAATAACTATTTAAAAGTTATAGTTAATTTATTTTTTTATAATAAAAATCTTTAATAATTATATTTAATTTTATATTAATAATTTTAAATATTTTAAGATTTAAAACTTATATATAATAACTTATTAATTAATAATAATAATAAGATGTTATTATAAAAATAAATAAGTAATTATAAATAAAATAATTATATATATTATATTTTATAATATTATCTTTTATTATAATGTAAGCGTAGGCTAATATTAAGTATTAAGATCTCGTTTTTATCATATTAATCCTTTATCCCATATGGATAACTTGTTTTAATATATATCCTTAAAGTTATCCATGTTCTTGCATTTAAGAGCGCTTTCTGGCTTTATCCTGCCAACAATTACAAATTAAAGTCGCCCGCAACATCTTGATATTGAAATGCGCAAGGCATTCTCGAGCGGTAGTCTGCATTATCTCTACGACGTTGTCAGCCTATTGCTAATTGCATAGGCCGATGAGCCATGGTTGATTGGCCATTGATCCATTCCATCGTCTCTATTGCATACGACAATTGACCTATCGGCCTGTATCGGGTGTGCTAGAATATTCCTTGGAATTGATTCTGGTCTGAGATTATTGGTAGCATTGTGCCAAGTCGAGCTTCCTCTTTCCAATCGTAAAACTTTGCTCCAGCGTCGACATTATCCATGCCGGGCAGAGGATAGTTGGTTATCATCAAGAATTGGAATTGATGTAAGCAGAATCTTAGGGTCGAGACTCTAATTTCTCGCATGGACGAATAGGGGTGATGTGGCGCCTGGGGTGGCAATTCAGACGTAGAGACGGGTTGAGTTGTGACTGAGGCTGCATGACACTCACTCTCGATTCAGTCGGAATTCTACCCTTCTCTATAAGGCATCGTGACGCGGATGGGCGAAGCGCTATAACCTTCAAAGAGATGGCATGTATCGATACGTACGGAGCGTTTCCGATAGATTGAACTAGAGATCTACCTCATCTTGATAAGGGGGTAGACAGTGATGCATTATTCAATCTCCTTCCATTGGGATATCGATTTCTTGGCATTTCTGGTCACATTTCTCTTTCGCTTCTTTCTCACGAATAGGTCGGCGTTTCTGTCTTGACGCTTGAACAGGAAAGCGCTTCATTCCTCCACAGGTATGACATGTAATGACGAGTACGTCGGCCCACGGTTTCTTGCCACCCTTACTCGGATTCTCAACTGTCGAGCTACTTGTTTCTCCCTCAATGAGTAGGCTATCACAGAATTTGCAGATTGTTTGTTTCATAGCTGGTGATAGACGTATCTGACTCTTTAAAGAGGCAGATCGGAGATCGGTAATGAAACGCCGCGATAATGCATATCTAGTACCATCGCGGCGAGACGTCTGTACATGCTGTGATGTGTTCCCTTCCTCAGTAGCTTTAGAGATTTGAGTATCAGGGCTAGGTCCCTTTAATTCAGGCTGGTTGGCTAAGTAAGCCGCCGCTTGGTATAAATATGATATTCGGGAATATATTGGCCGGTTCGGTATACTTCCGGGGCCCTTGGGCTTCCCCATGTTTCAGCGTTGAGGAAGGATAACTTGGATTTTCGTGTTGAGGATGTGAGGTTTCGGTGTACGCATATGTGTACACATGTGTGTACACTTACGTGTAGGTATCACGTGAAATTGTTGATTATGGGTTCCAGGTGTTGGTTCCCATCAATTATGCAACATTTAAATATTGGCCAGGTGAATATGAAAGTTCTAAATGTTGCGTGCGCTGTAATAGGTACGTACCGTTTCGCTTATCAAATATCAACATCAATGATCAATTGAAACATTGAATATTATGATGACAACTTGCAGGTAGTTGCGATGACAGTTGAGATCAGAACTTGGAAGGGGGAAGGCAGAATGGGAAAAATGAAATCTGGGGAAGTTTCCCGGTGTTTAGCCGGGCCCATGGACAACCAATGGTACAGTACACAGCCCCGTTACTTTGTCACTAGTCCAAATTAAGGTTAGCTTTAAAAATAGGTCGCGCATTCCATCAGCTCATGCACGTAGATTTCTATTTTGTCCAGCCTTTCCTGACAACATCTTTCTTTCTTCTCCCTCCCTCATTCAACCTTGAGAGCCTCGCTGCATCTAACCACTGCGCACCACCATCAACAACTGATCATCGCCTTTCGGGTTCTCGCCTTTTTAACAAGTATCAAGGCTTTCTTCTTAGTACTACTTTTAATCGATCCGCCTTCCTTTTTACCCGGTTAATCTTCCGACTGTTCCCACCACGACTATCTAACCAGCTAATCATCATGTCGGCCGAAGAGGATCTGATCGACTACTCCGATGAGGAGCTGGCCACCAACGAGGCCACTACTACCAACGGCAAGAAGGCAGACGCCGCCGCCGCTGGCAATAGCGTTGACAAGAAGGGTTCTTATGTCGGTATTCACGCCACTGGTTTCCGAGATTTCCTACTGAAGCCTGAGCTTCTACGCGCCATCGCCGATTGCGGTTTCGAACATCCTTCGGAGGGTTAGTCTACATCTTACACGTTCCAGCTTTTCAAGTCATCTATCCCTCCTTCAAGCGTCCGTCCATCTCGCAAGAACATCGCAAGCAAGAAATGAAAGAGTCAAGGGTGTCGAAGAAGCGAAAGGCCAACACGCGTAAAATTACGCATCTTGGCCATGATTTTCGCTTTCGGCTTATGGAAGGAGATTATAAATGGGGAGCTATGCCGACATGATCCATGAGCCCACGAGACTTATGCTTCTGGCGTCAGTCTCAACGGCCCGGTACGGCTTTGCACAAAGCTGGGGGGTTTTGGAACCTTTGGAGCGATGAATATTAGTAGTCTCGACGAAACGGACAAGTATATTTGGCTTCGAGCCAACGCGTACGTCCCAGGAATCGGGTGCCACAACAAGCATACCATTTCTTCCCATCTATACCTATAGATGAGGCAGTCGGAGAGGTCGCGAGAGTAGATAAATATGTTTGGAGACCGATGCTGCGATGATGGACGGACCTTGTCGAATTCCTACCTTCGCGCCCCTCACCTCTTGGAAAACCTGTCTAACATTCGATCGATTCCTATAGTCCAGCAAACCTGCATTCCTCAGGCCCTCCTTGGCGGTGACATTATCTGCCAAGCAAAGTCAGGTCTTGGCAAGACGGCCGTCTTCGTCCTCACTACTCTGCAGCAAGTTGAACCTGTCGCTGGCGAGTGCTCCGTCTTGGTCATGTGCCACACTCGTGAACTAGCCTTCCAGATCCGAAACGAGTATAACCGTTTCAGCAAGTACATGCCCGACATCAAGACTGGCGTGTTCTACGGCGGTACCCCGATGGTGAAGGATGCCGAGACTCTTAAGAACAAGGAGACGCATCCCCACATTATTGTCGGCACACCGGGTCGTATCAACGCTCTCGTCCGAGATAAATATCTCCGCCTAACAAGCGTTCGAATCTTCGTTCTTGACGAGTGCGACAAGATGCTCGATGCTATCGGTAAGCACTTAAGAATCTTCCATTGCAGACCATTTCAACTAACTTCGCAAGATATGCGACGTGACGTTCAGGATATCTTCCGAGCCACTCCTCAGCAGAAGCAAGTCATGATGTTCTCCGCCACACTTTCCGACGCGGTCAAGCCAATCTGCAAGAAGTTCATGCAGAATCCTACCGAGCACTACGTCGATGAGGACACCAAGTTGACACTCCATGGACTTCAGCAATACTACATCAAGCTCGACGAACGCGAGAAGAACCGCAAACTTAACGAACTTCTGGATGAGCTACAATTCAACCAGGTCATCATCTTCGTCAAGAGTACAATTCGTGCCACTGAGCTTGACAAGCTGCTCCGTGAATGCAACTTCCCGTCCATCTCAGTTCACTCTGGCGTCAGCCAGGAAGAGCGGTACGTACAGATTCTCATATTTTAGCTACTCAAGTGTCTAATCATCATATAGCATTAAACGCTACAAGGAATTCAAAGAGTTCAACAAGCGTATCTGCGTCGCCACTGACGTATTCGGCCGTGGTATCGATATTGAGCGAATCAACCTGGCTATCAACTACGATCTACCTGGCGATGCCGATTCATACCTTCACCGTGTCGGTCGTGCCGGCCGATTCGGTACGAAGGGTCTTGCCATTTCGTTTGTGAGCACGGATGAGGACCAGAAGACTCTCAAATCGATTGAGGCTCGATTTGAGGTTTCTCTACCGTAAGTGTCGCGCCCAAAAATCCATACTTTTATAATTATTAACCGAATTTCAGGGAGTTTCCGAAGGACGGCATCGATGCCAGCACTTACATGGCCTCCTAAGCTCGCGTAGCCTCTTCATTTCTTTGGTCTTCGCACCCACGACTTGATTTGCAAAGAAATTGGTATGTGTGTGCACCAGTTAATCTCGGAAAAGGGGGTTAGTTTCCGGAAGACAAAGGATCCATCTGGTATCATGGCTTTCTGTACATTATATTCTTTCGGCTTGGAACGGGTGACTGGCACGTTTTTCAGAAAGGGTCAACGAAAGATTGCTACCGAAGAGACTTGAGCTCACGTAGCTTGTATTGATCTTTCGAGTGGTGGCTTCGCACGGGGTCATGGCCCGTAGGTAGTTTCGCAAACAACGAATAGACTGGGACGAATCAACACTCTGCTACATATTTGACGCCGCCTATATTGGATGACTTGCGACCTGATCAGATTATTTTATTACCATCTTAGTACGTTTGCCAAGACTTCGTTTTTTGACATCGCTTACGATAAAAGATGAGTTCCCAGCGGGGTTACATTGCAGGCGAAATAGGCCTCCGAAAATGACTATAAGTTGTGAATGTAACTCAACAAGCATTATAGGTTACACAAGCCGATTTTATTGGCTATCGTCACCTAAGCCACCCAGTCCTACACTTTCAGCTGGGGTTTACCCCTTTGCTTTTAAGATGCACGATTTCCGCACGAAATTGCCTTTTTCTAATCCTCACCGCTTGCGTTTGGATAAGTAGGTATTGCTTTGGCTTGTTTGAGTTAGTCGGATTATCTTTCGGTCGTTACCTACTATGGCGGGCGCGTTCACTCCGTCGCCGTCCTGCACCACGGATCTCTACTATGTCTCCAACCCCAGCGGCAGCTACTTCCATCTCGGCCCCACGACTAGCACCTCCGCTTGCTTCCCCCGGAGCTGGAGTCCCGCGGCCAGCGCGTTTGTCTCGACTTCGTATTGCCCCAGCGGGTATACCGTCGCGTGCGCTAATACGGCGTTTGCTGAGAAAACGGGCACGTGCTGTCCTAGGTATGTTGCATTTTGTTTACTTACGCTGCTCCCATCCTTATGGTCACAGGGGTAGTCTACGAAGCGCATAGAACGCGGTTATATATATACTGTAACCGCGAAGCTAACACATGCAGCGGCTACGGATGTCAAACGAAGACGAGCGGCGGTCTTCCATGGCAGAGCACGGAGCTATGCGTGGCATCTATGCCGACGTCCTCGACCTACGTCTACACGACACAGACGCCAGGCCGGGCAGCTCAGAGGTTAACGACCACGGGGACAGGCGGATCCATCAACGCGTTCGGCGTGCAGATCCGGTGGACAACCACGGACGCGGGGAAGACCGCGACAAAGACCAAGACCACCACTAAGTCGCCTACGGCCAAACCCACGGCGCCCACGCCTAAGGTCACTAATTCCACGAGCCATTCCTCCCGCCCTAATCGCCTGTCTACGGGCGCGAAAGCTGGCATTGGTGTTGGTGCCGCGATCGCGTTTCTCTTGTTGCTTGCTGGCGCATTCTTCGTATGGAGGCGCAACCGCAAGGGCGGTAAGGGGGATAAGGAAGTCACGCGCGATGCGCTGTCTGGCGACGACTTCCCGCCGGAGAAGGCGATGCCGGGGCCTACGGGTAGTGAGGCGCCTGCTGTTGGGGCGGCTTCGCTTGAGCACCAGAACGAACGGTCTCATGCGCCGGACCAGCAGAGGACGGTGGAACCCGAGTCGGGACGGCAGACGGACGTCAAAGGGTAGCTTATCTGAGTAATGATAATGATGCGACTCGTTTGGATATAATTACAGGTGTTCGGCGCCTCCAATACCCAAGGCCACATTAGAAGTTTAGTTTTCTGAGCAATTTCAATTTTTATGATAATTAAGATACTCTCAAGATTTGATTCTCTTATTGAACAATAGATAGCTAGGTTTAACCCGCGACTGACACGTTCTGCGCCGATTATTCTGACAGCTCTCTTCAAATTTCAATTCCAGTCCACCCCCACCGACTTGTCTCCTTGTCTACGCGATAGCTCATACCCCTATCCAAGATATGTAACACAAAAGACTCAAGACACTTTAAAATTACAAAATTCAGCTATCACTTCCGCACGACAACACTGATCAATGAGGCGCTTACAACTAGGTAGATGACCAGTAGTTCCATCCTCAACACGATCAGTTGTTCTTAATTGAGGCACAGCCATGGTGCAAGCGGGTCAGGGGCCTGGCGCGTGGTTGGTTACCTCCAAATAAAATGGATATCGTATGTTTGGTGCTGACTTCAACCCAGAGACAGGTAATTTGCCAAGAACCCTTTCATCCAAGCCATAATCGGACATATCTTCAGCTCGGAGAGTTTCGCGGTAGCACGACACCATAGGGAATAGCCCTATTCAGGGATGCTTAACAACGAGGTGTTAAAATAATATCTGCTCCATCGCCGAATGAAGCAATCACAAAGCTAAGAGCTCAAGCAATTGCACAATGTTTAGTGTTCAAGCTGAAATTGGGAATAGTTAAATTGGACCCTTGGACGACGTCCCTCAATCGCGACCCCCAATCCCCTGTGGATGGTTAAGGATCCTTCCCGAGCTCCTGGTTCGGCACGCTGCCGCTCGAATAATGTTGCCCGATGCGTAGATATCCCGTTCTACCAGTGGGGCGCTCAAGCTACCTACCCACATACAGCCCAAGCTCCGTGACGACCTCGTCCCGAAAGCCGAAGCAGATTTGTAATTGACATATTACTCTCTCCCTCTTCCGAGGCAGCCAATTCATAAACAATCATCAGTCCCTCTTGTTTTCCCCATCGTGAATGTCAGCCAATCTTCACCAGCTACGAAATCGCTACGCGCGGTCCTTAGGTCGGGAAACGACGTCGCAGACCACGCTCCGATATTTCATTGTATATCCCACCAAACAATGATACTCCAAGACGCAACTCATGCTGTAATTGTGACTTGGGGTAAAGCTTCCCCGTCTAGTCTCCAGGGCTCTTCTCTCTATTTTCCGTATATTATCTATGGACAGTTAGCTCTTAAGTGTCGAGTAAGAAAGAGGCCGATTAGAGTGTATATTTCCGACAAGATACGACGAGATATAGGGCTAAGTTGAACGTAAGTAAGCAATGCTATCAATGAGACCTCCAATGTTGAACCCTTAATGGTTCCATCGTGACTATCGATTCGCTCGTTCTAACCACGATAAGTATCGAGGCAGGGCCGTACGCTTTAGCATAGAGGCGCGATGTTCGGGAACGCGAGTCGAGATATTATTCAAACTGAAGGATTGATATAGTTCTAGCCCTAGCAACGACTTGACGAGCCCCCTAGGTCCGATACAACACATAGTGGTAAAAATAAAAAATGTATTACGACGCGATATCGAAAATAGGTTGAAAAAGTTTAGAATAGGGATTTCAACATCTATATAGGATCATTGATGTTAGTCCAGTGAGGATTCGGAAGTGGTGATTCGACGCCGTCAGAGCTAAGTAGGAGTTGAGATCCATCATACCTACCTTCTCCTTTCCACACATATTCCACGAAGACTTCTATGCTGAGCTCCCAATAACCATTCCCACTTGCTAGTTGCTCTTATGCCCGTCACGTATACGTATCCACATAATGCTTAACAATTGCTTAGGTCTCCTAGTTTATCACCTATTGACGGTTTAAATAGATAGGTAATGTACCTACCTTACCATAATACTCCCATGGTCCCCTAATCTAACTTGGAGATATAGATTAGAATGTAACCATAGGAAGGGTATTGTCTCCGCACGGGTATAAAGCCGCCTAGAATTTATTGGAGATAAATTTGATGTCAAGAAATACATCGCGGGGTAAATGTAACGACGGCAACTCACCTAGAACGATAATTCCTGGCACATAATAAATAAGGACCCATGTGAAAGCCATGGGTATCTAGCCCGATACAGCGGCCTATGGTCCGCCTAGAATGAAGCAGCCAAGGTCATTCTAGCCAGAATGGTCATCCGGAGAGTATGTGTTGATCCCTGATATCTGCCGGGCGGCAGCGATAGGGGTGACATATTCTTATCAGAGAATCTCACTATTATATGAAACATATAGCTCTACCTTCCTCGTTCTCCAAATTGTGTTCGGTTCTTTGCACCATTGCTGCTCCATCTCTCCGGTCCTCCACCACCATGGCACGTAAGCTTACCGAGGGGCTTCAAAGTCGCAAGTCGCATCTAGTGCGTAGCCATGCGCACGAGGAAGATATTCCGGGGACTGTCAATGTCCAAGCTTTAGGTTCGTATTTATGATAGGCATTTATATCAACATTTAATCAGATATTAACCATCTTTCAAAAACAGAGGGAGATGACTCCTACCATGGGCAAGCTCTTTTCCCCGTCCCGGCGGAAGACCCCAACGATCCACTACAGGTATTCTCTCGGCCCAAATTTGATCACAATAGCGGTGGAAACTAAAAGGCTGCAGTGGCCGAGACCAAAGAAGATCATGATATTAGTTATTCTCTGCCTCTACTCCTTTCTCGGGAACTCAGCACTTCTGGGAACAGGCCCCTATTTGACTCTTTGGTCGGAGATATTCGGGATCTCTCCAGCGGATGCATCAACCCTCATATCCTACCCAAATCTTGCCTATGGCTTTAGTTCTTTCTTCTTGGTCCCTCTCTATTTAAAGATTGGAAGGCGACCTGTGATGCTTGGTTCTATGCTCGCTGTTAGTTCATCCGATGATAACGGTCAAATTGTCTTTCTCGACTAACCATCTGCAAACGAAGTTCATCGCTGGCCTGGCCGGATCATCGCAGGCAAACGGCTTTGGCGAACTGCTCGCATGTAAGGGGCACATTTCACGAAGCAATTTATTCATACCCAGTTTGGTGGCTCAAGCATCGAAAATGATTTGAATTCTGGAAACAAAACCAAGACATACGAATTATCGCTAACACCATAGCAGGGAGAATTATACACTGCTTCGGTGCTGGCGTATGCGAAGCCTTACCCGTACAGATGGTTCAGGACGTATTTTTCTTGCATGAGCGCGGAAAACATATCGGATACTATACCTGTAGGATAACTTCCCAGACCTCGTCAAAGAAGTACTGACTTCATTAGTTGGCATGTGCTTCGCATCAGTAGCGACAATCCCAGCTGCGTATATGCTACAGACCCAATACTCATGGAGACTCTTCTTCTACGTCATACTCGCCTTCGCCTGCGCACTTTTCATCCTTGCCTTTTTATTCGCCGAAGAGACGTCCTACGACCGAGAAGCCCATAGAAACCACAGCATCTCGTCCGATCGCTCAGACGAGCCCTCGACAAGTACTCTCGAAAAACCCGACGAAACCACCGTCGAGCAAGCGGAATCTACACCAAGCCGTAGAACGTTCCTGCAAACTTTGACTCTATGGGGCCGGGTAGATAGAAATGTTCATATACACACGTATATGTGGCGATCTTTTACCTACTTCCTCGTCCCCCAAGTCCTATGGGTCATCACTTCGTTCGGAACCATCATCGGCCTGGGCGCGTTGGCTTTCAACTTCGTTTTCCCGATCAAGATAATGGCACCCCCATACAATTGGTCTGAGGTAAGGTCTCACTCCGCTGAAAGGTTAATTCGGAGGCCAGGCTGACAATAACCGTGTAGTCTAGTTCCGGCGTACAGTCACTTGGAGCCCTCCTCGGGTTTCTGATTGCACTCCCGTTCACATCATCGTCGGATCGTCTCGCGGGCTACCTCACTAGGCGCAATAACGGCATCCGTGAAGCCGAGATGAGATTGGGGGTGATGCTGCCCGGTATGATAATTGGCCCCGCAGGTTTAGTAGTCTACGGCCTTACGGCAGAACTCAACCTCCACTGGATCGGCTATTTCTTCGGATCTGGACTGGCGTCTTTCGGCGGCTACTTCTACTACTGCTTTACCTTGGCGTATGCCGTCGATTCGTACAATAGCAACACATCCGAGATGCTCATTGCGATCAACGTCGGCAAGCAGGCTGTGAGTTTTGGGTTGAGTTTTGGTGTACTTGACTGGGTAACTCAGAGGGGATACGCCGCGATCATCGCTGGCGCGTTTGGCGGGGTGTTCTTGGCGAACAATCTAATGCTCATTGTGTTCATGTTATGGGGCAAGCGAATTCGCCGCTTCATGTCAACATCGTGGTTGGCGAAGCTCCATGGTAGGAAGAGAACGCAGGAGCCCCAGGTGCTGTGATTTCGATAAGGGGGATATATAAGGGACGGTTAAAATTACCAGTTCATGGATATCATCCTATATTAGACAATATTTAGGACTTAAAATGCTATCAAGAATATTAACTAACATATTCGGACCTCTTATACTTTATAGGGGTTCTAGCCCCTTTTCCGATAAGTAGCGGCTTGGCCGATAAGCCCCTTTTCACAAGGTACCTGGGTACATGTATATCTGTACCCGTGGATCTCAATGTTCTAGGCTATCAGTTTAAGGGCTTCCTACATAAAAATTCCAGTCGTATCAGAGGACGTAGCGGCTGCGAATAGGTTAGAAAATGCCGACGAAGGCTACGGAGGGGGGAACTTACAAGGCCAAATTCTCCCGATCAGTAAGATCCAGCTGTCTCGCGTCGACCACCTCTTCCCGTCGCTCACCAGTTTCGCTTACATGTTCGATAACCCCGACCTCCCGAACGAGGCCACGCTGAGCCAGTAAATCTCGTCTCTTATTCTCTTTTACCAAGTACCACCGTAGGTACAGGACAACAAATGACGGAAGTACACATGCGATCCATAGAATGACCCACCAAGTCACAATATACCTCGGCTTGTACTGCTCTTGGAATAGCTGCGGCGACAGAATATTTCCTAGGCCGTATCCCACATGGTATAGAGCGATGACGGCCGTCTTCTTCGTGTGCCCCGCAGAGCAATTGGCTGCCCATATCATGACCACACTGTAAGGGATTCCGCCTGTAGATCGGATCCAGATGGCTGTTAGAAGGCCCCAACGGTTACTCCAGGGAAGAGTAATAAGAAGAATACAGGAGATTATCGGTGGAATATATGCGGCAATTGATAGCCAAGCCCGACTATTGCGTGTCTTTGCAAGTATGAATGCTGCGGTCGCTAAGGATACCAGTGATGTAAGGCCTGTAACGCAGCCCAGCAAGGTAGTCTGTAGTGTGCTGAAGCCAAAGGATTTGATGATGAGTGAATACTGATTGGTTAAACCGTTTGCCATTTCTTGCGACCAAGCGTGGAGGAAGAAAAGCCACGTCTTGGGATCCTTGAGCGCCTCGATCAACTGGTGGCGTTTAAAGCGCTTTTGCTCAATACCCGAATGGTTCGAGGCGATGCGCAGAATGGCCTGCGCCCGCTCTTCTAAAGTCAAGAAGTGCGCGGAGACGGGATTATCGGGGAAGAAGAGCCAGACCAGCACACCATAGATGATAGTCAACCCTCCGGTAATTACTAGATAAACGTGTTAGAAATTCTAGGAGAAAGTCGCGGTAGCCTTACCCATAAACCACTTCCAAGATGAGAAGCTGCCTGTGTCAATCCACAGCACTCCATAGGACAGTAAACCTGAGGTGATGGGACTTGAGTTCCCCGCCGCCCACATTATGGGCATCAGAACTGCCTGTTCATCGTAGGTGAAGAACATGGACAACGTCAATAGGAACGCTGGTACGATGCATGCTTCTGCTAGCCCCAGGAAGAAACGGACAACAAAAAGCGATGCGAAGCTATTGCATGGAATATGTAGCAACAGGATACCGCCCCTATTCGAGTAAGCACCAAGTTAAGTATGGTAAGTGAAGGGCTAACTCACCAAACGATCAAGTTGCCAGCCAACCATTTTGCTACCGGAAACCGCTGTAAAGCCAGGTTTTGGGGCCATTCCGCCAAAAGGTAGCCAAAATAAAAGATCGAAGAGAGCCAGTTGTACTGGCTAGAATTCAAATGCGCGTCTTCGAGAATACCAAGAATGGATGAGCTCCCCAGCTAAGATTGATCAGCACCAAGGTACAGTAGAAACTAGAAAGGGCGTTATGATCCTTACTGTTTGCTTGTCGACATACATTAAGTGGTATCCCACGCAGAGAAATGATAATATCCATCGAACGTTCTTCCTGCGGATTCGTTCCGCCTCTTCTGGGGTAGGAGGCTGGACTTTGACCTGTGAAAAGAGCTTATAGCTTTCGTCGGCAAACTTATCAGGCAACTTGGGAGTCTCGACCAGGACCTCGGTCGAGGATGTTTGTTCCGGTGTTTTCGACGCCATGTCTTTGGATTTAGGCAATAAGCAGTCCCGAGCAGCAATTCTCGATGAAAATGAAGCGGACGTCGTCCGGATATTGGAGCTCAAATATCAGAAGATGCTCATTGGCATGGCTGGGATATAGACATAGCAGCATTCGTCAGATACTACTTGGATGGCGAACATATCCTTGCCAATATCCATTCCCAAGTCTAAGTCTCCGTTATAGCAAACGCTATTCCCAACTTGAAGAGAAATGCCGTTTCCATTACACGCTTGATCTTTAGGTCTTACCCGAAGCGGCGCAGTATTTAGAGGAGATGGGGGTTGCTGATTGATAAGATACCGGTTCGCAATTTCGATGCGATGTTGCGCCATCTCGGCTCCGTCCGATCAATCACGAGATGCCGACCCCGGCCGGCGACCACGGACTGTATATGATTCTAACCCTCCCCCGTATTTCTAGGCATCTTGGCTGAGATCAGGCACCACAGCATAACACCAGCAACTTACGCAATGGCAGATAATTCACAATTTCAAATTGCCATCATCGGCGCTGGTATTGCCGGTCTTGGAGCGGCCATCGCACTGCAGCACCACCCCGCCATTGACGTGCAGGTATACGAGAAAGCCGCAGAACTTAGGGAGATCGGCGCTTCTATCGCCCTTGGGCCTAATGGAATGAGAACCTTAGAGAGACTTGGTGTTAATAATGCTTTGGATGATGAAATCGCCTTCCGTAATAGGTCGAAGCATCCTATGATTTATCGGTCAGTTCATTCGATTCACGCCCTCTGATGTACCTCCTGGTTAACATAGAACAGCCACTGGAAAACCAATGAGATAGTCTCAACCGACTCCCACGCTGGCAAGGTCGAATACCGTCACTTGACCTCGCGCTTTTACAGGGCGCATCTCCAAGAGGCCCTTGCCCAGCACGTCGATCCATCCAGGATTCACTTATCGAAGGCCTTCGAATCTGCATCTATTGATGCAGCTACCCAGAGACCGTTGATCACGTTTACGGATGGGACCACCGCGACAGCCGATATCATTCTCGGCACAGATGGAATTCACTCTTCCGTGCGAACCTTTTTTGTTCCCACTTCAAGCACGGCCTGGACCGGCTGGGTCGCTTTCCGATCGGTCTTCCCCTATTCTCACGTTGCCCACATTAAAGATCTGCCAGACGAGGCGACTCATTTCTGGGGGCCGGACCGGACCTTTTTCATCTCGAAGCTTGGCAGGGACCTTTTCACCGTCGTAGGATCGTACCAGGCCGACCCTAACGCGCCTGATGCGCCTTACAAGGACTCCACGTGGAACTCGGAAGGCGACGTGAATGTACTGAGAGAGTTCTACAAGGATTGGTCGCCTCTTGTGCGTCAGATAGTCGACGCGGTGCCATATACACGGGTTTATCCGAATGCCGCTGCCCGGAAGCTGGACACTTGGGTTCTGGGGGACGGAAGGGTCACCCTCGCCGGCGATGCGGCACATGCTCATGGAGGAGCGTTTGCGGCCGGGGGTAGTCTCGCTCTCGACGATGCCTGGGCGTTCGCATCGTCAATCCTGGATGTATTCCCTGAGGATGCGAGTAGGAAACCCACTGGCGCGGAGATATTGAAAGCCCTACGCATCTATGAGAACACCCGGAAGCCACACACAGATCGCGTGATGGGCGTCGTCCATGATACTAATGTGAAGAAAGTAGCGCGATATTCGCAAAGCGCGGAGCCAGAGACTGATGAGCAATTGAGAACTCGGATAAAAAATCGGGTTGACCCGGCTTGGATCCATGAGCATGATGTTCGGGAGGCGTTTGCGGACGCTCGCTTGAGGGAGGAGACGAAGGTCAATGGCAACGGAATACCCTTGCCGCTTTGATACCCGTAATTACATGATGATTCCAAGTCTATTGTTTATATCTAGATGTTAAATGTCTTTTCAAATACCGCTACTTCTCGTGAGGACTCGTGCAAGTATCGAGCACATACGATCTTACCTCGTCCAGGCTCGGGCGTAGCGGCTAATACCACATCGCAGAAGCGAGCGTGCTCTGGGATATGCGCAGAGGAGGCGATGGGGCCCGCCGAGCTGGCGCCTGCGAGAGCTTCCTCCCAGTCAGCCGCCTGCTCCACGAACTTCGCTATAAGCTTTCCTTCCCACATGCCTTCCTGGAAAGTCCCGTGGTGGAGTAGGGAGATAGCCTGTCTCCTCACCTCCGGCATTCGACATTTCAGCGCTATCAGGTAGAGAGACGGGATGACACCAGCTTCGATGGTAAATGTCAGTGGCTGTGTGGATCCAATTTTCGCTGCGAGCGACACAATTCTCTTGAAGTAATCATTGAAACGGTCGCAGGCGATCTCTGTGGTTTGCTGGCAAGTCATGGCTTGGAATAAAACACAAAAATGCCGAATCTCGAGAAACATTGCTGGAGGTGTCGCTTCCTGGGAAGCAATGTAGGATCTGAAAGCGCCCAGCCATAGCGTAATATCCCTCTGAACGTCTCTAAGTTCTTTGGCTAGTGCTAGGTCTTCTGAGAGGTCAACCGTTCGGCTAGTAGCATATTCAAGGCAGCGTTGAACAGCCCAACAGTTGGTATTGGCCTTAATCTTGCTTTTGGACCGATTGAGAAGCTCGCCAGTAACCCATAGAGCTCTGTTTCGCAAGACGTCTAAGGATGCTCTAGCTTCCTCTAGGTTAGAGAACACTATCAGGACCGAAGGCGGAGGAGTAGGAACCAGCATATCCGTTTCTAGCGCTAATCGAATTGCTGGCGCCCGCTCACAGAAAGCAACTATCTCTAGGTTTAGACGACCGAACAGTGTAGTAAGCTGGTCAAGGAGCCTGTCTGCTTTTGGCCTCATAACCAGCGATCTTTCGCCGGTGTTATAGTCTAGTCGTACTTGCGAAGGGATTCCAGCCACAACCCGAAGTCCCGTACGTAGATGTTCTACCGCACCGACCCTGTTACCCTGTAGCATTTCCAAACATATGAAAAGCAAACAACAAGTAAGCGCAATTTCGGCATTGCCTGAACTGGACGAGTTGCTGAGCCGATCTTTTAGGAGTGCCAAAGCTTTGACATATTGCTGAATGGCAAAAGCATGCCGCCCCTCGAGGATGCCGAAAGTCTGTACCCGTAGAGAAGGCGATGTACCCATAAATTTAGCGTGCATCGCGCCGACAGCAATCGTTGCATGTCGAATAGCCGGCTCGCTATTGCAGAGCTGTGGTATTAAACGACCCCACAGTTCTGTTTTGTAGAAGCCTGGAGTCTCCTGGGAGGTCTGTCGCCAGAAGAAGTCGAACGATTGGGCTTCAGTAGTGGACATATATGGAGCTACCCTTGGCTGATAGGTGAGCACCAAATTTGGCGCGCTTGAAACCCCGGTTTCCTTTGCACGCAGCTGTCTTTCTGTCCCCCGGGCGGCCTCTCTAACCTCAATTGGCTGCAGCTCATAGCCATCACATGTCCGACCCGTTGATGAGCACCGTTTACATATCGGCCGAGCCTCATCGCACTTCACCCTTCGAATCCTAGCTTCGATTAGTGGGTACTTCTAGCTGGGAGGCGACTGAATTACTTACCTACAAGTCCAACAACCACTTCTACTTCTGGGCCCTCGCTTCTTGCCCACTTTTGCGGAAGATGATTGCGGCATTGTGACAAGTGACAGCCCCTTATCTCTTCATGATTGGAGACACAGCGACTGCGACCTTACTTGCATAAAATGCGAATGAGAGAAGGGAAGAAATTTTGGGACGGCGTCCATTTTACCACGCAGTCAAACTATTCAGCTCTATGGAATCAAAGGAGATGCTGACGAGAGATTCATTCAACGCGTCAAGCAATTCGGCGACCGCTTGTACTACCCTTTTCGATCTTACCAATTAATCTGATTGGTCCGCTCGCTGAAAATCCAATTACAGCCAATCAATTGAGACGCTAATCAGAATCCATTCGCCCTAGGATCCGCCACCCTGCCAGCTCTCTCCCCAAGCCTCCGAACAACTCTGTCGAATCTTAGAGTCCGTTTGAAAGCGCATAACCAAAGGACGATGATGTATGTGCCTATACAGAATGGGGTATTCAACTGACTTCAGTAATGAGATTCCTCGGATTCCTCCTGAGATAAGTACTAGGATATTATAGATTTTACGTCATGCCTCGTTGATTGCTCGGCGAGTGACAGAAATAAGTCCAGAAAAGCTCTCCTATTCTGAGAACGATGGAGACCGAAGGTACACATCATATGTCTATAAAGACGTACACATCTCCGCCCTCAAGTGAAACACTGAAGCACTCAAAGGACAACCATTGCGATATTTCTAAGAGAAGGTCAACTCTAAATAACACATTTTCCCGTCTTTAAATCTATAACCCCACCAGTGCCACCACTATGTCCGTTCCAGTTCAAATGATCCACGTCCACTACCAGGGTAAATACCTCAAGCTCCTCGACTCAGACGACCAGACCCAACTGTATTCCGTACGTGTGAGCCGAGAATCACCACAGATGGAAATGGTGCGAGTTACACAGCCCCTGCTCGGCAAGTTCGGAGGCTCAAACACCGAACCCGCCATCTACCACGACACCAACGACACAAACATCAGTAACAGCAGCACTTGCACAGCGGCCTTCCGCGCACTAAGCCTCGGCGTGACGATGCGCGTGCGCGGGAAAGAAGTGCAGCTGGAGCGCAGCAGCGCGCTGACGCGCACCTACGGGTTCCAGAGCGCGGGGGCCGAGGCGCGGCTCGCATGGGAGGCCGACGGTGCGCTGTCGGGAGACTTCCGGCTCGTGGACCGCGCGGACCACGGCGTGCTGGCGCGGTTCCGGAATAAGTTGTTTTCGAACGCGGAGGTGGGCGCTTTTGAGATCGTCGGCGATGTGTCGGAGTTGCTCAGGGAGGAGATACTCATTAGTGGACTGTCTGTCCTCGTCATGGTTCAGAGCCTGAATCTGGCTACGATGGTCTTGTTCGGTGCCAGTGCTTGACCCATGAAGGGGAGGCCGAAGGGCGGTATGTGTCGACAGAAGATGTAGAGAAGAAGCCCGGGAAATGGTCATTTAATGATGTTGCTCTTGAACTAGCGTGTTCGTATTCATATCCTCTACTATAGCTGGTCTGGGCTATGCAATATCGGCTTGTTATATTCTTCCAAAAGCTGTAGGATATTATCGTTCCCTTGCGCAAGATCAATAGCTGTTTTCCCATTTTCATTCTTACTCAAAATGTCAGAACCATTTTCCAGAAGGAGCCTCACGACAACCTCATGGCAATTTCGCGAAGCTACATGTAGTGCCGTTTCTCCAATCCAATCCCTGGCTCCAACGTCCGCACGAAATTCCAACAACAAGCTTACAATGGAGCCGAAGCCTTTCGACGCAGCCCGATGAAGTGGGGTCGTTTCGTTAGTGTCTCTTGTAGATGGGTCGGCATTGTTCTCTAGAAGTAGTTTAACAACATCGACATGTCCACTCCAAGCAGCGTTTTGCAAGGGTGTACGGCCTTGACGATCTTTCGCGTCGGCGTTTGGAGTCCCATGGTCCAACAGAGCCTTCATGACGATATTACGGCCATATATAGCTGCTAAGTGTAAGGCGGATCTGCCCCAGATGTCCCGTAACTCGATATCGGCACCATTAATTAGTAGTGCCTGCACGGCGGACTGATAGCCGTTCACAACAGCGAAATATAATGCTGTCCGGCCCTTTTTATCTCGAATATTGATAAGCGCATCTCCGGACAGTAATACTTGGATCACTGTCTTGCGTTTACCGCGCACTGCCATGTGTAGTGCCGTTTGTCCCTCGTAGTCAACGGCATTAATATTAGCGTGACGGTGAATTAGCTCCTCCACGATGGCCACCTGGCCATGCATTGAAGCAATATGTAAAGCGGTCCATCTTGTCACAGTGCCTGATTCGATATCCATTCCCTGTTCCAACAAAGATGCCATTATGGCCTTTTTTCCCTCCATGGCGGCCCATTGCAACGGCATCATTCCGAAGAATTCATCTGCGCTGGCATCCGCTCCATTCCGGAGTAAAGTTCGGATGACCTTCTCGTGTCCATTGGTCACTGCGAAGTACAAAGCTGTCCTCCCCTCATCGGTCTTATCGTTGACGTGCACCCGTCCTTTTGTTTCTACGAGTAGGCCTACCACATCATCATGCCCATATAGCGCAGCCCAATGTACCGCCGTTTTACCTGCAGCATCTTTCAACTTGATATCGGCTCCAAGCTGTAGTAAGAGTCGTACAACATTTTGATGCCCATTCATGGCTGCCACGGAGAGAGCAGTTCTCCCGCAATCATCCGTAGCCGTGATATCATGACCGGTGCTTAACAGATGCTCCACAACACTCTCTAATCCAAAATATGATGCCACCACTACGTTTGCTATCGCTATATGCCTCGGTGTGTACCGCAGCGCATCCAAAGATTGCCAGAACGCGCTGAACCGTAGCCAAAATTGATTCGACTCTGTTTCACACAGACGAAGAGCTAAATCAAAAGACAGAGACCCTTGTTGGAATTCCCCCTGTCGGAAATGGCCAGCCCAGTGTTTGGCCGAATAATCTAGGAACGCATGTTCGTTAGAGTATCGTATTGCCGCCTCCCGATCCGAGTATTTCCATGGAGGGCAGTTAGCGAAAGTCTCAACTAGCAAGTACGACATACACGCCCTTGCGACAACACGATTGGATTTTACCGAATCGAACGACCCCTTCCATAAACCAGGAAAGCCCATGGCGTATCCAATCGCTGTGTGCCATATAAAATATATCAGCCAAGCGAAGATGCCCTGTACGTCCAGGTTGAATGGTAGCTGGATCGGTACGTTAACCAAGAACTCTCTCGCAGTTTGGTGAACCAGCTTGACTGTCCTCTTGGGGCCTGTTCCTTCAAATCCAACGAAAAGTCCACAGGTATCGCCGATCAGCTTCTCAAGCCCCTGTTCTGGAAAGAGATCTAGTTTCAATTCTTCCAAAGATTTATGGCTGGGCTCAATAGCTAACGCCACGTTCATCTCCTCTAGCGTGAGCGGTCGGGCTGCAGCGACCACAATATGCAGTATTTTCCGAGCAAGTTTTGGGTTTGTTGTTCGTCTCAATATCCTCTCGTATACAGAATCCAAATTCGGTGGCAGGCTACTGAGGACTTCTAGGTACTCCCGGTCTTTTCCATGGAATGCTTTGCAAGTTTCAAACTCTGCCAAAATCAAAGATATCCAAAGGAACGTTTGCTCAGCTTTACCAAGGAGAGTTTCCTGTATCTTTTCTTTCTGGTACGAATTAAGCCGGCCATTTTGAACCAGCCTATGGAGTTTGGCTTCCACCACCAGCTCGATGTCATGGCCAATTTCACGTCCTAACTCTTCAACTCGGAGTCGCAGTACGGATGACCCTTGAAGCCGGTTTTCGATAGAGCCGTATGGACGACTTGTCACAATGAACTTCGCAACGCTCTGATGATTGTCGAGACTCGCCAAGGCTCGTATGAAAGTCTGTCGGCTCTCTTCTTCACACTCGTCCAGTGCATCAATCACACAGGTAAGTTGTGGACACTGAGGATCTTCCATCACGGCGGTGAGAATATCCCATAAGCCCCAGAAGTCCTCCAGAATTATCTGGCCGCTCAATTGCCACGCACGCATTGCGTGGGATATAAGATGCGGTCTTTGGTTGAAAGTTTGATGTAATAATGCACATACTACGGACACCGCCGTCTTTTGTTTGTGGTTGTCATCGCGAAAGAAAAAATAGCAAAATAGATTGGAGCCAGGCTCTACGTCCTTCCTCAAGCGGCCGATCAAGAACTTAGTCAACATAGTCTTGCCGTTTCCAGGCCCAGCAGTGACAAATAGGACACAAGACCTTTGGGTTTGACGCCATTCATGATAATGTCTATTTTCCAGGAACCATTCACATGTTCCAGTAATAGGGGGGTCAGTATTGATGAGGCCATATTCGTATACTGATGTTGAATTGGAGAGAAAATGCAATAGACGTATTTGGTCTGCTGTAAATTCGGTAATTCCATGCTGTCCTAGTGTCTCTAAGTCCGGGGATATAGCAACTCCTATGCAGCCGAATTAGCAAATATATAGACAGCGTTGAGCATCGCTCTAGTTACTAATCTCTTCCCCAGAAGCGCCGACTGCGCCGTTAATATATAGTAAAACCGAGACCTACTATTCTCATGTTCCTCTGAATGTTTCTTTAGACAGGCCTGTAAGTAGCTGGACACTATCCTGTAGCCTTCCTCGGTCTTGCTGGCAAATCTCGCCATATCGCGATGGTCCTTTCCAGGTATTGCCTCGCGCTTGACTTTGAAACCATCAAGTGTCGCGGACCATTCAGGGACAATCTTAGACATCAGTTGCTATTATTAGAAAGCAGATAGTTAAGACGTACCGTCCCGATATGCTTCATTGGCAGAGATTCACTTAGGCATACTATGAAGATTTGCTCCTTGATAGAATCGAAGGATCTTCGCTGATGCTCCAAAATATCTGAATCCTTTTCTAGAATTCTAAGCAGCTTTCTGCTCGGCTGTCGAAGCATGACTTTTGCTACCGCCGCCGCGATATTACCTAAGGGTGTCTTGTCACTTCCCCGGTGCGGCGTCCCCATAAAGATGACACCAGTAGTACAGGTGAAAATAGTTCCAAGTCGGTGATCTTGGTTATTGTGTAAGTACTCCGAGGCTCTGATCAGAGCCTTTGGTTTCTTAGTTAGCGAGTACTCTACTTAGCTCGTTGTTATAACTACTGACCTGCTTAGTGACGAGCCCTCCCAAGCTATGGCAGACGAATATGATTGGACGCTTCACGCGTAAGTGAATCGCATTTATTTCCGGATATATCTCATCTTACCTCCTTTTCATCCAAGCCATCACGCGCTCTCACCAGAGAATTGAGCAGGCTTTCAGCATGACTGAAAATGCTTGTTTGACTTGACGGCTCTCGTAGTTTTGCGACACTTGAATCATAACCCCACTACACAACAGTTAATTTCAAGCTACATTCATGAATCGAATGGTGAAGATATACAGTCATAATACGTGCGTCTGGAAAGTCATCCTTCAGGAGATCTCTCGGCCAACAGCAACTTTCCTGTGTCCATGTTCTCAAGGCATCGCCCCCAAGGCCGTGTATAAAGACGATGCTATTTTATGTTAGAGATGTCCAACATAGTGTAGAGGGGTGTTACCAACTCGACAGTCGCCTCCCTATGCTCCGGTTCGTAAAGAATGGCAGGATTAAGTGCAGACATTGCTCCCCACTACAGTACGCAACTTGGATGTGTGGCGGAGAGGGGCGAAGTGGAAGATATGGATGACTGCAATAATAATTTATCTTCGCAAAGCTAAAAGGACAAGGCTCTGCCCAGCCACAACAGCTATGCTGGGTGTCTATCAGCTTCTGTGTGGTGGTTTAGTGACCAATGACAGGGAGCCATTATGTGGCAGTGCTTGGGCGTCGCCTTTTTGACAAATCCCTCAAGCCCTCAAGGCTCTCTCATCAATTAACTAAACCACGCGTCAAATAACCGACCCCGAAGCTTCCGTCAGTACAAATGGTACGAAGATGGAAGAATAGATCGGAGCAGTGCTCCGGTCCGTAACGAAAGCTTTAACACATCTGACGATTCCAGCTTCATTTTCACACACAGATGATCGAACTAGCCATATCGATCTCCAATAACCAACTATCCGACAAGACCACCGAAGCTCGGAACTCGAATGGAATTCGCTTGGGTCCATATTTAGTAGTTACATTTCAAAGGAATGAACTGCCATAGTGTCGAGTCCCATTCATCAAAATACCGTCCATCTAGGCCTGAAGTGCGATAGCATCCTTTTCGACTCTACCACACACATTTTTATGTATCACTTCAGAATAATTAAATGAAGGACAACATAGATGAACCAAAAATCTTCCCCGAATATCGATATACCCGAACTACCTTGTCCAAGAGCCATTGAAGAGAGATCAAAACTGTGGGTTAATTACCTAGTAGGCAACAATGCAGGTAAATTGAAAGGATATGAAGTCTTGTATGAATATTGACCGGCGCGTTATTAATAGGAGACAAGTGATACTGCCGTAGGTACAGCCAAATCATAAGTCAGGGGATCTCCCTAAACTCAAAGCTAGTCTGCTCTCTCCTTGACGAATCTTGATACTCCAATCCGCGCCCCGAAGGTCAAGGAATCGAAGGCAAACCACTCCGCCAGCTGAGGAGTAAATAGGGAGGATGTGACGAGAGATAAGGACCGCGTAGCGATATTTAAAACCATTGAGCACTATAACCAGTGGGAAGTGGGCTATCAGGTGGTTACCCCTGAAATATTCTTGAGTGCACTGCGACTAACCTGGATGGGTCACTTGTGTCTCATTAACTTGATTTTTAGACCATATGTATACGCCTGTGATCGCATTTGCAAATTCGGGCACCAGTAAGATTCCATCCCATTTAATTGCTCTCGAGACGCCAGTGGAACAGAAGCCGTTACTCTCACACCAGAACTCAAGTTCTTCAATATTACCTATTATGGAGCTTTCCATTCGGTGCCTGCGTAGGAGAGGCACGAGATGTGCTTTCCGTGTTATTAAAAGGTTAGCTACATGCATATGAATGGTTTGTCAAACAGATGTCGTGACACCGGGCCGGTCCCGGCTCCGTGCCATCGTTTGTCTTGCCCAGGTGGTTGCACGTAGCAAGCGCGGCTAGGTGCTACTAGGTAGACTGTCACTCCAACAATCTCTACCGAATTAGTAGGTACCTGGGTACTGTACGCAATTCTTATTACTCGAGAGAATTAGACGACTCGGTAGCTGTTACACCTAAATTTCATCCCAAGAATTGGACATAGACAATAGCTGCTTATAACTTTGGTCAGTCGTCGCCTACTTCCTCTAACCTAGCTGTGATGCTCATGCATTCATACTTCAGACCTTTCGCCTCAAAAGAGTACTCGCATTTGCAAGCGAGGGACAACTTACTAGACAAGCACCTACTAACGGACCTAGATACCATGGCGATCTGGTACACCAAACTCGCCGGCTACTTTCTCATCTGGTGGTCGCTGGTTTCGATGGCATGCTCGGTTGGTTTCCTGACGCAGGGTTGCCAATTGAACTGGGTGTATGCGGAGGGCGAGGCCCGGGCGTACTGTCTTGACCACGTGTGCAACATCAACGCCTACACTGCGATCCCTCTAGACTGGTGTATTGCCAACATTGATGGCGTCCTGACTGCTCAGGGATTGTAAGTTTATTTTCTTCTATCATACGTCACGGTCACATCTTGTACACAGTACCAACTACGACACGGAGTCGTTCGTTTCCTATACTACAAGAGATACGAAGGGGAACTGACACTACTACCATAGGGGACACTTTCGAGAACGCTGCTTTAACTGCAAAATCGCTAGCGATCACTATCATCTAAAATGCGACTGCATTAAGGTAGACGGTACCATTGTTCACAGCGAGATCAACATGAGTGAGCCACTCTTTCTAATCTTTATACATATACCCCTTTCCTTCCAAATAGCATGAGCGAACTGACTAATGACCAAAATCATCATAGACGACGTCCTCTACAACTGGTGGGGTTGGCTATCTTGCTTCGGTTACTACGAGAAGGTGTACAAGCGAGATTACCCTTGCAAGGGCGAGGGTTGGATGCCAGACCCTCGTACCCCTGACAACACCTGTGGGAAAGGTTGTAATGAAGTCGTACCTCCGGAGTGGGCCGAGATTCAGGTTCCGGCCATGGTGAATACCTCTATCAGCACCTTAGACCCGATTGCCGACTTCGAGAAACTTGCCGGTCCAGCAGGACCTCGCCCGTCATCTTGAGTTGGTGCGTGCATGGGACTCTGGCTGGCCTCGGACCTATTAAATCGGTGTCCTTGTTCGGGTAGGGGAAATGAGGTAGGAGTCACCACAGGCGCTGTGGCCCTGCTACTCGATTCTGGTATTTGAAATCGGTTGCATTCTTCAGGGCTTCTTAGCTAGATCAGCCTGAGGCTGTGCACATTTGTTCTCCTAGGCAGAAAAGTAGATAGAAACAATGAGCTGCCATTTTCCCCTTCTAACGCCTAGTTACTCCCTTCGCCAATGCCGTAAAACAAAGCTAGACATATGCATAGGTATCTCTATGACAATCTTATGTACGTTCTACCATATATAACTTGAGACAATAGACACCATTGAACTACCAAGTCCCCGAAACTGGTAGATCCCTTGAGCTCTGGCCAACCATAAACGTGTACTCGCCCTCAGTTACCATAGCCCAATTTTGCGACTTGACGTCCCAGTAGCTCAAATCACGTCTCGTCAAATTGAACGTGACAGTCTTGGTCTCGTATTTGTCTAGCAAGAACTTGTCAAACCCACGTAGTACCTTGACCGGGAAATCGACCGCTGAGGAAGTATCCTTGGGATAGCTAAGGTACAGCTGCGGCACCACTTGTCCTGCCTTGTCACCTGTATTCGTGACATTGACTGACACCGTGACGTAGGTCTCCCATAGGTCGGGATTTCCACCCTCATCACCTCCCGCGCCGGACAGGGGTTGCTTGTAGTCATAGCCTTCGGGATAAGGGTATGGCTCAGAGACTATATCATCGACGGTGTCGAGATAGGGATACACGTATTTATCGAGCTTGCGGAAGCCCTCAGGGAATAGCACTTCTTCCTCGTCGGGGATGCTGGGGTCGTACTCGGGTGGAACGGCGAAATCGTTCGGTCGAGGCGCGGGAAGGGCGCTCTTCGGCTTGAGCTCGGCAACGACGCACTCAGCAAACATAAATGAGGTATAACTCAGACCGAAGCCAAATTCGAAGCGAGGCTCGATACCGTTCTTGTCGAAGTGCCGGTAGTCGACGTATAGGCCCTCGCTGAAGTCCTGCTGTGGCACTACGCCGTTTGGCATGTACATGATCTTAGCACCCTCGCCGTAATCATCTAGACTTTTGCCGATGGTCCAAGGTAACTTTCCGCTGGGGTTGACATCGCCGAAGATGACATCTGCCAGTGCGTTTCCGCTTTCCTGGCCAGGCAGATTAGCAAGTAGCACTGCCTTAACATTGGGCAGATCGATCCATTTCTCCATCACGACGGGACCGACCGTATGGATGACGACCAGCACGTCTCCTTCGCCACCATTGCAGCCTTGAGCAACTTCGAATATCAGGTCGTCTCCGGCTTTCTGCAAAAATAGATCGGGTCGATCGCCCTTGACGCTCTCCCAAGCTTTATATCCTTCGCCAGAGTCAGCATTAGCAAAGACGATACACAACTCGGCGTCCAACAGGATTCCTTTTTGAAATGGTGGGCTATTCGTCAGGTACGTCGTCACTTTCACGTCCTCATTGCCTTCCCAGGCCTTGGTCAGGGCCTCGACGGGTGTGACGAGATAGGGGAATTCAACGGATCCGGAACCCCAGCCTGAAGCTAACGTGCCCTGGTTACAGCCGCGGTCCGGGCAGTGATTCGGGCCGTCACCAGGCCCAGCGTCCTCGCCAAAGATAGCAATCTGCAGTGGGCCGTCACGTCGCGTCGTTGCATTCGATTGCGTACTTGCATTGCGGGAAAGTGGTAGCAAGCCTGTGTTCTTGAGGAGCACGGTGCCTTCAGCTGCGATCCGCCGTGCGATGGATGCGTGATCACCCATTACATTGACGTACTGGTTGACCGGGACGGATTCCTGCTCGCTCGGACTACCGGGCGCGAAAACACCTTCGGGTTCGTCCGTCCATGAGGAAAAGTTAGGGCCCTTGCGATCAAACTTGGATTCGTCGTCTTGACCCAATTGGTACCATGCCGCAACAATCCGGGTCACCATATCGTTGAGCCGTTCAAGCGGTACCGAGCCATTGAGGATAGACCTCGTGAGCTCGGGGCCCCAGAGCGACTTGCCGTCTTCCCAGAACAGCCCATCACCAGGCATTGTCATATCCAGACCAGCCAATGCACTAGCCACACCACTTCTCTGTGCCAGCCAGTCGCTCATAACGAAGCCCTGAAAACCCATCTCATCGCGTAGCAAGCCATTGAGCAGCTTCGAGTTGCCGCAAGCGTACGAGTTATTGATCATATTGTAAGAGCACATCACACTCGCAACTCCGGCCTTGACGGCGTCTCCAAATGGCCACAGGTATAGCTCGTGCATGGTCCGGTCATCGACGTTGGCACTAAGTCCATTCGGTAGCCCCCATTCCCACGACTGCCGGAAGTGTTCCTGCTCGTTCGCCACGAGATGCTTGATTGTTGCCATGACACCTTCTTCCTGGATCCCCTTGATCGACTGTGACGCGGCGACGCCTTGTAGATACGGATCCGCGCCGAAGCCCTCCCAGTTCCGTCCACCAGCAGGCATGCGGCCCAGCGGCCCAATGCAAGGCCCAAGAATCGCATTAATGCCCTTCTTCCTAGCCTCGATAGCATGTGCGTTGCCCCACTGATACATAAGCTCTTTATTCCACGTCGCACCCACGGTGATACCAGCAGGGAACGCGGTAGCATTATCCGCGAACCGAATCCCCAGGGGCCCATCCTGGAGCGCGAGAGCCGGAAATCCAACATTGATCGCAGGCCCCGTATTGCCCACGGCGGGCCCCATCTTCCATCCCGTGCCGGTCGTCACGTTGACTTTCTCGGGGAGCGTCATGCGGGCGACCATCTCACTGGCCTTGCGGTACGCCTCGGCCCACGTCTGCGCTGTCCCGCCCTTCGGCGTCGGGTACCATGGCGGCGAGAGTCCGTCGGGGGGCGCTTGCTTGTACTTGTTGAACGCGAAGAAGCCCCCGCCGCTGAGGGCTAGGAGTATGAATGCGAAGACGCCTAGACATCCAATGATCCACCGCGTCGACCGCCCTATAAAGCATCCGCAGAGAGACGGTGGTTTCCGGAGCCAGCGGTTGTTGCGGGGTTGTGTCGAGAAGGCAGAGGGTTTGGAGGAAGTTAGAGGGTCGGATTGTAGGAATTCGGTCGCGTCGAGGTCTGAGTCGAGGTCTGAGGTGGAGGCGCGGGCGTCGAAGGAACGCCGGAAGCGCTCGTGCTCGTCTTCGTGCTCCCATTCGTCGGTCGGGCTTAGCAGTTTCTCTTTGCTAGAAGCCATTTTGTTAGCTGTTTACGGCACCAGGGCCTCGTCGAGCGTGGTTTGGCTAGTTGTTTCTTCCACAATGTTGGTGGTGGATGTTAGTGTTAGTAGTAAGATTGGGTAAAATAGCAATATTAAATTTCATTCGATTTTTCGTCAAGACAAAATATCAAGCAGCACCACAGCTTCTATAATTAACTGTCAATGAATAGTAAAAACAATAAACAGAACGAGAGTAATGATAAATTAATCAAACTCCTCAAGACCCAGCACCAAGATATTTACATGTAGGTACTCTATAAAAAGCATTGAAACCCAGCACGGTTGTCTCCGACATTGGAGGTTACGTGAAACCCGGAGATCATCTTGGCGTTGGCTCCGGTGTACCTCCGCCATGTACCAACCACCTGAGATCTGAGGTTTTTATTACTCTTGCTTGTAACATGAAGCAGGTGATATGGCAAATCAATATAAATTATAAATCGGTAAAATAACCAAAAACTCAAACGGCGAAACCCTGCGAGGTGAGTATCTCATTCCTATTAGAGTGGGCTTATGTAATCTAGACTTTAGCTTGGCTATTCTCATTTGAGATGACGAAGCTGAACTTAGAGAATGCAACATCTTAGGCTACAGCTAGTATATGAGATTTTTAAATCTGCTAAGTGACGTGGCAACGTCTGTCCGACAGTGTATGGCACAATAGGATAGCTTGAACCCCGACGTCCTCGAGTTCAGCATGTCGTCAATGGACTGACGCATCCCGACAATGCAGAGATCAGCACGGGGAACTTCTCCCAGTCCATAATGTAAATCTTTCACAGCCAGACTTTATCGATGCCAACCAGACATTGACACACCACGTTTAAGAGCCTCGCACCAGCGCTCGCGCGGACAGCTTGCTCTGCTGGCAGCATAGCTGGCCGTGACCAGCCGTCGGGCAGAAATGGACCAACCTAAGCCTCGTCTCTAGAATAATCATCTGCACCCTGTGGTTATAGATATTGGGTAGGGCGACGAAGCTAGCCCGTAATATGTAGTGTATATATCGTCCTCTCTGCAGCTAATAAGTAGTAGGCGCTATTCAACTCCATCAACCTTGATGCCCAGACACTGCCATCACGAACGAAGAACGATAATATTAATGCGTTTGACTAGCAACCATTCAAATACCTAACAACAGAGATCCGTATACTAGGATACTGCTGCAAGTCGACTCGCCTTTAGTCTGCGATAAATCTCGCTAATCTGCACTACTGTGCCGTGCTTGGAGTTCTTTTGTGGCAACCGGACCCGAAACGCATCGAGACTGCTCCTCTAGTAAAAGAGCCATGAATAAGTTCGAAGTACATTGCACCGTGCCGTCGAATGTCACGGCATATGTGTCGTCGCCTGACGCCCGAGGAACATTTGATATTGTCTGGAGCTGCCTCAGCATCCTGCTGATTTGCACCTGGTCGATTATCCACCTCAATGTTCCGCTACAAACAACTCCGCAGCGGAAAAGAGAGAAATATTACCGAGCGATAACCCGCACTTTCAATAAGTTTTTATGGATGCTTGTGAATCTTTTAGCTCCCGAGTGGTCGATGGGGAAAGCTTGGGCCGATTATCGAGCGGTGTCCTCCATGGAGGCTGGTTTCAATATCGTAAAAGATGAAGACGATGTGCCCTGGACACGAACGCACACCTATCTAGCTAATATGGGTGGTTTCACGATTTTGTTCGACGAGAAGACTTCCCCGGCGCCTCGCCCAGGGGATGTACCTCCTGCCGGCAGTGCTGAGGGTAGTGAGGACAGCTTAGCTGCCACAGCCCATGTCACCAACAATTCGGGTCTGAGAATAGACAGCAGCGATCTAAGACAACAGTACGAGCCGCTTACAGAAATATCTGGCGAAGTAGGTACAAGTACCAAGGAGAACGAAGAGCAGGATGATATATCCGAGTATATCAGGCGCGAGATTACAAACAGTTACCGCAACTTAAATTATGTACGGAACGCTTCACCCTGGATCGGCAAAATGCAGTGGGGTCGAAATCTAGCAAACTCGGATGCTGTGAGGGAAGCCACCTTTGGCGTGAGGTTGAGCCATTTCCAGGATGAATGGGAGAAGAAAAGGTTCTTCACGATATCTGGATCTTGGCCTCCCAATTTACGGGCACTAGAAGGTGATCGGTGGATTCTAGACGCCAGCCAGCTTCTTTTGGCCCGCCAGCTGGAAGTCATTAAGAAGCTCCCAGCTCTTCTCGAGGACGATGTGTCCGACCGAAACAAGGGCGACCTGGTGATAAAGGTCATCGCCATTGGTCAGGTGACGTGGTTCGTGATTCAGCTTATTGTGCGCCTCGTCTGGCACATACCCACCAGCCAGCTTGAGATCATGACTTTTGCGTTTGCTATCTGCACAGCGTTCACGTATTTTATATTGCTAGAGAAACCAAAAGATGTCGAGTACTCTATTGTCATTCATGCGGCGCGATATGCTACTCCCCAAGAATTGGCACGCCTTGCAGTCGTCGGCCCGGCAAGCTATGGGGGGCATCGGTCGGGTATAAATCTCCCGAACAATTCAATCCACGTTAATCGCAAACAGAACGTCAGAGCACTATTCTTCGACCTGATCATCGGGGCTACTTCCTCCATTGCCATCTTCGGGGGAGTTCACTGCGTGGCATGGGGCTTTATATTCCCTAACCATATCGAGCAAGTACTCTGGCAAGTGAGCTCAATCGTGACTGCTATCGCAATACCATTGGCTTATATGCTGTGGCACTTCATACATTTTTTTTGTAGTAGGGTGCCGGATGATTCTACGGTGGAAATAGTTCTAGTCAGTCTTGCGGGTATTATCTTTTCCACTATTGGATTCGCATTTTGTGTAGCTCGCGTCTTTATTCTTGTCGAGGTCTTTCGATCTTTGGCATTTCTCCCCCCACGAGCTTTTGAGACGACGTGGACAAATACTCTTCCGCATATTGGTTAAGTAGAAGATAATAATAGACATCTTTAGCCCAAGGGAGCATACCTAGGTAAATATACGTTTGTCTCAACATAGCAACAAATGCCCCAACCAACCCACCACTTCCCCCTAAAAGGGGGAAATGGGAATATGTTCTACATAGAAACATGAAATTTACGCCATTCATACTTAAAATCATCACGGAACACCAATTGCTGACACTTTCACATTGTAATGCCTGGAATAGATTACGATTTACTGTACGATAAAGGGGAAAATGTTCTTTAGTTAGCTCTCCGACATTTATACTGAAGCATCGCATTCGATTCCACCGAACTCTGGTTAGCAAGCTTGCGCGTAGTCTCAATCCCAGCGACGGGAAGACGGTATTCGAGACCCCCTTCCATCTCTGCTGCCGCCTCTTTCCCTCGTGTGGTAGGGTACGGAAACGGGAGGTATTCAGGAAGAAGCCCTAGCTGCCGTAGTAGAGCGGCTTGATCCCAACTGATATGTTCGTGGTAGAGCCGGTCACCGCGTATGTTGACTACGCTCGTAAATGGGACGCTGATGAATCTTCCAGTTGCTGGGATTCCAGGGGCACTGCATTTATACAACACAGGACATGTTCAGTTATGCAAAACATTACAATAATAGGGGTGTTAAGATAGGGGACACGTACAGCCAGTCAATCATCCGGTCATGAGTAGCTTCGAAGAGGAACTCATCAACCACACGATCAATCCCCACCGTCCTACTCACCAGCTTCAGCTCCGTGTCAGGCGGGTTGCTGAAAATGAAGTGGTCTCTATAAAACTCAGTGAGGGCGGCCCGGCCGATTCCCCCTGTCAGTGTGGGAATGTGGTTCACATAGGGCTCCTCAACCATCGTCGCCATAGTTTCCTCAACGGACCGCGCTTCAAACTCCCAGTACGTGTGCTCGTCCCATACCTGCTCAAGGTCGAAGTACGGACCGCCAAGGAGCGGCTTCAGGAATGAGAGCGTCCGCGTGTGCGCCACAGATGCCGAGGGACCGTCGTAGTTTTCGTGTGCCGGGATAGCGAAGAAGGGCTTCGCTCCCGGGTAGTAGTGACGCTTCTCATTACGACCTTCAGTACTGCCACTTTCATCTGCGTTCCTAGGTCCTGCTGCGTGCGATAGCAGCGGCATCCTACTGCCCACAGTGCCCGCCGGGGGTACACCATAGCACACCACAGCACATATCTCAGAACACTCTTCTATTTTCTCCAGCAAAGCGTGTTCCACATTCGACAAGTAAACTTTTCACCGCTGCGCCGTCAGCCCAGTCGCAGAAATCTTACGCGCACGGGTAGGTGTCTGCCACTCGCTCACTGATGATTCCAATTTTATCAACCTGGTCGCAAGACGGCAGTCTCGCCAGCTCGGACAGTGCTAAGCGCAGGCCATCGCGTATTTGCCCTCCCTCCGATTTGGAAACCCTAAGTTGCGCGACGGCAAAACCTTCCTCCGCCCACTTGTGTAAGGGGGGCGGGTCGAGGGTCTTCTCGTGCTTGCGGAGATCGAGGTCTGCGTCGACGAGGATGAGGAGGCCTGGGCCATGGCCTCGTCTTGATAGAGGCGGTGCGATTGTCAAGTTAGAATTCGTTAGGTCTGAATCCAAGCTAGGTGGCGGAGTATTCGTATGAACAACTGTATCTAAAAGAAGCGACATTTCTTATATGGTAAGATCGCGCCTCGATATCTCTTGGGCATAATAACTGTGTACGACCTCTAGATTATGAAGCCGGATGAACGTGATACCAAGCGGGGCCGGCAATATATGTGCAGCCTACCATCTAAAAATGATACGTCGTTATCTTATTAATGTTGTTACTCATGATTGTCACGGCCCGTCACGTCCATGGCATTACGTAGATATCCATGAATATCTGTGACGTATGACGCTCGGGCGGTGCGCTATTGAGTCTTCTTAGCTCGTGAGGACCCGACGTTCGGTATTTTACCTACGATTACTAAACATATACTCAGCTAAACCTGAGCATGGAGAGGGTGCCGGGAATCTTCGGGAATAGGAAAATTCTCGTTATCCTTATTACCCAGGGTCGTACAACACTATTGTGTCTACTCGTGTGGGCCGGGCCAAAGCGTTATATAAGAAGAGGATTCATCCCCGATCAAGGCGCTATAAATCAGCGCATAGGAATACTCTTATTCGGTGAGAAAGCTTGGAATAGATTTCATAACTTCTATTACTCGAGTTGACTTATAACGTCTAAAGGAGCCAAACAGAGGAAATCTAATCGTCCTGGAAGCTGTTATACATGATATCGTACAGCTGGATAAAAGTCATCAATAACCGGGCATCACTCGTTATACCGTCTCGATGTATCGCTTCAGCTCCCAATCCGTCACGGCCTCGTCCCAGAGTCGTATCTCGTTTTCCCTTGTACCTCCGTAGTGATCTACGAAGTCATCGCCAAATACCTCGCGGGCAATGCTGTCTTTGCTCATGAATCTGTTGGTAGCCTCCCGCAGGCTCCTGGCTAGACGAGCACCTTGATCGGAACTGCTTCCCGTATCTTGGTCCTTGCCGAGTGGTGGGATGGTGATCTCGAGCTTCTTCTCTACCCCGCGCCAGCCAAGAGCCAGGATAGCTGCCATGACGAAATGGGGGTTCGCATCGGCGCCAGGAACACGGACCTCGAAGCGCGTCGCGCCGGGCTTGGAAGTCGGTGGCGCGATTAGTCTGACAGACGCGGCGCGGTGCTCTAGGCCCCAGGAGACGGTCACAGGTGCCCAGAAGTTCTCGACCAGGCGCTTGTAGCTATTTATAGTAGGGGCGAGCATGGGCATTACGTCAGGTAAGCCGTCCAAGATACCCGCGAGGAAATGCCGGCCAAGATCGCTTAGGTGGGCGATATCGGGGTATTTCGCGTTGTCATCCTTCTCAGCCCGGAAGAATAAGTTCTTACCATCCTTGTCCACGACGGACACGTGAGTATGTCCACTACTTCCCGGAAGGCCGTGCTTGGGCTTGGCCATAAAACACGGAGTGATGCCATAGCCGCTTGCGACCGACTTGACGACATATTTAAAAAGGGATGCCCGGTCAGCCATCTCGGATATTTGGCCGAATTCCAAAGCCGCTTCGTAAACACCAGGCCCGCTTTCCGTATGCCACCCTTCCAAATCACACCTGAACTTGGCGCACGCATCATAAACCTCGTGATAATACGATTTGTTCAGTGTCGGCCGCGTGATGCTATATCCGAACATACCCTCGGTGAGAGGAGGTAAGGCATTTGGTGGGTTGCTATCTAAATATGAAGCGACAGACGAAGAGGAGGGATCCGCGGTTGACGGCGAAGATGGTACTTTAAATTGGAAGAATTCGAGCTCGGCTGCACAATCATCAGTGTAAGTATGCCTGCAAAACGCGCATATACTAGAATAAAGAGAAGGCCGGGAATGAGACTAACCTCCGGCCATGGCATCATAGCCCTCCTTTCTCAGCTTTTCTACCGTAGTCCCAAGCAGACCGCGGGGATCAGCGCATATCGGTTTCCCGTCGTCGTCGAAAAAGCTAACTAGGAAGAAGGGGACGTCATCTTCCCAGGGAAGGCGGCGGAAGCTATTCAAATCGGGCACAGCGATTAAATCGCGGTAACCATTTTGCTTGTTACTGATCTTGAGCTCTTGGTCATAGAGCCTATCATGCATGTCCCAGCCAAATATGACGCTGCAAAAGCCGAAGCCTTCTTTAGCTACTGAGAGGAACTTCTTCTTGGAGACGATCTTCCCCCGTAGCATACCATCGACGTCAATGCCCGCAAGCTTGACTTTGGTATCATTTTTGAGGATGTCTGGTAAAGCCTCAACTGTGATGTGAGGTGTCAGAGCCATGATAAAGAGGTGGTCTGAAAGAGTATGTGTATATGGGTAGTTTGGAATTATGAAGCAATAAGAGAGCTATATGTATAAGAAGAGAAAGACGGATGAGCTATGCTCGGCGTACAAGAGTAGTCAGTTGATGGTGTAGAGTCTGAGACAACAGAAGTAGGTAGAAGGTGATCTCAAGACGACTTTAAATACTCTGTTAGGTGAGTACATTCGTATTTACGTACGTAACTGGGAAATGTTGAGAGGAGAGGGCTGCGCGTATAGGTAGTGTACCTAGGTAGGTTACACGTAGAGACACTGGGTATGATTACCTTGGAACATGAGTAGGGCTGAAGAATTTCGATCGTTGGGCTTATCGATCTATGGAGGAGTAGGAGCACGCGCGCAAGAAGGTGGTAGGTGTGCTTCGAGATCTTGCTAGGCACTAAAGGTAATCGATGATCCTTGACGAGTATCCATACATCCTTGCTTTTTTACACAATTCTCCAACATGATTGGATATTGACTGGGTGTTGAGATAGAGAGATAAGCCCCTCAGTCTCCCCCCTTGCCGTTATAAGTCTACTGTAGATGCCCTGCCGATACCTATCGTCAAGTTCAACCTTAGAAATCTCACTGACGTAATGATAGCTACCTACTACATGATGCTAGGCAAGGTACAACATTGAACGCCTTATAGCCTTACGACTCAATGTAATCACTCACATATCACGCGCATAGCCTAACGCCAACCTGCATATGCGGTCGTATACGAATGGAGATATTCTCGAAGTCCTGCCTTATGGGATGACAGTCCCATTATGCAACACTATATGCCAAAGTGCGCATTTTGCTTAGGGTTATGCATGTAAGCATGCCTACTGCATACGCCCATGACCCGTGGGTCGACGCGTATTGTTAGCAATTTCCAACCTCACTCAATAAAAAATTGCCTGATTGACTCTTAGGCTTAGGCTTGTCTTACGTTACCCTATAGGCACTGTGAAAGGGAGTTCGTGTATTCGTCGGCGACGCGTGACCCTAACTCAACCCCCGCTACATAGCCGAAGCCCTACGGGCTCTCCCGCTATCCCGCCTTTCCACGAGCAACCATAAGTTCAGGATCCGGCGTATTTTATCTAAGGTGCGCGGCACTCCGCACACCCCCGAACGTGGCAGAACGTTACTACGTGCCGCAGGTCTAGCCTTATAACCACTAGCTTGCGAATCTGGGTACTGACGGTTCGGCTCGGGCTCGCGTCTTGAGTTCGTATTCTGAATATATTGTGCCGCGTTTCTACATCAAGCCCGAGCCGGGCAGTCACCGAAGTGAGGCTCTTTCGAAGAATTACGATCTTCGTATTACAAGACCAATCTCAGCACCAATGGTATTACTTTCAACAGCATTAGTCAGTACAGTATAGGATCGTTTCCGAGCTTCTGGGTCCTCCGCCAATGCTGACTGCTTGCCACGTTATTTTGCTGAGGACTGCAGATACCACTCTCCGACATCCCCAGGCGGACGCTGGTGTAATCTCAAGCTATTCTAGTCCTGATGACTCAATATCTGAGAAACCAACCTCGACCCGACGGAGTGGATAAGTGTCACATAACTGCTCATCACTCACCGCTCGAAGGCTGGTAACATCTCCTGTTTGCGGGCGATCCGCACGAATCATCATTGGCGAAGTCTATTAACGCCTTTCGAAAGGAGCGGAGATGAAATGATGGCATCTGCGTATCAAAATGCGCTTTATTCATGGTTGCCTGCCGGGACGCAACAGCGGAATCTGGCGGGAAGCGGTCGTGACTCTCAAACACCGCTCATCAGGTACGATCAGTAAGTAGGCAAAGCCTTCATGCCATCTCCTAACGAGGGAATCCCGCCGCATCATCGCATCATCCCATAGAGTCGGATAGAATTTCGCCCAAAATGGACCTGTTGCGTCACGGCCTTAGGACTCAGAGTGACGGATTCAAAGCCGTCATACTGTGAAGATGCTAATCTCCGATCCTTCGTATATGTAAAGTCGGTCAGGAATATCCTTCTAATCTACCGAAAGTAAGCGTAAGTAATATTAGATCTTCGTTGGCTATAGCCAAGTTGAGCCACGCGGGATCGAACATTTTCGGATTAGATGAGTAACGGCGATGGATCTCCTTTATATGTATACATATATATATGTAGGTATTTATAGGAGCCGTCCGCACGCCTGAGAATAATCTGACCAGTCTGCAGCTTCTAGAACGACGTTACATATTGTCCAATCAGTGTAACCCACGTCAAAACCGCTCGCAGATTTTATATGACTTTAGATCTCATCGGCTATCGCTCAATCAAAAGGCTGTGGTGCCTACATATGCCTACATATTATCAATAAAATCCGACTCGATGACTACCTACCTAGTAGACAAGTACTGAAAAATTCAACGAAAACACCAAAATACATACGCAGGATTATAATAAGGACCTACGGCCCTGTATAGCATACAATGTATGCAATTGCCCGCGTATGCTGCCACGTCCCGTGATAAGAACTGCAGGGTCCCCCTTATCATTTCTCTACCGCCGTTGTCGGAAGCGGGTTACGTACGGAGTGCCCCTCCAAAGATACCGAGTCGGTCTTTTAGCACTTCCTGCATCATATTCTAATGCCAGCAGAAATACCGCGGCCCAGTGGAATGTCTCTGATGCGGCCCGGTATGGATCTCTGATATGGAATAAGTATCGTTATCTAATGGACTAAGGGGTTCCTAGACAAGTTTAGTAGAATCTAAAGTGCCACTTAGCCCTACACCTACAATATAGCTATCTACCTATCTAGGGCTCTAAACAGACCTCTACCCTACCTAGCTTTCCGAGTTGACTCACTATTGTTTAAATCTCATCTCTCACTCCTCGACGTATCTGAGACGTATAAAGATCCTCAACATAATAGCAGACACCATCCCTATTGAAGATGGCTTCCGAGACCAAGGGCCGCCTCGCCGGCAAGAATGCAATCATCACAGGAGGCGCCGGGTACGTTTAGCACACAACGTTGCAAAACGGAGAAGAATCGAGCTATAGGAACTAGAAGCTAATATAAAATCATCTATATAGCGGAATTGGCCTCGAAACGTCCATCCTCTTCGCCAAAGAGGGCGCTAATGTCATGATGGTCGATATCTCCGGCCCGGCCCTCGAAAAAGCCAAAGCCAAGGTCCTACAGCTAGTACCAAATGCCAGCCGGGTAGAAACTATGGTATGCTGTCACCGATCCCTTCTTCCTCCCGCGCGATTGCCCTCTGGGGCAAGCGGCAATACTACCTACATCCCATCTACATCATGGTCAACCTCGGACTCCAGGCTTCAGACATTCAAAGGCTAACTAACACCGGCAGATCTGCGACGTGTCCAAGGAAGACCAAGTTCAAGCAACCGTCGAAGCACTCGACTCATGGGGCGGGCTAGACGTGATATTCAACAACGCAGGTATCATGCACGCGCAAGACGACGACGCAGTGGGGACACCGGAGGCGATCTGGGACCTGACGATGGGCATCAACGTGAAGGGAGTGTGGTTCGGGTGCAAGCACGCAGTCCTTTCACTACGGCGCCACAAGAAGACCAAGGGCAGCATCATCAACACGGCGTCCGTCGTCGCGCTCGTCGGCTCCGCGACCCCGCAGCTCGCGTACACGGCGTCCAAGGGCGCGGTGCTCGCGCTCACGAGGGAGCTCGCTATTGTGCACGCCCGTGAGGGGTTTAGGTTCAATAGCTTGTGTCCCGCCCCCTTGAATACTCCGCTCCTCCAGGATTGGCTCGGCGACGATGTCCCCAAGCGCATGCGTCGCGAGATCCACTTCCCGGCTGGTCGCTTCGGCGAGGCTGTCGAGCAGGCGCAGGCCGTGCTGTTTTTGGCTTCCGACGATGCTGGGTTTGTCAATGGCCATGAGATGGTAGTCGATGGTGGTATGAGCAAGGCTTATGTCACGCCTGAAGGCCCGCCGCTGGCTGCGCCTACAAATAATGCGCTCAAGGACGCGCTATAGAGTGGGATGCTTCGTCCTGGCTGGTAATAAGGAGTCCAACGAGTGGGCACTGATATACTGGCACGATAAGTGTTGGTCTTCAGTAGGTGTTCGGGATTATCAACGGACTAGATATCTACTTGTCTGGCTGCTGTCCTATATGTTAAAGTACTTGCTGTATGCTCTAGGTTCCACATCAGATTCGTGACAATATATCCAAGATCTAATAAGATACCAAACACACATAAAAGATGCTCTGTACACGGACAACCGCGCAAATCATCCGCTTGCTAGTAGAAGTAGCAGGCTCACCCGAACTCCGTCGCCCAATGCAATCGACCAAGTAAAAATTCATATACATCTCATGAAAATCGTACTTTAATCAAACTGCCCTTCGGTATTTCCCTCACCCATACCCTTGGTACTACTACTTCCGCTCTGGATCGCTCCTAGGATGCCATCAATGTAGCTCGCGCCGCTCCACTTCTGGTGCGTGAGAACATCGCAACCAAGCTCCTTCTCACGGCGCTGCACCAGGTTTACATAGGCCAGCATACCGTCCTTCTTGTACTCCCTAGCGAGCTCATTGGTGATCGTAGCCGTGCTGTGCAGACCCGCGAGCGAGATCAGCTGCAGCACGAAGCCCTCCTTGGCGATGTCCCAGATGAACGACTTGAGCGTCGCGTCCGTGAAGCCGTGGGCCATCCAGTTGAACGACGGCGAGAGGTTATACACGAGGCCCTTTCCGGGGTATACTTGCCTGACTTCCCGTCCGAGCTTGGCTGCTACTTCGACTTTCGGGTCGCCGGTCTCGACCCACAGGAGGTCCGCGTACGGACCGAAGCATAGCGCTCGCTTCGTAGCGGCTTTCATGCCCGCGCGGTAGTGGTAGTAGCCCTCCCGGGTCCGCGGGATGTCCCAGCTGAAGACGATGGGCTTGCTAGCGTACTGGTTCGCAAGCTCACGGCGCTTCGTGATCCCCATGTTCCTGTCGGACTCGACGGCCTCAAGGTACGAATCGATCTTGTCCTGCGCCACGCCCTGGGCCTTCATCTGTTCAACGGCGGCTTCATCGAAGGTAACTAATCGCGTCTTCTTCACCCACTCGGCTTCGAAGATGTCGATTTCGGGCCCCGATGCGCCGGCGGCCTCCATTT
Organism: Hypomontagnella monticulosa; assembly: GCA_902825475.1. Classification (NCBI taxonomy): domain Eukaryota; kingdom Fungi; phylum Ascomycota; class Sordariomycetes; order Xylariales; family Hypoxylaceae; genus Hypomontagnella; species Hypomontagnella monticulosa. The sequence continues at coordinate 2,976,540 of CADEBF010000007.1, forward strand.
CCTGCAACGTCTCCGCGAGAGGTGAGGTGCCCTCCTCCGCGACGCCGAGGATGAACTCATGGTCCCGCACGTCGATGGCGCTGGACAAGAGCTTCCCGCTTTCCGAGTCGGTGCGCGCGATAACGAGGTTCTCTGTGCCCATGACGTCCCATTGGAAGCGCGCCGCGTTCAGGCGGTTGATGTGCTCGCCGATGGGCACGAGCACCTTGCCCGCTAGGTGCCCGCACTTCTTCCCGCCGTGCAGCTGGTCCTCGAAGTGGACGGCCGCGGCTCCGTTTTCAGCGAAGAGCTTGGCGAGCTTCAGGACGGCGCTCAGTCCGCCGTGCCCTGTGTCGCCGTCGGCGATGATCGGGCGGAAATAGTCAACGTATGGTGTGGTTTTTCGGGCTTCCGCCGTCATGTTTCGGCGTAAGTCCCATTGCTTTCGGTCGTGCATCGACTGCGCTTTCGCTAGGCGCTGGACTTGGTTCGGCACGGTGTTGTAGGGGTAATCGCCGAAATCCGGGGAGACTTCGTTGGTGGTGGTAAGGACGGACGAGCAGGCCCAGCCGGAAATGTAGAGGACTTCTTGGTGCGGTGCTTGTTGGGTCATTTGGACGGGATCGATGGCGCCCACTATTTACAAAGTGAAAATAGTCAGTCTAGGGTGCTTTTGATAGCCGATATGTAGTTTGAATAAAGAGACATACTGGTATGTATCGGTTCCCCATTTGCTTCCCTCTCCTTGATCAGGTTGAAAAGCTTCCTTGCCATTAAGGAGCTGGGATAGCTTTGCATTTGTGAACCCCGCTTCGACACAACGTCGGCAGCTGTATATGGTCTCTTGATCCCCTCATATCTAGGTGAAGCCCACCACGCCTCGACGTCTTTAATCTGCTGCTCGTAGAGAGCATCTTCCGCGGCACCGGACTTCTCGAGCTCTGGTAGGAGCTGGAAAGAGTCGGATGGCAGCGCTGTCGAAACGGGCGGGGTAACGGGAGGTAACGACATTCTCGCCGGCGTAAAAGAAAGACGCCTCGAGGGTACGATACATGAAGAGGCGCGTAGAGGAAGCGCAATGCTTCGAGGAGCTCGAGTTACCACTCGTCGAAGCATCGCGGCTATGTTCGGCTATTGACAATTTTGAAAGGCGATTAGATTGTACTCGATCGAAACATGTGAAGGCCAAACAGAACTATATTCTAACAGCCTAGATCTTCGCCTATACCCGTTCGTACTCATTCGGCAGCACACATTCAGAAAGTCGATATATATGGTGTGTATATACACAACTACGTCAGTCTAAATGATTAAAAGGCGACGCCGGGCTCGGCTCAAACATAGTGCTATAAGTTTACCAATCCCGGGCTTGAGCCGATGGCCTCCAGGGCATCCGACCGACCGCCAATCTCCCCACGGTCGAATTAAGCCCCGATACTTGTACCTAGCTTGAGCTTATTCAGTCGCGCGGGGCAAACCGGGTGGGCAACACACGCTGTATGTAGGAAGGTACCTATTACCGCTAACTCCATATGCTAGCGTTGACCACATGGTCACTTCGATTTGTTCGCTAAATATTCCATACCTCGCACATACAGGCGATATGAGGTCATCGTGAGAGACAAACGGAACGCGGAGATACTCCCGTCTCATTGGACAATTGCAACGAATTTTATTTTATTTCATAACCCTCGATGTACAAACGCGACGGCAAAGCGTCACTAGCCGAGAGATTAGTGGCGATCCAATCTCCCAAGTCTCCCTACTTTCAGGGGTTGAGGCAACCACCTGCAACCACCAAGAACCTTGGAACCTTGGAAATGCTGATCCTTTTTTGATCCGAGGTCGGGTTATCCGATTGTTGTCTACATGTCTACTGTACATGTTCGTTCCGTACTTGTACCCTACGTGCAGATTGTACTTCTTCACAAATGCGACACTAGGCACACTATCTCGACATAATAGTCAGCAACGGGGCAGTGAGTGACGGGCAAACGGGGCCAACGGGTTCCCTCGGTTATGCGGGGGAGGAGTTCCCAAGCCATGGGCTAGCGAGGTATACGCTGCATAGAAGTACTTAGATAGCGGGGAGGGACTGGGTTCGAGTTGCTTTTAGCGCTGTCTGTCAGCTCCAGGTTTCGTTTCCCCCACATCAGGTCATCCTACCTCAACGGTTGGAGACTTTGGAAAGAAGAGAGGCCGATAAACAACTTGCTTTCTTCTCTTTTACATGTGTTTTTGGTTTTTATCTTCCTAACTTATCTCGTCTTGTATATCTCCTCCATTGGCATAGCAACCCGATTCTTCCGAATTGCGATTGCGACGGCGTTTCGAGGTCTTTGTGTTGGATATCCGGATAGCCTTCAACCTCGTTCAATCAGTTCCGTCTTCCTCCACTGGCAGAGCTACCCCACGCCTAAGCTAGCCGCTGGTCGCAATTTGAACATGGCTATGAAATTGAGGGTAACGACGAAGGCTCTGGGAGCTCTAAGGGTAGGTCTACTTTTCGACATGATAGCATCGTTCTTAATATCTAAACGTACTCTATGTATATGAAGATCCATTGTTGAGGCTAGCTAACCAGGGCTCTGAATAGCCACGTGCCGCTCAGACCGTGCTTGTTCCCACGGCAAGATCATACTCTACATCGCCTGAGCCCAATCTGAAGGAGACTCTCAAAGAAGTCATCCCTGCGAAGAGGGAGCTTCTCAAAAAGGTCAAGGCACATGGCTCGAAAGTCATTGGTGAGGTTAAGGTAGAGAATACAATTGGTGGCATGAGGTATTACCTTATCAAACATCATAACACCATATCTGCTCGAAGTGGCTAATTTGAGCACAGAGGGCTGAAGGCTATGGTCTGGGAAGGCTCCGTACTTGATGCTAACGAGGGAATTCGATTCCATGGTCGAACGATAAAGGACTGCCAGAAGGAGCTGCCTAAGGGCAAGACAGGCACAGAAATGCTCCCGGAAGCCATGTTCTGGCTTCTTCTGACCGGAAAAGTTCCCTCGGTTGGCCAGGTTCGCCAGCTATCGCGTGAGCTTGCCGAGCAAGCCCAACTTCCCGACTTCGTGAACAAGCTGCTTGACAGCTTTCCTCACGACCTACATCCCATGACCCAATTCGCCATTGCTGTCAGCGCTTTGAATTATACCTCGAAATTCGCTAGGGCCTACGAGCAGGGCTTGAACAAAGCTGATTACTGGGAACCCACCTTTGATGATGTTATCAGCTTGCTCGCCAAGCTCCCCACCATTGCTGCCAAGATATACCAAAATGCTTATCGTGATGGTGGTGCATTGCCTGGTGATGTCGATATCGACCAAGATTGGTCCTATAACTTTGCCGCCATGCTAGGCAAGGGCGGGAAAGAGAATGAGGACTTCCAGGACCTGCTGAGGTTATACCTTGCCCTCCACGGCGACCACGAAGGCGGAAACGTCTCGGCGCACACTACTCACCTAGTCGGAAGTGCTCTTAGCGACCCCTTCTTAAGTTACAGTGCTGGTCTCCAAGGTTTGGCTGGGCCGCTGCACGGGTATGTGTTGCTCGAATCGTGATTTTAAATCCTTTGTAAGACTTAGCTAAACGATACTTTGCAGGCTTGCCGCGCAGGAGGTCTTACGATGGATCATCCAGATGAAGGAGAACATCCCAGAGAATTACTCCGAGAAGGATATTCACGACTATCTCTGGTCGACACTTAACAGCGGCCGCGTGGTTCCGGGCTACGGACACGCAGTCCTTCGTAAGCCCGATCCTCGCTTCGAGGCTCTGATGGACTATGCTGCTTCTCGTCCCGCGATCGCCAGTGACCCTGTATTCAAGCTCGTAAAACTCAATAGCGAGATTGCCCCCCAGGTCTTGACCAAGCATGGAAAGACCAAGAACCCCTACCCTAACGTCGACTCGAGCAGCGGTGTCTTGTTCCACCACTATGGTTTCCATGAGACCCTTTACTATACGGCGACTTTCGGCGTCAGCAGAGGACTAGGACCTCTAGCTCAACTTATTTGGGATCGTGCTCTCGGCCTGCCCATTGAGCGACCCAAGAGCATAAACTTAGAAGGCATACTGAAGCAGGTGGAAGCTTAAAAGGGATCATGTGAGGTCGCACTTTTTCGGCGTTGCTGGTAAAGCACTCTAAGCATTAGATTTCTGCTCTCATCAATGACAGCATTGCAATTATGATCGTTTCAGAATATTCTCACCTTTCCTCGCATCGCTTAACCCAAGGTGGTGGGGTGATCCTTGAGTGTGAGAGCATTGAAGCTGAGATGAAGCTATTGAGGCCTGGGTGAGAATTTTTCAAGTTTCTAAGCCGCATTGACTTACCACAACCCAGCTCCAGAGCCATTTCCCTTTGCCATAACCCCGTCCCTTTGAGATACCTAGCCATTGGATATTTTGGAGACGTCGGAAGCTTTTCGGCTTTCGTCCCTTCGGCATTGTCGTTCGCACACGCGGAAACGATCCAGTAAAATTTGGTAGTAGGATCAGTAACGCCGTTATCGTGCTAAGTGCCAGCTCTCAATGTCAGCAAACCTTTTCGGCGCGTACAATTGATGAAATGAAAACCAGAGTTGCTCCCGTTCGCTCGATGGCGACACGAGCATCGTGCACCTTGCCTCCTTGACGACATAGCTTGTAGCCCCTCAGCGGGGCGCAAATGCAACATCGAAGCTCCGATAATCGAAAAGAGCTAGTTAGGTGATTTGATTTTTCTCGGCATGCCTATGAGGGGAACTTGTTATATTAACCGCTAACAACATCTCGGTTTCTGGATCGCAGGGGATATTCTAAATTTGGGTCCTACGGAACCTATTGCGACACGACGCTCTTACGTTCCTTCTTGCATCGTTACATATGTCACTCATGTCACTCACAGTCAGGTGGTCGAGACGACCTCAGCTGAAGGTCCAGATCATGCAATACCTCTTCGTCCGTACCATTGTACGACTTTACAACTATACGAGGTAAGCCGTAACTTGGATTTCACCGTACCCTCGAGAGCTAACCCTATGAGCAGGATGGTCTAGCCCGTGAAGGCACATCAACACACATCCCCATCGGGTTCGCTCACTAGGCGAGAGCATTCTCGGGCTGGCTGGGGCCATCAAAATAAGCATACGGACGATTCATCTTAGTCTATCCTTGGGTAACACGTGTGAGCGGCATGCGTGTTGGGTCTAGCGCGCATTGTCCCCCTCGTGCTCGCCAACGCGGCTAAAGAGGTTAAACAGACTCATAAGGCCAAACAGGGACATTTTCCTTCACGCTGACAATTAGTCCTACTCGAAACGACGTTCTAGCCAAAGTCCGCTGACGGAGCCACCCGGGTCAGCATGGCCTACCATTGACGTGTTTCTGGACGCACCGGTCTCCTCACAAATCCCCATTTTGGACCCAGGAAGTTTGTTTCTCATTTCTTATGACGTCTCAATTCGGATGCCCTAAGAAGAGTTAAGCCAGGCGGTTGCCGGTCCGATATGGCTTGACACGGCATCATCCGATCTCTCTATTCGAAACATTCTCGTCTTGTGGTCAGACTAGACTAGACTAGACTATACAAGAGGAGAGAGCAGAGATATTATTGTTATCCCTTTAACCTATCGACCCGGCCCGGTCGTATAGTCCCCTAAATTCCATATGCCTTTAGCGGTGTGGCAAGCGGCTCGCCATATACCTAGTAGGCATAGTGGCAATCCCGTCTGACGTTATTATGCCTTGCTTGCTATAGTGGTGACGGGTTGTAGGGACAGGTAATCAACCTTAATCTATGGCCAAAGCCGAACTGACTCAAAATAGCATCCTGTACGATATCCATGTCCATATATGCTCGGTGGCTCCGCAAATACGCCTCGCGCGTCCGTCGGGACCTAGATCTCTCTCGGTTCCACCCTGTCCAAATTGCTCGCACCTCGCTCGCACCCAGCTTCTTGTTTCCGGAGCCTCCATCGTCCATACCCTGCCCGCGGGTTCGAACCGAATTCCACATCTCTGGATGGTGAGTTGCTTCCATCCCGCATCATGTGGCCTAGCGTCTACCTAGCGTCTAACATCCTATCACGGTTTCAATTTGCTAATGTTTCTATAAAAAGAATCCTGTACCGAACCAGCGGAGTGTTATAAGAGCCAGGCTCCCTAGTCTTAATATGAATTCATCTATTCATCCACGACCATCAATTCAACCGCAAATTTATGGATGAGGCTGGACGGTCCATGGCTAGGGTTTAGCTCATGGAGATCATGGTCTAGGTTCGCATCCGACTCCCGAAATTAATCATCGCGCCTTCTTACGACTTCTCACGACTTCGCATCATGTTGTCTAGAGCGCCTTGGGTTGATAGGCCCTATCTCCGTGGTGATCGGAGGACGAGATTTGACCCATCGGGCTGGGGCTCCCGAGATGGGGACGAAGTCTGAAGACGTGCTTGGGATGTCGACGGAAAACGTATAAATATGGCCTCATCCCGCAAGGAAGCAGATCTTTTCCCCATCAGCAAACAATCAAGCAGATCTTCCTTCCTCGCTACCGAGCTCCAATCTATTCAACTTACTCACATTTTCCCAACACCAATCCTCTTAACTAACCATCAACATGCGTTCCTACCTCGCTCTCCTCGCCCCGGTGCTCGCCGCCGCTAACCCCATCGGAATCATCGGTGGCAGTGATCAGCCCAACGCTGGTGAGATCACCATCGTCAGCGCTTCCGCCTCTGGAAACGGCTGCCCCCAGGGAACCGTCACCACCGACCTCTCCCCTGACCGAAAGGTGAGAGCTCCATACCTCGAGAGGTGTCGAGTATATGACTAACCAGCCAACCAACCAGTTCATCACCTTCGGTTTCGATGCCTTCCAGGTCTACACCGGCCCCGGCACCAAGCCCGCGGACAAGTCTAAGAACTGCCAGCTTCACCTTAACCTCAAGTACCCCGGTGGCTTCCAGTTCGCCGTCGTCGAGTCCACCTACCACGGCTACGCCCAGCTCGAGCCCGGTGTGACCGGTACCTTCTACTCCACCTACTACTTCTCCCAGGACGCCGCTGCCACCGTAAGCCTTCTCCCTACTCCTACCCCTTACCCCTTCTCCTCCTAGAGAAAGAAACTGACACAGAACTAACAATCAACAGACCACCACCCGCACCTCCATCGACGGTGGCGGTGTCTGGGTTGACGGCCAGGTCTACACCAAGCAGGACCTAGTCCCCACTGCCTCCGTCATCTGGTCGCCGTGCGGCGCCAGCGGCATCCTCAACGTCAACAACCGCATCGCACTCACGTCGAGCAACGCCACCGCCTCGGGCCAGATCTCCGACGACGATGCCACCGTCGCCTTCACCCAGCAGGTCCACGTCAGCTGGCAAGCTTGCAAATAAATGGAGTCGTAAGCGGAACTCACTCACAGCATTGGATATTCATAGGAAAAAGCGGGTTGAGTAAGGCGAATGGATGGATTCTTGAGAAAGAGGAAGATTGAAGAGATGCCGATGACTTCATGATTGCTTGGTTGATTGCTTTGATGCTAGCTAGCTACTCGTTGTTGCTTTTTATAGGATAATCCAATTGTCCACCCTACTACTGTCTTATCCACCATACCTTACATATATATCTGCAGGTGAAGTGACGATGAGATGAGGCTCCTTTCCCCCCACCGACCGCTCCCCCAATCACCAACCGCAACCCCCTTTCCCCCTTTTTTTCTTATCGTCGCCTCAACGCGAGGCGACGTAACGTGGGGGTGTTTGGGGCTGATCGACGTTACATTTGGGTGGTAATGGCACGCTCGGTGTAGATACTCGCTGCGATACGTACTCTCGTCTATCTAGGTAGGGTAGGTAGGTTACTACGGATGGACGAGTTTGATTTGGCGATATCGTATCAGATTACGAGTTGGTGTATATCGAGATAACTGCCAAAATTCATAGTTCAATAGTTCTATCAAAAATACATACTCGCTAATCTACGTCTACCGAAGCTTCCCGTCGGTAGAGGGAGATAGCAGCTATTTCGAGGATATGTACCGTTCTATGACTGAAAACCTGAAGAGGCGGTTTTCGCCACGGTGGCCTTGGTAACCCCCATTGCTATCGTCATGATCGACGTCGTCCAATGTGAGGGGCGACGTAAATATGCTTTTCAGCGAGCGTGAAACTTCTGGTGGCTTCTGGAATCTGCGACGACGCCGGCGGTGTTTTAAAGAGATAAAAGAGAGAGTGGACTTGAAGTGAACGGCGAGGGCTATATATATATACTGCAACATTGGGGCGGTCTGTCCTTTCCTTGTAGGCCGTGTATGGCTGCTCTTTCTAATGTTAACGGTAGTATAAGTTGTAAGCCGTCGCTTACAAGAATGAGCAAGTATGAGGCGTGTCTAGCCCTTGCCGTCGCAGTACACTTCCCATATACATGACTTGACAGCACCGCTATTGCCCTTTTCCCTTATCATGTCAATGATACTACATAGACTTCGTACTCAAGCACCTAAGGTACAAGTCCGTTTCAACGAAGGTATGTATCTGCAGCTAAGAAGTTTATTGTCCATGTACTGTCGAGGTACTCTTTGGGTGATTTGCGTTGAGATTTCATCACGCTCTACATACCCCTATACGAGCTGAGTACTTGAAGATTCAGATACAACATAGACAGTACATCACTACTATGTATCCACATGTACCCACTCAACCAGTTGACCTTAACGTTGATAACAGTGAAGTAGATGTTCTTTCTTGCCGAACCCTACACGTAACTCACAGGGCTTGCCTCCTCCATCGTCAACGAGGTTTCTCAAACTTCCTCCATCCAACAAGGATGACTGCGCATTTTAACTGCCGTATCCCATGTCGACTTGAGGTAGCTTTCAATTGGTATAGTGGCTGGTCGATACGTACAAGGCCAAGCAAGCGATCAGACAAGCAGATAAGTTTGTAATTGAGTTTCAATCTCGGAATCAACCCTGGAAGATCGAACTGCAGCCAGCTTCATCCTCTGTCATTGATCCCTCCCTACAGGATTTATCCTCTAGTTCACCCTCATCAGAACCAGTCTCTGGCTCAACTCCTCCTCCTAGCTCCTCGAGAACACCTTCAGCTCCAAGGTCACAGCGATTCGTACGCTTCGAGCTAATTGACGAGGACATGAGGTGCTACCATGTAATAGGCTCTTTATCATGAAGTAAGGATATGTTGTTATTAAGAAGAGAGAAAGACTATCTATGATCTGGAAGATCTGGAAGATCTTCTAGTAGATTGGGCTAGATAAGCTATATACTTAGCGGGTAGAGACAGGCAGGGACCTGTCACCTGGTAGTACCTCTTCCGTTCTGATCATTCGCGCCGCAGCTTCTTTCTTGCAGACGGTGGTGAGCCGTCTGCCTTGCGGGTTTGGGTGATGATGATTGTTTGACAGACAAAGATCGTCTGCTCGTTGGGGATTGTCCGAATAGGTAGCCTAGCCTGCACGAGTGCCTACCCCGACGAGGACCGTAATCACGTCAAAGCTGGCCCAATTATTTCGCCGCATCATAATCCTAGAAAAAGCTATGCGCTGGCCTGGAGGTTGTCCGATGGATCATCAGTGTCTTGGTAGAAAATCGGGAACCTTCATGATCACAACCTACATATATGTAGGTATTGACATCGCTGATATGCTGCTTCTACTGGTAGTAGCCGATTTCTGGGCGGAATCCAGGGGGCCATTTCTAAAGGCACAATATCAATCAATGCTGTGTCTACCCCAACACCATAGTCAACTCACTCGAGAAAACGCACAACACCATGCATCGAACATATAACAATTAGAAAACCAGACAAATATTGCTACTATATTGAACAGTTGGGTATCCGAAGATTATGCAAACTCATGACTCTATCCCAATCGTAGCCAGCCGAAAATTGGATCGAGTGTCTCTCCCTCCTCGCGGCACATTCCCGACCTCTAGCCAGCTACCTCCTCCACTGCCTATCTGAACCGCTCGTCTTCGCGCTACAGGCTCCGCTTAAATCAATCAAATGACGAGTCTATGAAATCCTTTTCATTATCTGTGCTTGACATCCAATGTATCTTTGAATACCATCGGAATCAAATCACTACCGCATGCCTCCGTATCCCCCATTACCCCCGTAGGGCCCGGGACCATATCCAGGCCTCTGCGACTGAGGGCTTCCGGGACCGTAGCTAGGGCTTCCAGGGCCACGGTTCGGCGCCGGACTGTTAATCCTAGGAACGCCATACCCACCAGCCTGGGGTCCCGGGGAACCGTGTCGCATCGGCGCGTTCGCGTTCGACGGCGAGAACGTTCGGTTCACGGGCGACTGGGGAGTAGGCAGCGGATACTGCGGCGGCAACCCGGGGCTCTGCGACCGGATCGGCGAGGCGTAGCTATTGCTATTGTTTCGCGACGGCGGGGGGAACCCCGGCGCCGGGCCAGCGTGGCGCGGGCTCATCGCGTCTTCGCGAAGTAGTGGCATCGCAGCAGCACCTGGCCCTGAACCCGTGGGATCCCACGCCTTCTCAGGCGGGCCGGCCGAGCTTCCGGGCGGCGAGTCGGGGACGGCATACGTGGCGGTCGCCATGCCAGACTTAGCGTCATACTCGGCGCCGTCGAAGGCGAGGGCATCGGGATTCCGGCCTTCCTTCTTGAACCGCTCCAGCTCCATGCGTTCCTGATCCTGGCGCTGCGCGGCGAGGGCGGCCTCGGCCTTTCCGCGGCGGCGCTGCTTGAAGTAGTAGAAGATAAGTGCGATGACGAGCAGCGCGCCCACGCCTGCTGCGCCGGCGTAGACGCCGGTTTTGGTGGCCGCCGGTAGGTCGTTCCATTTGTCGGAGAGCGACTTCTCAGGCTCCCGGTTGATGTTCTCAACGGCTGTCGAGTTGCCGCTAGATTTGTGATATTAGCATAATTCGTAGTAAATAGATACTTGTGGAGAAGGTAATTTCTATATCAGGGACAGACTTACGCAGCGATCTTGATGCTTTCCCAGGATCCACTGTGGTCGGAATAGGAGTACTCCTTTCCAGTCGAGTAATCCTCAACAGTAGCACTCTTGACGAACATGGAATACGGCTTGGAGAAGTCAGTGAGGCCACCGGCCCACTCAATAGTCCCCTTCGGCTGGCCCGGGTCACCGCCAGCCCAGATACCGAGACTGAGCTTCATCGGTGTCTGGGGGTAGTTCAATGTGTTGTTGGCATCCTTCGGAACTAGCGTGCGGACATGTTCAGAGTCGATATACCACTCCAGCTTATCCTTTGTCCAGACACAAGTGTAATTGTGGAAGTCATCCTGAGGGGGAGTCTTGACCGGGTGATCTACTCCGTTCTTGAAATCAGGCTGTCCCTTTCCGAAGTAGTTCGAAAACACGTGCGTCGTATTCCCACCCTTGAACTCCCAATCGACCTCGTCGAGCACGTCGGAGGACCAGACGATGGAGCTAATAACTCCGGTACCAGGTGCCGCCTTCATGTGCACTTCCGTACGGCCGAAAAAGAAGTAGAAGTTCGAGATCAGGGTCGGCGATTCGCCCTGCTTGTTGATCGTGAAAGCTGCGCCATTGTCCGCGTTGTAGTTGACAACTCCGGCAGTTGTATTGAAGACACCCGCGGGCGGCGTGGCATTGAAATTGAACGTATGCGTCGTCCCGAAAGCCGGATCAGGCGGACATGTTTCGTTCAGGGGAGAGCAATCGGTATGCAGCTGAGCGGCGACGGGAGAGACGAGGAGTAGCGCAGCGGCCAGCGTTAAAACTAGTCGGACCGCCATTATGGTGAGAGGTCGAGGGACTCGCCCTCGGGAAGGCAAGGGGAAATAAGGATCGAATAGTCGGGTCGGTCGTCGTGTTAGTGTATAATGAGTGTGATAACCCCTTGATTCCAGCCAAAGGGTCGTGGTATTATGTAGTAACTGCGGAGGCTAGCTTCTCAGTTGTTTGCCAACCGCATAGTCTCCTATTTGGACCGTTCGAGTGACTATAGCGAGGGCGTATAGCACGAAGAGACGGTAGTGGGAAGGAGGGAAATGAGCGTGGTCGCGATCTTATTTACTAATTCGCATGAAATCCAAGAAATCCAAGGATTAGCTAGTGACAGTTCAATGAACTGTGGTCTTAGCGTCACAGATTAAGTAGGAGTAAGGATCGTGGGTATCGTTTCAAATGGCTGCGGCGCACTGGAGTGACGAAGGAGCGTAGAGGCGAAGCCGTTTGACTTGGTACGATACAATACAATACAATTGATATGGATGAACCTCTGTAGAGATTCTAAATAACAGAGAGCATAAATGAACGACTGAATGAACGAATGGGCACTGACTAGCCCCTTATTCAACCCGTTTTCTCCCTTGTCTCATTGGGAAGACCAGTGATTGTGAAGAAGGATAGGAGAAGGGGGGGCTTGAGGGGGCCTCGTCGGCCAGTCGGCTAGCTCAACATCTTGGGTCCGCGTCGATAATGTTAGATAAGGTAGCAAGGGACTAGGGGTCTTGTCGATCTTGCAACGACCTCCGTTCGATGCCATACCCCTTACAGCTTAGTTGATCGACACCCAAGCTCGTTAGTCAGGGCGGTTGACATTTATTGTCGTGTTGGTCTCATAATAATAATTCAACAACTTCCGAAAAGGATAATTGTTTTTTATAAATACATTCTCGTTTGTTTCTTCTAATAACCTTCCTCAATTCACTGCAAATGGTGGCAAAGTTGATGTCTACGCCGCAAGATACCTACATGTATAGGACGAAGGAAGACTTCGATATCTACCTACCCAATTGCTACGCGCGAATCCTACGGGTCGGGAGCTTTTAAGATTGCAAATGCGACGTTATACAGGCACCAGTGTGACTGTGTAGTAGTAATACCAATCACCGGCTAAACCAAAACATGCTAATCACCAAATTCCGCTGGAGGCTTTTGGCTCAAGATAAATTTACTCAGGGATAACTTTTATAGACATAATTCGATGAAGTTTCGATAATGTTTCTTTCCATTGATGTAATCTGATGTAAGATGCGGGGCCCCGGATTCGAAGCGGTACAAGGGGTGGCTTGTAGTCGATCTATCCATGCTGGCGCTCGTTCGGACAACATAACATGATCGCAGTGCCATTTTCAGCATTCAAAGTCGGATGAGAGGTACTTTCATCAGATTATTACATGTTTTCTAGCTCAACCTGAATGCTGTTCATGATCTGTATATTTATGAACCCCGTCTTCCCATCAGCCCGGAAGCGTGTCGGAGTAAGGGCTTTACCTGTGAAGTTCATCTTCTGGCGTCAGCTAGCTATGTACAGTACACGCCCCCTTGCTTCCGTCAGCCGCTTCGATCGGATCAGTATCTACCCAGCTGGGTAGATATTGGCACGGACATGAAGATTGTGATGTGAGATCTATATGCTTGGTTCTACGCTGTTGCTCCTATAAAACTCCCATTGCCTCCCGATTATCATGATAACGTCCAACTGAATGGTTCATGACTCTCTATTGAGAGTCGCTCTTTTATATGCCCCAGAAGCCTTAAAGCTCCTATGCCCGTATATGTATGCCCAATTATTACACTACCGTAAGTGTACATGCCTGATTCCTTGACCCAAGGCCACGCGCATTATCGGTATGCCTCGACATGCCTATTATGAAGTTCTTTTGAATACCCCGATGCCGGATTGCTTGATCACCATGAGAATGTCATGAGAGCAGGGTTTAGCGCAAGTGGTAGAAGGAAATGACTGCTAGCAACCGTCGCCATGGGTAGGATGGCGACGAAGTCCGTGATACGCCAAGTATGAGGGATGAACGGTGCGACAGCGAGGATGACCATCCCTACGATGAAGAGGAGTGAGAATAGCATGGAGAATTTGAATTTCTTCAACACCTTGGGGACTTCGATGAAGAAGTTAGAGAATTCGGCCTCCTTTGAGGTTGCACCCCAGGTCATGTCGATTTCGAACATGTGACATAACAACGCCTGGCTGACGTGGAGGGAGAGACCACCGAGGAATATGGCGAGGAGGAATGTCCATTTGAAGTTCTCGTACATCGCATACGCGAGACTGCGTTCTCCCACTCGGTATCGCATGATAGCCAGTGCTACGTTGCCGAGGCCGTTGAAAACGATGATGATGGAAAACCAGACCTGCCATGAGTCGATATAGTATTTGTCTAAGTAGCCGTTGAACCAACCCATGATAAAATAGTTTACGGAGGTCATGATCCACGCGGCGCCGATCGCGTAGTAAGTACCAATGTACGAGATGATGGTGATCTTGGATGTAAAACGAATGTTGGAGAAAAGGAATTCTCGGAATAGGGGTGTGAATGGGCCCTTCCAGATCCACTTGCGGATGGGGTGGAAGAGCAGTTCATTGCAGCCGTATGCGTACTTCTCCCATCGAGCCAATTCATCGTACACGGTTAGGGAAACACCTTCTTTGAAGCCTTCTCCGGCCCAGGCGGCGAGGCGGATGATGTAGCCATTGCATTGTAGACGAAGAGACATGTCAAAATCTTCCGAGACGTGTGACTCGGACCAGAACTTCTCGTACCCGTCCTCGTCTTCATACGAAACTTGCTGGATTGCGCTCCACCGTAGGATGGCATTGTGACCGACGAAGGGCGCGACATCGCCATTGGACACCGTATACCGGATAGCACTATAGATCAAGTTGGTGAAAAAAGTGATGCCATTTTCGAAGTAGGTGTGGACGACCTGCATGACGCCGGAAGAGAACTGCATGATACCAACGTCAGGGGATTGGTCCATTTCAGAAACAGCATCCAAGAGACAGTCAGCGGGAACACGTGTGTCAGAGTCGACTAGATAGATATTAGATTAGCCATGGTAATCCAAATTGGGGTGTCTGAGAATGTCTCAGATAGGAGGTCTTACTGATAAGAATATAGTCGCCGACGCGGATATTCCCATCGGCCCAAGCTCTTCCATCTGCTTCAAGTACCTCCTTCAATGATTTCTCATAGGCCAGGGCTTCATCAGCCTGCGACCAGTCGGGGCCCCGCTCATACTCGGCTAGCTTTTCCTCGACTTTACAAGAGATCATAAGAGCGAAGTTCATGTTGGATGCCTTCTTGAATTTGCCGCGACGTAAGAATCCATTTTCACCGTGCCGGGGGCGCGCGACCCAGCCGATGCTGTGGTCGGCGTAGAACTCAATGCGGGCTCGTCGCTCCTCCTCAGAGATGAGCTGAAGGCCGTCATCATTGACGAATAGGTTGGCCGAGCCACCTTGCAACTCATATGTACTTATGGCCTGTTTTACGGAACGAACAGTAGGTTGGATCACAGCTGCAAGGCCTTCTTTATAAACTGGACATTGTACGGTCTAGTGGCAAGGTGCAAGCGTCAGCAACTAGTTTCATTCAAGGGTGGTGACGGCTGAAAATCGGGAGGACAGGGTGTCTCAGCCCCGCGAAAGCTTAACATAACAACCGATGGCGACCCCATGAATGCGTTATTGGGTAGAAAATACGACAAGATTCAAAAATGGTGAACTTACTACATGAGGTAAGGTGGAGGTCCGTAACCGCGGCGGGGGACGAGCGGAATAGTATTTGGAGTTGATAGTAAGCTGACGGATAGGACCAAACATCTGAGCCAAGCACCCGACCATGACTTGAGCGAAGAATAGCGAGAAGAAGACTTGGATTGGGAAAAGCGCTATAAGGGCCAGTCGTGTATAGCTGCCGTCGACTGAGACCTCGATTGCGAGTTGTCTCCATGCAGCACCTAAGGATACGGTAACGAGGACGATGACACTGGAGACGAGGTACGTGTTGAGCAGGTGGACCGGCCTTGTTTCGGGCTTGATCTGGCCGCTTTCTTCGTCTACCTCGGTCTCACCAATGACGAACCCAGGCCCCTTCTCTCCTCCTTCTTCGTCACCATTATCACCGCTTTGCCAGACAAGCTCCATCAGCTCTGACTCGATGGCCTGAGCGCGTTGGACGAGATGTAGTGCATCGTCATCCCACACGACCAATAAGGCCTCTGAAGCAACAAAAGCGGCGAACTGATGTTTCCTCGCTCTCGCCAAGTCGTCGACGGTGGGCAGGATCTGAATCCTTAGACCGTTCATTAACGGCACATCTACTGCATCAGGAGACCACGACAGGAACGTCTTGATTACTCTGGAATTGACGGTCATCGCGCACTATTTACTGATTAGCACGAACCGCGCGGAACATGATGTAGAGCGAGCTAACACACCTGAACATTGAGAGCCGCACATGCTATGGCGAAAGTTGACTCTCCCAAGGCCGCTGGGCATGCCATATACGTGCCCCTGGTCTTCCGGAGCAGGACACCTTCCACTTCACCACTCCCGTCGCTTACCCATAAATGTGCACATTGTTGTTGGTATAGGTAGTTGACCATCACTTCATGCTTGATATCATCCAAAAACACCGAGCTATTCGCCGACCGCATGGAACGTCCCGAGACCGAATTCCTCGACGAGGTAAAAGTCGACGGCGGGGCATGGAGCCCCAAGTCGCTGATGTCGAGCGGACCTGTACCAGTGCCCGAGGCATCGTTCCCGGTGAATAGTCCTTCTAACGCTACTGGGGGTGGTGATACTCTCTTCCGTTTAGCCGCCGGCCGCTTCTCAGCACTTTTCCCATCCTTCTTCTCGGCCTTGAAATAACTGGCTATGCCCATGGTCTCACGCTTCTCCGACTCTGCGCTATATGGTCCTGGTGGCTAAGAAATCAAACGAAAGGATAAACAATTAGGGAGAATGAGCGGCGGCCTTCATAGGCACAAGATGACCGACTCTTGCTGGTATCGAAAAGCTCCTACGGGCTGATTAATAGACGTCGTGTCAGTGTATCAAGGACCAAGAAAAGGAAAACACAGATAACGGTAACCTTAAGACAGGTATACAGCGGAAATTGGTACAGAAACAAAATTGTTAGAACGTTTTGGTCCTAATAGGTGGCTCAACACTAGCCACCCAAGGCTAGGAAACATTTGAATGAAGAGGTGAAGGCGACTCACAATTTCAAAGGAGCATCTGAACCTTTAGTAGCACGCGGTCAAGAAGCCGGTGTCAAGCCACAAAGTATGTACCGGTATTATATGCGTTGTACTGACGGCGAGACTGTGAGTTACACCCGCTTTGATATAATCGAGAACTTCTCTCTATTTTTAAGGTTAGATAATAGATCTTGAAGAGACTACATGTAATATAAGAGGGTGGGATGTGAGGCGAGCTGACGAGTAATGAAGAGGATGGAGAAAGAAGAAAAGAACGAAGAACGGAAGCCCCGTCGAAGTTGACTCAACTCAGCTCCTCGTGCCTTCGAGATCAAAACAATAGTGAAAAGCTTACCAACGGTATCCTTCTTTCCCAAGTCAGATAGGCTGAACCAAACTATAGCTTCCAGCCTCAGTTTAACGAAGCTACTTTACGATTTATCCTCGCTCTAGCCGACAGCCACAGTCCGGTCGGGGCAACATTAACGAAGGACCAGAACGAATGTACAATATCAATAGTCGCCGGAGAGAAAAACGATAGTAAGGTGGCTCGTGGGATGGCAGCAGCCATAAGAAATACGGACCTGGCGATTAGAGAGGTCTCAGTAAATTCCGGCCGGGAGACAAGAACGAGGACCAAGCCGCTTGTCCAACCCCACGTTGTTGGCGACTACGGTCTATGGGTGTCGACAGGCGAAACGGAGAACGGAGGCCAGCCATATTTTCCAGCCATCAGGCCAAGTAGCCTAGGCGAGGTCTACCGTAGCAAATGCAACAAGCAACAGGGGTTGGGAAGACGAGCGTCAACTCGAAAGGCGTTCGTGGTAACGTATGTGATAAGTACCTGTCTCCTTTGGTAAGGTCGCCCATGTATGCGGTCTGCAGCTAAGATCTCGATATCTAGACCTCGACGTACCGTGACATTTCAGTACTCGCCCGGACACTAGGAAAAAGAGGCGGTTGTTATCGTTGGGTAGTATTGATGACCCCTGGACATACATGGTCGTTGCGACCCACTGAGACCCCAAGGCATGGGAGCCATCCGAACGATCATTAGCTTCGTGGCACAGAACAGAGCAGAGTGTACAGTACTTTTGCGCCTACGGATTTATGTGGTAATTGCCATGCGAAGCTTACTTACCCGGCGCGATAGCTTAAGGGGAAACTTCCCCGAGCAAAAAAACCTACTCGAGGTGCTACGAGAATAGCTTCGATCGAAGCAATAGTCTAGGTCAGCCAAAGTCGCTGTACGAGGCAATATATTGACGCTCGAGTTTGTTGTCCAGACCCTTGCAGTCTGCATATGCGATCCTGACAGAAAATACCCACCCAACATCGTGTTTGTAGTGGTACATCGTCCGCCTAGGGAGCAATTCCAGATAAATTTCTCTGTGATACTATCCGGTACAACACAGTACTTCATTGTGATACGATATGATGGAACCGAAACGACGAAAAGATAAGATGCCATTGGTGTAGGCTGGAGATTGTGCATGTCGTACCTCATGAGAACAAGGATCTATTGGAGGGGCAATGGCACTCTGATATTTTTTTGGTGCTGTTGTCTTTCTCGTATTCCCGTGCAGACTGCATGCAGACGCACCCTCGGGTCAACTCCGAGTTAGCTTATATCTACTTTTCAATCGTATTACGGCTATATGGGCGGTGGAAGTATCTCGCTTTCGACACCCGTAGCAAATCAGCGAACGGCGGTCCGATTCATGTGGCATGGGTCGCAGCGACGTGTTTGAGTCGAAGGCGACCGACAATATTTCGCGGTTTCGACCCTGGATTGTTAGTGGAGAATGTGGCGGCTAGCGGCAAGCGGTTAATCATAGGAGTTGATTTGAGATGGTGATATCACCGAAGGACTAATCCCGCCATTCGTTGTAAACATTACCGTGTCTTAGTATTTGAGACATAAGACGGGCTTTAGCGGGATCGTGACATGCGCTCGGGGTCAAAAATCAAGATATCTGCGCATGCGAGATAACTTCATTCTGACACGTCGGGTCAGCTGTGCATCTTTCACTTTCCTTCGCTTACGACCCTATCTATCGAAATAGGGGGAGGGAAAAGGAAAGAGGCTGCCACGAGCTGATGATGGAGCACATAGATTTCTGCATGAAACCTACAGTTTCGTACAGGTACGAATGATTCTTACCTGGGTAGCTTCTTAGGCTCGTCCTCTAGCGCTTGCAATGGAGGACGCTGAATGGTTTCGCTTATCGAAAGCACAAAAATGGAAGAAATGATATATCATAAAAGTAAACAGCTGCCCTGAAAGTATGGAAAGAGGCGCCGCCGAGGTTAGACGCGGTGCGGCCAAAGGTAAAGGGGCACCTAGGTAGGCAGTGGGGGCACACGCTTATTGAAATTGCATCCCACCCAATCCTTAACTGAAGATAGGATTTGTCCCGGGTTCATCCATCTCTCCTTTTGCTGATGAGGTTGAATGACGGGAACTATAGCGAAGCTGACCTCAGTTGTTAATTCACTATCAGGATCTCACCTTCAAGCGTTCATCTCCAGTCCATAGACCTTATTACCCATATTATACCGTCCCGTCCGGCATATTTCCGTAATGATTGGCTTTCACATCAGCAACATTAGCAATTCTGAGTTAGCTTGGACAAAATTTCCGAAGCTAGGGAACGCGACACGGCCCGGAAACAACCTTAGCGTCTTCAGCTAGGCTCAGCCAATAGCCATGAACCATAGTTCGTAACTAAAAGTATCTTGGAAGTTCGCTAGATCGATATCATAAGCTAGAACCGGATTTGCCATTATATTGGCGGTGGTTAGATGGGAAATAGAAAACACCAACCCTTGCATCGATTCACACTCTAACATCAGCCCACGACGTCGTCTACGATGAGACAACACCGTTAGTAACACGGCAGCCACATTTACAAACCGTATGACGCAGGAGCAGTGTAGGCTGTTCTAGACTATGCTCATATTTTGCGGCTGAGTGCCAGTTGTCTTCCCCTGTAGCTTTTGCCGATCGGGCGTTACGCGTCCGAGACATTACACTGGAGACGTTATAGCGATAAGGCATACACAACGTGGAAGTTCAGGGATGTCGTCCCAGCAATACGGGGAGTTTCAGAACCCTAGTTCGTTAATGAGGCCCCTAAACTACAGAACGTCGATCAGTCAAACACATCCCGCATGCTAATCCAAACAGCATCCCAGGATGTGTTTCAATAGACTCAATAGGAATTTTAATTAGTAAATGACGTAGTTTATTCAAGACTCGGTCGGGTATTCGGTTGTTTGGGGTTAAAACATTATTCCATTAGAGTATCATGAACCATCCCGCCGAGAATCCAAACCCCGATATCCCATGTCGATACGCTGAGAAAGCGATGTTTCGACAGCATTGAAAGTCAAGTAAACCTTTACCGCTCTATGCATCATAATACCCCAGATTACTCTGCCTATCCGTGTATCAGAAACCCAAGGCAAACGCCGGTGTACCTATTTTGCGTAAAGACCTCCTCCCACAGGGAAACTCAATGCCTTCTAGCTATGTAGTTTACAATTGCTCGTCACCATCGCACTGCTGCCACATAACAACCTTGCTCACCTCCATGGCCGGGCTCGTCCACGTAGGGAACCATGAGTTACGCGCATTCCAGAAATCCTTCTTCGCATTAGGGCTACCGTCAATCCAGGGCTTCCCGCTCTGCGCGTCCTCGAACCAGCCGTTCGTGCCGCCGACAGCGACATTGAGAATAAGATAAAACTTTTGGTCGAACGGAGTGTTGAAGCGACCAGTCTGCGACCAGGTATCCACCAGACGGGACCCGTTGCTGGTAGCCTCGGGGAAATTGCCACGCTGCCAGAGAGGCTGGTCAAAGTTGGTGTAAAGCACTTGCAGGAGGCGTGAGTTGACGTAGGTGAAGAGGTATTTTTGCGACCATTCGACGCCGTATGTGTTGAAACCGGCAGAATATGTCGTGTGCAGAGCCTCACGTTTCACGTTCGTTCTCCACCAGGCATCATTGGCGTGATCGGGACCCCAGTGCAGAGCTGAAGAGACAATGTCGTTGCCTCCTTGGCCGTATGTCCAGTTGTTTCCTCGGCTCTCCATAATGTCGATTTCACCACTGGCTGGCCAGGGCCCGTACGTATCTTCAACGGGCATCATCCAAATAGCTGGCCATAGCCAATCTCCCTGCGGAAGCTTAGCTGTTACCTCTACCCGACCGTACTTGATCGTCGCGCCTTTTCGAGTGTTGATACGGCCAGACCTAGTTGGAGGTACTATTGTTGCATTTCCAACGGTAGTATTGGTCGCGGCGACACAGTCAGACCACTTAGTCGAGGTGCAAGTTCCATCTTTTAGGAGGTCGATTAATGAATCCTTGTCGACCAAGTTCGAGTCCTGGAGCGTGGGCTGGATGAAGAGGTGGCCATCTCGGACGAACACATTTTCGTCATTACCGGTAGTTTGTTCAAATTCGCCATTGCTATGTTGCTGTTAGTCATGTTGCGAATATAACAACAGAATAATATCCTACCCAAAGCCGCCAACTTGAACTTCCTTGGTCCACACCGCATCATTAAAGGTCGCAAAGTTGTCTTCGAGTACCAGACAGTAGTTGTGCTTCACGACGCTTCGAAGTCCATCCCATACCAAGACTGCAGATATTCCCAACCCGACTACTACACCAAGGAGCGGGATGATGGTAACCCATTTTTCTTTGGGATCCTTCTTCGCGAGCCAGGGCTTCTCAACTTCTCCCTTCTTTATCCTTCGCGAACGAAAATATCTCGTCCCAGCAGCCGGGCGAGGAGCTTCAGAGCTACCGAAACTAGAGGCTGGCCGCGAGATCGCCGGCGACGCAAAGGGGTTGATGCTGCCGGTCCTCCGCGAAGATTGAGATTCCACCCTCTCGTCGCCGGAAGGAATCCTATCGGTATTAGGCGTCCCCGGGCGGAGAGGAGTAGGGAGCGCCGTGGAGTTGTAGGAAGAGCTGCCCGCTTGGTGATGGTCCATTGTGGTAGCTATCCGCGTCCCACGATAACAGGGCTTCAGCACCGGCTAAAACTCACAAACAATGATCGGGTATAAGGTAGATTACGTATAACTCTAAGTAGTAGCAGAAAAATAGAAGTATGATAAAGTGAGAGGATGTCTATGCGATGGTACTGCTAAACACTAACCATTGATTCCCAAAAAGCTGTTGGCGAACAGGCTGGATAAAAAGAAGTTAGGAATCGAGGCATACTCATTGATACTATTAGGTAGCACTCCATAGTGTGGATGGTACAAGGCACAGATGCCAATGGCGTCGACCCTTCCAGCGTCTAGATGTTCTGTGTACCTTTCGTACTTCGTACCCGATCTTTTAGATTTTCTGCTTCCAGGCCTGCTGTGGTAGAGGCTAGAGCTGTTTGCTCAACATTGGATACTACCATCGTGCATACTTTTTTGTAAGTATTGTACGTGGTAGGTACAATGCAGGGGGCGGTAGTAGTGACGGTGTTCAGGGGTACGTTACTATATTCCTTATCTGTTTAGCTTAAGAAGGTGACTGGGCTGTTGGGTGACATGGCGCCTCCAGGGATCTTGTCGCCCAGGTGGGCCAATATGCAGGCTTGGCTGAGCCCAGCGGGGCCATCGACTTCCAGGTTCCGAAAGATTGAAAGTGGTTTGGTACGCCACATGGACTCAGCGAAGTAGGAAAGGAAGACTTTGCGCTTGTATCCCGTATATACGGAGATAAAGAGAAGCAATCGCTTATATATCAGCTGAGTGGGTATTTTAAACTTGACCATTTAACATTGATACCGAGCTCATGAACTCACTGGAAGCTGAAGATATTGTTTACCTACTAGGTAGGTAGATACATCACGCCTAGCAACATGTATGCATGTATGTTCCTGGGTATCTACATGTAACCATGTACCCGTTCTTAAGGCCGTCAACGATAAGTTACACCACTCATGACATGTTGCTTAAAAAGGTTCCAACAGGAATATGGTTTTATGGCAATTTTTTCTTTCTGATTTTGATAATTGATATCTATCCCACCATCCCGCGCTGAGCCGCAGTGCTAACTAACGGGATCTAGGTACGAAAAGGTGATAGATTAAGTCGGGTGGCTGAACTTTAGACGGGACCGGCCCAGACTAATAAACGGCTTTAGCAAGCGGAGCTGTGAAAAGGAGGCTTAATAATATTGACCAGCACAGTTATTTGCATGCCACGTTAGAGCCACAAGGAGACATATCCCGAACGCTAACTTGGAAACCCGAGGAGTGGCTGCCCGGGTGGCCCTGACATATAGGAAAATTTTTATCCGGATTCCCCTTGTGGCTTTCGTCTATTAGACGAGTGCATTTCAGCTCTTCTATAGCTCTTCTAGATCTTTTCTTAAATTATGTATATGATGGGACTTTTAACAATGCTACCAACACTGGTAGACGCGAGGGCAATAGTGCCGGGTACTCGGTCGACCGTGGACTGGCCAGATCAATCGACAGGTTGTTGCTTCCCAGTTTCTCAGCACTAACAAGGCCAAGATGAGCCAAACTCACCAATATACTGTACATAGATACAGAACTACTCATTCTTTCTGCCAGGGGCATGGTGGCGTTGGTCCAGTGTGAGCCACGGGTATATAGTTAATCAGCACCTTATTCAATCGGTTGGTGTGCCTGGATTATGTGATTCGGGCACGTGTCGTTCAGCACAACTCCATATCAAGGCATGGCCAACTACGTAGAAGGATCCTATTATCAGAGCGAGAAATACTACTGAAGAGGTGTTCCGCATAGTTCGAATACGTTCTTGTAACTTCCTTTATATGATAAGGGCTGTGAACCTTGGTTTAGGCATATTGAATTATAATCTTACATATACCAGTAGAATAGGTACTTACGCGTATCTCGACGACGCGGAACTGTATACCGGACCTATCTCGAGTAGGCTATTTATACTATTAATACCTTGCCCAACGAGAAGCCGCAGAGCTTAAACTCATGAATGTGCAATTATAAGGATCACTTTACTCTGCTCCTTCGGGTTTACGACCAACTGCTTAGAGTAAATATGTTTATTCACACCAATGTATGAGTTGATATTATATTTACCAAGCCCTACACCTATAAAATATATATTATTACTCATAGTTATATCCTTGAATGTATTAAAGTATTATGAGACGGTGATAACTCGCTATTGAAGATAAAAACGCCATAAAATGGACAAGGATATACGATATCATGATGTTCTCTTATAGCTGGCTTCAACATCACAATCAACATACTTCAATACATAGACACCACCTACATAGTATGTTCGTACCTAGAGATTCGCTCGATGCGTGCGTGTTTATGTCTCTTAAGTATTGGGATTGGTTCTAGAGAGCCTAGTCGTCGAGTTTAGACTCGCGTATAGTATGGGCTATGTAGCCCCTGAAGCCGTCCCATAACAATGACGATCCGAGTTTCGTCAACGCTGGGTCTGCCAAATCTGAACCATAGGCTGCAATTTCTGCGTAGCGGTGCCTACCTATACTATTACTGATATCCTGCGACTAGCCATTGGCGGACTCTCTAAAAAGATATCACTAGCATATACTGTCAGCGAGAATACTCAGGATTGTTTGAGTCTGAAGCACGAGATTAAGTTCCAGTAGCACATAGACTATTCAACAGTTAAATTCGGGTTTAACTTGATGAATTTCGAACATATATACACCTAAGACGTTGGACAACCTAATGTTTACCCTATGTCCTGCTGTCAATCAACGGCCTCAACTCATATCGGCTCCTAGTAGAACTAGATCTCCTCCATAAACGGCACAACTTATTCCATCTATATAGTACTTATATCCTACAACAGTGGCCAATCCACGAAGTCAGGCCGGCCGTCGTTCACGGTTAATCAAAACCTAAAACACCATGACGACCATCATTCGCCTCATCCTTAATGACACCAAGAATATATGGTATCTGTTTATGCTGTTCATGCAATACATGATACTTCCACCCAAAATCATGCCGGGCCCTATCGACTAGGTTTTAGCTGGGATTTTGACGAATCGAGGCCGACATCAGTTCTATTCTACCGAAGGTTCTGGCTGAGCAAAGATCACGTTCTCGCGCGAGCATCGAATATAGATACGCGACATTCCTGTACCTAAACAACTCCACGACAGGTCTTCGTAGATTGATTGCGAGCACTGAGGCAAATCTTGGTGATTCACTACGCACCCTTCGGATGAATTCTACTCACAACTGTAAGAGATGAGATGTTGGAGCGAGGGATTGAAGTTCTGTTATATCACCGCGTTGGGGGTGCATTTCTTAGGCCCCCTAAGAAACCTCCGTCAATCCTCGTCCACCGATCAGAATATTTGCCCCTGTAATCCCCTAGTAGCAAGCTGAGCCGATCGAATTCGACACGCTATTCCCACTTGTTCCTTTCATATTAATGGCAAATTTGTATCTAATCTAATTCATTGTCGGCAAGGTTTAGGCGTGAAGTTTCGTACATGGCTGTGCCCGTTATGGACGGAGTGATTCCAATGAACATCAACATTGGTGACGGATACCATATCTTTCTAGGAGTGAAGCTAAACGCCGAAATTAGGGATGGGATATTATGGTTTTCGGGGTTCGGTTCGTTGCGATTTGAGGGATGATGAGGTTGTTTCAAAATAGAGGCGTAGACTCGTTGAAATGGACTACGGCGACGGCTCACCTTCTCATAATCGCGTCTTCAAGAACCGTACTGCCGTCCTAATTGTATTCATATCAGGCGGTATGACGATGCTATTCTTGGTGGTCTCTTTATACGTAGGTTCCATGGTTACCTTTGGTATGGCTCCCTATTTGTGAGAACACGACATCTATAATAAGGGCTCTTGGCAAGATGTGAAACTGGCGAAGCACCTATCTTACCCGAGGGGTCATCCATGAACTTAGGATATGTAGTTTAGGAATTAATCAGTTCCAAAACTTGAACGGTGCTCGAAAAGTTGGGTTGCTATTCACACCTATCTATCTACCTAAGCAATCTACTTTCACTACATACGTGTATGTTGACAGCACTTCGCGATGGGGTGCTGGTAAGACGAGCTTGTGATTTTCCTTTTCTCTCTGCTCTGGTATCCTTGGCCGATGTCCGCAACGGTGGGCTGTAACAACATCGGCTCTTTGGTATCACGTTCCCTAATAATCATGATTTCAACAAGTCGAATCTTGACAATAACTATTTTTAGTCCGGCAGCCGTATGGTTTAGCACGTAGACCAGTCCCTCAATGTCTGGTTGTTGTATGGCCAGTTCTCCTTCCGATTCTCCCGTTGCACGGTGCGGTGGTCTGCATCTATGGCGAGATCGGGAAATGTGACCGGGGAGGGATCTTGCAACGAACAGTCACCTTCGTGGGTGACGTCCCCGTATCTCCAATTCAGTCGGATAACGATAACACAAATCCGAGGAGATTGCATATAAAACCCGGGAAATCGGCTACCAAACCACGAGAGACGTTCATGCCGACCCATTCGGTCATGGCGGAGCAGTTGTCCTTTCCCTTACCGGCCTCGGCCTTGTTCGGATCCATGATGACGTCCATCAGGGCCAGATCGCGAGGGGCAAAGGCGAAGTGGAGGCCGTTGAAGACAGAACCGGCGAGGTAGCAACAAGCCGAGAGGAGCTCTCGCCCTGATGTGGATGAGCCGGAAAGACCCAGGTTGCCGTTCAAGACCGCCAGATTGGCTACTGCGAGCCCAATCGCGGAGAAATAGAAAGTCGCTGTCATGGACATGGCGAATGGCGCAGCTGCCCTGAAGTGTGATGCCAGCAGTTGGTTTGCTTGTGGTCGGAGTGCCCGGTTCGGCATTCCGAATGGTCGGAAGAAGACGTCCTCGCAGAGCGTCATTGTTACCGCTGCAGTTGAGGATAGTAAGGGTGCAATGCGGAGAAGACCGAGAGTGGTAGTCGTAGCCATATTTACTGGGAGACTCTGCTTTAAGTTGAGATGACGAGGAGGGCGATAATGGAAAAAATTGAGGTTGGATGAGAAGTGTAGTGTTTGGTTTGGTTAATGGTTCCCGTCAATGGAAATGAGGGGTCGTGCAACCACAAGAAAGTCGAGCCGTTCAGCAAAGCATCCGAGTACTGTTATAAACTGCGAAGGCGACCCTTAGCTAAAGAAATCTGCAAGGGATACCGTCTGCCTACATTTACATATCTAGAAATGTCCCCCTAAAAGATCTCTACGGTTGATGTTGGTAATAGAGAAATATTAGCATACCAACACTACGTACAATTCTTTCATTGATGATCCCTGTTTAGTTACCATAACCTCAATCGCTGAAGATTTACTAAACTTGTACCCTTTCATAATTCATTTAATTAACGATCAATTGGTACAATTTGACTTTGATAGTTAAAGAGGAATGAGTAGTGACGTCACCAACAGAAAGAGAAATTTCCCCTTGCTTTAAGTATGTAGGTAGCCAGTTAGTTTAAACTCTTACCGTCTTGTAATAAGTTGCGTAAGATAAGTGAACACGCGACGCGTTGTCTCTTGGCATTGGTGAACTTACACCACGTGATCGCAAGATAGAATCGTTTTCGATGGAAACGTCTTATTAGACTTATTAGGAATCCTCAGACTACTATAAGTATATGTTTAAGGTATCACAGAAGCACGATGATGCAATCACTTAATAATTAAAGTCCATTACATGTCGAATTACCTGTTACATGTATCAGTATATTTGATTACATGTAAGAGGCTTCAGCGGAGTGGAATCGTTGAACCACAACATTGAATGATCCATCGTCTGAATTTAAAGTTAGGTCAAAACCAAGAAGCGTACAGGATCATAATTGTTTCAGAAAACGTCTTTGGTAACCTCAGTATCCTAAAAAAGAGCTGTATACATGCAAGTACACGTAGGCGTTGAAGTACATAGGGAATCCTTAAGCCATATTGAAATATACATCAATTGATGTATTTAAGCCTGAAAGCACCCCACCACTACTTCACTTGGGCGCTCCACCAAACCCTTCTATCCTCTCTTCCTTCTGCAGCTACGTCGACTACTAGTATTCAACTTCTCTTATTCGGTCTTACGATATCAAAGCTCCACTTCAAAGCCGCAACTTGCAGTGAAGCTGTTAGCTATAAATGCATTTTGGGCTCTCATTCGGTCCCGTCAAACATAGCATATGCTAATCTAGGATCTTGGCTACTAGGTAGCGACGAATACTTCCCGATTAGATACTATACTTATAGTTATCTAGTCACATGGAAGCTTCACTTAAGTATTTTTAGACCTTCTTATTAGGGAATATATGGCCTTTTTTAGCAATTACATTTGGCTCGAGAGAGACAATTATAAAGTGTGACGTTGTAAAAGTATTATGTTGATATGTATTATGCATTAGCGGGTGGCTGGGCGACCTTGAAGGCAGTTAGCGGTATTGATCAATTGACGCGTGCTAACCGCGACGCTTAGGCACGCCTAATCCGAGTACTCTATCGCGTACATATTTATTTCTATCACTAAGCGCCCTTGATCCGCCAATTCTAATCCTCAACCAGTCTGAATATATGACCCGCCTCGAGGTGAAACCGCCTAGCGTGTAATGTCGTCAACTTGCTAAATAAAGTGACGAGGAATCCTGATGAAATTCCCATATACTATTAGAGTGGGTAGCACGAAAGATAATGCCTAACCCGCATACTAAGATCTTCATAGATGGCAGCTTGAGCATCAACCCTAAAGGGGGACTATCGGCTCTAGTAACGCGTATTCTCAGGGGATGCCTATAGAAGCCCTTAATTAGAGAGCTGGTTATTTCAAGGACAAGCTTACGAGATCCATGACGCAGTGTATGGTGGTCAAAGGCCGGTCAGCCCTGCATCGTCGATACTGCAGCTTATTGCGGGTTAATAGGTACCTTTAATATGCGAATTTAATTATGATCGCCTCGGTCGCTAAGTCCATAATCACGACCCTCCGTAATATGCTACCGGATGACTCAGGTAGAATCTCATGTGCGGAAAAGGGGTTCGTCACCATTGTTTCACGATGTTGAAATAAACGCCCACAACCATGACGACACCATATTCATAATCGCCCAGATCTCTGATGATGAATTCGCACCCCCTAGTGTCAAAAGAGATACAGAATGGCCGGCATTAGGCATCTATATCCGGGTGAGTGACGCTGGCGAATTGCGTGGTTGGTAACACTACACCAAGAGCCCCAAGAGTACTAGAGTAAACAAACCAAAACCGGACAATTCGAGGTAAGAGTACCCAGTAGCCACTACCACAGAAAGGGGCCAGATCTTCTATTCCGTAGAGGCCTGATATCTCCGTTATAGCTCGGAGAGGACCATTCACCGGAGACTTGAGCTGCGTCATAGGACCTACGACGGCGAGTCCGACATCCTGATGCCCAGAGGGTCCTTCTTTGATTATATCCGATGTTTTCGGTGTAATATGATCGGTAGTTATTTCCTTCGCTGCATGATCCGTCGACCACACCTGCTAACTAGGACTCTCCAGGTCTGTCTTGCGCCCACGTGGTGCCGGCGGCACTCACGAAGCGCCATAGTCGGTGTGAGTTGTATAGGACTCAGGGATTTTCAAAAAAGATGGAGGAGGAAAGTGAGAAATGTTGGATATGAGAAAGGATTGCAACGATGTGTCCGCCCAACGAACCGGTTTAAAGATACAGTAAGCTGCGAGATAGGAGATGTCGCCGAAGAAAGCCTGAGAGCGTCTCTTCGCGTTGCACAAACTAGGTGTCAACTCCTACCGGCAGAGCAGCCGGCAACGCCACTATCCAATCGATACCCAATTCCACGTAAGTAGCCTTACTACCTACTTCCCGTCAGATAAGATCTACTCAGGGATCTCTTCTATCCCGGAGCCACGCGACCTGCGGTACCGCAAGTCAACGACTTCGGGACTCAACGATGTACCCTTCGGAGTCGCTTCCGAATACGTACCGAAAGCGAAAGCGAAAGCGCACCAATAGCATGAGCTGCTAGACCTGTATCAAAGCCTACGTTGCCTCTTTCTTCAAAATTCCTATTCTGCGAATTACGATGCGCTTCGGGTCCCGGGCGTAGGTGGATATGGATCTTGAAGTTTTACATGCCACGACGTGGCCGGGACCTACATCGCGTCAGTCGACTAGCTGCATGAAATCAGTGGACACTTCCCGGTTAGCTAGTACGGAAACCTGCATCGCATGTGGCTTCATCTCACTCACCGAAAATTACCTACATATGCATCCTTAGTAGGCAAGAGGTAGGTGTTGCGTGTATGTATCGTGAGTCGATTTTCACCCACCTCACCTATCTACTAGGTACCTAGCCCCTTATACACTGCCCCTAGCTACTTCTATTAACCTCAGGGCGTATGGCATTTTCGCATATGATAATACTCTACAGGTACGATACTTCAACTTCCACATCTTCATCATATGATAATACGCTCGCAGCTTGGATGTACGTGAAATATACCTAGTATTCATGTCGTACAGACTTATGTCAGGAAACCTGCATCCCTGTATCGATATGCCAAACGGACTCAGCTTTTCAGGGATCTTTTGATTGACACATGGGAAAAAGATGACAGCTCATGCATGCCGGCGCCTCATTTTGACTCCCCCCATGGCGCTCACAACTGCACTTGGCACTTTTCTCGTGTCACCTCGCGGCGCTCTACGATTCGCCGGCGCCTGGGTCGGGAGATTATGGGTACCCTTTCCCGTAAGAACCTCGCCGGTTAATACTTCCTTACTTCATTGCAAACGAAGTCCACTTGCCGGTCAGCCTGCCCCCATCGGATATTAGGTCATCCAATCTATCGGGACAGGATGGATCGATGGATAAGACAAAGGAGGAAACCGGTAGACTTCCTTGCCGCGCCTCACCCACGGCTTTAGATGTGGCTCCCATGGAGCGATAATCCGTGTTAAATACCTGGTTCGTGAGATGTGAGCCACATCTGCATCAAACAGGTTTGGCAACTCCGTGGCGATAAGGTACATTCCCACGTGTGCCCCGCGAGATATCAACTTCTCCGTAAGGCTGACAAGATCGCTTCACGGGGCTTAAGTTACGTATGTATGTTTCTTTAAGTAGAAGGGATACGTGCTTCAGACGCCTTTCTCGGAGTATTCCATTCCGGACCTTCTTACACGAGTATAACGGCGCACGTATGAAAGTGAGTCAATGTCTCAAGCGTGAGTACTTACGACGCAAACTAAATTGGGGATTGACTACATCCAATATAGATAGCGGTTCGAGGTCCTAGTGGACGGGCGTTAGAGCTTGTGGCTGCAAATACGCCTATCCGGGATTATTTAACTAGCTTATCAATATAAATATGTAATGTGGCACTTATCCGTCCCTACCTGCTTGATAACCAGTTGTAAAGGCTTAGACGCTTAGCCTCCACCACGATGCGATGATCAAGCTACCAGGTTTGAGGATTGAGCAAACCTGCTCGGAGTTCAACATGGCACAGATGGCCCTTGGTACTTTCGAATAAAGCTCTTTAACGGCTTAGCCGATCTACTCAACTCTACTTCGCCCTTCGCAAAAGGACACTGATCATCGCTTATAGCTAGTCCGTCTATTCAAGGTACATCGTGATAGAGGCATCCCTATATAAACTGTATATCGCCCGAACTCTTGGCTAGAAAGTCGTGTAACTAAAGGAATGTGGAACTTTCCAACGCCCATGCTTGCCTCATCCGGTATTCCCCCTCCTGCCGTCATGTAAGCCAAACGGCATTGGTAACGTAGGTGGGAACTATAATCGATCTAAGCTTAGTTCGCTTAGGCTATACAATGATCTGAGCACTGAAGATGGTCGTGGATGGTGAGACGCCACACTTATGTCAAACGATAAATCACATCATACGCGCCTACACGCAGCCGCGTAGATGCGCTAGTCAAGGGGGGTAAGCCACTGGGATCGGGTTAGATCCCGCTGAGTATAAAGTTTAACGTGATTAGACACTCCCCGGAACTCCACGGCGTTAGTATTGAAAGGCAAATAGCAGTGCCGGAGTCTGGCGAATGAAAGACTTCGTGTAAAACGCCACCTTAGGAAAGTGAAGCTGAGTTGGAATCTATAGAAACCTAGCGTGACGCCTAAGTGACTGATAAGTTACCTAATACTGTACTTATACCTCCGGAATGCCCAACGAGGCCGTTATCAGGTCACTAGAGCTCTTCATACTTACGCCCTTTGCCGCAGCGACCATTCGTGAGACCGCTCACGATAGCCGAATACTCGTCCCACCATCGATCTTCTTTACTGGTGTGGCTAGGTGAGAAATGCTTAGACGTTGAAGCCACTCAGCACTACCGAAGGAATGAATACAGACCGGCGAAGATGCCTCGACAACCTTAGAACCGGGTACCCAGGCTCTCAACTACCCTCATCCACACTTGGTCGCTTGGGAGCAGCGTCGTCATGGTCGTCCGCCAAGCTCTAATGTATCCTCTCGGGTTCTGAAACAGCCGTTAATTGTGAATAAGTTGAAAGTGGCGCGGATCGCATTGGTAGCTTGGCGTCGTCCTTGCCGACGGCAATATATACGACATGACACTGGTGATATACTCGTTCCAGACCACGTAACCTCCGGCAGCGGGGCTCTCCCAGCGACGCTGGACCTAGATATAGAAACACACAAAAGGTCCGCCAGCTACAGGGTGCTGATCTCACTTGTACCATGGTTACGCCGTGCTACAGTAAGATGCGCTATCCCGTGACGCCACATTGGACGTAAAAGAGGAAACTGGGGTTGGATCATGATGATAGGGCAATTCATAGCTACCTACCTACCTATACAGGATGACGCCCAGGGGGGGCAGTCAGTCAGTCAAGTTAAGCTTTGGGTGGCAAGGTGCACGGGTCTGCCTACGACCCTGAGCACCTGATTAATTAGATCTGGGGCCGGAGATTTATTATGTCAATGTCGAGATGCCGTGGCTATATGGGAGGGAGTGAATCCGATTGACGTGGACGTGGGTATGGTAATGATTGTCGAGCTCCCTGGGAAGCTCTGTAAATAGCAACTGGATACCTCGCCGAGGTTTCATGTTAACTATCACCTACGACTGTCTTCATAAAGATCCACTACACCAGTTAATAGTTGCATGAGGTGGGCGTATGATTCAGCCCGTTTTTTACTATGTTTGACGGGCGCGGGGAGTTTTGATGACGATCTCTTCGGTGATCTCCTCCGTGCGGAACCCAAAACCCGACCCGAATCCACGATGTGAAGCTGGAATAACCTACCTGCTTAGGTCATAAATATGTATGGTACCTTTGTTAACTAGGAAAACACTGCAGTCAATAAGTCCTCTCTTTTTTCAGAGCTCCCTAGGGTCAGCTGCCGCTTCTAGTAAAAGCGGTCGAACACGGCATCGGAAGGAACGTGCATCGACGAGTTGGGGCATAACCTTATAGGAAGACATGATAGTTGTAGTCAGATCCAGCTGTGTATGTATATTGTTCTACGAGAGACCGATTGGCTGGTTTCTTCCAGCTGTGGCTAAAAAAGATCGACGGCCCCCACGCGGACAAGCTAAACGAACGTCCCCATAGGCGAGAAATAAAAAAACGAGTGGTGGTGTTGCATGCGCCTTAAACATAGAACCTCTCTTCTGCTCTTCCCTTCCATTTATACCTCCACCACCTGTCATTGGAAAGCCGAGACCCTCCCTGCCAATGGCGTGCAGACAGACCATGCAAGAAATACGGTCGAATGCCGCGAATGATCCAAGAAACAGCCTCCAGGGTGGTTAAAAAAACCGATAGGAATAAAATCAATCCATCGTTCATTAGTAGTATCCATCAATGACCCCATTTTTTTTCTATTCCTCATCTTGAAAAAAGTTCGTATCCATTCGAGAATAAAAAAAGGGGGAGGGGTTCTTCCGCGAGGAAGGATGCTGCTCGATCTAGTAATTCTAATTCTATGACAAGACAAGTCGTGACGCTACCCAATAAAACAAAATCGAAAAGGGTAGAACAAGAAAAAAGCGAAGAAATAAAATAAAGGAAGATAATGCGCCTCGCCAGCTGGGTGGGAACGAACCCCAAAAGTCTAGTTCTATAGGTTGAGGAAGGGGTGAAATGAAACAAAAATAACGAAATGAGATCTATCGAAAAGAACAGAAGAATTCGTCGAATCATATCCCGTAATTTGACCCGGGAATGGTTGGTGCCCCCCCAATGCAATGCTGTGTCACGAAAGGTATGCGCGTCAGCGGAACCTCGTCGTACAGGCCCATGCACAAATCCAATCGCGTTTGCTGGACTTGTCCGGCTGTATAATTGCCAGCGTTCCAGTAGGCAGCAGTACCTAGATAACAAGACCTGCCGTTTATCGGAATTGTGACTCTAGAGTACTAGGTACCGAAGGGGGGCTATAAAAGTTGATCTAGAAGACGCGGGCCGGCCCATCTTCAACAACAAGCTCGCTGCTGTTACCCGATGTAGTGATCTCCGAAGGGGCGATCTCCCGCGTAGCAGAGCCTTCGGAGATACCAGCGAGCGTGCGTCCAGGGGCCAATGGAACGTGCTTGCGATTATCGGGGTCAATGATGACGCTGGCCTGGACCACACTTTCGAGATGGTAGGTACCACGATCATTAGCGACGCAGCCTGCGGCGGCAATCGACAAATCAGAGCGGGTCTTAGTATTAGGGAGCTGCCCTATCGATGCCGCCTGGGATGGGCCTGGGTCGTTTCTAACAGTTCCAGTGCCAGCCTGCAAAGTCCGACCTGAACAAGCTGACTCGCTCGCCTTGTAGGAACCGAAGTGAGACATGTGGGGATCTGATACGTCCTTGGGGGCTACGCTGTAATAGATGAAGGTATGCAATCCCGTTTCACTTCCAGCATCCGGATCGTCGGTAAGCTTATCATCGTATAGTTCTTTCTGAATGTCCACGTCCACGTCTGCTTGCTTGCGAGGAGAGTCATATGATGACGTCGTCATCTTAAGAGGTAGGCGGGCGACGCGTGGGTCAGAGGCCAGATATTCATAGAATGAGTTGCTAGAGAACGCCGCGTCGGAGTGACTAATTTCGACGTTCTTATCTCTTAGACTTATCCCGTAAATCAGGCTTTTAGCAGATCTGCGTGGACTGGGTGGTGGTGTAGGTACATCCGGCCGGGGGCCGAGTGGTCCAGGCCTAGAATATGATAGGGGGGTTAGCTATGATTCACATAGTATAACGGTATCCCTCGGTGAGGATGGGCTAAGTACATCCCAGAGGTGCGTAAGGCCGAAAGCCATGTTTCAGAATGAACCGCACTTGGGATGAAGGTAGTAAGGAATAACTGATACTGACCTCGGTCCGGGTGTAGGTGGGCGAGGGGGGTGTGGGAGCGAAACTGGGGCATCTATAGCTAGCCAGATCCCTACAAGCCGGGCAGCAATAATAGATAGCTGCTTGGCTACGATACCCTGAAGCCACACTGTTTCCTCTGGAGAGTTAGGGCTTGGTGGCGGCGTTGGTACCGGTGGACGGGGAGGGATTGGGGGTGGCCGTGGAGCCGGCCCAGGCGTTGGGGGACGCGGTGGATCTGGGAAGGAAATGTGTTCGAGTATTTCCAAATGGGGCATTGAAGAATTGTGATTGAAGAAGTCGAATCGTCCCGTCTTTCCGTGACCGGCAGAAAGAACTACCGCCGGTCGTGGACGAGAGGGAGGAACGCATATAGGGAGTTGCAGCATCTTGTTATAATGGATGTCTTCCTACGAGTATCAACAGGGGCCTTGTCTGATATCTCTAAATGTTGGGAATGATAGAACTGCTGCGATAGTGGCGAATAGTAATCCATCCGGATGGTGCAAAGGGACTAGTTATATATGTTCCCATGCCTCTGGTTGACGTGCTCCTGCTGAGGAGGAATAGGGCACGGTAACAGGAGTAAAGGATGTTAATTACGGGCCGGGACGTACCGCACATGGATTTCATGATCCCATTGTTGAGGAATCTACCGGAATACCTCTCGAGAGTAGCCCTATGAGGACAAAATAGCCTACCAAGTTTGCTATACTAGGGACCATACCGTCGAGTCATGGATCTTGTCCTTGTCCACCACAATTTCCATGCCTCGAGGGAATCAATTTGCGACAAGAGTTGGATCTGCGCCTCTATTCTAAGGTCTGCGGCTAGGCTCTCAGCTGAAGATTGCCGTATTCGAGCAGGCAAGTGAAGTCATCGCGATAGGTTCTTCAGATGGCAACCTGGTCAAAGGATACATAGTTCCCTCACCCCTAGGACTATGACACGTCGAAATATCCACTGAGTTCTTTAACAATAGATTGTACAAGGAGTTAGGCGTACTTAGCCAAGGAAAGGCTCGAAAATTGCACACAGATTCGGTGACTAGATCGTGGCCATGCTAGTCAGATCAAGGCTACAATCACGAGATGGATGCTCGGCGTATAATATTACTCATTCTAGTTACCAGTAGCACGAGTGTATCCGCAGTATAGTTAAATGGCGTCTGGTTTTGACGCAATATACGGCGTAAGAACTTAATATCAGATCCCGTGGCGATGATTTCAGCTCTAAGTGGTTTCTATAAGGCTATCAATCTAATTACGACTGTCGATAGACATGTTCGTGACCCCAACGGTCAATGATGCGGCTCATGTTAGCCTAGGGGGCTCGATATCTTCTCTCGGTGCCTGTGATTACGCGCGTAGAGCCTCATATAGCCGAGCTTAGCGCGCTGAGGTAGCATTTGTCCCTTGGTTACACCATGTTGTGAGACCGGTTGAAAGGTAGAGATAGGTAGATGACCGCCGTAGCCGCGCCATGTGCTTGCGGGCCATTGAGTACCGTGATTGGGCCTACTGGAGCCAGGCGTCACCTAGCACGGCAGTCTTCAGCTGATGAACAGCTTGGTTTCCGGTATCCGGCCCGGTCTTCGGTACACGATTGGTTTCCGAAGCTACAACCATACCGATGAGGCGAACCCACTGATTGGTACGATTCGATAGGCTATGTATCATTGGTTAGATGTCTGGTTTTTTTATGTATAGACAATGTTCAGGACTCGGCGAAGATCTTCGGGGAACCATGCCAATTACCTGTTGGGAGAACTTACGCATGCATTATCCCGCGTTGAAGCACAACGTCACCTGGCTGGCATATCGTTTCGGTGAGTTCACCATAAGTGCCTTGCCCGTCGACGACATCAAACGGATTTGGCGGAGTTAAGAGGCTTAAGGACCCCTGTAGAACGACAAGATAATCAGTGGAGGTTGTTCGGTGCATTACACCCTCAGTGTTGGGGGCAACATCTAAGTAATACATGTTAAGGCCGCCAGGTACTAGGACAAAGAGCTTGGGTCAGCAGCTGCGATTTGCAGGAAATGTAAGCAGTGGAGTACAAGCCGAGGCCTATCATAGCTGGCGATGATTTCTAAACATGCCGGAATAGGCAATCTTAACCCACAAGGGGATTGAGATTATAGCATAGCATAGCATAAAGTGCAGGTATATACACATACGGACGATGCCCATGCCGGGAACCTCATCAAGGCCTAGGTTACCACTTTGAATATTGGTCAGCTTTCTAATTCGCAATCGGTTACGAACAACACCCAGATAAACATGTCGAGCAAGTCGATGCCTATTTTAATGAAGACCGGGAAACGTAAAGCGGGACTTACTGTCCGTCGTTGCTGGTGGGTACTTTCTTGCTGGATGCCACGCGGGCTCTCATCAAAGCACCTCCTAAGATAGGTTCGGTCTTGAGAGTATCCACGAGGACCTCTACGCCGGGCTCGGAATGCAATTCGGCGGTACTTGATGCTACAAGAGGGAGGTTTGAGGCCGTGATGCGCCTAGGAGCCGGGGGTACGTTTGACGAAGCCATAATTTCGTTGCTTGGTGATATCAATGAACCTTGACGGTCATAAAGGGGTTTGCGTGTCCGGGTGTTTATGAAAATGTATTAATCTGCTTAG
The DNA here is from genome assembly GCA_902825475.1 of Hypomontagnella monticulosa. Classification (NCBI taxonomy): domain Eukaryota; kingdom Fungi; phylum Ascomycota; class Sordariomycetes; order Xylariales; family Hypoxylaceae; genus Hypomontagnella; species Hypomontagnella monticulosa. The sequence continues at coordinate 3,014,508 of CADEBF010000007.1, forward strand.
AAGAGCCATTTCATTCATTTCCACGGTAAGAGTAGCACAGAAGAGCTGAATATATACGCAATTCTGAGGCGTAGAGAATGTAAGTTGAGCCGACTAGCTGAAGACAACTTGCACTAGTTTGGATTATAGTGCTGATGACAAATGAAGCGATTAATCAGCCAAAAAAGTTGACCCGAAATAGGCTTACGGATCAAGAAATGGGAACACAGAGAAGGATTTTTAAAGTGTTAATTAAGCGATTGAATTATGTCAATGGAACTCGGTTTTGAAATGAAGGGAAGCTGAGTGGTGATCTCGGAATTGCTTCGAAAGCGTGTAACAAGACAACAACCCTACAAAGTGGGGCTAGGAGGCGGAAATAAAGGGGTAGCGAGTTGTTCGGTATAAGACGAGAGGCAAGTGTCATCAATGATATTGACAATCCGGGCCGTAAGTAGGTAGGACAACTTCTGTGCGATGAATGAAATATATCATTTGAAGTGCTACTTACTAGTTGGGCAGAGTCGACGCCGTTCCGGTCATTCATCTTCTGATGCAATTTATAACCTGCCAGGATCATGAGCGGTCGATTCAAGTACTTCAACGAAGAATAAGGAGACATACTGCTGCCAAATTTGATGTCAATTGCTAAACGTTACACACTTTCAACCGCCGATTGGAAGATCCCCTGCCATGATCTGGTATCCTTTATCCCCTACCAAACGCCTATCTAAATGCAGCGATTCCTTCATAGCCTAGCGGTATCCTCGGCCACGACTGCGCGAACGACTGCGCTCTCGGAAGCTGTCCGCACTGGGACTACGTCGACGGTCATCATCGTAATCATGGTAGCTTTCTCTTCTTCCACCTCGTCGTCTCGGGGGCGATCGGGATCTGGATACATATGATCCCGAAGGGCTACGGTTGCGGCGGGGAGGGGAGCGAGATCTTGAATAGGAACGCGGTCGGTAGGTGTCAAAGTTGTCACGACCAGGTCGACCATAGCGCGGAGGCGAGCGAGGCTGTCTTCCTCCGCCAAATCCAGTTCCCCTTCCACCGCTAGGAGGGCCACCACCACCTGTTCTGGGACCACTTCTGGGACCTGGCGCTGGAAGTCGAGGGTCGATGTTTGCGCCGCGGCTTGCAGTAGGAGGGGAAGGTGAGAACTTGCGTCGGGGCAAGACAATAGAGACATTGATGACAGTGCCGTCGAGGACGGCTTCGTGCATGTGGGCAATAGCAGCTTCCGCGTCGGCTTCGTGAACATAAAGGATGTAGGCTGTACCACGGTTGGTATTGACTATAAAAATTGATTAATATTCCCAAATTCATTATATGCTAGCCTCGAGGATAATAAGCTACTTACATTGTCGATTCATAGGCATGTCCAAGTCTCTGATCTGGCCATATTGGCCGAAAATTTCGTGTAGATGATCCTCATTGATAGTCTTGGTCAATTTCTCAACAACGATCTAAAGGCAAGATGCAGCCAAAATTAGTATGCAGGTTTAGACAAAAGGGATTAGTGGAAAATAGGCGACGGTAAGAGACATGTAGTGATGTATTTCGAGGAAGTTAGCTTACCTTGGTGCTGCCTCGTAACGGGCTCTCGCTTCTGCCGCGGTCGTCGCGATCACGACTCGGGCTTCGACTCTCACTTCGAAGTCTGCCATTGCGACGAGGGGAATGGGATACTGATCGGGTAGGAGACCGGCGACGTCGAACTGGCGAAGGCGATCGTGAGTAGCGCGATTTGGGGGTCGGGGAGCGCGACTCATAACGGTCTCGGTCTCGTTCTCGTGAAGGCGATCGGTAATCCATGATGACTTCCCTAGTTGGACCTTTTGCTGCGAAGAGGAATTGAAATTCGCCTCCGAGCTAAACGAACACTTCGAACTTGGGACGAGTTGTAAGATTTCAGTTTCTAAAAAGAAATAGGAAAAGAAGGTTTACGAGTGTGTGAATTGGATGGGTGGCTTAAGTTGGCGACGAAGTTCAAAATTTGAAAGCTCAAGCTTGTAGATCATCCATGAGGCTGGAAAGTCCAAGATTGGTTAGGTAAGTTAGGTACGTAGCGTACCTACCTAATGTACCTAAGAACCTAACCTAAAGTCTAAACCCACATCCACCTGGGCATCTAGGATTAATCAATGCACACTAGTAGCATTCCAAGTGATCAATGACCATAACAAAAGAGGTGCTAATAGGTATGGCCCTTGAACAGTAGCCCAGGTGCACTTCACATTGAAGAACTTTGAATTGCATAGTTCAGTCACTGTAACGTTGAAACGTTCTAACGCCCCCAGACCGGAAACGTTGTAGGCAAGCACCTCCAGCTATTACGTACTGTCCGACGTTACACGAACAGGCTAATATTTCAAGGTTTGGTCCATAGTCTAGTAGGTACGACCTGAAAATATCCAGCAAATCAAGAGTTAGGTACCCTCACTCGCTGAAAACTGAAATGACTGGTGGATTATTCTACCCATTCACAACAAAACATCAATGATTACAGTTGAATGGTGAGATTGCAACTACACAACTTCTCGTAAGATTTGAATAGCCATTACATGTCCATATACAATCCCCTCAATATTGGAGCCTAAATAATGAAGCAAAAAGCCCCTCTCACTTTCGGCCGCACCACACAGATATTTTAGTACACGTATCTAAAGTTGGGGTTCTCCCTATCCGTCAAGTCCTCGAAAGCGTGGGTCAGTCTCTCATCACGAGCCTCGCTGACACCAGCCGCCGCAAGCTGGTCACGCTTCTTGTTCTGTCTGACGAGATAGAAGCGGAAGAATATGAGGATGAGAACAAGAAGAGAGTAGCATCCAAGATGTGTTGCAAAGGCCGTGAAGTACTTGGGAGCCTCACGCGAGAGGAAAACCTGAGGGCCAATGGCATTTCCAGCCGACCAGAAAATGAAGTTTGTGGCAACCACAACAGTCTTCTTAGTCTGGCCACCAACGTTTCGGGACATCATCGAAAGAGCCAGGGTTTGCGCGGCCCAGAAAGACAGCGTAATATAGTAGCAGATGAGCAGTCCGACGTGTTGCGCGAAGGTCTGATTGGGGACCGTCATGAGCAGAATCGTACCGACAAACGATCTAGGAACCTATATGTTAGCCAAGGTCTCACTATCGTCGTGGAAACGCGGTTGGTGCACTACTTACGGAATAACGAAGCCCAGCATAACCAAGATGTTCTGGTTAAATTTCTTCACCAGCCAGACAGATCCCAGCAACACGATGATAATGTAGAAACCAAGAACCATGGCCAGCAGCTGCGTCTGAAGGTTGGTGAATCCCAAGCTACCAGAGATAATCAGATTGGCAAAAGCACCGAGACCACTGGTTGGCAAGGTAGTCGTAAATTGAATTCCAGCATAGCACCAGGTTTGGGGGTCAGTTAACGCGTCCCAGACTTGCTCCTTCTTGAAGGTACGGTTCTGCAGACCAGTCTGATTTTCTCGGACACGCTCAACCATCAGGTGCTTGTCTTCCTCAGTGAAGCACTTAGCACGCATAGGTGAGTCGGGCATCCACCACAGGACGAAGAAGCCGAAAACGACCGAGATGATGCCGTAGGCCATAAAGAGCCATTGCCACGACTTGAGGGGACCATCCGTGATCAAGGTGAAGCAGTACGCGAGAAGGCCACCAACAATCTGTTGCGCGCCGTTCATCATGTACCAGTAAGTGACTCTCGATGCCTGTTCCTCACGCTTATACCACATAGCCGAGAGGATCACGAAGGCGGGCTGACAGGCAGACTCGAAGAGTCCTAGCAGCGTTCGAACGACAACCAACCCCACAAAGTTGTGGCAGGCAGCATGGCAAGCTAGGACGGCGCCCCAAGCAATAATAGAAAAGCTGAGATATTTGGCAACAGGGACTCTGGCGATGATATAATTCTACATTTTTTCCGTATTAGCATGCCATTTCAGCTCGTGCAAAAGCACCAGGAGTGGAGACGAGCATAAGTCTTACCTGTGGGTACTCGACAATCAGAATAGTGATGTAAATACATGTCGTCAGCCATGAGAAGTCCTGGCTGACTTTTCCCTCGGGGGTAAGCATGCCGGTGTCCTTCGGCAGGCCCATGATCGAAGAGAAGGAAAGCGTGCCCTTGTCGATGGCTTGAAGGAAGTACGTCAAGATCATGACAAGAAGAACGCGCTTGTCGATGAGTTTCCGAAGCCTGATGTTCTCCTCGGGCGATATCTCGATACGGACAGCCGACGAGTATTTGGCAACTTCCTTGTCGATCTTGCCGTAGTCTACATTCGCTCCTTTCTCCTCGATGTCTTCGGGCGCCGAGCGCGCTCGCTCTACTTCCGCCATCGAGTATCTCTTCGGCGCATCGTCTTGGTGAGGTGCCAAGGGCTGGACAATATCGGGGTCAGGAACTTCCGTGGACGACATTGTGACTGTAGTAGAGAATGTAATTCTTTACAGTTTAATGCTTCAGCAAGCCTGATGCGACGGCGAATGCGCACCTCACAGGAAGATCTGCCTAAGAGGATGAAAAACAAGAGAATACGAAGAATCGGAGTCAGGAAGAAGATTGCATTTTTATTCACGTCTCGCACCATTAACACCCCGACACTATCGCACACGACGAGCCCATCTTGTTCTGGCGCCGTAACATCGCAAGCGAGCTACTATGTACTCAACAAGGGGTCATATGGCGGACCATACTGAAAGCGTTAGTTTTCCTACATTAGCCTGGGCTGAGAACCTAAGAACCACGTCGTCGGATTAGTACTACGGTGGGGTAGCATAATGCACTGGGCGAATCATCTCGGAAGTCATTACTCGATTATATTCAGCAGTGTGATAGCGCCACCTTAGTGCTAGACTATCAAATTACGGATCTGGGCAGTCTGGGGCTTTCTGGGGTTCTCCAAAAAATCTGGGGATGGGGGATCAAACCCCAAGGGCGTCAATCTGGAGTCCGGAGGGCTTCATAGACTGACTCAACCGAGAACCCTGTTGCTTAATCGGAGCTCCAACTTTTTCGGGTGAGACGAACTTTCGACCACCGGGGCCTTCCCCTCAGACAGCTAGCCTCGGTGCTTGCTAAACCGAAATCCTCGCCATGCCGAAAAGGGTCGGATCCAGATTCTCCATGCACGACTAGCTGCAACTCTGGAGCATGAAATGAGTTTCCCTTCGGTTTAAAAGGTTCCCGTACTCTTACTCTTCTGTAATGTCGCGCCATGCAGTACCGTAGCAATGGGAGATCGTAAATATCCCCTATCACGTGGGTGCGGGCTTCGTAGCTTCAGAAACTGGTAGGATGGGTGGGTATTACGACGACGTGATAACCCGACAACTGGAGACGCTTAGGGGCGCTACGACGCTCATGTGGAGTACATCAAAGATGCACCACTCTTGACTCCTCACCAGAGGACTTTTCCAATTCCCATGTTCTCTATTCTTAAATGGCTATCAGGCAATTCCCGGGGTAAAACGCGTAAAAGTAAATTCCAAGTTTCCTTCTCGAGGCCGTAGAGTGTGACGTTACCCAGAAAACAAAAGGAGTATCGTCTACCTGTTGAATAGCGACCCAACTAGATATTATTTCTTGTATATTGCTGCTGAATCTCGAATACCCTAAGAATTGTCAAACCCTCTTTGCCCAAGATGCCGGCGGAAATCCACGGGATCAAGTCTAGCGACATCCATGCTAAGATTCAGCTCCTCATCGATGGACTCGTGAACATCAAGGACCAGACCGGCGAGTTCTTAATGACACTGGCAGATGGCCGCGTAATCGACACGAAGGGATGGAATGACTGGGAATGGACCCATGGTATTGGCCTCAATGGCATCTGGGCCTACTACTCACTGACCGGGGACGAGAAATATCTGAAGATCATCGAAGATTGGTTCGCGAACCGATTCGCCGCTGGCGGCACTACCAAGAATATCAACACCATGGCCGTGTTCTTGACACTCGCCTACGTATATGAGAAAACCGGAAACCAGACCTATCTCCCCTGGCTAGACAGCTGGGCCGAGTGGGCTTATCACGACTTGGAGAGAACTAAATACGGCGGTATGCAACACATCACATACTTGGAAGTGAACGACCAACAATTATGGGACGACACGCTCATGATGACCGTCATGCCCCTAGCCAAGATCGGCAAGCTGCTGAACAGGCCGCATTACGTTGAGGAGGCGAAGCGGCAATTCCTGATCCACATCAAGTACCTATTCGACACGAAATCGGGGTTGTTTTACCATGGCTGGACATTCCACGAGGGCGGTCACAACTTCGCAAATGCCCTGTGGGCACGAGGGAACGCGTGGCTGACGATCGTGATTCCGGAGTTCCTGGAGTTATTAGACCTGCCCGCTAATGACCCGATCCGAACCCACCTCCTCGACACGCTGAACGCGCAGTGCGAGGCCCTCAAGCCGTTACAGACGTCGTCCGGCTTGTGGCGCACACTACTTGACCAGCCGGAGGAAGAAGGCTCGTATGTCGAGTCTAGTGCGACAGCTGGGTTCGCATTCGGTATTCTGAAGGCGCAGAGGAAGAAGTACATCGGGAAGGAGTACGAGGAGGTGGCTCTCAAGGCCATACGCGCTGTGCTAGAAAACGTCGACGCCAAGGGCGAGCTCCTGAACACATCCTTCGGCACGGGTATGGGACACACGCTGCAGCATTACAAGGATATCCCAATTACGAGCATGCCGTATGGGCAGGCAATGGCTATGATAGCTCTAGTCGAGTTTCTAAGAGTGTTCATCTAGATATATAGTACCGAATGCAAACAAAATAATCCGCCGTCTAGCTTGCTCCTTGAGGTCTTAGTCGTTCTAGTTCTAGTTCTATGCGACCGTCTATTCGAGTAGAGTCTTCTTGACAAAATCGACTTCCTCCGCCGTCCCGCAGACCAACCCTGCGGTTTCATTCAGGTCTTCTAATTGTCTATCCAGTATATCCGTCCCATCCGCGGGGTCAATCGCCTTCCCACCAGCACACTCAACAATCAGCGCAAGCGGGAACAACTCGTACAGCCGCCGCAATTTCGCTTTGCTGGCCGTAGTCACAGGCGAGATGTAAATACCGTGCCCTTTGACCAGCGCGTGAACTACATCTGGGACGAGCCCGCCACTATATCGTAGCGTGTATTTGCTCTGTATGTAATGCGAGACAAGACCCATATACTTCTCGTTCTCCGCAGCCGCGCGCAGGTTCGCGGGCGCGAAATACCGCGTCTTAACCGCTGATGCCTCGTTCAGTCGTACGACGGGCCGGATGAGTTCGCTGTCGCTAAATCCGTTCTCGCCGACCCCTATCTCAAGACATACCGGCTCACCGCCGGGGACGCGCACCGCAACGATAGCTGTTGTGCGCGGACCAAACACACCAAGGACCGCAGCCACCTGCTTGGTTGCCGGGGGTTCATTGAGTGCTGTTTTCCCATCCCAGACGCCGACGATAGTCCCGACGGTCCAATTCGGCGCTATGATAGACGAGCCATCCAGGGGATCGAACGCAACCGTGTACTGCTCCTGGGGAACCGAACTTGCGTTTTCCGGGGTCTGCACGGTCCGCTCCACAGGGTCCTCTTCGCTACTAGCCGTGACCACATACCGACACCGGGCAATCGCGTCGCGGATGCTGGCCTCAGCAAGGACATCTACATTTAATTGCTCGTCGCCGAAGGTATTCGCGCTGCCTGCGTGCGACACGTGCTGCGCCTTGCGCAGCGCTTTGGCGATCTCCGCGATGGCGTCGATGAGCGTCGGAAGCACCGAATCCGCTAGCCCTCTGCGCACCACTGAGGAGACGGCGGAGCGGAGATGGTTCCGCAGGTCGGAATCCGGATCGGCCATGGCGGTTTGAGGGATTGGGACTTCGGGAATGCCGCCTCGGATGTTGGGTTGCACTAATGTCTCTGAGCGAATTATCATGTTGTTGATACGGAAGTGTGCTAAAACCCTCGTCCATGTATATGCAATTAGCGGGTACTTACTAGGTAGTGAATTTAAGCTTAAGTGGTACCCAGGTCCATGGCTACGGCGCGCATCGGAACAAAAATAAGCATCACTAGGCAAACTATGACACCATAATCAGGGAAATCTTGTTTAAAGTAGCTCAGGTCCAATGAAGCTATCCATGGAACTAGGGAATTGGATCGATCCAAGGTTGTCTTTTAGTTGACTATATTGAGAAGCTTTCCAGTTATCATGAATAAGGTAGTTGGTATCGGCTACGCCCCAAAACTACAGGTCATTTTCAGGAGTCAATTGCAGGATGCTAACCAAACTAAGGCCTCTAGGTAACATGGCGAAAACCTTGGGTTGCGTTTTGCGAGTAGAATATTGATCCTTTGTTAGTTTTTGGTTATAAAAAGGGGTAAACTGTTAGCATGTGAAGTCTAACCTACAGCCATACTATACGGAAACGGGGAGGTAGAGTGCGAAGCCGTAGTAATTATTGTATAAAAGTGTAACCTGAAATAGGGGGAGGCGTCCCACGTGTAGCTCCTGTTGGAAACCTGCATAGAGTCTCGACCGACGATACCCATATCACAGGGGTACATACATGAGGAACTATTCACGTTATCAAAACAATACATCCGTCATCCGGGTTCCGAGATCCGATGGTGGCTTGTGGGGGATACCTTTAGACTCCTTCCCGTACTGTGTCTTTCATAAATATGTGATAGCATCGCAAGCTTCTTTAGGGTCGTCTTAGATTTTACACTATATGTTCTCTTCTCTTCTATTTGAGCTCCGAGTCCTAGATATCTACCACGTTCAAAATGCCGGGCCGTACTCAACCTTCGCCAGAACCCACGGGATCACCAAATCTGGATTCCTTGCTCATAGAGCATTCTATAACAGAGAATGGGTTCATTCCCGGGTGTGAGCCATTGAGGCGTCTACCAGATCCCTATTATGCTTCTTGGGAAGCTATATTAGACGCCCTTCCACTGCTTATCAAGGAGAGAAAGATTCGAAAGGCCATAGATAGCCTAGAGATACTCTCAACCACGAGGTTCTGCATGGAAGAAGAATGGCGTCGTGCCTATGTGGTCCTTTCGTTTCTAGCCCATGCGTATATCTGGGGTGGCGATCAAGCATCACAGGTATGTCTCACTCGTGTAGGACAGGTTACGCGATCGAATAGCTAACAAGAAAATAGGTCTTACCTCCAGCCATATCTGTTCCCTATCTGCGAGTCTCAAAGTGCCTTGGCCTTCCGCCGGTGGCAACATATGCTGCTCTGAACTTATGGAACTTCTCTTGCGAAGGATCCGACTTCCGGGATCTCGACAAGATAAAATCCCTACACACCTTTAGCGGTACGGAAGATGAGTCGTGGTTTTACTCGGTGTCGGTGGCGATGGAAGCACAGGGTGCTTATATAATCCCAATTATGGTCCGGGCCCTTGATGCTATTCAACATCAAGATTATCCGACTGTCACAAGGGCTCTGGACGAGTTGACGATCTGTATCCGTAAGCTTGGCGAAATCCTCGATCGGATGGATGAGAAGTGCGACCCAATGGTCTTTTACAACCAGATTCGCCCGTTCTTGGCTGGGAGTAAGAACATGGCTGCGGCCGGCCTTCCAAACGGGGTCCTATATCAAGATGGAGATGGATTGCTCTCTTGGAAGCAGCTAAGAGGCGGAAGTAATGGACAGAGCTCACTTATCCAATTCTTCGATGTCGTTCTCGGTGTTCAACACACATCATCCGGAGCCGGCACACGTGTAGGCCCCACCGTGGCTGCAACAGCGGGTAAACAAGAACCCAGCTTCCACCAAGAGGTCCGTTCTTATATGCCGCCGCGGCACAAAGCATTCCTCGACCACGTTTCAAGCAAGAAAAACCTCAAGGACAGCCTCGAAGATTTGGCAATCGATCCTACGAAGTCAGTCGAACAAAGAGAGCTATGGGAATCATTTCAGATTGCTACTAAGGCTCTCGGTGACTTTCGCAATAGACACTTGCAAATCGTAACACGATACATTATCATACCGTCGAAAAAGCAAAACCAAGCCCAAGCGGTCAATCTTGCTACGGCGTCGTCGCAATCCGACCGGGGACCGGGAAGTGGGGAACTGACGGGTACGGGAGGAACGGCGCTGATCCCATTTCTGAAGCAGACGCGCGACGAGACGTACTTGGCGGGGATTCGACCTCAATAGAACCGAGAGGAGCCGAGATGGAAATAACGGTGTTCAGTGTTTGGTCACAATTCATGTGAGGCGTCGCGAATCGACGATATCGGACCTTGGCGTAATAGGGAGAAGTCACACCGAGTGTAAGAATGACGTTAATGATGCTTATAGCGTGAGCGATGGAGTCACACGAGTATCTTGAAAGGTCTCGGGTAGGGAAGGTGTTTACTGTGAATAGTCGGAAGTCGTATCCAACATTGGAGCCGCGTCGGATGTGATGACGGAAGCTCGGATGTCTGTCTAGGTGGCTAGACTATATTGGTATTGGTGTTGGCGTTACTAAGTGTTAGAAGAAAGAACAGGGGATCTCTGACCCAGATCTATCTATGGATCTAGGTCTATGTAGTTTCCGAGATTCCGATGCTCGTGTAACCACCGGCTCTTAACATTGAAACATCAATTATTAATTAATGGAAGGTAACACGAATATTCAATGTTGCAGTCCCTTATTAAGTGCCGACGACCTTAATTGAACGTTATGTCTCCTCATCCCATTATCCGCCCGCGAGTGCCGAATGCCTGCGATGTATGCAAACAACGTAAAGGTAGGCAAGCAGACGGATATATCCATCATTATCCATCGTTGGGGAACAGAAATAGGAGCTCCCTAGATGGCTTCGGTATGATTATTACTGACCGTTTGTTCTACAGTCAAATGCGACGGGAATTTGCCGTGTAGCTATTGCAAGAGACGGCAAGGTACTTTGACGTGTCATTTTTCCCCCGCTCGTCGCCGACCAAGAAAGTCGCGTTTGCTCTCTCCCGAAGAATCTTCTACAGCTCAGTCGTCCGTTCCGTCATCCGCTAGGCTGGAAACATCCCCCGATCTTCCTCCTGCGCCTATTCCTTCAACTCAACCATCTCGCCCGTCGGATGACTTCACTCACCGGAGCGATATATCCGCCGAGGAAGAAGCGGATGTCCCTCGGGAAGCACGTTTACTATGCGACGCTCGGGGGAAGCTAAGTAAGATATCCCACCACCACTGGGGGTAGGGCGTATGGATATTAACCCATTCAACTTAGTTTTTATTGGTGATTGTGCGCCGCTGTCCCTTTTTCAGACCGTCCGTCAAATTGTGACATCTCGAGTGGATCCGAATGCCTTCGCGCCTCAGACAAGCCGGGTGTCGATGTTGGAGAATGCCTCCTCCAACCCCTTACTTTCGGCTAACAGCCCAGAACCGCATGTGGATCTCGCTCACGTCGAACGGCTAGTATCTATCTTTATATCAGTGGTAACCTCATTGGATCATATACTGTATTAGTTAGCTCCATGCTTTTGTCTAACCCCTATCGTACCCAGACATCCGGGATGGTTGATTTATTCGAAAATGCTCGCCTAACACAAGACGTGTCGGTCTGGGTCTCCGAGAAACGAAACCCCAAGGATATAACTTCAGCTACATATTACTTAGTTCTGGCCATCGGATCGCAGTCTACCGAGGAGCGATCTTCTTCTGAGTATTTTCAGTATGCAAAGACCTTGGCTTTATCGTGTCTTGGGGGCGATCTCGGGATAGAGACGGTGCAGGCTTTCGCGCTCGCGACTCTGTATATGCTCCGCGCTTGTCAAATAAACGGGGCATATCTATTCTTCGGTAAGTTATATAAAAGCACATTGGTTATTCTCACAGCTGAGGTTCGAAGGAATCGCTGCTCGAGCGGCATACTCGATAGGCTTGCACAGAACGGAAGTGAATTCTCGATTCGGGTCCGAGATTCACAACCAAAGGTATAGATCTCCATGACTACCGGGTGTTGCCGCTGCTGATATTGATTAGGGATCGCCTGTGGAAGAGCCTACGAGTTCTCGATTTATTCCTAAGTATTTCTATGGGTAGGCCACCGTCCATGTCGGATGTGGATTGCACAGTACCCTGCCAAACCTTAGACGACAGCGGACAGGAAAAATACGACCTCCTAAACGCGTCAGTGCAAATCCTCTTGATTACTGAAGAGATTGTACTTCGGGTTTACTCAAGAAGGAAGATATCACTCCAGCTTACTGAAGGCATCTCGCGTCAACTTCGAGATTGGTCAAGTCAGTGGCTTCCTCGCTTAAAACGCCACATTGCTGAATCACCACATGATGGAGCGGGGGTCATTGGCGCGTGTCAAGTCCTGTCGTCCTATTATTACGCCGTCATGCTAGTTGCCAGACCATTCCTCATGTATGAGTTGTGTAAGCGCTTGCCAGACTCGACCGCTACAGCCGCTGCGCCTTGTAGCAGTAGCAATAACTCCGGGAGAGCGAAACTCGCGAATGCATGTATCGACGCAGCGAGCTTAATGGCAGAGTCAGTGTTAGACCTCGTGAATCGAAATCTGTTAGACAAGCGTATGCCCTTAATAGTGTAAGTCGACTACTCCGAAATATCCATCTCTTACTGATCATATAAAAGCTCGTGGTTATTCGCGTCGTCTCTGGTACTCGGTGTTGGCCTTCTTGGAGGATTTGGACGCATACTCGAAAAATACGCTCAGATGTCTATTACCGCGCTGGAACATTTCGCTCAGGATGACACTCATGCTAAGCAGTACTCGCTTATCGCTAAATCGCTCCTATCGAGCGCTTTAGAGTACCTTCAAAGGAGGGATGTTGCTGAACGTCTTCGAATCACGGAGAGTTCATCCCAGCTATTTGGGCTGATGCCAAAGGAACGTACGGTTCAGCAAGAATTTGCGCCCTCTGATACGAATCGAGCGAGGGTAGCCTCTCGGGATCACCAAGGATCCAACGCGCCCTCGACTGAATTGACTCCTGAGTTGCTCACTTCACCTTTTCATGATATTGATCCGGCTCTTTTGTCGTTGGGAAACTCGTTTGATTCCGCATCAGGTACTTTTCTAGGTAGGGACCAACAAGATCAGACGGATCACGTCTTTGGCGCGCTTAACTTGTTTCCTCTACTCGATGGCAACGGCCATATAGATCTCGCGCATTACCTTTAAACGGGGCGTTTGTCCCTCTATGCGGGAACGTCCCATTCCGAGGCTCTACGGAAGCAGGTGGACTAGGGTAGGTCGAATCAAGAGCATCTCTGTACGGCATCTACGGCAGGGTCCCCTGTGATCGCTCGCGCGTTCGACCCCACGGTTTAATCCTAATCAAATCCGCCATGCATATTAAGGGTACATTGCTACTTGTAAAGGGTCATCCCAAGCGACGATCAACCACTTCAACCACCATTACCATAGTTCATCGCCATCGCCATAACCAACTTGATCCCTCTCCACCACAGAACATCCACGATTCTTTTGACTCGCGGCTAGCACGGAAACCTCACCCGCCGACTCGAGGAGCCGCATATCAGGAGCGAGTCCCCTATAGTAATCAGTAATCGGAGCGAATACAGGGTAGGATCTAGACCCCTTCCGACAACATTTGGGCCTAATTCAAGTTGGAACCCTCGAGAGAATAGCCAGATAAGACGATGCAGTGAGCGTAAGCTCGGTGACCCACAAGCGGTAACGGGCGTCTGCCCAATGGTATTGCAGGGACGTAATTATCTCGACAACCCGACGTCGTCGGCTGCAACCTGATCCTTCGACTCTTGGCGCAAGGGGACAACGGTCCGTCCCGCATCACTAGCAAACAACCTTAATCAACGCCGTACTGCAGGAGGAAAATTGCGCCTCATAAACTGAATGAGGTCTACGAATCGACGTCTGTTTTTCCGTACACCCACCCAAAATATAAAACATCAAGTTTTCCGGGTCGTCGATGGTCTCGTCCTGGTATTCCGAGCCGTCGTATTCATGCGGGAATATCACCGGGACATGTACCTAGATAAACGATGTCGCAGCGAAGACGCATTTCAGCGGGAATTCCCTTCGGATTCACTGCATCTGGAACTGCCGAAGATTAATGCCATATGACTGTTCCACCAAAAGGAATGCGTACCAAATATGATTACTCAGATGACAAGGAATCTACAGGTCCTATTATACGATGGGGATGACCCTTTAGTAATAAGCAGGCTGTCGGCTCTGCATATTTCGTAAGGAAGGCTACCCTTATTAGGTATAGGCTCCATGCCCACAGTTCATATGTTGACATCTCATAACGGTCCCGTGTCTAATATAAATGCACCTGTCTGATTTGCGGAATCATTTTGATAGGGCTAACGTTGGACCGAGCTAGAGTCTCACGAAACGCCACGATACGACGTGCTGGTGTCGTGGGTATTTCTCTTCGGCCTCGGATGTCGGCGACGGACAACCGGGGGTCTTTCTATATATGTGATGGACGTCAAAGTTATATAATTTATCCGATTCAGGCTTGTTTGGCTGAGAATCCGGCGTGCTTCAACAGTGACGGCCCGCAGTCTACCAGAATTTCGAAGTTGGAGGATCCCACCGTCACATTCGGCGTTTCGAGTGCAATGCTTCGGAGATAAAATTAATCTAGCTACCCCTAAGCCTTGTAGGGCTCCGGGCTTACCCCTATAACTGCTATCACACCATCCATTCCCTTACTTGCTTAACTTCACCTTGCCTTGCTTCCCTTTCACCTATCTGCTATGTAACCACACGCCTAGGCCCTGTCTAGGTCTTACCTTTCATATAGTCCGCATTGCTACTTTAAAAGTAGCGACACCACTTTTCCCCCCTCCCGGAATATGGGTACCTACCGTTAGAACTTGCGAGCCCTGGCTAGATCATCTGGGTCCCCTTATGGCCGGCGTGAGATTCAAAATGGGTCACTATACTAGGTATAAGATAGACGCTACTCGCAACTGCCGACATTCAATCCCTCGCTCGGCAGTCCGCTATACTCTATTCACTTCGTGAGCCTACCGGATACGGGTTCTTGCAGGGCTCAGGTCGGGTATCCGAGGCGCCTTGGCTTGTAGAGTTATTCCGGATTAGAGAGTATATGTATGTCTTAAAGAATGTAGAACAGTAAGCACTGAAGGGGGCGGAAAGCGTCGCCATTGTCCATTCCCCTTCGACAACATCCCGTACCGCATCATATCGCCGTCGCTATGATTGCTGGTTCCTTTGTTGAGTTGCTACTAAGCCAGTGGCCATTGGCCCTACTCGTAGTATCTATCTTCTACTTCACCAAAAACTACTATAATAGGGGACTAAACAAGTACCCCGCGCCGTTCCCAGCTCAGTTTACGGATTGGTTCCGATTTTACAAGGTCTGGCTGCGGAGACCTGAGCAATGGCACATCAAGCTTCATGACAAGTATGGGGATATCGTACGGCTGGGACCGAACTCTCTGTCGTTCGGCAACCCAAATGCCATTAAGGTCATCTATGGACTCGGAAAGGGATTCACGAAGGTAAGCCTGGATTCCTAACTTGAGCCTTTTTTCCTGAAAGAAAACCGCTAATGAGTAAAAATGCTAGTCGGACTTCTACCCCGTCCAAATGGCGACGGCCAAGGGCCAGCCGCTCCCGACACTGTTCAGTACCCAATCTGAACACTTTCACTCCCAACTGAAGCGAAGTGTGAACAGCGCCTTCAGCATGTCCACCCAGATGCAGTACGAGCCATTCTTCGATTCGACGAACGAGGTCTTCCTAGACCAGACGGAGAAGCGGTTCGCGGGTACGGGCGAAGTGTGCAACTTCTACCGCTGGCTGCAGTTCTACACATTCGACGTCATCGGAGATATGGTGTACTCCAAGAGACACGGTTTCCTCGAGTCCAACACGGACGTGGACGACATCGTCCGCGACAACGCGAGACTCTTCGACTACGCCGCGCTGGTAAGACAGGACCTAAAAGCCTACCCTCAAATAAATCTGAGCTAACATCACCCGGGTAGATTGGTCAAATCCCCATTCTCGACAAGTTCTGGAAGAAGAACCCTATCCGGTTATGGGCCGCTAAGCACGGCATCGGCGAGGCGACATTCGGCGTTGCCCGCTTCGCCAAGGCCCGTCTTGCGGAGCGACACCCCGAGGGCCAGACGTACTCGAAGGAGAACTTCGCGTGGGAGCAGACCAAAGACACGCCGCCGGACCTGCTGTCGCATTTCATCCAGGCCAAGTTCGAGCGTCCCAACTTCTTCAACGACCAGCTCGTGGTGACTATGTGCGTGTCGATGGCGTTCGCCGGGTCGGAACCAGCCGCCGTTTCGCTGAGTGGTGTCTTCGCCTCGCTCTTACGACACCCCGAGTGCATGGAGAAGCTCATGGAGGAGCTGGACGGTAAGGCCCGCGCCGGCCACTTCAAGGACAACCGCAACGGCCTCGTCACCTGGGCCGAGAGCCAGGACCTCCCTTACCTCGACGCGTGCATCAACGAGGCGTTCCGCATCCACCCGGCGCCAGGCCTACCATTCGAGCGCGTCGTGCCTCCGGAGGGCATCGAGATCAACGGGAACTTCGTCAAGGGCGGCACCATCGTCGGGTGCAACGCGTGGGTGATCCACCGGCGCACCGAGGTGTTCGGCGACGACATCGAGTCCTACAAGCCGGAGCGGTGGCTCGTCGACGAGACCAAAGACCGCGAACAGGAGCTCGCCCGCATACGCCGCATGAAGAATACCCTCATGCAGTTCGGCATGGGCCCCCGCGTCTGCCTCGGCAAACACATCGGTATGATGGAGATGTACAAGTTGATCCCTAGCGTGCTGCGGAGATTCGAGGTGAATTCTCTTCTTTTTCCCTCTCTATTACCACCTACATGTAGGTTTCCGTTTTGATGCTAATTTATGTCACAACTCTAGCTCGAGCTTGAGGACTCGTCGAAAAAGCCGCGGTTCTGGAACGGCTGGTTCGTTCGCCCGGTGGACTTTAAGGTGAAGTTTTCCAAGAGGGAGCTTGTTAAGCCGCTGCTGGTATAGATGCATGCATCTGGGTATAAGACGGGGCTTTGGATATATCCGGAATTATGGCGTAAATATTTTCAGTTGCTACCAGATTTGCATTATATAGAACGAACGAAATAAGTTATCACTACTAGGTAGTATGCATATTCACAAGAATGGTTTGATTACAGGCTGGATTTGATGAGTGACGGACTGACTTGCGATGATTTCTAGGGTTCTTAGGCAATATTCGGAATGTTGGCGCTTTAAACCCAGATTGTGTGCGAACTTACGGGTTTTGGGGACAAAACACCTACTATGAGTTTCGAGTAGGTAAACTTCGCTCAGAAGGATAATTCCAGTAAAAGTATTGAATACGGAATACTAACCTTTAGATGTTGATAACTATCAGCAGTATGACGTTCACATCAGTGTACGTAGCAAAAGAATGAAGAAATCAGCCATACTCGTTGACGTCATTCCCACTTGCTGTGTACAGTACGCAGATCTCCCTTGTCACACTCCCAACTTCATTAGATTCAACAAGAACCTACTTAGTACACTTACACTAATTAGGAGCCAAATCAAACATAACCGACTCAAAGTGTCATTCCCAGAGAATGCCCATCGACTACCAAGGTGCAAAGATCCCAACATGTTACGCGACCTGTAGCATTGGGCACAGGGAGTCCCACACCCTCCCCTTAAAGCTCAAAGCCATAGCAGATGCCGGCTTCGACGCCATAGAGCTCTCCATGCCGGATATACTAGCATACGGCAAATTTCTCCATAGCCAGGAACCAGATCCCAAGGACTACGACGCCCTCGTCGAGATCGGGAAGGCGATCAAGGAGCAAGCGGAAATGCACGGCCTCAAGATCCTCATGCTGCAACCCTTCGCCAATTTTGAGGGCTGGCCAAAGGGCAGCAGCGAGCGGAAAGACGCGTTCGAGCGCGCGCGAGGTTGGATGCGTGTCATGGAAGCTGTCGGCACGGATATGCTGCAGGTTGGCTCATCAGACGCGCCCGGGATATCGTCTTTGATAGACGACCTCGCCGGTGATCTAGCCGAGCTCGCGGATCTCTGCGCGGAGAGGGGCCTACGCATCGCGTACGAGAACTGGTGCTGGGCCACGCATGCGCCGGGGTGGAAGGACGTCTGGCGGATTGTGGAGAAAGCGAACAGACCGAATCTCGGGCTGTGTCTCGATACGTTTCAAAGCGCCGGGGGCGAGTGGGCGGACCCGAGGACGGAGTCTGGGTTGATTGAGGGGATCTCGCGGGATGAGCTAGAGGTTAGATGGAAGCGGAGTTTGGAAGAGCTGAGCAGGACAGTCCCGCCGGAGAAGATTTATCTACTACAGATGTCGGATGCCTATAAGATGGAACCTCCTATACAAGCTAAAACGGATGACCAAGGGCTACGACCGAGAGGCCAGTGGAGTCATGATTACCGGCCGCTGCCTTGCGATGGAGGCTATCTTCCTGTAGCGGAATTCCTCAAAGCTGTGCTTGGGACAGGCTTCAGGGGCTGGCTGTCGATGGAAGTGTTTGATAGTAAGGCCCCGGGGAAGTATAGCGACATGCTGGAGTATAGTAGGGAGGCTATGTCTTCACTAGAGGAGTTATTGAAGTCATAATGTTATTGGAGCTTGGTCGGATACTGAAGTAATTATGAGCTTGAGAAGGACTAAAGTAGCGGGTTATATAGCACGATGCCGGTGCTGGACGATAATGATTAATACCAATAGCAATGTAATAATTATGGATGATTGGCTTTTAATTATATTTTATATTGTGACCTCGAGACCCTACCATACCTCCTAGTTCAGCATGACTATGGGCTGGATTTCCATTTCTATTATCTAGGTAGCTAATTGGACAGCTGGAAGCATAATTCTAGGTAAGTATGTGAAGTCAAAATGTCTCGGAGATTTCCCCCTAGATTTCGAGGGTCCAATATGAGAGAAATATCTAGGCTATCTAGACTGGAGCAACGATTGCGAAGTGCTGTGTAGAGGATGTCCGCGGCGCTAAGGCTGGTACCCGAGCATCGTGTCGTCTAGTTAGAAGCATAGCGCCACACGACGTCATCCATTTCATTTTTCCAGACAGTTTCCCAACGAAAGGAGCAATCACTCTCCTACATGAGTCACTATAAACTGGCGTTGTGCGAAATGGTGAACGAGAGACTCAAAACCCCAAATCTTCCCGAAACTTACCTGGGCAGTTGGTCTTCTGGATGTCCTCCTAGCTATCGTACAAGTACCTGTCGAGGTACTTGCTTGGTACGGCGTAGATGGCCAAGTCCCAGTCAAACCTCTCTCAATTGAAAGACTTCTTATTATACCTAGCGACGGTAAAAGGAGATCTCTCAAATGTCACGGCTCCGCCCTTCGTCCTCTCGCCCAAGTCCGTGACCGAGATACCTGCGTCCTGGGCCGAGCATCACGACCTGTTTCTACAGCCAGCGAGAGAGGGTGACCCGGCGCGTCGCGCTCTCTTGGTTCTCAAGAACTTTCTCTGCAGTCTCAAGCACCAGGTTTACACAACAGCTGTGTCAGATGGGAATGGAGATGATGGCGATGGTGGCGTTAAGAAACCACTCAATGCCTTCCTTGGGGAGCTGTTCTTAGGCAACTTCGATGGAAGCGATGGCAGCACGACCCAGCTCATCTGCGAGCAGGGATCACACCATCCCCCGGTTACAGCCTGCGTTCTGTATAACAAAACCCATGGGATTTCATCCTCAGGGTATGTCGCGCAGGAGACCACGTTTAGTCCTACAGCGAGAGTCAGAGTGAAACAGATAGGCCACGCGATCATCCGCGACGAATCTCATCGTGAGAGCCACCTTATGACGCTGCCAACATTAGCTATTAAGGGACTTCTGACCGGAAGGCCGTACGCGGAATTAGATGGCACCTGCTACATATCATCGAGCTCAGGATACCTCGCCACCATCGACTTTCAAGGTAGGGGTGTTTTAGGGGTTGGAGAGAAGAACGGCTTACATGCCAAGATCTCTAATATTCGGGGCAATGGCAAGGCGGTGTTCAATGTTAGTGGGCAGTGGAATGATAGACTGACAATTACGGACAGCGCGAATGGCAGGGAACTTGATGATTTCTGCGTTGATGACGTGCCCATCACGAACCTCAGGATGGAGCCATTGAAAGAACAGAGCCCCTGGGAGTCGCGAAAGGCATGGAGCAAGGTTGTCGACGGAATTAGTGCCGGAGATATGGGTATCGTCATCGACGAAAAGAACTTGATTGAGAATGCGCAACGAGATATGCGGGCAGCCGAAAAGATGGCCGGCATCGAGTGGCCGAGGCTATTCTTTCAGAATTCAGCTGGCGGTAGTCAAGAGTTCGCCCTGCTCGCCAAAACCATTCCTGATGAGGCGGCTAGGGATCTAGACCAGGACCGGACGGGCGGAGTATGGAAGTTCATCGGAATCAATCCAGCAGAGGCTTTGCTCTCCGATGGTGATTATCATAGGTCATTGGAACCCACAGGACAGGTTGAGAATGGTTGACTTCGTTGGTTTGGGGTAGCATCAAGTTATGATGCCCCGCGCAATAGCAGCGATACTATAGGTCGCCGAATTGGTGATACCAATGAGATCGCGACGCGCGTAATCAACTCAGCGCGAAGAGACCATGCCTCCATCTCTGGACACGACTCATAGGGCAACTCAAGCTTTTTTGGATTCTAGTCAAGATTCCCGAGGATCACCGACTTGGCAGGTTACTATACTTACGTCAACCTGTCACTTGGGATCGCTCAGTCTATGGAAAGATCTAGAGATGTGAGCTGCTACCTATCGAGACCGTGTAACACTTTGTTATCAGTTTCGCCGATGCGATTTCTGCTATTTCGTACTCGGACTTCAGTTATAATGGTGGAAACAATGTCGCCATGAGGCACGTCCTGCAGAACAACCGAGGAAAAGCCTCGGCGCCATGCTACTGATAAAGAAGTCGCGGACCGATGAAGAGAAAGAGGTTGCTATCGAGGTCACGGCAGACAATAAGAGGAGGGCCTATATATCATAGAAATTCTCTTATGGAAGGGTTTCAAGGCAATGTCTCCAACCTACATGGCGAGGTGGAGGGATGATGAGTTGCTTTGTAAGAATTGGAGTGGACATGTGCTTATCCGGGGGCAAACAAGGGTCGGAAATTGGACCTGTAAGGCACATCGCACGACCGCGACTTTTGCTGATCGACATCACCAAGGAATTCGGAGCTAGACCCCCGGCAATCACTGCTAGTGGATTCGTTTTCATGCCTATCTTGGCGCAGAGCAAACCTTGGAACTCGACGTAACCATGACTGCTGAGCAATGCCTCTATTTTCGTCCCTGCTGCATGTGTCCGGTCAATTGGGAATTGAACGCCTCATAGGCTATTCAGGAATCTCATTGAATTCTAAGCTTCCTCCCTTCCACGGTATGTGATAAGGCAAGTAAGCCTACCTACATAGGTAGGTAGACAAGCTTTACACTGACGCTAGAAAGTACTAAGAAGACGTGCTAACTAGGATCATGCAGTAATATAGGGGCATTTAGATACAGCCTTATTCGAGGAGATATGAAATTTACAAGGGGGATCATCAACTTCTGCCAACCAGACCGAAGGAAATCCCGCTAGTCAGGAACCAAACCGTTATGTACACGATGAACATGCAAGATATACGATTCTTGGTTTTCGTATGGCTAGATTTCCAAATTACAATATCAATGCTTGCAGTTGTCTTTATGCTGGGTATACAGGATACACAGCCCCAAGGGTACGCTGGACAATATGCAGATCTTCATGCCCTGGTACCAATCCCAGGCCTCTCCACGTCTTCCCCATCAAGATCTCGCCCCATCGGTTAAAGTGAGAGGCATTCACCTACCTAAACCGGCAATACGTAGGAGATTAGAGATTCGTGCACGGCGCGGGGGTTGTTGCTTATAAGTTCGTGTTGTCTGCTGCGCGTTGAACATGCCGTCTTATTAATGCATCCCTCACCTTGTCTCCCCGCGCCTAGTAAGTAGGTGAGGTAGCAGGCAGTTGTAGTCGTAGCCGACAGCCATGAAGTACTCTGCTGTAAGCGCATTAGCGCTTGCTTCACTGGCAAGCAGCTCCAAGGTAGTCTGCCGAGACACGAACTCAACGACCACAGTGGCGCCTACCCCGACCGAGCCGTGCGCCGTTGTGAGCCGTTCTTGGGCGGCCCAGATCAGCGCGACAGCCACGCCGATCGTTGAGGCGTCAATTGCTTACGAGTGTCTCAACTCGGTCCCAATTGACAAGGATGGCGCCCTTAAATTCATCGACGAGCTGATCCCGTACGTCGAATGGCAGTCCGACACCGCCTTCAAGAAGCACCCACCCGCCGACTACTTCTTCCCTCCTACGGACCTTTGGGCAACAATTGCGGAGGTGAAGGCCGCTATCGAAGCAGACAAGTACCCCAACGAATATGCGTGGCAAGCAGATCTATACGTTAAGCTCTTTGGGCCAGCTCACGACGGTCATTTCGTCGTTTACCCCGACGCCTTGTCCGCAGCCATTGAGTGGCAGAGACCCTTTGCCTTGGTATCAATAAGTGAAGAGGGCCCCGATGGCTCTGTGCCGGTGATTAAAATCTACTCCGATGTTGTTTCGGGCGTTGAAAACGCCTCCGCCGTGAAGTTGATCAACGGAGTGGATGCTCCTACTTTCGTCGCGGATTGGATTTTCCAGGCGTCTGGTAACCAGGATGCTGATGCTGCCTACAACTCCATGTTCTTCGAGAAGGCATTCGTGGCCGAGAACAAGAACCAGGGTTATTTCCAGACCGGAGGTCGCGTGCGGTATGGCTCCGGATAAATGTCAAATGTTCAATTCAAATTATAGAGCTAATAAGCGGCACAGGTATATTTACCCCGGGAACATTACCTCTTTTACGTTTGAGAACGGAACAGTTTTGGACCTGCCGAATCAAGCAAGGCTGAAGAACTCCTGGAATGGCGTCACCGATGGACAATCGTTCTTTAGAAGATTCTGCGCTGGTGCGGTAACCAATGCTCAGGCTACTTCAACCAGCAGTGCGACGTCTTCTACATCGGCATCGCCCTCGCCCTCACCTGCTGCCGCAACCCCCATTGTAGGATACCCTGATCCGGTCCTAATCGCCAGCGACTCTTCTATCTCCGGCTACTTCATTGACCAGCCAGGTTTTGAAGATGTGGCGGTTTTGGTCATGCTCTCCTTTTCGCCTGAAGACCCGGTTGAGTTCCAGCGCATCGCCCAGGACTTCTACGCAGCTGCCGTAGAGGCCGGCAAGAAGAAGCTTGTCGTCGACGTACAAGCCAATGGTGGAGGATACATCTTCCTCGGCTACGATGGTTTCCGTCAACTATTCCCGGACATCGTCCAGGAAGGCTTGGGGCGATGGCGACAACATGCCGGGTTTGCGGCCGTCTCCAAAGTCTTCTCTGACATCTCCGCAAACTTTGACCCGAACACGGCTCGCCCGGATATCATCAACGCGTACGAGTCCGTCTTCAACTGGCGCTACGATCTCAATATCACGAACGAGGACTTCACATCCTATGAGGACAAGTTTGGACCGCACGAGTTCGGTGGTGACACCTACACAAGCCTTATGCAATGGAACTTTAGCGACCCGCTAAGCACCATCAACAGTACCTACGGATTTGGTACCGATATCACGGGCTACCGCAGCCGCCAGAACTTTACACGCCCCTTCGGTGGCCCGGAGAACATTGTGCTTCTTCTCGACGGATACTGCGCGTCGACATGCACGCTCTTCTCCGAGTTCCTACGATCGAATGCGGGCGTTAAGAGCATCGCTATGGGTGGACGGCCGACTAAGGAGGGTCGCATCCAGGGCGTTGGCGGCGTTAAGGGATCGCAGAGTTACGGGTTTGCGGATGTGTACACGCAGGCGCGGACGGCTCGGCGGTACACGAACGATTCGGCTATCCTCAACACCCTAAGCACGTACACGACGTACGTCATCGAGCGCAGCACGGCGGCTAGCTTGAATGTCAAGGACCAAATTCTCCACGGCAACATTGAGGACGGAATCCCCGCGCAGTTCGTAACTGAGGAATCCGACTGTCGGCTCTGGTGGACCGCGCCCATGGTTTCCGACATCACCGAGCTATGGAAAGCAGCAGCGACAGCGGCCTTCAAGGGTGGCAAATGTGCCTATGGTGCTATCGACTACCCGACGGATGCGACGACAACGAAGAGGACGCCATCCAACTTGGCGCCCTTCGGAAAGCCTAGGTTCACCATTCCGAAGAAGATTGGGATTCCGGTACCCCCTCAGAAGCGGGAGGTGGTGGAGAAGAGCGATGTCTTCATGGCTAATCAGTTCATGAAGGTCGTCGACTAAGGGAGAATGTTCCAACGCGCCTATTGCAGCATAGTGTTCGCACATTGCGGGCGCTTAGATGTTGCTCCACATCTAGATGCAATGTACCTAGATTAGATAAAATAACATAGGATATATGATCTGTCGTGCCACAAGAGATGAGTTATTCGAGCAAGGGCTAGAGTAGTGATATCTGTACCGATCACTAGCCAAGCTTGGTACGAATCACATCCTGTCCAGCTCCATATGCAACCTGCAAGTCTAACAAAAATACGGGTTAGGTCCCTCTTAGGTCCTCTACTTAGTCTTCCTAGCTTGGCCTCGAGTTTCTCTCTCAAAATATATCCGGTTTCGTCCGTCGTGCAATCGCTCGCGCCGCGGTCGCGCCGAAGGAGGGAGAAAAGTAGGCTCGGAATGCTTTTTGAAGGAACATGAAATAGGGCTTCCGATGACGATAGGGTAGGGGGGTAAGAGGAGGAATGGATACTGTTCGCCATCACCAACACCAACACCTATGCTAAGTGATCACATACATCACGCCAGGATCTGCAGGCATATTTTCTTCCAAGGAAGTACTTGCAGCTGGACGCGAGAAAGTGGGGGGTTCTCCGTTATACTCACGGGTCTTATTACGCTTCTCGGCCGACGATGCCGGTCCTCCCCTTTAGCTAAAGCCCTCGTGATCCTCCTCCATCGCTCGGTGTGAGAATATTTGAACGCAATCTCTCCTTTCTGCCATCGGATCGGCTGCATCGATCCGGCACAGCAAGGTCCACGTCGTTATATCGGAGCTGTGAAGATGAAGTTCATAGGCGCGGATGCGGTTAGGCCAACCCTCTCTTCCCGCAGCTAGTCGAAGATCCTTCGGGCTTTGAAAGGGGGGAGAGGAGGGGGAGGGGGGAAGGAGGAAACAGTTGGCGTCAAGATGATCACAATCATCATCACCATTGCGCTCAAAATCAAGGGTTTTTGGTCAGGATTTTGTCCGAGAGTGGTTATAAGTTAGGATTCCACGAGAAACGTCTTTCGCATCACGACTTCAACAATATTAAATTTGTTGCATGAGGAGCAAACGCGGTCGTGCTGCGAACTCAACACACCCCACCCCCCATCTCAACAAGTCAAGGCTCGAGGCTAAAATCAGCCCTACATACATACATGTACGTACTTCTAGAAGCGTTAGAGTTGACTTATCAACATACATGTATGTATGTGTGCGTCGACGTCAGTATCCCACGTGGCCATGTGGTCACATGGTGTTGTAGGTGCACATTCTGTATACAGTACAATAATATCTTATGGACCTCGACATGTTAAGAATCCGGTTTCGGTCGTAATAATCCTTTCTGGGAAGCCGAACATCAGATTTCGACAGTGGTCGTAAGAGATATTTGACTACATATATATAGAATTTTGTGAATGTCTTTCAAATATACCTACAAACCCTATGAGAGGGGGTTCATCGTGGGCGACTAACGGTATGCTTGAAAATAGTCGAGCTTTTAAGGCCAGGATCGGTACTTTAGGCGAGTCAATGGCAGAGGATGCTAACCATCGCTACCCACCCGTAGGCATCATATAGTTGCATTAGGGGGTGGTTTAGCCATGGTAAGCCGCCTAATCTCCAGCGCCTACTGGTCCTTGGCCCTGCAGGGACAAGGGCATAGGGCCACAGCATGCGCCGCTCAAAAAGTCTAGAAGATGAGAAAATCGGCCAAGTTACCCTACGGTTGCAACGCATGGCGTACTGGCGTGTTTGCTGGACGAGTGAGAGTCCGAATTACACAAGATCCCTATGTCATCTGGTGGTCTGTTACATACGGGAAATGCCTTCGCAACGACATCATCGTCCACGCGGATACCTAGGGGCCGAACTGTCAGTATTGCAGGATGCGTTTCGACGCGGCGTGGTCCCGTTCTGTAGCCAGTAGGAATCGGACCGTTCTAGCCTATCCACATGCCGTTCTTCCCCAGAAGGTCCCTCTCTGCAAAGCACGCGCTGCAAATGCGACTTTGTCTGCAGCATTCGTTGCACTTGTCGCTATTATCCTGTCGCAGGTGGGATCCATCAGCTGCTTTAATGTACGTCCCGGGGTTCCCTTACGACAGCGTGTTCAGGTTTCTACCTCGCGTTGCCGCTTGCGGCTTTTGATACAGTGAAAAAAAATAAGGTGAGAAAGATGAGGGTTGCAGAGATCTGACCACCCCGAGTCGAATTTCTTAGCCGACATGGATCGGCTTCCAAGACATCTTCGGAGTGCATGGCAAGACTTGCCGAGGACGGCCGGCGGCAGTGTTGGCTCAATGTGCCGAACGATGTAATACCGGCGTCGCTCACTGGGCGTCTATTTGACATGTTACTCAATACAAATGCTGACGAGCAGCATATCTCTAAATGGTAGCCCAGCTGTGCTGGAACCCCAACGCAGGAGAGCGTCGTAATAGAGTAGACACGGTGGATCCTCCGACATTTTGCACCACCTTGGACGACATCTAGAAAAATCACAAAGCGGTACCCGAAATGATATTATCAATACAGCGGTCCGAATTTAAATCGCCGTGGAAGGAATCATTATTCGAGCGCGTTAAGTAAAGCCAGCTTAGTCGATTCTTAAGTCAACGAAGAAAAAATTTTAGACATGAGCCGTTCACCACAGGAGGGGGAAACGAGGATGAAGGACCAGGACGAGGTAAGTGAACCTGATTTTCCCTGAAGGTAACTTACTCGTTTCTAATGGAAAATCCAGACCGAACATACGACAGGAGAAGGCAGTGATGCCAGCTCGGACTTGGATGGTCCAGACCCTAGGCTAAAAGACATGCCGTACATCGAAGCATTTGGACATCAGTATCATATATCAGGCAAAATATTCTTGCCTTTCGACCAAGCCGAGAGGAACAGGCTGGAAATTCAACATAAGCTATACAGGAACTGTCTAGATGGTGCTTTGACATCTACGCGACTGCCGCTCGACACGGCCCAAATAATGGATCTAGGTACTGGAACCGGCGCATGGGCTATAGAGATGGCGGCACGCTATCCCCAATCTCAGATTACTGGTGTGGATGTGTACCCAATACAGAGGAGAAGAGGAGTCCCGCCAAACGTCAAATTTGAGATCGACGACGTGGAAAATCCATGGAAGTATCCAGACAACTACTTCGATTTCGTTCATGCACGAAGCATAGCCGGCGGCGTACGGGACTGGCCGGCCCTACTTCGCCAAATATACAGCAAACTTAAGCCGGGCGGGCTCTTCGAGATGACGGAGATCGCCCTTAATATCCTCGATTTCAATGGCAAGTTTGCCGAAGCCGACATGTTACCCGGATTTCTCAAGATATTTCGAGACATGGGCGAAAAGTGCAATATGGACTTTAACCCATCTCCCCACGTTCCCGACTGGCTAGTGGATGCCGATTTCGATAAAATAGTCCAGCGCAGTGAGATACTTCCGGTCGGGACTTGGACTTGGGCCCAAGATGAGAAAATGAAGGTCCGACAGAACCTGATGAATTTGATTATAACTGAGCATTATGGTAATAGCCTTTCTTTTTACGCCACCCACAACCCTTATTTAGCCTACTACATAATATTGGCAGCCCCTTATCCTCAAAACTGAAGTCTGGGGGTACCCAGCGCGAACAAGTCATTCTAACCTTCTATCGAACTACTAGATAATCACTGCGGTTTGTTATTCAAGAACTGTGGATGGACGAGAGAAGAATTTGACGCCGTAGCGCCCTCGTTTTGGCAGGAGCTCCAGAATGCCAACGGACGGCCGTACATCACAGCGTGAGCAATTCTGTCATCGTATTTACTTCAATTCGTACTAATATGCTTCAGTGTCTTCACCACCGCTAGGAAACCTCGTCGAGATGATACTACCTGACTAATATGAACAGGTCAAAAGACCTAGTTACCTCAAAAACAATACTCATCGGGAGCTCAACTACTCCCGTCAAATTTCTGCTGTGCGGAACAGAGCTCTCGTCTGGGAAACCCAGTTAAATGCGCGTGTTCCCTTTGGTTCAGCGCGATAGCCTACAACCACCCGGGGATTTTGGCTCTATTCACCCAGTGGCAACTACTTCGATGTTCTAGTGCCGAGAGACCTCGCCCAACCCTGTCTAGGAATTAGGAATCTATCATATTCCACATATCATATTTTTAACCCCTGCTTAGTAAGTATGCAGCCAGATCTACGCTGCAAGAAGCGCCTTTTTGAATTGAGAAACAGTCTCTGAAGGCCACAGTGTGCCTGAGACTAGAACGGAGGACGGGCGGCTCGAGAGTCAGCTCGATAGCCTAAGGATAGGGGTGGGAATTGGCCGTGCTGCGTACGCACGACGAGACACCTGCCTATTCAATGCTCGGTTCGTGTCTCACCGCAGGATTCGCACCAAGTACTTGTACATACATACCTACATACATACATATACCTACCTACTTACAGATCTGCAAAATCACCAACAGCGCGTGGGTTTCTCACGCTGAATGGTACCCGAATGGATCTACTCAAATCCCGACTCGCATATAACCCGAATCCATAATCCACAAGCCTGCCTGCTGATTTGCTTGCCTGCCCTATTGCCTGCCCCGTACATCATCAGTTCCCCGTGAATTCTCCGCAGGTCGTTTACCGATCCGCCTATGATACGCATACTGCAACCACTTTTAACGTGAATATCGGAGGTACCTGCCCACATCAAACCTTGAGAATAAGCGCTTCCCCTTTTTTCTTGCCTTTTGATCTTGTGCCCACCCTCCGTCGTCATCGCTAAGCCCCGTGAAACGTGGATGGCCCGTACCGGTTCCCCAAAGGCCACGGGGGCGTTGCATAATGCACCGGGCGAGGAAGTATATGCGCCGCCGGGGAAAGGGAAGAGGTCGAGGCTGCTAAGCTCCGGCAGTAAGATGCGGCATTTAGCTAGTGACGATGTTCCGAAGTGGTCCCCCCTTCGGCTGTGCCCGTCGGAGATGTGCACAAGACCTAACCTTGATAACTCGGCGGCGAATGAATGGACGACAACAAAAATGTGAGAGGCAAGCAAACACTTGGCTCTCCAGACATCTCGGATCCTGAGAGGCTAGAAGGCCGCCAATCGGCTCAGTTGCCTAATTCTTGTACAAGAAGACACAAGGTTGGCCCTAGATCATCGACGCACTTCCATGCAAGAATGCCGTAGATTTCACGATAAGGTTACTTTCTCATTTACACATACGATCCGCTAGGGCTACGTGTTGTATTACACCACGGCGGCCCCATCATCCCCCACAAATTGCTAAGTCATTATGCAGCAACGGGATAGAATATGTGATATAGATGCCAAGTATACGACGAATGCTTTTTTGAAGGGTATCCATGGACGTATGCGAGCCTCCCTCAAGGTAGCAAACTGTGACTCTTCTGCTTATGCGGAAGCTTGTCATCATGCAGGCATCGCTTGTAACCACCTCGGAGCCAGAAGAGCAGGACGGAACCGAGGCGTCAAACTTCCCACAGCCTGCCTGAATCAAAGATCTAGACCTTCAACTGGTGGGAAGTACCCCCTGGACTTGCCCCAGAGTGACTTGGGCTCACGGTGAGAGGTGCATGTCAACCCCTGACTAATAACCCTACACCGAGAATTAGCCAAAAGTCTCTACATACATATGCAGAGAGAATCACGTACCTACCTTAGGTAGTCATGTAGGGGAGCGGATACCTGGCTTTCCCCACGATAATCGGCGAGCTTTCCGACACACAGACCCCTTTTCCGGTGCCAAGAAGAGCAGAACCGAAGACGGATATAGAGAACGTAATGCGCCAAAAAAGAGAACCAAAAAAACAAAAAAAAAACATACAGCACCGGGGATTCGCTGGTCGTCACCGACCCAACTACTAGTCCGGCGGTACCTGGCTTATCTCATGGGAGAGCGGACGGGATCCCGAGTTTTCCAAATCCTATGGCCGTATGTGAAAGCACACAGTCCAATTAGGATATATATGACCGGGGTTTGTGATATCTCGTAGGCAGGCTGCGACTGACAGAGTCCTACACTTGCTTTTTTTCTAAGTAGGGGGCGAGAAAGGTGACCAGTCATGATCAATCAGATCGCGGAGGCTAGACCGAACATCCCATATTATTATTATACCCGTGAGCGTATGACATTGGGAACGCTTAGGTACCTTGTTCGTGGAGGGTGTAAGAGGGCATTTATAACCATCCCACCCGAATCGGACCTGCCGGGGATGACCACCATGTTTAGGGGGCACGAGCTCCAATGTGCACATCCCTCACACATTCTACTCATGTCTTCACATTCAATCCGAACATCATCCAAGCACAAAAAGTTGACAGAGAGGTCGAATACGGAATACTATTGATACTGATATCGTTAATTCATTCTAGGCTATGCGACAACATACCTTCCCTCATAATTAAATATACAGAGAATAGAGATCCCTCCTTATGTCCTGAGACTATGACGACTTCTTGATTTTGTCCTGATCAATCTTGAGCGAGAAGTCGACATGCGGCGTACCTTGGTGGATCGAGCTCGTAGAAATGATGTCGATATCTGTAGCCGCGGTTAGAACTAATAGGTGACGATAGGTAGCAACAGCATTCCAACTTACCATTATTTGCGTAGTCAAACACATTATCCTCTCTCAAACCACCAGAAACCTCGATCAAGAACTGACGCTGGCCCTTCCACTTCTCTCGGAGATTCTTCGCCGCGATCTTGACACCTTCGCCGGTGAAATTGTCCAACATGACGATATCCGCGCCGGCAGCCACAGCCTCGTTCGCCTCCTCCTCATTCTGCACCTCGACCTCGACTTTCAGCGCGAACCCGCCGACCATCTTCGCCGCCTGCACAGCCTCCGTGATGCTCCCGCGGCTCCACACGTGGTTGTCCTTGAGCATGATCATGGAGCTCAGATCCATGCGATGCGTGTCCGCGCCGCCAACCAACATCCCGTACTTCTCCACGAGGCGGAACCCAGGCGTCGTCTTGCGCGTGCCAGCCAAAATACCCTCGTAGCCCGCGCTGCGCAGGCTGAGCAGCATATCCCGACTCACCGTAGCAATACCCGAGCATCTCGCTAACAGGTTCAACCCAACCCTCTCGCCCAGCAACAGCCCCCGCACGGGCCCCGTAACCGTAGCTACCTTCGTCTTCCCCGACCCGTCTTTCGGGCGGTCGATGTAGCTCCCCTCCTTGGCGTGCCACTCGACGGCGCATCCGCACTGCGCGAAGATCTCGGTGAAGAACGGGATGCCGGCCACGATGCCCGCGCTCTTGGCCCACAGCGTCGCCGTTCGCGGGGCTTCGCCTACGACGAAGCCTGCGTAGTCGTACGATGGCGTGTCTTCCGCTAGCCAGGCCGTGATTTGCGATTTCCAGCTCGGTGGGAGCAGGTGCTCCAGCGAGCCGTGGTGGATGGGCTGGTCTTTGTGCATTGGGTCGGATTGGATTAATCGATCGGGTGTGGATTAGAATGAGATATGGACTGGACTGGACTGGACTGGATCGGAGCGGACCGGATTGGACGGTGGAGGTTATTTGGATTGGACGCGAAGGTAGGTGACTCGGTTTCCGTCTAGGAAGAGATGGGTTCTCACTGTCGCAAAAGATACGGGTAGGTTACTCGATACGACGCCTGCTTGATGATAGACGGATGGATGGAAGTGGTGGTTTGCGTGGATTGGTCAGGATGAAGTCAACGAAGTGTGGTTTGGTGGTTGTTCGGTAGCTGTTTGAGCCGTTTCAACCCGCTGGAGGCATAGCTAAGGTGGGGGCGGGGCAATGTGACACTACCGAATCAAAGCCGCTATGGGCTAGGCAAGCTAGGGTGGAGATTCTATGTATGAATGTGGGGAACGATTGGGGAACGACTTGCAGGTGCTTCGTAGGTAATAAGCGTCGACGATGAACTTCTTGTTATTATTTCTATCGAGGTACAAGCTAGGCTTGCCCCTGCTCTATCTTTTTATACAACACTTAAGGTGCTCTAATACAATATCACATACAAATACGGGCGATCGTCTTGAGTAGACTATACCCCCGTGTCTCTTCGGTCACTTTAACCAATTCTGATTCCAGAATTCCCCCCTAAATCCATTTCCCCCTCAGCTCCCATATCGTACTAAGCTAACAAGCCTCGGTAGATGTGCCTAGTATGTAAAGGTCTGATGTCTATTTTATGATATGAGGGGAACGGAGGCCCACAGCATATAGACTCTCAGGATGTCCCTCTACCCTTATTCTTGGTTGCTCCGGCAAAGTCTATCATCTGCATCTCGCCGCCCTAATAGCCTTGTTGCCGTTGGTTGTGCGTGCGTCGTCGCGAAACAAGGCATACTTACGCTCTTTATAACGCCCGAGGAACCGAGCCATGTCTCGCCGAGGACGCCAGCTAACGCCACCGGCGGAGGTCGTAATGCTTCTTGTTGTTGTTGTGGAGTCTAGGATACAGAAAAACCCCGGATGCTCTGGCGAAGTTGTCATCAACTCGCAAGGTTGGAACGGAGCCTCTAGAGAAACACGCCAATCCATACGGCATAGTGCTCCTGTCCCTTGACATTTGGTGGTCCACGCGTGTCGAACTACTGTCATCGTCTTAAATGGGTGCTCATGCGCGGTCCGGATTACAAGTTTTGAGGTCCCTCTTCATTCCACCGTCTGGCGTTATGACGGTGATGGATCCGGTCGGAGGCAAGTTAAAGTAGAAGTGAATAGGAGTCCCGATGGGCTGCGCCACGTTGGAGATGTGATCTCTGTCAAGTCATCCCAGGGTTGACTTGTGGAAGTACAATATAGAGTAGTGCGGCGTATTAATAGGCAACTATACGGTGTATAGAGGGTTCTGATATATTAGTGAATGAGAGAAATATGAGATGTTTGGAGAGGAAGAGGATCGGATTAGAGATGAAGCTTGTAATAGTGAATATATATTTGGACTCGATGTTAGAAGTCGGTACTGTGGTAACTAGACAGCTATCGGGAGTAACTCGAAGAAAGAGACTCAGGAATGGTAGCAAGTGGCTCCGTACTTCCGCAGATTCATCCTATATATACAGATGTATTGTAGAGAGGGTAATATGATGTTGTATTAGGAAAGGGAGAAAAAAGACCAGTAGCCCAGGTTTCAAAACGAAACTTAGGCTACACCTATACAATATATCGCACTTTCTCAAATCTCGTGCCTGCCATCTCCTAGCGCCCTAGTTTCGATTCAATCTCCATCAATGGTTACATAAACTTCCAGTTAAGCGTCACTATCATTGATATAGCTACGCATAACTCTATTGTTTACGCCCTCGGCCCGCCTTAATTATGACCATATAAAGTTATATGTCATAAAGGCCCCATCCTGTAGTGGCATTCTTGTAGTAAAATCTATCAGTTGAATAACACGCAGTGCTAATAAGGGTATCAAGGTTTTGTTGCATCACGTCGATACTTCGATACTCCGTCTATGTGTGCGAGTGGCACTAGGTCTGATTATTCCACACTATAGATTCTAACATTAAGGTTAACCTCGTCGAAACGAAGTAGATTGTCCTGGTGACTACTGCCGTATCCCACCTCTGTGCTCGCTGTTTCTACATACACAGTAGTGAGCATACGGCGGTCATCCGATCATTCGCATTCAGAGTCAAAGGTGTATACTTAAATATGAATAAAGATTAATATCAAACTATACGCTGCTGGTGTATGTGCTACCAGAGCATATAGCGTTGTAAGTCGTGTCATTCTTTACGCTTAATTATAGCTTATGGACAGATATACCACCAAATGACAGACACCTAGAGATCAAGCATACGCCGCACCAGATCGAACAGAGGAAAATCTAATAAATACAAATTCTTAACAGACGAGAAATCTATGATGAAGACTATATTTAGAATCCCATGGTGACCCAACCCAATTTCGTGATAGACAGGAGGCTGAGGCTGAGTGGCGGAAGCTAAATATAAGCAGAATTGCCGGCAGGATCCTTCTTGTACGCGTATGTAAATAACCACCTGAGACATACGGCTGAAGATAATAAAGCATTCGTCGCTTCGTATGATGACGTATATATCCAGTGGCGTGTATCAAGCGTTCTTCAGCTCGTAAACCCCTTTACCCCTATTCTGCGTTCCAGTTCTAGTGCGCAAGGGGCTATGTAGCTGTAGGTTCTGCTTCCCTGTTAGCCGTAAGAAAGTGCCCTGATTAGAGCTTGTTAAGACCACACTAGAAAACGAAAAACTCAATTTTAGGGGGAAAGAGGTGAACGCGTACTCCGAAGAGGAAGCGAGAGAAGTGGTCTATAATGAAACACGGAAGAAAAAGTACAACAACGACAGACAAGAAGCGAAGGTCTGGTTGAGATAAAAACACCTTCCATGCAGAAGAAAAGGAATAACGCCACCCAATGCAAATGCTGTAAACGAAAGAAAACCCATACCGAATGCCTCGCAGTGCTATGCTATGCCTTGTGAAATGAAGATGACAGGAAGATGTAAATGCAACAACACAGCATAACTCCAACAAGCCCCCTTTTCTATGCAATGAAACAGACACCCCGTCTAGATAAAAGAACGAACGATCCTGCGCCGTAGGGAAAAAAACAGATGCAGATGCAGATAGATGCAGTGTGGCCTCAACCCTTCTAACCAGACGCCTTCGCAATGCAAGTAAAACGTATCGAACAGTAGCGTAAAAAAGATAGAGACGAGAGAGACAAATAGACGAAACTGAAAGAAATGGCTTTGGGCTTAGTACCATGTCGGGGCCACGGGCCAGTGCCGCAGCATGTTCTCGACCGCCTGCGTCCACTCGTACTCGAAGCACTGAGCCAGCTGGTCGGCCTCCTCCTGCGTGGGATCGCGGCCGCCCCACATCTCCTTGCGCCATGCGTCTGCTTGCGCATACGCGGGAATCAGGCCGCTGTGTATGTGAAGAAGTGAGGTTAGAACAGGGATCACTGAGACAGAACGAGGTGGTTCTAGAGTAAAGGGGGGAAGGGGACATGAAGCCTCAGATTCAGACTTACTCATCGCGAATCTTGACAAGGCACAACCACGCGAGATTCCAGCTGCGATTCGAGTTCGGGTCATTGCGAACGAGGAGGTGCGCCTGATCGACCAGCTCGCCGGAGATGGGATAATTCCTCGTCAAGCCCCGAAGCTCCGTCAGGAACTGATTGCTATTCACATAGTAGTCCCAAGCGGAGGTCATAGGCGCCTGGAAGGCCTGGGCGTCCTCCTCGTTTTCGCAGCTGGCGGCCACGCGCTCGATGCGGCAGAGCTCCGTCAGCGTGTTCACGCGGTGCGTGCGCAGCGATTCGATGAGTTGCGTGAAGGATGACTATGTGAGGGGGAGGGGTGGTTAGCTATGTGTGCGGAGATATGCCACCGACGATAACCAACTGCCACGCAAAGGGGTCGTGGATTTTTTACGAATTGAAAACCGTCACGCACTTGTCTTCCCTTGCTGCTCCGGGAGCTCCTGTGTCCGCTGGATCGTGATGACGACATGGTAGATATCTGAATAGGAGCTCTCTAAGATCCCTTAAGTGTGTTAAGTAGAAAGGTGAGTCTCTAGAAGATGGGTGCGGTCTTCGTCTTAAATATATATGATCTTGAGTGGAAGTTAGCAGGACGGTATGCTTAGTGACTAGCATTGGATATCACATACCCTTATATATAACACTTTCTATATAAATGTCGGAGAAGCCGTTGAGAATGAAGATGATATGATTTCTTGCTATCGATCAGGGGAGAGTCGTTGACGTTTATATCCCCCACCGGGCCGAGTGATGTTTGAGTCCTTAGGAATGAAACAACCCACCTAGAGCCTCCGACAAGCCAAGCGCGGAAGGTTAAGGTGACTAAGGCCACCCGAGAGGGTACCGTCTGGTAAGACGATGAGGTTGAACCTGACGAGGTTCGGGATGATCTAATCATAGGCCACGTGCTCACGGAAGATATGATGTTAGAGAAGCTATATTGAGAGCTTTGCGATAGTGGGTGACTAGAGCCTTGACCGCGTTCGTGGGGATATTCCGCCGGCGTTTGGCCGCTACCGATTATGAAAATATCACGGGGTGGCCTATAGCGACGCCCTGTCTGCGGCTTTTCCTCCGCTATGAGGCTATCAACATCTGACAATGAGCTTATATTAAACCATCTTGGTACATCATAGGGCTCGTCCGTGACGCCCTGTGATAGGGTGGAATTAAACTAGGTGATAGTCAAGCCTGACTGAGAACTTAAATCCATATGAGTCGTCCTCTGACCCAAATCGATGCATCCTGATGCTGATGCTGACGCTTGTCGATACCCGTCATGCCGGGGTGGTTCATATTTACTATTCCGTTACCGGACTAGTTATTGCTCTATGTGGGAGCATAGAAATAGACGGCGACGTTCGGAAACTGGGTACACAAGGAGCCCGTGTCGGTGAAGGAGTTAGGGGTGCGGCTTGATTGGATCTCCGGAGTATAGAACCAGGGTTCTAGAAGACAGTATGTATAGCTTGTTTTGATAAAGGGCCGGAGAGCCAGCCGAAGGGTCTTGAAAGGGAAGCTGTCATACTTGAGTGGTGATATAGTTTCTAAAAAGAATACATGCTATCGACCGCCAATAGGATTCAACGTCATGTTCCATAGTTGACTTGCTGGTGACAAGGTTAGAAACGGTGAGAGTCCTAAGCATGAATTGGGAAAGCTAGAAGTCGGGCATTCCGCGGTAGCGAAATGTGTCCCTTGTCAATCAGGTGTCAGTCAGAATTTAGCGGCTTTGCGCTTGGGAATTGGACTTCACTAGAAGACACTGTGATTCGCGTCGAGGTCGATTTGTCTCTTAGATCCCTGTTTGGTATATGAATCTTTGCCGCTATTGAAGTCATCCTGGGGCGGCCTAGATACCAAAATTACTAAGGTTAGCAACGAAGTCAACATGACCTAGTCCGGCTGGGCCAAGCATCGAGATTTCCCATATCGGTAGTAAGTCTCCTGCATCAATGCTAGTCGATCCGCGCCTTGGCTCATCTGAAGGCTATCACTGGATGATTACACATGCATTGGCGGGTGTCTCCCACATAGAGTGGGATATTATGCGGAGCACGTACATACTTTAATCGAATTTGTCGTACGGGGAGCGTCCCCCGAAGGTGCATGATGCATAGCGCATTCGCATTAAGCATTGACCAGAGAAGAGGCTGAAATAAGGCCAGCGAATCGTGTGTCGATCTTCCAAGGTTGCAAGTACTCTTAGCGGGTGTGATATAATTGGAAACATTTGTCATGGAACGTCAATCGAAGACTTCTGGAATATGGTCCGTGCTTCATGCAGCTATCATGTACGGATGACGATCTTGGGTATTCTCCCTTGTCAACTTGGTATATACTTCTCTATGTGGGATGTAGTTGAGACCGTCTAGATGCCAGGTTGTGGTCTTGGCGGGGGAAACCCTTCTGGGGAAGGTCATCGTAGGCGGCCTCGGGCGGACCACTGTCCGCTTATAGTTAGAACCAAATTCATATTATGGTATGAGTACCATCCAAGCTTTGAGGCGGCTGACGAAGGATTGAGAAAAAGAGAGCCCGTCTCTTCCGCGGGTTTGGTTCCGTATAGGATGGAGTGATGACGACGGATGAATTGGGTTTAAGCTCACGGGAATTACGCTGATAGGCAGTTCTCTCTTAGGAGTGGACAATGTTATACAGAGAGACCGAGGTTATGGAATATTTGGCTTCATTAAATCTAATCATGGATCAGGAGGTACAGGTTTACAATTACGCGTGAATTGGGCCAATGAGAATTCGGAGAAATCAAGCTGAAAAATAGGGCTGTGGCAGTGCATATAGGATATAGGAGATGGAAGAAGTAATATGATTGGTTATATAGACGCGATATTCCTATTTTGGGAAAAGACCCGCGCCTTTTCACTTATTACTTAGTTTGTACTTTTCCCGAGTAGCTATACGATGGTAGCTATAATTACATGCATGTGTCTGTCTGGTTAAATAAGCGCGGGAGAAGCGATCTCCGGATTTATTTCTTTCTCTATTCTATCGTCATCATTGGAATACTTTTAACACTTTTGACGGCAAAACCGCGGGATTCAGGAGTGAAGCCATACCAATCCATGCAAGAATCGGCCCGGCGAAGGGTTAGGGAACTCGATTCCATATCGCATGACCCAAATATGAGATGATCTTATTCGGATTTAGCGCATCATAGCTGACGCTTCAACGTCAACCTAGGTTTGTGTGTACCCAACAGCTTGGGAAGGAAAGAAACGCATCGCGGGAAGGGCCGCTGCCTGCACACCACTATCATCAAGAGCCTCCTACGATTAGTTAAGCTACCGTCACCCGTCCCTCCGGGCTCACCTTGGCTGACTTGAGAGGCTTTCACAGCCCCGATGCTGGTCTGCGTCTGTGTCTGTGTGTCTGTCACGTCGGAAAGGTACTCCCGATGGGGAACTAGCTCAAACCGTAACCGACGGCGACCGGAAGAGAAGTGTGAGAAGAGCTGCAGCTCCTATTTGCTTCCGTTCTTATGATACCGCTATAATTGATGACCTAATGATTATTAAAGACGCGTGACAAGGTATAAAGATGAGTGGCTTGATTTTCCAAGCCCAAGGACGCGTTTTCTTAATGCGATCTTCCAATACACCTACTCTCTTGGGACTTCACGCATGTAAGATCTGTTGACATAGTGTTCGGGAGAGGCTCAGCGTCCTCCTTTTCTATGGCCTTTTGAAGCCCTATCATACCCCCACGTTCAGGAGCAACTCACCGACGAGACGTCGTGTCACCTTCAACATCATGATAGAACAGAAAAGTTCAACTTGGACATCAAGCGGATTATGCGCATCGATTGCTAAGCGTAAGTTCTAAAATTGATCCTTTCGGGGACCGGTTTCGTCTCGTATCGTCTCGTTCCAATTCCATGTGTATCGTACGTTAGTATTCCATCATCATTTATCATTATCATCAAACCCCGGTTACTAGCGACCGAGTCGAGTTGATGATTAATAGGTTAATGTACAACACGATCTAGCTCTATCGCCGGACTAGAGGGAGATCAAAGGATCTAAGTGCTAAAGAGGAATTTCTTCCATAGCTGCCATCTCTAGGTAGTATAGGCTATACTTGAAAGCTCCTTGTCCACACTTCGTTGCGTAGTCACCTAAGGCCGATCGATACTACAACTTGTGTAGACGTGGCCCGCGTGACAATACGGCGATTCCATTGCATTTCGTCTAAGAGCCTCAAAGCGAGGCATGGGGTTAGGAGTTATCATCTCTCAAGACCGTTATCTTGGCTTCACAACAGCTTCCCGGCTGGACGGTTCCAAATAGAGACCCACGTAAGCAGGCGTCATCAATGTCGGTACTCTAATCCGCCACGCTGACATACGCGGATATCTGCGGAATTATGCGGGGTTGTCCGCTGCGGGCTCATCGGCTTCGGTGCCCTCGTAGCCGTCGTCGGTGCTTTCAAGGCCTTCACCGTGGATGGCATAACTTCCTAGCCAGCCAAGGAGCGCAACTCCTGCAAATAAGCCCCATGCGAGAGCCTCGCCCTTGGGTTGAACGTGAGTTGACACTGTGTAAAGTCCGCCGGAGAGGAAAGGGCCGACGCTTCTGCCAGCGGCGGAAAGAGTCTGCGCAATTCCGTTCAGTCTACCTAGGCTTGCGTGGGTCGGTGCCGAGTTTGTTATCTAGCTGTTTATCAGCAACATTCCCCTAATGACTTATTCAATGAAAGATGTGAACTTACCAGTAACATAACGCTCGATAGACCCCCGACGGCGCAGATGTTCTTGATAATGAGTATGATCCCAATCTCCACGTATAGCCAGATTTTACTATCGCCTACGCCAAACGGTGGTTTCGAGTCCACATAGCCGACGAATGGCATTAGAGCCATAGTAACGGCAAAGCCGAGCAGGGAGCTTCGATAGGACCTGACATTGCCTAGATGGGATTTCAAAGGTCCGAAGAGGAATAGTTGAAAGAGGATTGTGAATACTCCGGCGACGGATAACGATACTCCGATGACATCTGCATGCAGGTCTCTACCGGTGGGAGCCTCTCCCGAGGCAAAGATAGGATATAGGCTGTTGAAGGAGCTGTTGGATAGCTGGAAGACTAGGTGCGTAATGAGAAGAACAATCGTTGTTCGGTTGAGGAGCTGGCGCAATGTTGTTGCATCATGTGACGATGTTTTAGGGTCGCCTTCGCCATTTTCGTCTGCGCGGGGTTCTAGCAGGGTACTATCCTCCCTTGCTTCATCCTCGTTTGTTTCCCTCTGATCATTATCTGCGTCTCTACCTCCGGGCCATGTCAGACGCTTCGCGCCGTCGCTATCCTGACTCGTAGAACTAAACAACCATGGAAGTCGTTCGGACCAGCTGGGAATATCCTCCTGGTCTTCCAGGGTCTCCTCAAACCAGATTCCAAGTACGATGACGCTCAACGCGAGAAGCGAAGCTCCCAGTATATTCGGGGCGAGAAATGGAAAAGTATCTTTACTGACTTTTCCCACTAGCAGTCCACCGAGGGCTGGTCCCGTGATGCTGCCTAAGCTGTAGACAACAGGTAGCCACGTGAAGGCTTTACTCTGGTTACTACGGTCGGTTAACTCGCCTAGACAAGTCGGGACCACGGCGGCATTGCCGTTAAGCAGACCCATGGCTACATGTACTATGATGATGTGAAGATATCGGGTACAGAACCCGAACGCCACAAAGCAGAAACAGAGTAGCAGGGTGCCTAGTAGCATAACGGGTTTTCGTCCGATTACATCCGACAGATAGCCCCATAAGAGGTTGGTTGCTAATTGGGCGAACGCGAATGCTGAAGCTAGAAGGCCGACGTATAGGCCAACCTGATCG
This sequence comes from Hypomontagnella monticulosa, assembly GCA_902825475.1. Taxonomy (NCBI): domain Eukaryota; kingdom Fungi; phylum Ascomycota; class Sordariomycetes; order Xylariales; family Hypoxylaceae; genus Hypomontagnella; species Hypomontagnella monticulosa. Next base: position 3,055,752 of record CADEBF010000007.1, read on the forward strand.
TGACTCACACCGGGAAACGACTCTATCATCTCGGGGAGGTAGGGCGATATGGAGTTGAGTGCTGTCTGCTCGGATAAGGATAAGAGCGCTAGGAGAGCCAACTGCTTGACGGGTAGGGGTGTTTTTGCACCATGGTGGTCATGGGCCTGGTCTTCGGAGGAGGTCGATCCTGTACCGGGTCTTCGGCCAGCAGTCCTTGGCGGCGGAGTCGGGAATGTCTGGTAGTGATTGTGGTTGGATAGGCGGCGGAAGGTTGAGGATAAGGCACGATTCGACGGGATTGCAGGCAGAGGTGAGCCTGCTCTAAAGCTCCCTATTGAACCTGACCTCGCCGGTGGTCTTCCTGGGCGGATGGCGGCGGACGTAGCCGGCGCAATGGCCGCGGCGCGGACCATCTTACTCGATGGTATATCCGAGCTCGCGGATTCAATCGGTCGATGGAAATAGGTTGGAAAGGCCGTTCATGACCTCGTCGATAGTTACTAGCTACAAACTTTGGTCAGAAACAAGTTGAGGAGGTCCATATGCCTGGAATGGGCGACGGTAAAGTATTGCGCTACGGCGTTCGGGAGTTCAAGAGTCGTCGAGAAGAAGGAATTGTGAATGGGAAGAAGCTAGAACTGCGAAAAGTTGAGTCGATTGGAGAATCGGAGATACGACCAGTGATCCAATGATGTAAAAGTCCCACTGCGACAACTGCCAAAATCATACCATTTCCCCTTCCTTTTTAAGGCACGCCGCTATCGATAACGCAGAACCTAAGGACCTAAGGTCAAACTGGGTAGCTACGGTACGCCGAGATGCTTACACGAGGTAGGTACCCCGCGGGCTGGGAGAGACGCGACAAGATTACTGGCGGAATCCTGTGTGATCAATTGATGACTTGCATGCGTTACATGAAGGTACGTAACTCTTATCAAGGGAATCCATGTATGTATAAACCAAGACTGCCAGCAATGTTGGGGTTCTTGGAAGCCTTTAACGTGGACTTGACCTGTGGATATCAACGATCTTTAAGCTGGAGTTCAGCAGCACCTTTTTGTCACCCTTTGTGTATCTTCTCGGAAACTTTTACACTTTTACCAACTAATTGTATTACACTGGCGTCATCCGTGAGTGTTATACCGTAGCTGCAGTCCTTGGGTACTTTGTCAGCAACTGGCTAGACCCCAACCACCCGAATCAGCAAGTGGGGGCTAGCTTGATATAGTGCGGGGAGTAATATCGTAGTCCTACCTAGAGCCCTGTAGGGAAACCCAACAGGTGAGCTAGGTATCTTTCGTGGAATCACGGCGGCAACGGTAGACATCCTTCCTTTCATAAGTACTTATATATATATTATAGGCACCAATGTGTATAACTATTGGTGGAAATTTCCCAAACTCCATGACTCCGTTACAGATCTAGAGGCAACTGTAAGTTGAGCAGCTAATGTATCGCAAGTCGACAACAGCTGGGAAAGAGAAGAAAGGGGTAATATTATATCACATCCACGATTTGCGATACAAATCTCTTGACTAAAAAATGACTCTTTAACAGATCAATCAAATCAAAGATATCAAGGATGACCTGTCCATTCGAAAACAAACAGCTTTCAATTCGCTCGCCCGTTTGCCTTATCAAAGTCGTGGAACATGACACAGCAGCTCATCATCCGTTGGCACCTCGGATATCGCCGCAGGAGCAAGTAATTAGGTACTGAATTATCGTTCAGGTATCACATAGGAAACACTCGAGATAGGTAGATGGATAGCAAATAACATGCATGCATTACTCTGAAATCTACCTCATGCTCGAAAACTACCTGATAGTAAATTTACCCTATTCTCCGCAAACCATGCAGAGCCAAGTCTAGATCCTGTAACTGTAGTAGCGAAGGTCTTTTGTCTTATCAGATCCGTAATTATATGTTAAGTGAATGCGGTTTTCGTTTGTGTCGTTTCTCATCAGAATAGAAAAAAAGGCGTGGCCCGACCGAGAGACCTCTCGTGTGTATATCATGTATATCTTACGACCGTATATTCTGAGGCCCCCCAGCCGACTATGTGTCAGACAATCTCTATTATGAGCATTGAAGAAGAATCGAGATATAAAAAAAGACGATTAAAGACGTTGCAGACTTCGATGGCCTTAGGGAATAAATCCGGGAATCCTCCTAAGAATCTAGCAGGTTAGGGAGAACTTTGGAACCTTGGAACCTTGGCGGGCGAAAAATCCGGCTTAATCCTTCTTCCAGCTAAACAGATTCGACAGGGTCGCCGACAATCGCCTCTTTTCCTTCGGGGCCCCGATCGGGAGATCCTTGGGATCCACGTCCGGACCAGTGCCTTGGAGATGGGTTACGGGATTCTGCTGGAGCGTGCTATCGGTGCGCAGACTCGTACTGCTGCAGCAGGTGCTCGACTGGGTGCCGTTGACATTGCCACTGCCGCTACTATCATCGCAGCAGGGAACTAGCACGCTGCTCTCGTTCCTGGTGCTCGGGATATCCAGCGCCGGGTTACTGGTGAAGAAGTCCGCCGGACGGAGGTGGAACTGGTGGATCTCAACAGGCCTGATGCAGATCAAAGTAAGTGTCAGTCAGTGATGATTAGCTAAAAAAAAGGTGAGACGTAAAAGGGGGCAGGGAAGGGGCTCGTGCTCACATTACGGGCCAATCCTCCACGCGCGGGTTATGCGTCAATCCAAACACGCTCCAAACAACCGGGCTGCTCTTCTTGCCCTTTTCCTCCTGCTCATGAGACACCCCATTCGTCGTCGCCCCGTTTACGCCGTTACTCTCGACACCTTCTCCTTCATCTACGAACCAATCCCCCCGCTCGACCATCGCCTTAACACCCCCCTCTTCCCGCGGCGCCTGATTCGTAAACTCGCCCGCGGCCCAGAGCTCGCCGTCGCGGTATCCCGTGAACCAGAGATGGTGCTTGGCGAACGGGGCGCGCGCCGCCTGCACGCTGCGGTCGTCGGCGAGCAGGAGCTGGGTCGCGCTGGGCACGAGCTTGTAGCCGACATTCTTGCCGCTGATCTCGTTCTTCTTAGTCGCGTGCTCTAGGCGTAGGACGCGATTCAACTTAGGCTCGGCGTCCGCGAACCCGGCGCGCTCGACGCGGCGCCGCCGGATCTCGTACCCGTTTCCGTGGGGGTTAGTTTCGGGGTTCATAGGCACGGGGTGGCTCTCCTCGAGGACGACGGCGGTGTCGTGCGCGCCGTACGAGTCGATGGCCGGGTCGATGCGCACGGCGAAGATGTGCTGGTGGTTCTGCGCCAGCACGCCCGGGTTCACGATGTTGCCGTACCCGGACGTCTTGCCCTCGTCGATCGGCACCACGCTCACGACCCCCGTCGCCCGCGTCTCGATGCTGATCCCGCCCGCCGTGTCCAGCTTGTATGCGAACACATACTCGTAGTTGGCTAGGGTGGCGACGAATTGGATGACGAGCTCGCGCAGGCGCGTGACTACGGCCCGGCCCGTGCGGAAGTTGGTGTGCTTCCAGCCGATGCCGTTGTCCTGTTCGTGTAGGCAGACGACGTTCTTGGCTAGGTCCGGCTGGCCCTCCGTGTTCGCCATCACGCAGTCGAAGTAGTGGATAGCGCCCAGACAATCGCACCCGAGCTTGAGATTGTTGGCCGCGCGCCCAATGCCGCCGTCGCCAAAGTCGAAGGCCTGCTTGCGCTGGAACGGCGGGCGCGGGTCGCCGTACGGGACCGTCATCTCGGAGAAGGACAAGCGGTACAGTATGGGCCGGTTGTCGTAGCATACGTCGTGCAGCACGGCGCCCTCGCGGAGTGTGAAACCCACTCGGAAACGCCACTTTTGCCACTCGACCAGGTTATCTGCGTGGACTTTGAAGGATGCGCCTTCCGGTTGAATGACATTGATGGGTTTCATGTCGGTGCGGAAGGGCCGGTCTAGTAGTTCCGGAACGTATTCCGCGGGTCTACTATGCTCGAAAAGCTTCCTGGGCTTGCCTCCGGGAGGGGGCGGGTATAGGCTGTCGCCCTTTCCTCCCGTAGCCAGGCGATCCACTCTCACCAATTTCTTGGTGGCGACATCCATGACGGGGATAATGGGTAGAGGGTAAGCGTAGTGATTTGAGTCGACATTGTTCTTAGACATATCTCGTGCGTACACAAGGCCCTGCATATAGCGAGGGATATTCTCGTCCACATCGGGACCGCCATAGGGCCACGGATCTATCGTGACGGCGAAGTTCTCTGGAAGGATGAACTCTTCTAGCGCCGACTTGAACATGTCCGTGGCCATGCAAATGTCCTGGAACATGCCAAATTCCTGGGCTGTATAGCTAGTCTGGCATCGCGATTCGAACGCCTTCGTATCCCGAATGACGCCGGCATCGACATCGATGACGGTTTCTGTGAGTTGGGCCTTCCCATCCTTGATTACATCATAGAGTAGCTTAACTTGTCTTGGCGGAACAACATCGGGCACCCGACCTTCATGTTCCGCGGCAAGAAAGCTGGTAAGTTCTTCCTTCTTCGGCTCGTCTACAAGAGCCGAGCGAAAGAATAAACCAATGCCATCACCTCCCTGTGCCTTGACGACAATATCCCGGGCTTTTGACAGCTCGGCAGGTGAGAGGGGTCGGAGGGGATGAGGGAGAGTTGATACTTGATCGATTGCCATCGTAATAATATTTTATTATGATTCTTGCTAAATGTTTCTTTTATCTGTAGGTTCTTTTATATATGTAAGTAATGAGCAAGCTACTTCGGGAGTGAGGGACTCGTCACGAACAACGGCTTGCCGAAAGGTAGTAGTAGAGGATATTACTAACTCGACTAGATAACAAAACCCGACCCCGGCTCGAATCTCAACCTAATTTATAGACGTTACCCTGAAGATCCGGGAGGCCTCGGGCAGGAACAGGAGTAAGATAAGTGATTGGGCGACGGTGATTGTCCTGGATACAGTTAGTCTACAACAGAATATGCACGTATAGTGATCTTTGTCGGGTTCGGTACCAGGGCGAACAGGCATGTCTTAGATCAGAAGACCGCCACCCGGTCCGGTTCGGTGCAGCGGTGCGGGCGAGGGTGGGGTACTTAGGGGGTATCTGATTGATCTTAGGGGTAGCTATCCATCTTCATTCGGCCTCATACTCTACCCATCCATGTCGCCCAATTCGTGCCCATAGGCTCAGGACCTCAGGTGGGGTCGAATGGACACTTTTTTTCGCCCTGTTTTTACTTCGATGGACCTATTGATGCCCCTCGATGCCCCTCGATAACCCCTCGACGCCCTCCGATAGCTTATCATTGTGGCAGCTATAAGCGTCAGAAGCTGGATCGGGCAAGTCCTTGCGAGCCCTTTATTTCTCCTCTCGACTGCCGGCATCCGCTTGGGATCAGTTGACGGCGCGCCGCGAGGTCGTCCAGTATTCGCCAAGCCCCTTGGCTTCTTAATTTAAGATTTCCAGCAGAAGGCGAGTCGCACATGGCGACAATCTGCATTGGAGATCAAACGCGGAACGCAACCTACCTACCGGTAGTTTCGTAGACTACTTAATTAGGTATTCATACGCTACTGCTACCATCGACCTACGTAGGCCGCCCACGCACACCTACCCCCCAACTTGGCGGCACCAGGGGTCGTGATGGAGGGATGATGGAGGGGATCAATCACAGATTCGACAGCCGAGTCCGCCCGATTCAGGCTCGAATGCTGGGAAATCCCGGGTTGACTTACCAATGATCGACCCCTAATGCATTTGGACCCTGGCTTATCACAATGGATTCAGCCGCATGCGCGGGCGTGTGCGACCACGCCGACATCCCTAGACGCATATTTGAAGGATGGGATGGGTGTATGTATGCACGTCTGTATTGCGGACCGGCCATATCAGTTGCATGATATATCACGCACTCCCGCATCCTCAGTAGCCTACCCTACCAGCCCGCTTCCGTGAACCGCATCCGTGAATCATTTCTAGAGGTCTACCTACCGCGAAAGCCCAAGGTCGAGATGGGGATAAAATACGCGCGGATATCGAACGACACCAGAGACGGTTGAACTTTGGATACACCGAAGGAATATATGTACGAGTCGTCACAAATTTAGGATGGTTGTATTAGCAAGATGAAACTAGAAGAGGTATGGCCGGCAAAAGCGCATAACCTATCTTACCAGTACAAGCAAGGAATTCCCAGACTCCCCAGACTCCACGGCATCTCATATCCGGTGGATGTCTAAGGCGACGACCGAATACGGTAACCTCAGAGAGCAGAATAGCGTATAATATAGGCCAGCCAGACGTCATCTGCACGAAATTGCACAATGACGATTGTTGATATCCGACGGTATCCCTCCTTTCCTGTTACACACGACCGACGAGATAGCCATTGCAATCACTCCTTACTTGCTTTTTCGGCTTCGGCAGCAGCAGCTTCCTGTGCTTCCTCCTCAGCTGCGTCGTATTCGTGACGAATCTGCGCAAGGCCGTATTTGCCGCTGACGGTGAACATGTTGTCCTCTTCGTTCCACTTCATATTGACGTGGGGGGGCATGAGACGGAGAGTACCCCAGCGAAGGGAACCCTCGATTTCGCCGATGCAGCCCTCGAAGTCGTGGATGGGCATCTTCTTCTGCTTCCATTTCTTGCCCTTAGGACCAGTAGGCTCGAGACGGAACATTCTGAAGAAGACGGCAGGATTGGGTACACTTGAGGTGTAGGACCATCGAGCGGAGCCGTAGCGACAAGAAGGCGTCCACTTCATCTGCTTCTTGATCTGGCGATAGACCACATTGCGAAGTGCGTACGCTCTCTGTCGAATGACGTTAGGGTCAACAGGTCCGACAGTAGAGGCAGAGGCACTGGTTGCAGCTACAGGTGCCGTAGCAGCAGTCTTCTGCTTCTTGGTCTTGGGACCTGTTGCCGCAACAGGCTGGGCATCCTCGGCGGTTCCTGAATTTATTACTCAGCATCTATTAAACGGATGATCTTTCGGAGTCGAGTATATGACTTACGCTTCTTGGGAGGCATTCTGATTGACGTGGAACTCGAAGAATCAGGTAGGTAATAAATGTTGATGGACGATACGAAGGGTGTTGGGATGGAAGATGTTTCCTCAGCTTGAAGGAACCGAGTGTTGGGGAGCGAGAATGTCTTGTTCCCTCGATTCCCGAGTCTACGAGAACTAACCGCAAGACAAAGTTGAACAGGCTCGAGGAAGTTGCCAATGATGGAACTCGAAAACAAGAGGATTTGATTTCAGTTTGCTATGTCAAGTATCAATGACTTGAACCTTTGGCTGATCCTTCCAGTTGTTTTGTACGCGCCTTGATATCACGTTCGTGACTTCCAAGTTTGACACAGTCGCATTGAATTCAAGTTTAATGGACCAGGTAACTGTCGTCGCTCCTCCCTGCAGGTACCCGTGCACACTGATGATAGAAAGTGGCAGTCGCCGCGTTTGTTTGTCTATAGATGTAAACGCACTTTCCGTTTACACAGTGCCCACTGGTTCCAAGGACAACCCGTGGACGACGCCCCTGATCAGCCACATTCAATTTATTGCGCCCTGCCACTCATACTGCGATGTAATAAGCAAGTGAGGTAACACGGGAACATCGAGTTATCAATTAAATCGATACTACTAGGTACATAGTAGTATGTATATGTATCTAGTACCTATGGATACATGTACTTAGTATATTGGTCCCGAGTCTTTTAGGTCACATAGTACCCAGTAGCTACATGTCATCAGCCTCGACACAAACGAGAAGTAGGACCTAGAGAGAAAGCAAGAACTCCTATCGCTAAAAAGCTATTTAATTATCATTAGATGGACAGCTTGAACTACCAAAGAGGCCAACTATTTAGGCTGCAGTCTTATTCTAACGAAGAACGCATCAAAAAGCATTAAGATCATACAGCAGATAGATAAATGTAAACTTGCAATAGTAACCAGCTAATCCAACTTCCGAGCGTATAAAAGGGTATCTTTCCACATAGACTAGCATATAATTCCAAAGACCAGACACCTTCAATCTAATTGAGTCCAATCCACATTCACTCAGGCTTTTCGCCCGCCTTAACAGACTCATTCGCGACAGGCGGCGTATCAACACCAGACGTCGTTTTCCCATGAATCGCTATCGCCTCGTTTTCAGCACGGATCGCCTTGACGTGTCTCTTGCCAGTGAGATCAAGAGCAATTGCCTTGAAGGTCCTCGCCAACGTCTGTCGGCCCTCGAAGACGGGGAAGAGACCGACGGCACCGAGTGAGCAGAAGATCCAGATAATCCCCACAGTGACCCAGCCGGTGAAGAACGGCTTTGAGAACACGTAGCTGCTTCCATACATGGGGAATGGCCATAGAATCAGGAACGCGAGTGTAAGGCCCACGGTTGTCCACTTGGAGATCTTGCTGGCCCGCATCAGCTTCGACTGCTCTTCGGCGAACTCATTGGTTGTCTCTACGTGTCCTCCGACCGTCTGCTCCAGATCAACGCCCGCCGTGGCGGCGAGATCGTGGTCATCGCCCCTGCGGATATCCATCATGGACTTCCAGTCATAGTTGTCCATCCCAAAGATGAGAGTGAAAATAGGAATGAGGACGAGGGGAGAGAGAAGCGCGACGACATTGCCAGCAAGCATGGGGTTGTTGGATCCCGTGCATGTGACATCCAGGGCACCGCACTCCTTCTGGGCAGTAACAAGCCATGCGATCAAGGCAAACGCAAGACCGAAAATAGGCGAAAGAGCAGCGGCCCACTTGTTCTGGCCCTTCCAGATAAGCGTCAGGGTGGCGGGTATCACGGCCGACGAGATGATGCAACCCATCATGAGATAGAGGTAGCCCATCGAAATACCAGCGTACCATAGGCCAACGGAGAACGTGGAGATGAAAAGCGCATACGCCACGACGATGACGTGGGACATGTAGATGAGGCGCTTCCCACTCGCGTCGGGCTTGAAATAGGTGCGGTAGAGATCATAGGTAAAGATAGACGAGACGGCGATCAGCTCGGAAGAGGTAGCGGACGTAACGGCCATGAACACAATCAGTAGCGTAGCAACTGCGCCGCCTTTGCCGAGAAGAGCAACGGCGGCGTACGGCAGGACGAGACCAGCTGAGACATCGGCTTCGGACATGCGGTTGGGATATGTGGGGAACGCCGGTGTGCCTTCTAGGGCCAAAGCAGAGAGACCCATGGTCGTAGCCGTCAACCACGGAATTGCGAACCAGCTCAGGCCGCCGATGATGTAGCCGGGAAGAGCGTGGACAGGGGAAGCAGCAATGGCCTTGTTGTAGTATCCGTTGTCGAGGAACACAGTACCAAAGTTACCAACGATGTTGATAACGAAGAAAATAGCTCCTTCTTTCGAACGCATTGTCAAGTAGCTTCCCTCTGCATTTCCTTCGACGGGGTGCTTGAAAGCAGCTTCGACCAGAAGGTCGTAGACGGCAGATGGAGAGCCGAGCGTGTCAGATGAGGCATAGGCTGTCAAGGCAAAGACGATGATAATGATAAGTAGGATGAAGGTGTGAATCCAATCCGTCAAAATCGTCGCTTTCAAGCCGCCAACCATGGTATACGCGATGACACCAACGGGGAGGAGGTAGATAGCCGCGATGGTGTGCATTCCAGTGAGGGCGCTTACAGTGGCGGAACCGCCGACGACTAACATGAGACTGACGAGGATGTTGGTCGCGAGGCCGAAAACCATGAAGACGATATGAGCGATAGTTCCATAGCGAGCCTTGATTCTTCATTGAGTGTAAGTTTCATGTCTATAGCCTTCCTAATGAGGTAGAGAGCTTACACTTCAAGGAATGTATGCGCGTTGGGTGCGCGTCGCTTCAGTTCAATGGCCAATGTCGCGAACAGAAGAATCTGGACAGTTGCTCCCGATGCGTACCAGAACGGCCCGGACACACCATATCGATAACATACACCTGAGGACTGGAGGAGTGTAGCCGCCCATGTCCACGATGACACAACAGCGGATCCGACTAAGCCACTCTTTACTGTGCGACCGGCGGTGGTAAACATTTCGGACGTTTGGAGTTCCGAGTTATATCGCTTCAGGATGAACGTGACTAGGATCTAGATACCGTAATTAGTATGTACGTCATGCAGAATGGGATTCATGCAACGATAAGAAGCTCCGAATGTTGACATAATGTACCCGATGAGCTCCTAAGAGCCTCGTATGAGGTCCTTGTGCGGTTCAAGTCATCAAGAGTTGAGAAGAAAAGAATATAAACTAATACATACCATTCCGAGGGCAAATCCGAAGCCCAGACCAAGGACGATGCCATAACCGACACCCTGATCTAGGGGCGCGCCGATTGTTACGGCTTCCATATTGCGATTCTGCTAAGGTGAAGACCGCAAACTACGAGGTCGATTTCAATGGTTCGTTGAAGAGATGACAAAATAAGAACACTGTACGACTGAATTGGGAACCTGGTACGACATTATATATACGTGCGATCAAACTTAGATCGCGCCCACAGATCCCCATCTGATGTATAATATATATTTTGCTTATCAGTAAACTAGCTCCGCGCTCGAAGCTCTCCATGCATGCCCCAGATTGGCGTCCTGATATCGCGGCCTGGGTGATGGGCCAACCCCCGCATGCAGGGTCTCACCTGGGAACACACAAAGGAGGGATACTGGCAGGCTGAGTATGGCTTGCTCTTGATAGTCGAGCCTATCACATTCCAGACCAGACCGCTGGTAGTGTCTGGCTCTGCCGAGATGTGATCCATTGCAGGCAGGCCTTACAATATGTATGTATCCTTCACCTTATCGCGCCGTAAAGCTCAGGAACTGAGCTACATTTTAGTGTTTGAACCTCAAAGTATCTACCGAAGCTACACGTATAATTAGCCTAGCCACAAAGTTACTCGTAGTCTTAAACGAGGTACCAGCGTTCTTCTATTCCGCTAACTCCCGCAACGAGAGACCTAGCCAGGGACACAACATGCTGCACGGGTCGTGTATCGTGCAGATCGTCCAAGCTAGCGTACGTGAGCAAGCCAAATTGAGCTTTGTTCTCTCCCGGAAAACTTTCTAGGACATGGAAAGTTGATAAGAAACTGCAAATAGAATTGCAATGTCAGATCCAAGACAAAACGAAACCAGGGTTCAGATCAACGAGGTTGTCAATCCGTGACCCCCATGAAAGTGTAAGCGGAAACTTATCAGGGGCTCTTGGCCAATTACGTGGCGTAAATTGGAGAACGCACTGATAAGAAAAGTGTGGAGCTCCCGAATAGACTCGTCGCCTAGCCTTTGACGATATTGAGATGGCATCCTCCGGTATTTTAGATTATGAAGCAGCCTTAGGTAAATAAAGTATGGCAAATTTGTCCGATTGGGTAAACCTCGAACCATGGTATATCGAACGGTACTGGGGAGGGAATATACCTAAGCGATCTCATATCGTTGCAATTTACGTCACACCTGTCCGTCAGAGATCAATCTGGTTGCAGTTATCGGCTTGGGGACTCGTCTCGTTTCTTGAGAATAGACAAAGAGCTATGAATAATTATATACCTCCAGTACGTTAATCTGCTCAACGCCGCGTGGTGGTACATACCTAGTATCCATTCATCAGTTCGATAACAATAATAATTGATAGTTGGATTTAACATTTCCGACACAAATTAGCTAGAGCCTCACAAGCAACCTCGGAGATTAGACTCTAGTGCTAGCTCAGGCTAGGCGTTCGGTCCGCGAGTTACTCAATTCGGTATTAGAGATCAGACGAAGGTTACTCAACCTAGAATGCGTATTCTATAGAACCAATCAACAGAGACAGGTAGCCCTATCGTAACCTTATTAGAGTCTTTGTAAAGTATGGAGAAGATAGTGGTGGATATTCAGACGTGCGTAAAGCATCAATGATTCAATGTTCTCCTATTGGATATCGTGAAACTATGAGAAGTGGTCCGTGCGGTGAAAACTACCATTGTCGTATATAGGCATATAACTCAAAAATTGAATAAGGTCGCGTGGTGTAGTTGGTTATCACGTCAGTCTAACACACTGAAGGTCTCCAGTTCGAACCTGGACGCGATCATTGCTTTTTGCTACTTCCGTCAGCGCTACCCCTAATATAACGAGTCTCGATGGTATATCCCTTTTGCAGAAATTTAGATTCATGTTCTCGTTTTTAAAGACAGTAGGAACAAATATCTTGCGCGGCACTATCACTTCAAACTGTCACACGTTTTCCATGCGTTTAGAAAAGGATGCGAAGGTTTTAGGGGCGTAATGGACGATATTTTATTGAGAGAATAAGAACATAGATTGCGAATAGTTAAGAACGATCTTTTTAAGAAATAAGAAAAGAAAAGGTGTCAATCCGTCAGGTCTAGCCGGGCGAGTTCCGAATGTTCCGACGACGGCCTAACCAACCGTGATGGGGACGAGGACAGACAGAAACTGTATGCTCCAGGGAATCGTTAATGATTAACCCTCGGTTTCTCGTCCATATCACGGTCGGTTAGGGCATCGTCCATGATCACTTTTGCGGCTGGGCCCCAGCGTTGCTTGACTGGGCTCCTTTCTCGTCTGTCTGGGTACTCTTCTCATTCGGCGAAACTAGAGGGATGGACTCGATGCTTTTGTCTTGCGTACGGTCGTGTGGATAGCGCACCTATAGCACTCATAAGCCATGATTATTCCTTTGTCTTGATCATTATTTACTAACATTAGAAACTTGAGGTGCGACAAGGGTTTCGGTGGAATCGAGGCGGTGGTAGCCAGCGGTCCCCTTCTCGTTTTTCCATATGTCCATAACTAGATATTGAAGGTGCGCCTAAAATATTGATGGATAGCTCTACGAAAGCGGACTTGGTGTGCTCAGTTGCTCCTCAGCCGCCGGGAACGTTCAAGTGTTGTAGTAGGATATTCGGCGAATAGCGATGTCTTACATCTATGGTGAGGAAACAAGTAAAACTTCCCTCTAATGCGCTGATTTTATATAAATGGGAGGGAAGCATGCGTCATGGCTTGATGTTACGTTAAAGCGACCTTCCAGGTGCGGTGTGATTCACGTTTGACTCCAGATGGTGAGTAACGCGGATTAAGGCTACTTGGATATGACGAAGACTTTCCACAACACAGAGCACATTCATGTTGCAGCTACTTCTTCGAGGTGACTCCCCGCTTGGTGTGACTGTTACAACATCGTCATGTCAGAGAGAGGCATATATTAAGAGATATACTTGTGCCTACTTTCTGGACCCCATGGGCTCTATCCAACTCCCATACATATTAGACGACATTAAGTAGCTCACCTTTATATGGATGAGACTCTAGGAATCAGATTACCTACCTAGGTAGGTATTGGGATATAGCAGTCTTCAAGTTTATCAATAGTTTTCCCCTTAAAATGTAGGCGAGGAAGTTTCTTGGCTATTCTCAATCTAACGAGCCCATTCCGCCCTTGCCATCTAGATATGATATCACCTCACGCATTACTCTCTCTCATCTACTATAGTTCCATGCTCGCCTCCGTCTCCGAATCGACGACGCGCTTGACCTTCAATCCAAGCGTGCAAAGTTTCTTCGTCCAAAGCCAAGCGATAGGGCCAGCACAGGAACTCGTACCAAAGAGCGAGACGGCCATGAACCCACACCTGATGTACGCGGCACTCCATAGTCGCAATGTCAAACTAAAAGGTTTCACGCATCATCAGTAAGTGTAGCGATATATTTCAATTCAACTCTCTTACTTACTTCATCGAAATTCTGGGAACTTAATGGTCTAACTCCAGCTATAGTATGTAAAGTACGTGTAATCCCATACAATTTTGCTTGAAAACTGGCGGTTTTATTGTTATGGTTCGCAGGGCCGAGATATCCAGTTCTCGTAAAGTGCTTGATGTACCTTCTGTTCAGTGTCTACGGTAGAGTGCCCTGTTGTTCGTGGTGCCTGGGTTTTTATATTGGAATAGGAGGCGACTTATTAAGTACGTAGAGTCTCACAGACACTCCAACGCACCTCATATGTGACTCCTTAATCTTGTGCTGGATTTCATATGATGAGTACCTAGGTATTTAAAGTTACTTTAGACGTGGTTTTGAGCTTTCGTGATGAATAGTATAGTAATTCACATTCGGGTTTTACTCTTTAGTGACTGCGTTCTTACTAAGAGATATTAACTATCTAAGGCAATGAAGAACGTTTAATAGCTGCAACATTGAAGATGTTCGGACTCCTAGTGATTTCCACGTATTGACAGAGTTGTGTTGCCCTACATATTGCTCCGTATAGAAGCTCACTCAAACGTCTAGCTGTGGGCAGATGATTTTTCTTAATTATTGTCAGAGTAACGAACTAGGATGTATCATTTTAGTTGCTGAACCGATTATCTCCATGCGCCGTTTTCTTAGTGAATCGCAAATCGGTAATATGTCGAAAAGAAAATGCAAGCTCAAGCCTCACGGCCGAGAAGGGTAAGTCTCAGATTCCCAGCTTTAGTCGACCCATAACCCCCTTTTAGTGGTATATGATTTCCATGTGTTCCATCATCTGTGTTGGGAAGATAGAGGTCGCGCCCTTCGGGAGTCTACTGGTGCCCCTGTTCGCGTCGATCCTCGTTGGCGGGTTCGCTTGATTCGGGTTGTGGAGGCGGCGAAGGCGGAGTGTAACTTTCCACTTGATCTGGGGATACAAGCACGTTCGGCAGGCCAGGATGGCGAATCTCGTACATGAGTTGACCGTCAACGATGACCGGGGAAGCGGAAAGTTCAAGGGTTAAAACGCCCCCCTAAAGGTTTCGTATAACGTTAGTAAAAACAGGCCCATGTTCATTTCCCATATTCTACTAACAATTCTTGTCTCTTGGTTCGACATGCTGATCTGAATACGGGATTGATCGAGGTTCTAGGAAGTTGTTAGCTTAATTATCTGTCTAGTTAACGAGCAACCCAAAGTGTGCGGATCCCATACTATTATGTCTGAAGGTAAGGCAAGTCCGTCTGGTTGTGGTTCGGAAAATAGCGATATTTATTGCGCCTGTGATGATAAAACCAGAGAAAGAATTTCGACCTTGGGCACAGTTTATACAATTAAGGAGAGGCGAAAATTGTGGGTATCCTCGAAGTCACGTCTACGCATACATTCATTAATTCATGAATCCCCTTTTATATTATATGTAGGGAGTCACTTGGATATCTGTTGTAGATCCATAGCCATGAATGTTCATGACGAACATTGCTAAAAGTTACGTCCGGTGTTATTTATTCTCTAGTGATAGCTACTTACCGGAGTGATAATTTCGTAGCTAAATCAACAGCACGATCGCATACTCTACCGCAGTCCAGATCACACTGTTATCATCCAAATATCCCGATACTAACAAGGTATTTTGCCTGTGGTTTTAGTTAACGAATGGATTGTGATAGGGTACATAAATATATTTGTAGTCCTGAAAACCCTAGTCAGAATCGACTATTAACACGTGTAGCATGACGGTGCTGGGCGACTTTTGGACACCAGGGAATTATCCAGCTCCCAGACCAGTGCTGCACAGCCCCCTAGGCGTGATTCAGTACATTATCAGATAAGCTACGGACGCGTTGTGAGGCAGGCCAAGGAGCGTGGGGGAAAATTATGTTGTTGAGTATAGAGCCATAACACCAGTCTAGCCAGAACTATGGGTTTGTTTTTTGTGGACACCCTTATTTAAGGGGAGACCACTTATACGAGCCTAAGGGGCCGACCCCCGTATAGAATGGACAACTCCCTCCGCATTGGCCACTATAAACACATGTTTTCTGTCCCTCCGAAAGGTGATTCATACGGGCAAAGTCTTAAATGATAGAATATGAGCTGGCTGAACATTATTGCTTAAATGGAAGGGTTTCCTACTAATAGTTATCCGATCAAACATGTTCCATATATATAATATAAGTAATTACAATGGTACCATTATCTCATATAGATTTCCACGTGAATAACTAACTATAGTAGAAGATCTATCTCAACCATCGTTAGACTAATAGACTAAGCCTAGTGTCTACGTGTTAGATGCAGTGTAATCTCCCCTATGTACATTCTTCTTAGCACGTTAAATCAACGGTAAGTTGGCGAATAGATTACCAAAAGGGCCAAGCGCCCTAACCGGGTATGTCCCAAATCCCCTGCGTTAACCTGCTCATACCTTCCACTTCGGTAGTAAATCGTATATGCTGGTAAGGTAGATCTCACCCTTTACTTTGAAGACCTATCTCCCCCTCGTATTAACTTCTATGCCGAGTTACTAGGTGTGGTTGCATGATCGGTTGAGGCGGAACTTTGATTAGCAACGAATTTATGAATGCAAGGCCCCCGTTCGACGAAGACAGGGTCTGTTTTGTATGGGATATAAACCTCATAATGCATGACACCCTTAGCATTATACACTTCAGTGGCGTCTAAACATAGACATATTTTACCATTCTAATAATTTGCATAGGATATTAGTAGGTGTAGACAAAAGCTTGTTCCTTTCCTCTACTTACAATGCGTCGCCGTTCATTAGGATCCGTCGATACTCCCATCGCGCTTATGGTACGCTGACCCTGCGATATTGTTAACCGAACCCTATCTCTAATTCTTAAGAAATGTAAATTATGGTGATTATCATACCGAAGATGAGCCTCCTTGGCCTTGTTCTGGTGATACGTCCATCTGGAAGTCGTAGCTGTGTGCTCGATGCTTTCAATGCTTTGTATCTTTAATGATGCAATAAAGATAGAAGGATTGGCAGAAGCCTGGGCTTTTATGATGAAGGAAGAGAGAAGGCCTCAGTCATGTCGACTTATTCTATACATGATGCATGTGTTGTTCGTTGGATGGTAAATAGACGTAGGAACGTAAAGTTGTGTCCTCATGACGAACATTGCCACAAACAGCATCCAGACATCGTTTCCTTCTAGTGACTATGAATTACACTAAAGTGTACAAGTAAGTATACTCAATTCATTTGCCAGTTCAGTTTGAGTCCTACAAACACCGATATGGATGGGGTATGACTAAACAACTGTGTTAGGTGATAGAATGCAACAGCAATCTCCTCATATACTATCATGAGGCTACGACAGTAGCAAATTATTAAAAGTGTCAGTCGTAGTTGGTAGGTGGCCATCGAACCCTCAGTCATATTTGACTATGAACACAGCTGGTACCACGATGTTGAGCAACTTTACTGCTTGGGCCTTGAGGAGGATATCTAACTCCCAGAACGGCGCTACATGCTTCCCATAGCGTGACTTAACAGAGTCTATGAGTTAGGTTACAGGCATTAAGACACCCTCATGAATAGTATGCTCAGACATCGGTAAATCATGCGTTGTATTGAAGCCAGACTAACAATTATCTATCTAGTAATAAGAGCAGTACCTTGACAAAGTATAACAAGAGCCACAGAAAAGCGTTAACATCCTATTCCATCCGTATCTCTACTAATGGGATTTCTGAAGAGTCTGGCTCATGAACACCAGAAGTACTCCTAGATACCTATTAAATAAACAATTAGTAACTCAGGCTTCCTAGAGGTTTAGACACTTTATTGGCAAGTAGAACTGACGTTACGGTGCAGGCGAAGAGTTCATGTCTCTTCGGTCGAGTCATATATTTGAGGCAGCAGGCAAAGGCGCATGTGAAGCCAACCTGAATGAACATGATACCGACTAGGGTGCCTTCGGTCATGTCGCCCTGGCTTAAGCTGTAGAGAGGATAAATTGGGCCAACTAGTAGCACGATGAGAGACACCCCGAGAAGAAATCCCGTCGCGATCCTGACTTTCCGACCGTCGTGCGTTATCTCGCCTTTATTTCGACCACTATGTATCTTTAAAGTAACGGAAACGTCAATATAGCTATACCGGGGTCTGGTTTGGAGTTTAAACGTACCGAGTCTCTGAAGATTCTCTAAATCGTATAAGCATTGGTACTATTTTAGTCTGCAGAAACGCTCGATTTCGCTGGTCGCAAGACACTCACCCGTGTCAAATTATTAGGTGCGTCGAGGAGAAATTTCATCAAACGCGTGTCCATCGTCGATGTATCTCCTAGAGGCTTGAGTGATATAAGATCCCCCTCCTCGTCGTGGTACATCTGCTTCACATTCAACGGGCTATGTCTCATGAAAAAGTTCTTAAGACTTTTGAGGTCTGTCTCCAAGGGTTCCGCTTTATGGGAACAAAACGAAATGGAGTTGAGAAATCGAACTAGTTTCGTTCCGTGTTAAGGAATGGACCACATTGAAGATTATTGATTTGTAAAACTTACCATATTTCTCGAATTTCTCTTCAATGTTCTTGAGTAACTCGCTGCGTCTTTGCAACAACTGCTCACTCGCATCGGCGGCAAGTGAAGTTGTGCTAGGTTCATCGAGCAATTCAAGCTCCTTTTCGTAGCGCTGGAGCTGGTCTTGGAGATTCAGGATCACTCTTGCTTGTAAATAATGAAACTGGCGGAAGATTAGGTGCCTGTGATCCGTCCTTATGAATGCCCCGACTCGTGGATAGCCATTCGGGTACTCTTCGACTAGATGAAAATTCCACGGTTAGTCGGATGATTCCAATCTAGCGAAGCCCAATGGTTAAAATAACTGACAGGGTTTGAGAAGGTAGCCCTGATGCTTTTTGATCGGGCCCTTAAATACTCGAGCTTTTAAACGAGAGAGGGAGGCGGCCCAAGTATTTTGTTCTGCTGCAATTATGTTAAATTCGGACCCTTGTTTTGGTATCGATCTCTAATGACTAGGCTTACCATAGTCCGGTTGTGTTGGGTCATCCTGGTTCACGGTAGGACTATCCGAGGAAATATTGGCCTCAAGATCTAAATGAGACTCCATGTGTCCTTAATTAGATTGAAAGAAGCCAAGGATCAAAAGAGATGTGATTTATGAAGTGCTGCCTTGCTTGGGTTAATGCTTGGGTCTACGCATGAGTTTAAGTACGGAAGAATGCCTCCTACACGAAAACCAGGGTTATGTGACACCCTCTGATATGTTACTCGGGTGAGGGGATCGTCGATAGTTCTGTACACAATATGTATCCGCCCTTGGGTTCTGTAGCACCAGTTCTTGGCATAGATCCTATACTGCCACATTTGTAACCTCGAATACCGGTGAGAAGATAGCTGAAATTTGAGGCTGGGCTCAATAATCTTTAGTCGGTTATAAGAACTGGTGCATAGGCCTAGGAGCTGAGCAACTAAGCTACTTAAGACTTTCTATTCTTAAACTTCCGAGTGTCAGAAGGTTAGGTCGTGTACCCCGAGTTAGGGGAGCTGGCCCGTTGTACTCCCTAATCCCGTAAGGGGGGTCTCCCTCCTTGAGCCGAGGGGGTCCTCGTGGAGTGAAAAGCACCTACGGGATATAGATTCGTAGTCTGAGGTAGGGTGAAGTTAAGGCTGCTCGCACAACGACTTGGTCGCTCTCTACGCGCATTGGTCTTCATCGGGACACCGAGAACGGATCATAGGACAAGCCTCGGGTTCATGCTTGAATTATCGGCCCGTCGTTCTCAGGGCGAAGTCGACCTTATGCCGCGGGCCGTACGACGGGTGAAACCCGTTCGCGCGGAGCACCCTAAGCAGGCGTATTTTCACCATTGATTCTTATTCATGGTTTTTAATAGTCATGAGTGGCTTGGTAGTGCAACGATATATCTCGATATTTTTAGGAATTTGTTAAGTCAGCACAGAGTAGACGCTTCTCTAAACTCTATACAAAATATGTATCGAATACTCGGCTTGCTCATGAAGATGGAACGTTGCCAAATCTATACTGGGCCCACGCCATACTACCTTCGTGCAACGTCCACGTCCGCTTTCCCACATCATCACCTGACGCGCCGGCTGCTACATACACCGGCATCAAATGGTCGAACCGCTGGTATCCGTTAGCTCACACTTTTTATAGATCTTACACACCGAAGCTTACCGGGTGGGCCTGTCTGGCATCTGGCCGTTTAGCTATATCCTTCATGCGTGCCCGACGCTCACTTGGTGGGGACTCGACGGCGTCCTTTAAGGCTTCGTCGAAGGATACTGAGTACGGGAGCGGCCGCGGGTCACCTTGGGTTGCGAAAAGGTCCCTCAGGTTATGGACGGACATTCCGGCGCCGATGATGACAATGTTCTCATCGCGCAGGGAAGTGACAGCTTGCCCGAGGCGGTAATGCATGTCGACATCTTGGTTTGCGAATAGACTTACTTGAACTAGGGGGACATTGAGGGGGTTATTCTTGGGATGAAATGCTAGGAGATATCAGTAAGAGTAAGCGTGTATAGTAAAGCTTAGTTCGAAGTAGGGGCAAGCTCACCGACGTTAAACCCCGACCATACTCCGTGATCGAGACCCCTGGTTACCCCTTTTGCCTTGATCCCGGCGTCTGTCAAGAGACTGATTATCCTGGAGGCTAGCTCAGGACTTCCCCTATTCGGATACGTCGCCTTATAGTATTCAGGAGGGAAGCCGTAGAAGCTGTTTATACTTATTAGCGTCTGGCATATAATGAAGCATGTAACACGAGAACGCACTCATATATCAAGTCTGTATGTTCTGCGCTGTTGACCTCAATGACGTCGGGCTTGGCTTCCCAATGACCTGAAAATACCACGACGGCTTTGGGTTTTACCTTATCGGTGATTTCTCTCCCGATATTCTGTAGGATGGGATAGACTGGATGGTCTGTATCGTATTGCACGTTTGGCTGTTTCACTTAGTTAGATTGGTAATGATATGAAGTTTGAATCAATTATACATACTCCTCCATGACTGAAGAAATACACTGGGGCTTTTTGAGTCGCCATTTGTGCCGAAGATAAATCTGATGAGAGTCGGTTCCTTGTTAGGAACGATATATGCTTCTGGCTAAATAGGGGTAACAAGAGGCGGGATGCCGGCGACGAGAATAAGAAAGCCACGACTGCGACGATAAGTGATATGATTAAAATTGATCTTGTAATTAATCTAAGATGATCCATAATAAATGATATAAAAAACTGATAACTGCAGAAGAATAGGAGGTCATGGAAGCCATTTGTAAACGATGATTCGCCCCTATCGGGTGCCGAGCTCTTCGGTGTAAGTCGCCGAAGAAGCCAATTCTTCAGCAATTACCAAGGATCAGTCAGCACCGAAACAGCTAACGGGTGAGAATTCTACCACTGTGATGGCGCTACCGTGCTATTGGATTAGTGGCCGGTTAGGTGACCAGATAGGTAACAGGAACCCCTAGTCGTTTCGAAGCGGGTAGCTGCGTCTATTATAGCCAATGAGGATTCAGTTACACAGAAGCACGGAGGACCCCACCATACAGTAGGTTCAATGTACAGTAGTGTGCCCCTCCAAGCCCAGTGTTCCATCCATATTCCATCCATATTCCGTGTTTCTATTACTGTTCCAGCACAGCAAGAGAACCTTCGATCAGGATCGATTGGAGACCTTCTCTCAGCCTCTAATCTAACTCCTTTCGCTCACTTCTGCTTAGATAGCGGATGCTTGCATTGGTTGTTCTACCCCGTATCATACTTTCATTCGTTGCCTTTTCGTTGATAACTGTTATATCCGCTAGCATAAGGTCAGATTCCACCATGGCGATGCGACGAGCTCCACCGCTGCTGTTCCCGGCCTCTGCTAAGCATACGGCTACTGTCATCTTCATCCATGGTTTGGGCGACACTGGTTACGGATGGGCCCCTGCGGTTGAGAATTGGCGACGGCGACAGAGATTGGATGAGGTCAAATTCATCCTGCCCCACGCTCCACGCATCCCGGTCACTGCTGTAAGTGATATTTTCGCTGAAACTTGGGAAATACCTGTGAAGACTGACCGGTGAAACAGGCCGAGGGAATGCAAATGCCCGGATGGTATGACATTGTAAGGCTGTCTCCTCTGATTTGCTAACTTACCATATGTCGTGCCTAACGCTATCGATTAGCTTGCTTTGAGTGGGAAAGTGGACGACATTAGGAAAGACCAGGACGAGCGAGGCATCCTGTTAAGCAGGGACTACTTCCATGGATTGATCCAAGCTGAGATTGACGCTGGCATACCCGCCAACCGCATCGTCCTCGGCGGTTTCTCACAAGGTGGCGCCATCTCTCTGTTTTCGGGGCTGACAGCTAAGACCAAGCTGGCTGGTATCATTGGACTCTCGTCGTACCTACCATTGGACTCTAAGTTCTCCGAATTCGTCAAAGAGAATGACCACAACCATCAGACTCCGATTTTGATGTGCCACGGCGAGGAGGACCAGGTTGTTCCGACGAGTTTTGGCAAAATGTCGTACGAAAACCTTAAGAAGCTGGGCTTCGACGTTACCATGAAGCTATATCCGTGGGTGCCCTTTCCCTTTCCCTTCGAACCGAATGTAGAGAAATTGAGAATGTAGGCGTAACTAATGCTTAACGTAGTGGTATGCCCCATTCGGCGTGTCCGGAGGAGCTCGACGAGGTCGAGGCTTTCCTGAGAGCACGTCTACCACCTCAAGACGACAAGAAGTCAGAGCTATGAGTTGTACTAGACTAGACAAGAGGTGGCGATATGAACACGATACAGATGCAGCAGTAGAAGAGTTGCAGCTATAATATCAATATTACAATGGGGACCGTGCGAATGATTCTTAGACGGTAGGCGTCCCATTGTGGATGATGGGTGGATGTTAGAGGCATTCGAAGGCGCAAATCGGAACCGTAGGAATAGCAAATCGCATGCATATATTCTGATCTTATTGGGCGTCGGACTTTTATTCAACGCTAGTCTCAAGGCAACATGATTTAGATGTCTCAGCGGGTTCATCTGACACGTTGATATTCCTAACTTAGACTTGAGCTTGAAATTCAATGTTTACTGTCTATGATGTGTTTTCCATAAACCAGACTTGAAACATTCGAAATATATGCAACTGAAACATAAGAAACGTCGTTCTATCAAGTGGAAGTTATCCACGTCTTTTTAGAAGCTATTGCAGTTATTATTTTAAGAATTGAATAGGGGGGAGTGCTGCCTTATCTTATCGTATAGTTGGAGGTGGTGGAGTCTGATCACAAGATAGTTGCATACGCTACCAAAAGAGACCAGTAACTCATACTTATCAGGCATACTACCACTGAAGTGCTACAATATACAAATATACCTAACCCAAACTTTTATTTAACAATATCCGAAACAAGACTTCGAGTAAAACTCCATCAGGTGCTCGACCTTCTATCTCTGTCTCTAGATCATTCTCTGCATTATCGTGTGTCCATTCCAGGTGCTCTCAAGACGGCTTCTCCTCTTCTTGGAATACGGAATACACGGCTGTCAAATAAACGTCTACATCGTCTCCAATCTTTTATATATGCTGAATTAAACGTATTACTATTAGCCTTACCTTAATAACTAAAACATCTTTGTCCTCTCCCGCTTTACCTACATAGGCGAAACATTTGAAGAATCCACATCCCCGTTGCTACGCTATCGGATCTCCTAGGCTCTAGTACAGCCAGTAAACAAAACCCCCGCCAACCAGTAACATCACACCAACAATTTTCCTAAACGGGACAACCTATCCTTGTGCGAAGGCGAAGGCAACGATGACGACAGCTGCACGACGGCCAGCTTCGGGTCGGCCACCGTCACCCTCCCCCTCGCAAGTCCCTCTGCCCGCCTCTCCAACGTATTCGTATGCCTCTACGGCAAACCCGCTGTCCACATATAACCTCCCGCTGCCCCCTCCGCCTCGTCCCGCCCACGCTGTCCTCACCAAGTCCGACCTCGAGCAATCACAACAGGCCTACTCAGACCTGCTCGCGACCGCAAAAACCTACCGCATAGCACTAGCCTCGCTCTCCACAGCCGCATCCGCCTTCGGCTCAGCACTGGAAGCCTGCGCGCGGCTGAAAGAGTCACGCGCGGACGCGCTAGGGCCTCCGGGTGGCGCCAGCCTGACGAACAGCTTCACGACGAAGAACTCGTGCACAGCAGACCTTCTGCTCGGCGCAAGCGGTCTCCACCACCTGATCGCGAACCACCAGCAGATCCTCTCGGAAACCGTATACCGATCCTTCGAAGTCCCCCTCTTACACGAACTCGACCGGTGGCGGCGCGCCATCGAGGACGAAGACGAGACGTACAAGCGGGAAGCAGCGATCCGCAGCCGCGAGATCCGGAAGCTCGAGAAGGAGGGCCTGAAACTGCACCGCCAGAGCCGGCGGCGCGACGTCGCGAAGTTCCGCGAGCATTTAGTTACGCTGACGAGCAAGCTGGATGGCTTGACCGCGCTCCATGCCGGCCATGCGCGCACCCTGCTGCGCGACTCCCAGGAGACGAGCGTCCGGATCTTAGATGCGAGTTGTTCGCTCGTGCGCGCCGAGGTGGATATTTTCGAGGGGCTCGCGCGCAAGGGGTGGACGGGCGGCGGGCTCGATGATCTGTTGGAGAAAGGCCAGGATCTGTTTGCGAGTGAGGACGATGTCCCCTCTGGTGCGGTGACGAGTGTGGGCGCTGCGGGTGTACCGGCGGCGGGTGCGGATGGTGGGGCGAAGCTGTTTAGTGTACTTCCGCCCAAGAGCATCCTCGCTAGCGACGCTGGGTCGGATTCCGGGCGGACGGCACGGGTTTCGACGAGCACGGGAGGTAGTGGTGGCGGCGGCGGCGGAGAACACGGACGAGCCGATAGCCTGCTGGTCGACGCCGATGAGCACCAGTATCAGAGTCTATCGGGGGCCGTAGAGCCGCGGGACCGTGGACGGGAAGGGGGTGATGCGGACAGCATATTCTCCGAGTCCAATATGAGCAGAGGATTGCGGCCGTTTAGTCCCCAGCCTATACGCCGGCGACCCACGGACGTCGTAATGGACCCGGAGTCACTACTTCTCGGTGACGAGGAGAGTGCAAATCGGTCTGACGATGAAGACGATGACGAAGATGAGTATGACGCCGCGACTGTCAGAGGCGCGAGAGATGCTTCGGCTCAGGGACTCGAGCTTGGGGACGAATTTAGGGAAGGCCCCGAATCCCCGTGGAAAGACGAAGGACTACGGCGGAAAGGGGGTAGCAGTACCAGCGACAGCAGTAAGGATGGGCGCGCTGCGTTGCCGCCGCCACCGACGAGGGAACATACGGATAATAGATAATTTACTTGGGGTTGTACTTCTAGTACTAATACTCGAGGATGATAGACAAGGCAACGGTTGCTGGACGGTTCCAATAGCGGCTACGGGAGCAAGGAGGCATTCTGTATTTACTAATCCATTAATTGTTACGATAGACGAATAGGTGAAAGGAAATAAGTCATTGGGATCTGAATATCTCATTTACATTCAAATTCTTACTCTTACTACCGTGCTGGCTTTATGTGTATAGCGTTTCGTATTTGTAAGCTTAGATGGTCCTTCAGAACAGTATTGGGATGTCCACAGCATTCATTGCAAATTAGACAATTTCTTGATTATAAAATGCGTATTACGCTAATGCCTAGGTAGCCAAGCCCATATCCATGCTCAGCTTGTCTATAACAATAGCCTCAAGCTCAGCCTCGTCCCTATACTTTATTATCTTCGGGCATCGGGTTCGAACGCGCGTATCCGTTAAATGCTTTTGCTCCCCTAACTCCGAAATGGTGAATGCCCGGCTACCTTGATCCCGCTTCTCTGCCCCTCATAATGTAATATACATATGTCTACGTCGATACCCATGTGTATTGTCTCATTCGTCCTTGTCGCCACTAACGAGTTCGCGGCCGAAGAGACCAAACCATAGGTCGAGGTAGTACATTAGTTGCCAGTATAAACTAGCCCTGTTGAAGTCAAACTCCCCAACGTCATTTCGGGGCACTTCATTGCCGATCATAGATCCGCCGAACCATCCTATCAACGGGATCCAAAGCAACAGCTTCTGTTGGAGTGTAGGTTGGGGAGCGAGAGCCTGATCGGCTGGCAGGAGCCTAACCCGCCTAGCCTCTGGAATCATTCGACAATAGATGCCATCTGCCTGCTCCGCGTTCTGTGGTAGATCTGGAGTCGCTCCCGTCACAGTAGCTGTCGACGCGGTAGCCGTATCCATCGTCTGGGTCGAGCTTTGTGATCCGGGAGAGTCGTTTTGTTGTGTAACTCGCTCGAGAGCGGGAGTTGAGAGAGACTTAGGAAGTGCCGAGTTCCCTTCAAATCGGCCCCGGGAAGGTCGTCTTGGCGCACTCCTCATGGATGTCGGTCTGAACGGATCGACCATGCCACTATCCCCTACCACATCTAACACAGCAGCGTCTTCCTTAGGAGGGAGACCATGATAGAGTTCGGCATACACTAGATGGCCCAAGATCTTCTGTGGAGAAACAGACATGGCGGCATCTGCTGCCTCGACTGATTCGAACGTGATCTTGACCCAGTGCTCTCCGCTGGCAACTCTACTAACCTTAGCCCGTTCGGAGGGCGATAATGGTTGTCGCCTCGTTAGTGCGGGATCTCGTAAATCCGATTTGTATCGTCGCGCTTCGATCGGCGGCTCTCTTGAATAGTCTTCGCAAATTCTTCCTGCTAGTTGCTCGTAGTGGTTGATGGCCGCATACTGTTGAGATGGGGAAGCATAGCCTCTTAGGATGACTTCCGTAGGCTCCTTCCGAGATATTGAGGCCTGTGTGGTAGAGGAAGAATCTTCTTGTGACTGTACAGCATTCTGACCCAAGAAGCTCGGTTTTCGCTGCATGGGCGCGGAAGTAGCGGTTGATTTTCCGGATGTGATCGCATTAGGGGCTTGTTGTCGACTTGCTACGTAACTTGAAAAGATCTTGTCGGCATTTTGCATAGTAGCATCTTCGCGTTTTGGCGGCGCGCTGCCCGTCCTTGAT
Organism: Hypomontagnella monticulosa; assembly: GCA_902825475.1. Lineage (NCBI taxonomy): Eukaryota > Fungi > Ascomycota > Sordariomycetes > Xylariales > Hypoxylaceae > Hypomontagnella > Hypomontagnella monticulosa. The sequence goes on from CADEBF010000007.1 coordinate 3,082,567, forward strand.
CGAGATCTCCTGGTAGACTTGCCGAATGAACCCGTCTCCGTTACTTCCCTTGCGCGCGTGCGTGGTAGATTTCGCTGACGGTCACCTCTTTTATTTGCCATAGTGATCAGCAGATTTTGTTTAAAAGTTTTGTTCCTGCGCCGCGAAGATTGAGAAGTGGCTACATACTCAGGCCAATACATGGCATATGGGCGTTGGACTCCATCCTCACCAGTGTAGAGTTCCTCGTCCGGGACGTTATGCAAGATCAATGGTCTCATTGTCCTCGCCACCTATTTGGTGAATGAAATTCAAGGTAGTAAATGTACACAATGTTGAAAGCGCACAAAGAAAATTTTGACCCTTATCCGAAGCTTGATATTTGGATAGAGTGGGTGTGAGGCCTGGAATTGGTATGAGAACGGGATTAAAATGATTGGGGAGATGTTTGGAATAGCAACGTAAAGATGCCACCAGAAAAATTACAGAAGCTCCAACGCGATTCCAGCGCTGTGTTAAACGACATACACAATCCCGTACCTACCCCAGCAACGGAGTTTAGGTAGGTATCTAGCCTATTTCGTACTAGTCGAATCTACAAGGCATGGACCATTTCCAACATTGATTTCACTTTCACTGGTTTCAAACTTTCCTGAGGTTGTCAAATCAAGAATTACATAATACACCAATCTCTTCAATTTTAAGTGGATAGTGGCTTACACGTTCCTGGCGGTACGTATCTTCCTTGGTGGAAGGTACGCCGAAAAAGTTCACTGTAGATCCCCACCCTGTCCCTGCATGATTAAGGTCGACGTCACTTGGTTCACGGAAGCTATTGAAGCTTCTTAACTTCATTCAAAGCTATCCCGGAAAGGCAAAATCAACAACATCTCCCGGCCTCAGCTCCGATCTTAGTGACGACTTCCATTTCCTCGTCGCTGCCAATTCACTAGACGTCCATATCTCAGGAACTCGGCATTGATACAGTCACCATGTTTCGCTTCGTAAGTCTTGAGCTCTGAGCTAATTACCATTTTAAGGTGAACAAATGCTAACATGTGAAAATAGCACAAAACTCTTGACATTGTCACTCTCTTCCACAAATCTGGTTCGCCAGCTTCAGTGAGAGCAGCGAACATCCTAAAACAGGTTTCTGCCAATGCCACGGAATCAGCAACTGAAGACCAAGCCAGTGATCATTCCCCTCAAACACATCCCCAACGCTCGCGTCAGGAATTTGAATTGAACATCACCGAGGATCCCCCCACCTCTGACCAACTCAGAACTATCTTGGAATATGTCGGAAAGCAGAACATCAGTTCTGTCATCAACGGTGCATCGACAGAGAAGGAGGCTTTGAAGAAGTTCCGAGAGAGTGCTGAGAACTTCAAGCGGCCTGTAGTATGTCTCCCTAGTCACAACGATGTCCTCTATCACACATCCTTACTACAAGGCAAGCTAATTCTAGAATAGATTGTTGATTGGAATAACGGGAAAGCAGTTGCTAGCGACAAGGAGTCAGAAATACTAAAAATGCTAGAGCAAGCAAACGGCAAAGAGTAGCTCATCACCATGTAGACCAAATATCGGCGTTCCTTCCTTGTCAATACCGGCTAGGTAGCAGGCATACCGGCTACGGGCTTCTTGATTCAGGAGAGCTATCCTAAGTTTGCTATTACCCTAACTATGTACATTCATAGATCGATGAAAGAAATCTCCAACTCAAACTATTGTAGATAGAATCACTATGACTGCGATCGGTGTCCTTACCCCTTTCCCATGATGGTTTATGAAATGTCGCCCCAGTCAGGTCATTTAATACATAAATACATACATGTAGGTACTTGTACGTACTCACGTATGGATCTCTTCTCTAGATTAATGCTCTACAGTACGGCGTACAGTATCCAGATACGGTGTGACTCCCTATTTTGATTCTTTCTATGGCAACTGGCTACTACTAACGTGGGAGGTGCATGTTTCTTACAGGTGTAATCTCCAACAGCGTGGTCCAGCCGGCGTGCAGTAGTTTCCTAGAGCCTTATTAAAATCTAGACAGAAGGAAAACTATTTAAGGCGTCAAAATCCGGCGTCTGATGAACTTCCCATCACAAATCACCGTTTCCAAGCCATTTCTCAGGTAAGAATTTGGGTGAGTGCAGAAAATTGTAGGTAGGTTGTTGCCGCCGTTGCCACTACCGTTACTGCCCTCGTCGTTGCCGCTACTGCCGTGACTATCGTTGTTGCCGCCGTTATTTTCAGGTACAGACGATTTGTGCCTGGTGTTTTTTCGCGTCAGCCATCGACGCGTCTACAATCACTCCCCTTAAGCAGCTGGCACACAACTGATTTGCGGCGCTCTCCCACCCACACCTTTACACCTTTACATCTACAAACCAAGAAGATTCACACATTGTTCGACATTCACACTTTGTTCGACATACAACTTGTATGTTTGAATTGCAACTCGTGTTTTCGAATTACCATTTATGTCATCACTGCTTACTGCAGACCATTCAGAATTTCTTCCCTGACAATCTTTACCCTTTGTTTGCCTCCTAAAAACCATTCATCAGAAGACCATCTCGTCTCGCCTTCCGGGTAAGCAGCAAGAAGCACTTCTCGTCCCCCCTCCCAAAAGTTACCACTCCTGGCACCTTTTGCATCCCTTTTACCAATCCTCACACTGCTTCCTACCATCAATAAGTGTCAACGTACTACCAGCACTTGTCATTGGCATTGGTAACTCGTTAACAATTTCCCCCTCTTTCGCCTTCACTATCTCCATCATTGTTCACATCGCGTCCTCCCATCATCATCTTGTCTCTTCGAGTACTGATCTTTGTTTTCATCAGCACAATGCCGCCCAGGTATACTGCAGTTGATTGGACGCTGGAGGAGTTGATCGAGCGCGCTGGATCTCCTCCTCCGCCTGAACAATTCGGACATCAGTTTGCATGGGAATCGGAACCCACTGATGAATTCTATCAATACATCGACCGTAGCAGGGCTCATGCTATCTTCTCAACTAACAATGGCGAAACCGAGTTTCGTATGCCGGAGAATCCCAAGCGAGAGCGCGACATCGAGGTCTGGGATGCCACTAAGATCCAGGCCTTCAGTGAAGAACTCCGCCAAAAACATTGGGGTCGTTGCAAGTATATCGCCCAGTTGAAGGTACCAGAGGACCTCTACATCTACTTCGATGCGTATGACATCTACCGCCATGGCGCATACAATCTCTGGCGTGTCATCAACCATCTGTACTTCGAGAACACCCATTATCTTTATGAGTCTCATGATGAGAACGTAGGCCGCGTTCGAGTTTATGTTCAGGAAGTTCTAAAAGTCGCAGAGGTTGCCCAGAAGCTGTCGGATTGGGACCCGAAGGTTGACAGCGATCTCCTATGCGTCTTCAAAAATGGCGAGTTGGACGGGCTTGGCCAGCTTTTGACTGAGTACAACCATGTTGTTCGCGACACTCTTTATAACAACTACCTCAATATTCGTAGAGGACACTCAGTCAACCCAGCGTTCCGCATTGGTGTTCAATCGTCCGTGGCGCCTGATGCGCCCGATAATCCGCAAGTTGCAGATGGTAAGTGGTTCTTCCTTTCGGTTCCCTGGCGATTTAACTTCATCCACTAACCACCAAGTAGCGGACAATGCCAGTTCCCGTGCTGGAAGTTCTTAGAATGTTCTTCCTGGTACTGGGGGCCAGGAAAATCCAATCATCGGTGGTATTGTGATTGCAGATGGTTCTTCAACGTCGAGATATGCCCAAACCTTGGGGTTGGCACCGGCGAGAATCCCATCCCCTGCCGCAGACGAGGTAGAGAAGCCGAGTCCCGAGGCTTCCCCCACAAGCAAGCAACTGTCAATCCCGAAGGTTCGTTCAAAGTCGACTGGGGTAGAAGAAACATCGCGTCCCACTTTCAAAGCAGGAATCGAAAACCCAGAGGAATTCACTGTCGCCTCTGAGAATGCTGGAACGAAGCCCACAGAGCGAGGTGATCCTGAAGGTGTTAATGTTAAGAATATGGTTCCGAAGGCCAGCAGTGGGACAGAGCTAGCGCAAACGGTACCGGTTAGACAAGCGCCGGCCACACAAGCGACCATTGCGCAGTCGCGATCTCATGCCTACACGCCTGCATCCGTAATCCAAGTCGAGGCACCGGCATCACAATATTACTACCGACCGAACGCGTATCAGCCGCGACGTAATATGCCAGCACCGACGAGACCCCAGCAGAGCCGCACAGATCAGGCCTGGAATCCTCATCAGGGCCGAGCCGGACAACCTACAATGCCCCAGCAAGCACAAATGCCGGGGTACCGAACGGATCCGTATCGATGGGTGACGTTGCCTTCCCAGCGCGCAATGCCTGCGCAACCGAGAGAGGCGGTTTGGGCAAGAGAGTATAGGGGTGCAATGGGGGCCTACAACGAACAAGTCCAGCAGATGACGAAGCCGAAGGGCAAACTGAGCGTGAAGAGTACCTTCAAGGGAAGCACGCCACATACTTCGCATATCTCAAAGGGTTCCGTAGGCTCATGGAAATCCATCGGGGTCGATCCAATGCATGGCCCTCGAGCTGTATTCCACCACTCCAATCCTCAGTCTAATCCACCTAATAAGACCATGCCGACACAAAAGCAGGTCCCTGCAAACCAGCCCGGTGGAATGGGCAGAATGCGAAGTGTGAGCAAAGCCTCGAAATCGTCCAACGCATCGACAATTCGACCTACCAAAGGCGCATGGACAGCTCCCGAAACGCGTCCTCGATTCGGCAGTATACCGATTCCGATCGACGATGCGATTGTGCAGGCTTTGACGTCTCCCTCTCAAGCGGCAGCAGCTTCTCCCGCTCACATACTATGGAACACCGCACAAGGCGGCAATACCCGCAACCGTTCCCGTGCCGGATCTCGCGCTACCCCAGCTATGGCAACGACACGAGCCAGTTTTGGGGCTAGTGGTCCTTCGATAACAGCGCCGCCTCCTACAACAAGCCAACCCCGCGAGGGCAGAGAAGAAGTAGAGTGCGTCAACAAGGACAAGTACACGGCCGAGGATTCCTTCCTCCAGAAATACGACCCATGTCCGTGTAGGCGATGTCGCGATGCCGATCGCACAATTTTTATCCAGGGCGTGTGGATGGACGGCAGTATTAAGAAACAAGATGTGCTTTTTCGAGTGGAAGAGGAATTCTGCAAATACGGAGCAATTCAATCCGCATTTCCGCAGAAGAATGGCAACGGTGTCTTCATTAAGTGAGTTCCCAAGTGCATATGACCTCATCTCGCGTGGAGTCTGCTAACCAGGTTATCTCTCCTAGGTATACCAAGCACGATTCCGCTGCTCGGGCAGTTGCAAAGGCGAACCACCGAAGGGTCACCAGTCTCGGGCCGATGCTGCTGAGAGTCGCTTACAGGATCGGTTCGCAATACCATGAACCCTACCAATCCCTCAAACAGACCCATGATACACAAGGTAGCCGCTTGCCTTTCTGGAGTCCCGGTCATACTTCACGAGAATGCTTGGAGCATGGTCCTCCTCCGCCTATGCCTTACGGCCCCCCTGACGTTGGAGTGTATCCCGGATTCCACGGGCATCCCGCAGGTAGCTTCGGTCCAACTGCTTACTCAACCGCTATAATAGCCAGCCATTCGGAGTCTCAGGACTCAGCCATGTCCCAGACCATGACTGCGCCACATGGGGAAGAGCGCTTGCTAGGTTCTCAAAGCTCCAATAGTACTCAAGGCTACTATACACCTCCCGAGCACCCGGTACAAGACGACTCAGACGACATGGGCATTTATGATGCGACCCCGAGACCATCACATGCAAAACCAGTCGTACAGAGCGACAGCGAGGGCAGCGAGGTGAACCGCGACACCGTAATCATCCGAAGACCCGATATGTCGCGCCGCCCAGGCATTCCTCCGAGCTGGGAGAGCGAGCCAAGTGAAACCCATCCACAGGTACGCGACTACGCCTATACGGAGACCGGAGACCCCGTGAACCGATCCGTCCGACGAATTTGGTATTTCAGACCCGGAACCGGAGATGCTGACATGGATATGCAGGTGCCGAATAACCCGAAGTACTATGATGCACAGGATAAACCCACGATGACTACCGAGGACCAGAGTTCCAAGTCTTCCCATCAATATGTCACCGCGTCAGCATACCAGTCCGCTCAGCCGAGTCCTTCACATCCTATCACGGTTCGCTTGCCGCCATCATCCGAATTCCCACCTAGCGCGGCCGAGCCGAGCGCTACCTCCCAAGAGAAGACACCGGGTAGCGGCCAGCAAGACATGGATAAAGGTGCACAATCCAAGCAGACGGCCCAAGGTGACGAATCGGGTAAGAAATCGCGACGCAACAGCGAGGCCAAAGATCAAGAACAACCCAGCGGTGGTAATAGTCGTACCGGCGAAGGTCGAGGAAGACAAGGTAGAGCGCGCAAACGACAAGCCGCTGCTGCCGCTAAAGCAAGCCTGAATCCGATGGTACAGCCGATGATAGGCCCGGCGCCGCGACCAACAAGCACACCACAGGTGGCCATGAACCCAACAGCTCGTCCTTTCGTAATGCAGCAGCCGCATACAGTACAACCGCTCGTTCAGCCATACGGCGGCTATCAACATGGTGCGCATACCCACGGCTACGTTCCGGAGCACTACCGCAACCAACCGTTCCCGCCCCCGCCGCTCGCGCATCAGCATCCAGAGCCCAGACCCGGCATCAGCCAGGAAGAAGCAGACTTCATAGACTTCATGGACAACGAGATCGCAGTTCGTGAAATGGACGAGTTCATCCGGGGGAAGATCCAACACCGACAACGGCACGCACCCACGGCGTTGACACGTACCGGAAGCTTGATCCCATACCCTGAGTCCGCGACGAATCCGGTGTTCCCCACAGGCCTGACTAGAAGTCCCCTGCAGCCGGGCAGCGAGGCGCGCGGCCGATCGCGAGGCCCGCCGCATGTCACGCCGGGATCGCGTCCGAATTCCAAGTCGCCGGACAAGGCAAAGTTCCCAGAGAAGAAGGAAGAATCGCCGGAGAAGTCAAAGATGGCAGAACAATCGAAGTCGCCAGTCAAAGTTGAGAAGGAGAAGTCCCCAGAGGAGCCGGAGCCTATGAGTGAAGATTCGGGGAGCGTTACTGACGACGAATCCTCAGGTGGCAGTCCGGACACTAAGGCAAAGAAAAGGCGATGGGTGAGAAAGGAAAAGATCGTCAAGGGGAAGGGCAAAGAGCAGGCAGTCGAACAACCTGCAACAAGTGATACCGAACCAACTCCGGCGAAGACACCTATCGTTCCCGCTTCAACACTTGCACTCGTTGATCCCACAGCACAGGCGCCAGAGAGACCAACCCGAACTGGCCTGACACCCCGAGCCGGACACCAGCGAGGTCGTGGTCGAGCTGGCAGGAAACAACAGGATAATCGTCCTCGAGGCCCGTACGGCGCCACAATGCCAATGTTGACTTCCGCCGACTTCCCGAATCTGCCTTTGTCGCCGCAATTCCAAGACTCACCACAGCCAACGACGAGCGCATGGTCACGTGGTCCGCCGTCGTTTGCTGGAGGTAATGTTGCTGGTGCAAGCACAAGTACGCAAGGCCGAGGTGGAAATGTCAGTGGCTCTCGCGCAGGATCACAAAGCGTGACACAGGCGGGAGCAAGTCGCCAAATCCAGGATCCGCTGTCATCGTCGAATGTTGCCATGGCTGGGACAGCCGGACTGCCGCACATCGCCAGCGGCAATGTCGACAGCCCAGCTGCCCAGACGTCGGAGCGCAAGACGCAGAGAACGAGTCCCAAGAAGAAGAAAAGTGACGCGGATGCTGGTAATGACAAGAAAGAGAATAAGAAGCCGGCCTCTGATGACCGAAAGGGTGGTTGAAGGAGGAGAGTTGGGGATTTGAAAGAAATGGGAGATGAAGAGTGAGAAGTAAGAAGAAGGGTTTGGGAATTCAGAAGTGTGGGTGGGAAATAGGAATTTGAAGAAGGTCCCGGAACCTCAGGAGCACAGACCGGAGGGATGGCCGGGAAGGTGCCCGGAGGGGTTCGGAGGTGTCCGGAAGGGTCCGGAAAGGTGCCCACCTGTTCCCGCCTTGCAAAGTTGTCTTTCAAATCGAGGAGGTGACGCGGAAAAGAATCGATTGCTGGACGTGTTAGGGGAGAAGGCACACAGAATCGATTCTTCTCGCCTCGCTTTTCGAACTATGGTATGGATGTTAATCACCACCTACTTCGACAACATACACAAGGAGGGAAGATGAAGGATGCGCTTTGACAGCACCAATGATATAAAAAGAGAAAGACGGAGAAAGATGCGTTGTCTATTGTCAGAAAAAAAAACGAAGTGGGTGATGAGCAGGTAGTTCGATTGACAGAACCCAGACACGAATTGAGTTTCTTTCTTAGTAGGTACCTCCCATGGTGTTTATACTCAACAGTGTAGACATGAACGTGACCATGAACATGAATGTAAACGTAAACATAAACGAGACATCCCACCCAGTACTTTACCATACACGTGAATAATTCTAATGTGGGAGATCGTATAATAGCGATATACTTGGTGATCATGTATTCACATTGTTGATTCTCGTTATAGTAACGCCGTATAGCACTATAACACCACAACACTACCTACTGCTCTCTTCTCACCATCCTCGACTCGGCGTATAGGTATTCAGGCAGTGGCATCAGCCTTCACTAATTGCGTAACGGTCTCTTCAATTTGTTTGTCCGTGAGTCCTATACTCGCTGTTAGTATATCCCTCCTCTAGTTTGCGGTTCCAGCTTTTGCCATACCTTCTAATGACTGGCTCTTCTCTTTCCCGAACTCTATCAAACATCATTCGTCAGCGTTTCTTCCTTGTTGTAGACCCTCATTGTAGATTCAAATGGCGTAGACGGACCATATCTCGCATAAACCTTAGGTAAGGTTCCGGAAGCTTCTCGTAGCAGAATAGGGGTATATGGGTTGTTCTTCTTCATCGTGGGGTACGCTCTCGTCAGGAATGTTCTATCGAGTTGAATTAGGGATAAGTTAGCTAGCTTCCTTATTGTCTTGTTCTAGTATACACGAGGGTATTCACAATCTCGCTCACCTTGTTGCAGCACTACCCTCTCCGGTGTGGCAGAATAGGAAGCGAACCTCCTTCAAAGCCTTCGCGAAGGCGTATTTGCCCGACATCTTCGCAATTGGCTTGTGGTGACCGAAGATGCTGGACGAATAGAGGTGATTGGAGGTTGACTTTCAATGATTGAAATGTCTCGAAGCTTACTTTGGACCTTCGATGTTTCGATGTTTAGACTGACCAATTAACGAATGGGTAATTGACGTCGGTCGTACATAAAAACTTCGCTCCGATTTGCATAAACACTTGTGCATATTATGCATATTTGACCCACCATCCCAACGTTCCTGGCTCGTCCCTCCAAGAGTTCCCAATCTTATCGCCGGAGCCCCAACTAAATTTATCCCGGTTCCCCAATATCGGACTCTTTATTCTGACTACAATACAAGACACCTATCCATCGTGGGGAAGGTCAAAGGGAAAAGGTAGCAAGAAGGACCGGTGTTTCGCTTCCTCAACATCAGACTTCATCAACAGCTTCAATCCTACCTAGGCACCTCAGCACCCCGATCCCTACCAAAATGCCAGCAACCACTACCCTCTTCCGCGCCGCCCGGCCGGTCTTCCAACAATCCGCATCGCGGGCTATCTTCCGCGCCAACTTCACCCAACAGACCGGCCGCCGCTTCGCCAGCACAGCGCCTTCGGGCGAGGCTGCGTCACAGAGCTGGATGCAACGCATGTGGAACAGCCCCGTGGGCATTAAGACAGTGCACTTCTGGTAAGTCCAGGCCCTCTACTTCTCTCCCTTCCTTCTTTCCTCAGTTGTGACACATCACGAGCGCATCCCTTGCTAACCACAACACAGGGCCCCGGTCATGAAGTGGGCAATCGTTATCGCCGGCATCTCCGACTTCGCGCGACCCGCCGAGAAGCTCTCTCTGACTCAGAACGGCGCCTTGACCGCTACTGGACTCATCTGGACGCGCTGGTGCTTCGTTATCACCCCTCAGAACTACCTCCTTGCCGCCGTCAACTTCTTCCTCGGCTGCGTCGGTATCACACAAGTTACTCGTATCCTCCTCTACCGCTCCTCTCAGAAGAACCTGCCTGCTGCCGCTGAGTCAGAGGTCGTTCAAGCGAAGGAGGCCATCAAGTCGTAAAAGTTTGGGTAGAGCGGGAGCTATGATGTGAAGTAGCATGGTGTAGTGTGAGGATGTTATGAAAAATAGGAAGCACTTTTGGTCGAGGTTGTGGAATGGTAGCATACGGACGTGCTAGCCGGCAGACACAAAGTCTCGTCCGGACTGAGCATTTCAGCATAAATATAGACTGGGGATTACCTTACAAGCTGTCTTATATCGAGAAGAGAGCAGTATAGACGATGGCGCGGGTTACAAATTCTCTCGTTGGCTTTCCCGGCCCGGTGATTAGGAAAAGGGGGCTTGCTTGTACCATCACAATACTACCCGGTGCATTATTCGAGTTCAATATGGCAGATATATGTTTTCCGCCTGATACGTGCCAATGTGGTTTCTCTCTTGTGACCATTGATAGTATACACGATGGATTGGATTTGCCTTGGGGTTCCAGGCGCCCTTAGATCGATACGACACTCTGCCTACAAATTAAATCATCCGGTCCTGCATTAAGGGGTTAACCAGCCACAATCTCTAATAATCTTCACAGGTCCTTGAGAAAAATTCTGTATAAGTGCCTCAAACACTTCATATACGATAGAAAAAAAAATCAGAAATTCCATACAAACGTAATAGATAAGTCGTAGATATTGAATCAATGACCAGGAGATGTTCAAAACATGTAAGTACTCAGTATCGCGTTCCGTATGTTCCAGGCAGTCCACCTCAGAAGGCCCATATCATTTACAAGACACTCCAAAGAGCTCGGAACAGGAGATATGCCAGCTTTCCAACTCGCTTTTCAAATCAACCCACCAGAAAGCATCTTATACGTTTTGCTGCGTTCCGCGGCGGAGCATATCCGCACACTTTCGAAGACGCACTTCCACCTTTCTCAGATACTCTCCGGTTACGTCCTCAATCTTCTCTATATCTTCGCAACCATCTAACTTAGTATCTCTCAGCTTGTATCCGCCCAGTACCTCATCACAGTCAAACCGGAAGTACAGCTCTTTATGATCCAGAGTATTCCGAAACATAATGTGGGCATTGTGAGCCCTTGCATCCCCGAGTAAGTCCGATATACTCCCTCCAGTCTTTCTTAGGTAGGTTCTTAAATCTCGAGCCGGTGTGTTCGGGAGAAGACCTAACCCTGACACAATCTGATCATTTAACGACTTTTTTTTGGGCTGATCAGTCATCCAATAGTTCCGTATAGGTGCCTCTTCATCCATAACTCCCGTACCAATACTAAGGTAACCAATCTCTGTTTTCCAGTCGCCCAATCTGAGAGCCCCGACCACCAGTGGTACGGTGCTGATGGGATTGTTGTAATACATTGCTCCATCAAGTAACAGTCTTGACTGCCCTTGGATTGTGACTTTTTGGGCCTCGAAATATGTTGGAGCCGCACTTGTTGCACGTACCGTCTGCCACACAGTACAGTCAGCTCCAGGGCCAGGTATTTCTTCGTTCGTCCCTAGATACACAGCTACAGGGCCATAGGGTTGGTTCTGTTCTAATTCCGGTTCAGCATCCACGCATACGACGTAAGCAGGCCTGCGTAGACAGTCAGAATAAATAGTAATACAGACGCAGAGTACTTCCCAAACTTACGTTTGACGAGCCTGGCGGTCGGGGTCTGGATGTTGGCCATGTAGTCTGGCGTCCATATTCTCGCCATAACGTGTCAGGAGCTCTTGTGTCTTGAGTACCATCGTGGATTTCCTGTATCTGGGGAGCAGCAGGCCACGAGTTATCGAGTACCAATGCGGTCGCTCGAATATCTTACTTGACAACGCCCTGAACTCTGTTTTGCATTCTTCCATGTCCAAGCCCACTCTTCCAATCATGATGGCACTTATTCTATGATATTGTAAATTTTTATGCGAGATAGTGTAGATTCGAATATAGAGTCATAACATACCCTCCCGCACTCGTACCACATACCAGATTGAAGGCGTCATGGGGCTTCATTCTTGCGTGGCGTAATATCTCGTCTAATATCATCAATGAAGATAGACCCCGAACCCCGCCACCATCTAGTGACATATCAGCGTCGAGTGAGTATCAAGTCAGTATGACAAGATATCAAGCCATTAAGAGCTTACATACCTAGTGAGAGTACCCACGCTTTGACCGAAGTGGGTGACATATTCATCATTTGATACGATATAACAAGGAGTTCTACGTCAACTAAGACTTTCGGACCAAACTTGCGACAACTCAGCCCCCTGGAGCGTGGCCTCCGATTTATATGCATTGCCACGGTTCATTTCACCTTTCTAATTCATATCCCTTGTTGTTAAGCATCCCATAACTAAGGCGGAGTTGAAGAGGACATATCAGCTTCGTACTCATATTTTGAGGAATTTCATCCTGGGTAATATCGAACTCTTTGTCTTAGCGACGCAAATTCGTCGCCCTAGTATTGATAACTGACCGCATGCAATGGCTTAGCTAGGTTTACTGACATAACATTCTAACTCGAACCCGTGGTAATATAACTCTAGTATAGCATGAGTACGGGGGGTTTTCAGGCCCTCGGTCATATTGGGTTGTAGCGTCCTTTGCGAATTTATGATACAAATTCCCCGTGATGGCTTGGGTCTATGATACGCAGTAACTCATAATATTTAGAATACCAGGAAATATGATTAGTCGATACAATATCGTATAGGCCGTTTAACTTTATCCACTCATGGAACTAACGATATTGGTGACAAAGAAACCAAGAGAGCCTACATACCAGTGTCCTTTTTCAGTGTTACGAATCAATGTGATTGATAGCTTTGGCCGGACGTCCATCGTAATATGTTCACCTTCTTCCATTATAATGAACAGATCCTTAGTTGGCCACACTCAATGGTTGTTGGTCACATCTAATCGCCCATGGCGGAGCTACCATTTATTATTAATGATCACCATTAGCAACCTATAAAACAACCAGCTTGCCAAATAGGTTAGCAGGAATGGCTCGATCGATTATGAATCTACTGGGCATTTATACTTTTACTATCAGCTAATCACCATTTAACGTAACTCCTTTCCTTAATCTACCCTAGCTAGCGGGCTCCCGTGAAAACGATCCCAAGATCCTCTCAAACCACTAGGAATCGTACATATCCCGGAAAATCATGGATAGCAACTTAGCCAAACCATTCCGGGTCCTCTCAATAGGTACAGTACTAGCAATATAATCATCTTAGTATTATACTAACATTTAATAAGATGGTGGGGCCATCAGGGGGTTCGGAATCCTTGTAGTTCTCAAAGCGCTGATGCAGGCGGTCACCAATGCGGGTGACCCAGAAGTCAAGCCTTGCGAGTACTTCTCTTTCATCACTGGAGCAGGCATGGGAGGGTGAGTTCCCATCCTAAAATCATCCTCGATATTATTTATAGTTACTAAATTATTTGAACAGTGTCCTCGCGCTACTTCTCGGCCGGCTAAGGATGGGTGTATCAGATTGCATGCTTGCATATTGGAAGTTATCGTCGATGATTCTCCGGCAAGAAAAGCCAAATCCGAAGCCGCCACTCTTCGATGCTGCCCAGATGAGGATAATAATGGATGATATCGTTCGGAGGTACACTCGTAGAGATCATCCCGAGGATACATTACTAGCAGATCCTCTCCAACCAGAGGATTTTACTAAAACGTAAGTTATCTCATTAAGCTTAGAGCGAGTTATGGCATGGAAGCTAATGGATCTTAGATGCGTTTTTGCAGTCCAGATCGACAGAAGAGATCGTCCACACTGCTTTCGTACATATAAGAATGCGAACTGCGAGTCCGAAGAGATAGAAATATCCCCTTCAATCAGTATATCTGATGTTGTCATTGCAGCGGTTGCGGCCGAAGGACTATTTGAACCAGCAACCCTCCCATCAGCCAACAAACACCCGGTCACCTTTTTAGACGCATTCTATCCTTTTGGTCTCACAGACCCTACCCTCCTTGCTCTACAAGAGATCAAGAATCTGGTGGATGCTACACAGATTGATTCAATCATCTCCCTAGGTTCCGGTCAGCCAGCTTATGATGATATTGGCCATCTCCTCCATTTTGCTGTCCGCACCCCGATACCTTCTCACCCCCCAAGCCTTCTTAACAAATTATTCAATAAAAAGCACTTGGGCGAATTTGAAGAAACATACCAGGTGAAAATCCATGGTGAAACATGGACTCGAAACAGGGTGATCAAGTACCTTGATAACAAGTATGAAGATACTGTTAACAACGTGCCCCTTGAAGTATACCGACGATTTGACATACGGCCCGTGACGGATGTTGGCCCCAACGACTTTCTGAGTTTGAAGCAAGTGGGCAAAGCAGCAGATGACTACCTCGGCTTGATACAGCTACCATTATCCGTATCTTTCCTCGAGAAAGGCGAGAAACAAGCACTGCATTGGGCAGCCTGCACTGGCAACGATGTGGTCGTGGGAAGGCTACTCCAATTAGCTACGACCTCTTGCATTCATGATAGGGACGACCACGGATACACCCCATTACACCGGGCGGCTAAAAATGGACACGAAAGTGTCGTGAGGCTATTCTTGCAGCATCGGGTTGTCGATGTTCTTGCCATTGTTGAGGACCATTCTATCGAAATCGACGTTAGGAAAATGGTGCTTCGTTTGGCGCTCGATTCTGGACGCGAGGAGATGCATGTAATCATGCGGCTGACGGAATCCGAGTTAAATACGAATACAGCAGTAAACAGCCGGGTGACAACATCGACACTAGAAAATCCTGTGGACGCGACAGAATCGGAACGTCGACCGGATCAGAAAACGGAAGGACTTACGAACGGCAGGTCGCATTTCAATCGTGGCCAATCTCTATAGGTGCCGAAATTAGCATTTAAAGAGCGTGGATTGTGAATAACGCGACTTCGAATCGCGTCTGCTTCAATCACTTATTTGGATGACTAAGCGAGTGAATAGGGGGCGGGGAATAGGGGGGAAATATATGGAAGTTGAATTATACACATATATGTAGATACTTTTAAACGCCTACCCTAATTGACTTTCACATTCCAACAATTTTCCATTAAATGTAGCTTCGTAAACTACGACGGGAAGAATCCCGAGTGGGAGAGAGAACCCAACCAACTCCAAATGAGCCAAAACCTCAAAAACACTATAGAAGGGGTGGTGTTCCTTAGTTCGATATCTTTCGCACGAAGGATAGCATGTCCATCGAGGTTTTTGCTATCGGAAACGCCCCCTGGCTTCATGTCTCTTGGTTCCACGTCGACGATAGTGCATCCGCCAAGCTCCCTCCTCTCAGGTTGATAAAGTTGTCTAACACCGTTGTAATCGGTCTCCTGGATGCGCATCATACCTAAGTCATTGAAATAATTCATGACTGAAGAAGGATTGAGGTTGCCAACTAATCTTGATGGGTGGGTCAACTCACCCGGGCATGTCATGGCGAATTCGTGCCGCAGACCGAGGACATGTCCGAGTTCATGGCAAAAGACATTGACCATATGATCATGATGCCTCTCATCAAAGCACTGACTATGTATGCGTAGCAGCCGCTGGTCTGGCGGGTCACCAGGGAAGAAACTAGTCGCAAGTTGGATCGTCTGGCACTCGGAGTACGTAAGCCGAAACACGGAAGGCATGTTATCAGCGGTTCTCTCGAACCGTACACCGATGTCCCCCTTGTTCCATTCACTAGTTGCTTTCTCGAGGCTCGCAGCGGCGTAGGCTGCCTCTGTGGAGTTGGCGAAGCTCTCGAGATCCACACTGAATGTGATCGAGGACCCCGGTTTCCAGCGATAGATGTGGTTGGGGCATTGCACATGAGCGTAGACACTACTAATAGAGCTAGGCTTCGTCCCGCAACGATGCCAAATATATCTGGGCTCTCCTTGGGCTTGCTCGTGTGTAATGTGAGAGCTAGGTTGGAAACCGTCCTGATTCGGATTCGTAACGTTCTTCCTGACCTCCATGTCAGTGTCGTCGGAGCCGAGCTCACCGGGCTTCGACGAAGCTTCACAGTATGAAGTTACATCAAACCATGAGCTATCTCGAGTGAGGTCTTTCCACATAACAAGCCTTTCCAGATTGGCGTTTTCGCCTTGATGGGAACTATCGCTGACCAAGTTCCATGACGTTGGTGGGTCGTCACTTTCGTGATTATTTTCTATAGTGACGAGGGCTGGTATGCAGTATTCAGTAGTATCTAAGAATATATACGGCATTAACGGCGGCGTTCGGCGTATAGCTAAGCGTACGCTAACGAGCAAGGATAATGGCTACCTAGTAGTTTTATGTTCCCATTAGAGAAGCGTACGGCATTTCCGATGTGCTGATTTCTAGATAAGCTCTTGGTCCTGTCAGCCATATAGCTGGCGTTGCCCTCTACTCTAGATGATTGAGGCCGGCTGATCGAATTTCCCATAATGCTGATCCCGTATTATCGCGTATATAGACCGGCTAGATATTATTCATAAGATACTTATTGTACATACGTAAAGTTGGTTCGCTTCGCTAGAGGTAAAATGAATAAACAGAAATAATTAAGAATGAAGCTTAATAAAAAATTGTAATAGTTTAATGGGTCATGGAGTGTTCGGGGTTGTGTTCACCCTTATATGGAACAAACGGATCGGATGATGGCAATATATACCTATAGGCCTATCTATGAAGATAACTAAGCACGGTGTGGTTTAACACGAGGTATTGACAGATTCGGCAACAGTAGGACAGGTCGTACGAATAGCCATACGTTGTCTGCCTTATACAGGGTTATTGACTGCATCTATTATCACGGATATGTATGCCCTTGGTCGTGTTACACCAGCCGGCCCCAAATAGCTTTATTTTCCTTTCCCGCCTGGCAGCTGTCCTCTCCGCCAGACGCGATGCCAGCTGCAAGACTAATCGCTACCTGATAATGCCAGCTGGCGTATCGGCCCGACAAGAGCTTCCTATGGGAAAAAACCATAGGGCTGACTCCGGTTACCCACATATTTCACCCATGCAACTTTTCCAAGCCAACACGCATGTGAGATCTCATAGGAACGCCCCTCACGATGAGGACGCGCGACCACCAATCCGCCAGGTATTTTTAGACCTGCCTCGGAATTTATACCCCCCAAAAATATAACGTCCACTAGGAAATAGGAGATTGAGGAAGTAAGTGCGAGATTACGAGGATGTTCCCGACTAGATTGGCCCGTTTGAGCTTCAACTACTGTGATGGCTATCGTCGACCTAGAGTAACAATATTATTACTAATCTAGAAACATGAAGGGATCAGAACCGGAGTTTCTCTGCAGCTAATTGGTCGCGGCTCGCCAAGAGAAAGGACGGATTGGCAATCGAGATCCCAAGTAGAGTCACGATGGTAGCTGAAGGTGGAAGATGATAGATAGAGAGCCTCAATTTGAAGTGACATGTAGGTAATAAAATTCGGGGACATGTAGAGAATAAAGTTGGGGTGAGCAGGAGAGCTTGCAGTTGGCTGGAGCACGCGTTGTCCAACACCAATGTAATATCCAGACATTCTGGATATAATTAACCCAGGTGCATACCCACCTAGGTAGTTATGTAGGTGGGTATCTCATATTGAGGCCTGTGTAGCCCGCAATGATCTCACCAGGAAATCAACACAATTGCCATTCTTAACGCAGTGTAATGTGGCCAAAGAGGGGAAGAAAACTTCGTAGCTTTTGAAGTAAGATAGCACAGCGTAGATATCTAAAGAGCAGTGGCGGCTAGATCAACGTCGTTTAGAACTCTGCTAGGGTCTAACCACACCTTCTATGTTGATTCAAATATACTAGCAAGGGATCGGGGACGGGTTAAGATCTGTCCATGTGCTAATTTCATGGGTATCTACCATACATTAGATCTGTCGGATCTTCTAACGCGACTTTCGGAGGGAGATTTGTCGGCGTGTGAGGACAAACCGGCGTTTGCCATAGGGCGGGTTCTCGTCTTACCACCATAACTCGGCGATGTAAGCCCGGAGGTATCGGAGACACCATGATGGATTACAAATAACGGGGATGCTGATAAAACACATGCATTGTTCTTGAAAAATCTTATATCCGGTATTAAATCCCATGGTCTAGGAACGGCCAGTGTCGTAAGACGGACTAAAGGACCTCGGAACTATAGGTGATGTTACACAAGGAGCCTCAACTGTTGTTTAGTTAGGCTACAGGTTAACTTTATAGACACTGGGGTCCTTTGGCTCCTATGAGCTCCTATGAGCTCCCACCTTGCCCCCCCCCCCCCAAGTAGTAGTGATAGACCGTACGTGTCAGTAAATAGCATGTTCTTAGCTACAGTCCTTCACTTATAAACCAAGACGCAATAACATTGGCGATGGTGTTTTGCAGTGATGCCACAATATTAGAATTATAAGCCTTACATAAAGGGAATATACGAATGCTAAAAGAGCCACGACGGGTAATTGGAAGAAAGGATATGTTGGACGCAGGTCGAAAAACAGTGGTATCTCCTGTCCTGTGGTCCCTATTTCAGTGTCGAGAGTGATAACTTTGGAAAAGAACCTAATTTCCCCGCCTCCTAAGATATAATTGTACTAATACTCATTGATACGTATATATCAACCATATACCTAGGTAGACATACGTCCTCTATATATAGAAGGCACATAATTAGTTATGACCAAGTGAATTTAGTAGGGGCAAAGCAGGGGCGCAGACTCACAAGTCAGATCAGAGATAGGGGCAGTGACGACCGTAACCGAGCCAAGGACGAGAGTATGGCGCGTCTAACTCGTCAACGTTGTATCCGCCATATTGATGGAGGTTGTAGAACTCCCTGATCCCAGCGTAATCATCTTGGTGAATATGCATCTGCTCAAGAGGCCTATATTGCATAATGGAGAGAGGGTTATCCTTACCCAACTGCACAGAGGGGTCTTCTTCCGTTTTCGCAAATTCATGTCGTAGACCGAGGATGTGCCCGAGCTCGTGGCAGAAGAGGTTGGTCATTAACTCATGGTTACCGCTCACCCTGTCGAACGCCTGCTGGTACACTAGCAGCCGGTGTTTGTGTAATGGGTCACCAGGAACGAAGGCTTCCGCCAATCGGTCTGGGTTAGCTCCGGCACCGGCCGAATACACGAGTTGGAAGACACAATCTTCGTCGTCCCTAACCCTTTTGAGTTTGACACCGAACTTGCCCTTGTTCCATCTTTTAGCAGCGTGTTCGAGACTCGTGGCCGCAAAATTTGCGTGTTCGGTGTTGTGTTCGAAGCTGTGGTGGTTTACGTTGAACGTGATTATAGATCCTTTCTTCCAACGATAGATGGTATGAGGTAATGTGATATGGAGGTAAATGCTGGTGATGGAATCCGATTCTGTTTTACAGCGGTATAAGGTAGTATCCGTCTTCTCTAGCAGATCTGGAGGGTAATCAAAAGCGGTGTCTACTCGTCCGAGAGCGTGACTAATTTGAGGACTCAGCTTAGGTTGAGTTTTGTCGAGACCCATGACATTATTCACTGTCTCGACGTCCGCGACTGATTGATGCTGAGCAGCTTGCCCCAGTGCAAGTCCACCCTCCTGGGTTAGGCCTAGAAAGAACGAATCGTCGCCGGCCACAATTTTCCGCGACATACTCTTCCCCTCTCGACCACCTTCTTCTCTGCCGGGGTTCAGTATACCTTCACCAATCGATATCTCTGGTGTCGACGGACTATTGCCGTTATGCTTGACGAAATTAATTAGCGATGATTCGGATTCATGGCTACCGATGCTAGAGGCCAATTCAATGGGGCCACGAATAAGGCGAGCATTCATGGTCGATGGATACGTTGAAGGCTAGTGATTAGAAACGATAGTAAGTTACAGGCTCAACGAGAGGGGCCACTCAAAGTGATGTAGCTTACCAAGTGCGAATGGTATCCGCCTGTTCTCTCATTCTTAGCCGTGGCTTCGCCATAGTTTCCCATACGGGTACTATCATTATATATATTGAGGAATGAGCCTCTATCGGCCGACCTATCCAAGTTGCCAAAGTCTGATTCGTGTTCGTTAAAAGCCGGGAGGGTCGCGGTTCCTGTTCTCTCTCTGCCTACCGCTACAGCATCGTACTCTTGTTTCCGAGAAATGACACCAGAGGTGGTGTTTGTATACCAGTATGCTTCGCTATCTTGACGGAAAAAGTTGACTGGGTCGATGTTAGTTCGTAAGGTGTAGTAGTGTTAGATGGCGAGTCTTAGAAGGAGAAAATGGTAATTATGAAAGAAATCCGTTCGGGAGTCAAGGATATTAACATGACAGTGCTCGAAAGTTGAAAGTGGGGGTTCCCATAATGATGACCGCGATGGTAGATCGAGGGTGCACTGGGGCTTGCAGGGGGGACAGCAGGGTAATATGCAGGAACCAGGTAAGCCACATGTACATGTAGTAGCACTTACAGGCCATAGCCCTTGACTCTTCCACTCATCAAACAATACAGAGCCAGGAAGTGGAAGATGAGAGATAAGTGAGCTTAGTAGCAATATATGTCCGATGATGATTCGTAACACTTTAGCAGCACGTATATAGTATACGTATGAAGGACCTCCGGTACAGCGTTGTGGTGATAAGCATTGTTAATTGATATACTCATAGAAAAATCAAGACCATCCTGGAAGCGGCTTGTTCGAGTTTTCATTAGAAATGGTTAACTGCCCAGGCTCCCGAAACTTATAAGGAGATATTAGGCGAGCTTTCATCCTGGCTCCTTGCGTTTTATGTTCTTCGTCATGTTCATATTCATTAAACAAATGTATGGGTATCTGTCCCTTAGGTCAACCTCCCTTGTCCTCTTCGTGCCCAAACTTCTGATAGCGAAATCAGTTCGCATGTAATAGTGCCAAACGTGCATCGGCGAATAGAGGCATCAATGAAGGGGAAAACGCGGCGGTGCTTGGGGTGGCACAGTCGCTACCTAGGTACCCAAAACAATTATATAGAAGAACTAAGTGAGGCGACATTTCTCAATGATATAGGATACCTATGAAAGCATCAACCTTGTTCAATCAGGCCGACTTGCAGCTAGTCGACAAGAAGAGCACCGTTGAGTGAGTAGGATCATTAGGCAACAACACAGCTATTTATCCTCGCAATTGGTATTTTTGCTTTTCGATCATTTGCCAACCAACGTGAATGAATGATCGGAGTTTATATCCCGTTATGGAACGCCTTGTTGCATCAATGATCCAACCGATTATACATCCCCAATGTACCCAGATATTGCATATGGACCTCCAATTCCTCACCTAGCCAATACATCATTTAGGTCGGAGCCCGCGTTTGTACGTTGTGTCTTCTGGAAGTCATTGGTATGGCTACGTGGAAAGTAAAACATATCCACTTATAGCTGATATACCGTAGTTCCCGACCAGCAATATACACGTATGGGTCTAAATATATTACCCCAAGTCGTATTGCATGATTAGGTCTTCATGCGGCTCGCCTCTGAATATCAGCCCCGCGTTCTTATATTATACCTTCTTCACCAGCATGCTTCCCCAGCTCCCCATAAACCTCAGCAATGCTCCCGAGGTCTCCCCTGTATCGGCCACGAAGCCGCTCCGTATTCTCGCGCCAACCGGAGTCGGCATCCGCTGTCACCCCAAAGTTACCAGTCGGCCTTGGAGGAAATACCATCACGGTTGAACGCCTAGAGCGGGACTAGCCGCGCGGATAACCCAACGGGGACACGTTGGATAAAGCTTCCAATTCTCACGTGGACGGCTATCCCAAGATGCTTCGGGTAGCTTTGCTCTTCCGATATCCAATGGCTGACAATGGTTAATACTACGCTATGTCCGAATAAATATCCATCAGGGAGCCAACGATAAGGATCTATGAATTCAAGTCAGGCATCGGCCCATCAGCCTAGCCACTTACGACCATGGCTACCTGACTAGATACCAAGGATCTAGATTCTCCGAACTGACGAAACCTGGCCAACAACACTCTTTTGTCCACCGACTCAGACGCACTCAAGTTTACACCAATCAACTTACCTAGAGACACCGACTTTTCCTCTCCCTCCCTAACGAAGAGGCCATAGAAGTCCATTGCCCTGTTTTTCGAATAATTTTGTGTCTCGGCCATCGATTCAGAGGTCTAAGGAAACTGGTAGTGGTATCCAAAATGTCACGAGCCGGACCAAGAAGCTTAGGAGCACCTGCGTTGTTGCGCAAAGAGTCCTCAACTGATACCTACTCATATATACCGTAGCAGTCCCTTGCCTCTCGTGAACATACCTATCCCTGGACGGGAGCTGTTCCGTATGGCACCAAGGGACTAAAGGTTCAACTACCCTGCTAGAAGTACGGGGTCTAGTCTTCTGGTACAGAACCCGCAGGCCTCAAAGCAACGAAACTTAAAGCCGAAATACGCGTCAATGTCCGGCCAGTTTAGAGGAGAGGAGAAAGAGCTCGAATAGCCATTACCAGGAGGTTAGGTTGTGTGCATCCTTCTTTCTTTGGTCCGCCCTATAACAACTATAGTGACGACAAATTTTTATAGCTAGTACCCTGTTGCATTGCTATAGGGGCATGTTTCTAGGGGTTACTTACCAACCCCTGCAGGGCCTTTGGTACTATGCACCAAGTTGATTGTCATGATAAAAAAATTAGTCATCGCGTCGTGGTTGTTCGACTTTTCAATGGCAATCTCGGACACCCGTAGTTGTGCTCTCTGCCACTCTCTTTGATACGTGCTGGGAAAGAAGAAGCTAGCGAATTCGAGGGGGATCCGCTGCCAGCTTCGACTGCTGACCGGAAAACTGTCAGTTCCCCCTCAGAGACTCTTTCGAAGTGTACGCCAATGTTGCCCCTATTCCGCTCGTTAGCTGCCTCTGCGGTAGCACATTCTCTGAATGCGGTTCGATGAAAGCTACGGCCATCGTATCTAATTACAGATACCGGAGTCCACCGGACTCCATATAAGCCGTATATAAGGATCAGACTACTAGTCAGGGTAGTATCTTAATGTTGAGGGCATAATTTGAGCTCATTATTAGCGCATCGGATGCTAGCACTGATATATTTACGCTCTGACAGGGGACCTACATGTACGAAAAGCCCCCCAAGGAGGGGCGGCAGAGCAGACGATCCAACGTTGAGAGTGTTAAGTTGAATATAAAATAATTAAAAGGAGTCATCTCAGATTTAAAAGTATTTAGGGGTTATAAGGTTGTGACCCCTATGAGGAGTGTATTGCCTCGATATACAAATGTTAGTCATTAATGTGCATAACATACCTGATATATGCAAATGTGGGTACCTATGTAAGCATTGTATCATAGTGGATTCGTCGTCGTATCAACAACGTACAGCCTTGACAATTTGAACTTTGGAACTCGATCCCTTGGCAAGCTCGAATGCTTAATTAGGCCATCAACTCCATGCTCGGGATTACTTAACACGACTTTTCCTATTCTGAATAGCCTCTGTGTCGCGTAGAGATATTCTCTACGCAGCTAGCGAAGATGCATCTACCGGCACAGACGCTGTCGATCGCGCTGCTGCTAGCTCTGCCCGCTGCTGTGCGCGCCGTCTTTAAAGATGAGGTCGGCCACATCGATTACCATCACGAACTCCTCGGCGTTCCCCAACGCGAAACTACCTTCTTTCACCGGCCGAGACCCCAAGAGAAAGCGAGTCTTCTATACACGCTCAGCGATTTAGGCGTCCTGGGCGCTGTTAATCCCGGCAATGGCGGTATTGTATGGCGACAGCTGTTAAATAAGAACATCACGAACGGGGGAGGGCACCTGCGAGCTGGCGAGGACGAGACGTGGCTAGCGAGTGCACTAGGGAGCTCCGTGCATGCGTGGGATGCTATCAGCGGCCGCAATGTTTGGACGCAGGATTTCGACGGGGTCGTTAAGGACTTGGAGATAATGGAGATGACGGAGAACGGGCGCAAGGATGTCCTAGCATTACATGAGGAAGACGGCACGACGGTCGCGCGAAGAATACACGGCGCGGAGGGACGTGTGGTGTGGGAGTTCAGGGAAATTAATAAGGACCTGCCTCTGCAGGTCAGCACCAACGTTGAGAAGGTGTTTGTTGTTACGCTACACGGATCACTACTATCGTACAACCTCAAGGTCATTGTCTTGGATACTCTCACGGGGAAGAAGTTGGACGAGATTATCCTGGGAACCAAAGGCGAGGTCCAAAAGCCGGAGGATGTCATGTTCGTCGGCGCCAATTCTGCTGCTCCTGTTGTGGCTTGGACGGACAATACCTTGACTAAGCTAAAGGTCAACGTCCTTGGTTCGAAGGCCAAGCAGGAGTTCCCTCTTATTGCTGATGCAGTCGATGTCGAAGTCCATGCCCCGCATACGCTTCGATCCTCACCACATTTCCTCGTACACACCAAGACTAAGACAAGCAGCAAGGCCGACGTGTATCACATCGATCTCAAGAGCAATGCCATTAGCAAGGCGTACGATTTGCCTTTACTAGAGGGTGCAAGCGCTTTCTCCACGAGTTCATCTGCGGCTAATGTCTACTTCACCCGAGTTACAGCTGATGAGGTCATTATCACCTCGTCGGTTTCTCATGGTATCCTAGGTCGCTGGCCCTTGAAAACGGGAGCCAACAAGGTCACAGCTGTCCACGGTGTCTCCGAAGTTGTCAAGAGAGCTGATGATAACTACGCCGTAAGATCGGCTATCGTTACAGATGAAGACGACTGGGTCCAGATTGTCAATGGTGATATGTCCTGGACGCGACCTGAAGGGTTGAGTGGTGCTGTTGCCGCTACCTGGGCCGAAATTCCCGAGTCGGAAGATCTAGCGAAGACGTTGGAGGCTGAAGCCCATACCGACCCCTGGTCTGCCTTTGTCCATCGTGTAACCCGACACATCGACGAGTTGCAATACCTACCCGCATGGTTACAGACGATTCCCAACCGCCTTTTAGCCAGTGTTCTGGGTTCAGAAGCCGCAGGCTCAAACAACAAGCTTTCGCGCGATAGCTTTGGGTTCAACAAACTTATCGTCTTAGCAACAAAGCGTGGTAAGCTCTACGGCCTTGACGCCGGAAATCACGGAAGGATTGTCTGGTCCAAGCCAGCGAGCGAGACCCCCGGAGGAAGACCTTGGAACGTAAAGGCCATCCACGCTGATGACGCAATGGGAATCGTCACCGTCCGCGGAGCTAATGGTGAATTCATAATTGTCAAATCTGACACCGGTAAGACTGTTGAGGCGATCCCGACTGGTTTGTTCCCTCCGGTTGAAAGTGCTGTCGTGGTGGACAGCGATGCTGGACCCTGGCTGCTACCCATCGGCGAAGGCGGGAAGGTTTCGGAGATGCAGAGCTCGTTTGCTCCCAAGCAGACAGTCGTTACACGAACGAATGACGGCGGGATTAGAGGCGTGAAGTTTTTGGCCAAGGGAGAACAAGCCGTCGAGGTACCGACTTGGATTTTCAACCCTCCCGCTGGACAGAAGATTGTCGAAGTAGCGAGCCGATCCAAACACGACCCCATTGCATCCATCGGCCGAGTATTAGGAGACCGTACTGTCAAGTATAAGTACTTGAACCCCAATACCCTAGTGGTCGCTGCGATTAACGAGCAAGCGAACTCGCTCACGGTTTATCTCCTAGATACAGTTTCTGGACAAGCCTTGACCTCGGCAACCTATGAAGGTGTTGACCCGACCAAGGAGATCACTTGCGCCGTAGTTGAGAATTGGTACTTGTGTTCGTTCTACGGTCAATATAAACTACGGGAGTCACAATCACAGAACCTCAAGGGATATCAGGTTGTCGTCTCCGACCTTTACGAATCAGATGCCGCCAACGACCGCGGCCCACTTGGCGACGCAGAGAACTTCTCGTCTCTAGATCCCGTCGACCTACCTACAGGACCATACCTCCCGTCCGTCGTCTCGAAGACGTTTATCCTCTCCAGTCCCATTACTTCCTTCACAGTAACCAAGACCCGACAGGGCATCACCTCCCGACAGCTACTAGCCTACATGCCGGAATCGCACTCCATCGTCGGCATCCCACGCATGGTCCTAGAGCCACGACGCCCCGTGGGCCGGGATCCGACGCCCGCGGAACTCGAAGAGGGGCTCTCCAAGTACTTCCCGGCCATCGAGCTAGACCCGCGCATGCACATCACGCACCAGCGGGACGTGCTGGGCGTGCGGGAGATCCTGGCCGCGCCAGCGTACCTCGAGAGTACGAGTTTGGTGTTCGCGTACGGTATCGATGTTTTTGGCACCCGGGTCACGCCGAGTATGGCGTTTGATGTCTTGGGCAAGGGGTTTAATAAGTTGGCGCTGATTGGGACGGTCGCGGCGCTGGTTTTGGGGGTTGGGGCTTTGAGGCCTTTGGTGAGTTTAGATTTTCTCTTGTTTCCTTTTCCTCGCATTTCAGACTAGGAGAATTACGATTGCAGAGAGACTAACGGTTGGATATAGGTTCGCAAGAAGCAGATCGATGCGCGCTGGAAGGCGTAGACATATGAGAAAGGGGGTTGACGAAAGGTTGAAGTGTATGGAATAGAAAATCATAATGAAGTGGATGCGTTGTACACTACTGGGTACCTTTACAGGACGGTTGGTAAATGGCATCATCGAGATGAATTCGCTAGACCCCGTTTATGGGAAGAGTATTAAATACACATTTCATATCTGTCTACATTAAGTGACCACTTCCCTCGCCTCTGAAGTGTACGTTATCATGTTATAGCTGTGATTCGTAAGGATAGAGAGTATATATGTAAGAGAATTTGTCTGACCAATTCTCAGAGCAGGACATGAAACAGAACAGTTAACATAAGCAGGGCAAGCCGATATAAAAACGAGCTTCCGGCCCCTTTTCTTCCCGTAGGCCCAGAAAATGATCCACCTTTAGTATGTTCATGTAGGAATATCTCTAACCAACATACCTAGTAACTACCTATGCCCAGCATCCCCCCTCCCCCTTTTTTTCGGACAAAAGAAGCCAGTTCCTAGATCCATAATGACAACATCCAGATCTAAGCATTACTTTGTTTAATACTCGCAATGACGTTTTTGAACATTGAATGCCTACCACGTGCGCCGTTCCTTCCATACAAGTCCGGAGTGTATTGTCCGTGCGTCACACTAAATATTCGGCGCGGGGCAACAACCACGGCACAATGGGGCTCCAGATCGGTTAAATACATACATGTATATACTAAAATTTTTAGCGCCTGTCAACTGCCCAGGTGTAAACTGTGAATTTATGTCAGGCACCTAGGCGCCATATGTCCTTAACCGTCAATTAAATTTTCATCTCATTAATCCTTTTCTCATATCGCACAACTACATTTCGCTTTCCCATCCACAACCATACATCACATTGTACATCTCTGGGATCCCAAAGCAGTGTGCAACGATGCGTCACAAACGGCGTGTCCACGGCCCCAGTGGCAGCCGTCGTGAGCGTGAAAAAAGAAGAAGAGTTACAGAGGAACGAGCCGAGGAAGACCAAGAGTTTCTGGACTGCATCTTGAACCCTGTGCAGGGCGAGTACCAGAAAATGAGCACAGACGACATTGCGCTACGCTGGCGCCAGCAATGTGACAAGTTCTTCAAGAACGCCTACACGAACAATGTACCCATTGATGCGAAGGCGGAGGATTGGTACCTAGTGCGTAAGTGTATCTTCCAGGTTTATTTCTGTCTTTTCTTCAGGACACAACCAGCTTATCGTCAATCCAGCCAAGAAGCACATTAAGGACACCAGAATCCAACACAACGTAGGGGTCTATGACCCAGTTACCAAGTTCAAGGTCTTTCATCTCGAGCAATTCGTGAGACGACATACGTTCCAGGAAATCTGGGACCATGAGAAGAAGATGCCTCCCCACGACAAGAAAGGCGCTCCATACTGCATCGTCGTCGTGGCATCCGCCAGGAGAGCTTGCCTCGTTCTCAAGTATGTCCCCTCCTCGTTTTCTTCCCTCTTTTCTTGTATGGTATGCTTACAAAACACAGTACACTTCGAAATAAGGACAACCCTCTCCACATGGCGAAACTCGTAAGTCCCGTCTTGCATTTGAGGAAGAGGGGTCTGGTTTCCTGGTCTTAACTAACCACTCTCCAGTTTGCCAAGCACCTCAAACTTGAGGATACCGTCAACCACCTGAAGACACACCGTGTAGATGTTGGAGTGGGCACGCCCGCCAGACTTCTCGCCTTGACGGAGTGTGGTATGTTTATACTCTTTTCCATCTTGTCCCTCCTCGTCTCTCTATTCCCAGGTCAATCTAACAACTTTCCAGGCGCCCTAGATGTATCGCTTCTGCGATGCATCGTCATCCATGCCTCATGGCCCAACAGGAAGGATCTCTATATGATGGACATGATGGAGACCTTTATGCCTATGGCACGCTGGCTGGCGCACCCCAAGATCCGGGAGCGGATGAAGGAGAGAGAAGAGATGGTGTGTTTCGCGTAGGGGATAAACATTGCGGGCTACCCGTTGGTCAGGAAAGACCAGCCTGGGATTCGATGTGCTTGAGCTGGGCATGAAATCGGGGGGTAACTGGACAGCTCACGGATATGAGAATGCATGAAAAAGGAAAAAGGAAAAGCACAATACCCTAGGAGTTAATGGACGATTGATTTTTACGAATGGCCTACTTCGAGCTACATGTCTATGCGGGTTGAAACAGCCCATGGTGAACACTGTTACCGTGATATTCCCACAGCAATCCGTAATAATTGGCACCCCGTATTCTACCATCAACCATCAGCAACGCCACGCTCCCAGACTTTCACTGACTGACAAACCCTCAGGGAGGCAATGAACCGATCGCGTGTATTTAATGGTATAGACAATTCCCAAACGACTAACTTTATAGCAGCGATCTACCGCGCCTTATTAACATTTATACCTTTCTTCTTCCTACTCCTCTTCTAATAGTTAAACCTTTGCATATCCACACGCCGCCACAAAAACGAAACAAAAATTCAGCAACGATGATGATGATAGTGGTGATGCTCGTCTAGCTCTAGTAGCCGTTCACCCAGTAGTCCAGCAACACAACCCACGCGATCCACAGCACGAGCCCGAAGAACGAGGGCTCGGAGCGTGCGGCGGGTGACACGGGGATGACCCACGGCCGGCTGGTCGATGTCGCGGTTACTTCCGCTGCCTGCGAGGTCTCGAGAAACGCGCTGGGGGTCGGCGTCGGGGAGAACGTGATGGGGGACATGGACACGGTGATGAAGGCCGTGACGGTAGTCGTAACAGTGGTAGTGTGCCAAGGCGGAGCGGCACTCTCTTGTCGTAAGTGGAGGCCCGGAACGTCCTGGACCGCGCGGCCGGCAAGGTAGTCAGCTTCGCGGGACCGTAGCAGCTCGTTATCGACGACGCCTGGGGCGACCATGTAGATCTCGGCGCCGAGGCTTATGCAGAGCGAGATCGAGTGGCTAAGAGCCGGGCCGTAGTGATATGTGTCGCATTGGGAGTATAGACATTGGAAGAGGGACTATATGAGGACTGGAGTTAGCTAGGAGTCGATGGGTGCTTAGAAGGGAGGGAGATGCTCGCCTTTTGGTAATCTTTCTCGTTACATAGACACCTTGTATCGAGGCATTGTGTCGCAAACATGCTATCAACCATACAGCGAGAGGCACACCCTTAAAAGTTATTAGCATGGATTCAAGCGAGTCACATAGGAATGTTTAGCACACTCACCAGGCGGTCCAGTCGGCGGCTCAGGTATCGTACTATTATCTGTACCGGCCACGAGCCATAACAGGTTCGCGAGGAAGACCTGCGCAACAATATTCTTCATCGACTTCATTTGGTCTAGAAACCAGCAAGTCTGTAGCAATTCGAGAAAAGAGCGAACTGTATCAAGTAAGTCCGTTTCTTATTTTGGATTTTCTGCTTTTTCTAGATTCCATAAATCGTACAAAGCGAAGGCTAAAGACGTTTGGATTAAGGATGATCACCAAGAAGATCAATCCGAGGGAAAACGAAGCGAAACGAATGTGGATGTTTGGCGATTCCAAAAATGAGAGACGTGTCGAGGAGGCGGGTGTTGTTGCTACTACTATGGAGTGAATGGAGACTAGAAGCGGAAATTCGTAAATATTATCAAGTCAAGGATGAACCATTCTCGAATTTATGCTTTAGGTAAAGACGGAGAGCGATGCCCTCGCACTTACACACGTAGGACAAGGGAGGCACGAGGAATCAACCCATAACCATACGTCAAGGTATGCCGCGGTTGTAGAAGGTGAGATGCTATCGTCGTCACTCCCCGCGGTCAAAACGAAGCACAGTGCCTCGCCGAGTTACCAAAACACTTGCAATGGGTGAATTATAGAATTACTGGCGTGTTCACATAAGTGTTGTGCCACCTTCACCGAACTCGTAATTGCAGTAACGTAGCCGAACGTTAGTCACGAAGGCGATTTTGATAATATTTCGAAGCCGAAAAGACCAATCTGATATCACTACTATTTGACACCTTTCAAGATTGCTAACAGATACCTACCTACATAATAACTTGACCTGGAAAGTACAGTGATTCTAACAATGGCCATACCAGGTCCCTAGTAGATGCCGAATCCCGTAAGAAGTTGCGACACACCCCTTGAACGAACTACCATACCCGCGAGAAATATAGGAATTGCCCCTATTCCGAGCTAGCCTCCGTAATGTAAACTGTCAAGTTGATGATGACGGATCCCGTTCGATGTAGCTACGATGAGAACGCTGTTCAGTCGTCATTACTCTTTTCCAATCTTGGTATCCGACTTCTATTAAATGTACTTTCAATCTATTGATGACTCCATGTAGTATGGCCACTCTTGACAACTACTAGGTATTTACATGACATTTTCTAAAAGTAGAATGACTCGACAACTTGGGGTCACAGGGTTCGTATGTATCCCCGATGGTTTGAATAAGGGTTGACCGAAGAATTATCCTCTGGAAGCCGGTGAGATCGCTTATCTTAATGCATTAAATCTGAGGATATATCAGGGAATGCGAGGACAACTACTTGATAGTGAATAGGGGTGAAGATCCAAGGGTTGATTCAACAGACTCACTAGTAGGCTGTAGGGTCCAAGGTATTCGTAACAGCTTATAGAATAATTAATCGATTCGCCGAACTGCCTTCGACTGCTAAATGGGAAAGTGCGAGGCGTCAACCCGCCGACCAGCCAACCACAGTAACAGCAACTACGTCCACGTTTGCCTTATAATTCCTAACAATAAACCGATCTTTCAACCAATGTGCCTCGTGGTGCAGTTAAAAAGCCAAGTCTTCAGTTCTTCCCTGCGAGGCACAATGGGGACGAAGGTTGAGGGTTCGATCCCAGTGGACACCATTATCCTTTGGGCGCCTTGATCGAACCCGATGTTGAATATTGACACCGCAAATATGTGGATGCGACAACATCACACCCCAATCTTTTTGCTCTTATTTTTGTTTTTATTTTTGGACAATATAGGCTACCGATTCCAAGCACTAATTTCTCAACGTGTGTATCAAGTCAATTATTAGGCTCATAAGGATTGTATCTTCGCCAGTCTAAGGTCTACTGAAATACCAACAGGACATCAATGAGGCTATTCAGGGGTAGCATAAGACCCGATATATGCACATATGCAAGTACCAGACAAAAGCTTCAACCCTTGGAAATGCAAATTCCCCCAAAGTATGACCGACCCCACACAGTGACCAGAGCTGGCCATAGTGCTCCACTAAAATTTTCTGCTGCGAGTCTGCTTGTGATAATTTGTACCCAGCAATCTAACATTTCCTAACTTAGCGGTTTACGGAATCGGTATTCCCATCTGCTCGCTTCGACTCTACCATATTCTCCTACTACAAGTATCTTCTATTGTAGAGAAGATAGCAAATATCATGTCTTCCAAAAAGCGCAAGTCGGAAGAGGACCCCGCGGTCACTACCACTACGACCAGTGATAACACTGGTAAGAAGCGAAGACGTCTAAGCGACGCAGAGGATTCCGTTCCTAGAGCCGAGAAGAAAAGTAAGAAGGAGAAGAAGAGCAAAGATTCTTCATCTAAGAAAGATAAGAAGGACAAGAAACATAAGCGCAAATCTACTGCCGAAGATGAACAAGTCGAGGAAGCAGAACCGACCATTGAAGAGGCTGCGCTTGAAGCCGAAGGCACTTCCAACGAGGTGGCTATGACCGATGCTACTCCTGCCACCGCAGAAGAGACCGCGGAGCTCCCTAAGAAGAAAAGCAAAAAGGACAAAAAGGACAAGAAAACCAAATCCAAGACCAAATCCTCCACCGAAACCCCAGCAAACCTCGAACCCGTCACCGAATCCAAAGAACCTGCCGACGAACCCGCCGCAGACGCAGACACCACAGCCGCCGAAGCCGACTCCAGCGCCAACCCCAAAAAACCCACGCGCTTCATCGTTTTCGTAGGCAACCTGCCATACTCCGCCACCGTCGCACAAATCGAAGCGCACTTTGCAGGCGTGCACCCAACCTCAGTGCGCTTACTGCACGATGCCAAAACCAAGAAGTCCCGCGGCATCGCATTCGTCGAGTTCGGGCGGTACGACCACATGAAGGGGTGCTTGAAAACACTACACCACAGTATATTCACCGTGCCGGGCAAGGGAGGCAAGCCAGAGGAGCGGCGTATCAATGTCGAGCTGACGGCGGGCGGCGGGGGGAACACGAAGTTCCGGAAGGAGAAGATCAAGGCCAAGAACCAGAAATTGAACGAAGAGCGGGCGCGCCGCGCTGAACAGGAGCAGAAGGCGCGGGCCGAGGAGAAGGAGAAGAAGGCTGAGAAGAGTGGTGCTGGTGGTATGGAGGATGCGGTCCATCCTAGCCGTAGGATGAGGGTCCCTGGAGGGAAGTGATCGATCTACTAGATACCCAGACAGTAGCTATCCGTCTACGTATCATCTCAACGGAGTGACAGCTACTTCTTCACGAATACTTGCTTTTGAATTAGGCCAAGGCGTTCATGTAGAGAGAAAAGACATTGGGGGGCATGCCGTAAAATTTAGCTTCCTCTTGCAAATATGCTATCTACAGAACTTGTGAAAACGCGAGTTGAATATCCTTGGTTTGGGGGATCATCGTCTTGCTACCGTCTAGCTCGGGGAGGGCGAATTTCCATGCAGAGAAAACAATATAAGCCCGGGACCTGCGTGTCCAATCCGCCCGACTGAGCCAAGATGGTACCGAACAGACAGGTTTTGCTTGTGAATAGCGTCTCAAAACCCTAAGCACAAAGAGGTTTGCAACAACTCCATGTACGCCCCGATTCCTCGCTGACAGCTCGCGACTCTTGCAACTTGCTTCCACCCCCTTAGGTTCTCTCTCTGGCATGATCGAATGCATGGCCTGTAACAACAAAAAGGCCACCAAATACGTCTGTGGGTATGTAGGGTTCAAAATGAGGGGACGCGAAATATGGGTAGTCGGCCAACTCGAAGATTTGCCTGAATACGTCGGTTCCTCATGGAGGAGAGTAGTCTTTCTTTCCTATATGTCCACCAAAAACGCCTTCTCATCGTTTCGCAAAACTTGCTGCTGGTTCGCTCGACCAAAACTTCAAAATATCACGAACGATATCCCTAGTGCTGTTTATAGGATGGAACACTTGCCACCCTTCTTTCCTCCTCTCGTGGGAACCGGTCTGGGGTTCAGGACGGCGCTGTGATTAGGATTAGCATATCATTGAGCATTAGTGACATCTACGCAGAATATCATACCGAATAGCTTCGTCGAAGACACTCTTCAGGTTCCGCTGCGTAAGGGCCGAGCATTCTAGGTACTTGTGGGCTCGGATCTCCTTGGCGCAGACCAGGGCTTGGTCGTACGAAACCGGCTCCATTCTCTTAGATCGAAGACTCTCTAAAGTGGCGGGATCTTCTCGGAGATCCAGCTTGGTACCGACCAGGATGATAGGAATGTTCGGTGCGTGATGGTCGATCTCGGGATACCACTAGACGAAGTTAGCGAGCTGGTCCGAAAATGATAGGATGGCTTGTCGGTGACTTGATTTATCCACATACCTTGGCTTTTACGTTGTCGAACGAAGGCGGGCTCACAATGGAAAAGCAAATCAAGAAGACGTCGGTTTGAGGGTAGGAGAGCGGGCGCAGCCTATCGTAATCTTCCTGACCAGCAGTATCCCATAGTCCTAAGCTAATAGGCTTGCCATCAACCATTACACTCGCCGAGTAATTGTCGAATCTGGACATATAAATCAGTGTACATGCTCGAATATAATATATAGATACATCTAGCAAGTCCACTAACACAGTAGGTATGTATTCGCCCGGGAAAGCGTTCGTCGTATAGGAGATGAGGAGACATGTCTGATACCAATGTTAGACTCGGGCACGGCTAGACAATCGAGGTTTGATAAGGCTGATATAGACGGACCTTTCCGACGGCACCGTCACCCGTAACGACGCACTGCAGGAGAATGTCGCATTAGTATACTCAGCTCACGATGCGGGCGTTCGCCTATAATTTGGAGTGATATGAGAGACGTACCTTCAATGATTGAACACCAGGAGCTGCCATGGTCGGCGATTTTCAGTGATACTAATTCGGTTTACCAGCAACAAAGCAGACCAAGCAATCGGGAACTGGAAACGATTTAACGATGTTTAGTATTTGACCGAAGTTATCTTGATTGTGATGGTTTTTTTCTAGAAGGGGTTTATCGGCGACACGATTAGGAATTAGGAGCAGAAGAGAGGTTGTAGAAGGAGCTGCGTTGCATAAGGGTTAGAAATGTTTTGACACAGGGTCGGAAGGGTGTGGTGCCGCAGATCGCAGGAGGTGGGCAAGCTGGCAGGATGGAGCACGGCACGGCGCTACGTCCTAGTCAGCCACTGAGCAGTATCAGCCAGTATTGTCGGACTTGACTATGCTGAATTGTGTCGTATGTATGTGCAAGCACGGTTCACAGGCTGGAACGATAGCTGGTTGAGTAGGCCTGATAGGGTAGGTAGGGTACCCCGATAGGGATGCTGGAGCTTCGAGGTGCTAGGGGGGGTGTGGGACCTTTCACAGACACGACGGCGGTTGATTCGAAGACTTCTGGGAGGTGGCGCGAGCGTCTTGCAGGATTGGGAACCGGATATGCAGAACAGGCATAGAACAAGCGTGTGTGTGGCGCCGACAGGATAAGGCAAAGAGGCGATCCCTTTTACACTTGGAGGAATTCGGGAAGACCGTCACTCTGTATTTGAAGGGCATGAAGGGAGGCAAAAAAAAAAAAAAAAAGAACGGCAATGGATGAAACTAATGGGCGGTCCAGAATGAGACGAGAATGGCGGCGGTTGGGGTGCATCTGAGGGACCGGTTGAAGGGGCGGTTGGCGTCTTGGGGCTTTGGGGGGCATTCAATGGGACAAAGGAAATAAGACATGACAATATGATAACTTACAATATGAAGATCTCCTACTCCTGCTGAAGAGAAATATAGCAAACCAACGGGGCGTACCGAATCAGAAGAGAAAAAACAGGCAAGGTCAAGATATCATTCGATGTTGGAAACCAATTGAAGTTGTGATTTGAGAAACGCCGTCGCAATTGAACCCCTATCCCAAAGATACTTGAATACTTCGGAACTTATTTGCCCAGTCGGAAAAAGTCAAGTAGGAGGAGGAGCAACCTTAGAACTAAGAACTTGAGTGGACAAGGGGGGACAAACCATAGACATCACTGGACATCACTGGGCACTTAGGCAATTGATACGTAAACCTGGATGGACCTAGCATCTACGCTATCCATGCCATATCCATGCTATTCAACGCTTAGGCCAGGGGTGTGTTGGTCCGAGCATTAATCTTTATTGGTCCCTATTTCTTATTGTCTATTGTCTTTTCTGAGGTCATATTATAAATTCTCAGCCTATCAATCTAAGTAACCACTTGATAGAATTGAAACTAAATGTAATAACACAGAAAATTGGAAATGAGATATCTATGTATACAATTCAGAGAAGTCCAGAAATATATATCATGTATGGCAGTTCGCATATGTACGTAATATAAGTGGTTTCCGTGATGGTACCCTATGAGTTTAAAAGTAAGACCCATCCATCCTATGGGACTATAACTTGATCCATCGTCAAGCTATCTGACTGCCGTAGGTCTAAGACTTCCCGCTCTGCATGTGCATACTGTATGTGCGCGGGTATGTAGGCCAGCACATAGGCAGATAAGATTGCATACATAAAAGACTGGAGTCTGGAGGAAGTGTAAGCACTTGCTGTGAGCTATTCTTTAAACTAACCATAGCTTATTACTAGATAGAGGTCAGGAAGAGATACCATACTATATAAGCGGTAAGCCGAGGCGCCATTTGAAGCGTTTCTTGTTACAACTTCGACTCTTTTGGAACACCCGAAGACTTATCGCTTGTCGTGGGCTTCAGGGGTATGGTCCCGGAACGTTGTTGCATCAAGCTAGAAAATGGGGTCGTGTGGTTCGTCAGGTTATTGAGGGTCCGTGGCAATCCTACTATGTAACTTGGGAGTTGACGAATGTGAAAGCGACCACTAATCTCAAGCCATCGATGAATTCAAGCTGCAAAAAGCTTTCCAAACCAGTCATCGCTTTCCGGATAGATTTCGCCTGTGCTTAATGGGCCAATAGGTGTTGAAGTCAGATCTGGGGTTTTGGCAAAGTTTCAACCCTGGAAATTACCAGCTCATCGTATCCCCAGTATCGAAGGTAGAACCGAACAGACTGATCTACCTTATTTCATTAATCGGATTTGCCCCGGCATTCTTCTAGAAAAGCATAGTAGTGCTAGAGGATGCAGCATGATATGTCGGCAGAGCCATAGATTGCCGAGAGAGTGGAATGCCCATGTATACCAACCGCAGTTCGGTTCTTATTCTGCATGCACCGCGCCGTAGCGATTTAACTTTATCTCCACGGGTACTTGAAAGCTCAAGTACTCGTAAAAGTATGCCATGCCGTCATCTCGATGGTCATAGCCGAAAGTCTCTTGACCTACACGAGAATCAAGGAAGCGAGAAACACGAGACTTCGAAGCATATGTAAGAAACTGAATCGAAGCTGTTTCAGAAAGTTCTGACTTCACCAGAATCGCCACTTACTAAAAAGCCCTATGATGGATGGTCTGGAGATAGAGTTCCGGGCAGGCAAGGGGTAGGTATGGGAACTAACAGGGATCTATGGGTGACCCAGAAAGCTAAAACCCCTCTAGACTGCCCCGCTATGTTGGACAGTGCGAAAACACCACGTGTGGTCCTTGTTCTTTACTTCCACATGCAATTCTACCGTTTACCTAAATAATTGTTGGACGCGTCTTGGGCTACGAACCGCGTCAACTAACCACCACGGACGTCATCTCTCCGAATAACGTCGATTCTCGGAGCGGTACGGACAAAGCCCAATTCGAAACAGAATTTAGCGGATCTAGCAATAAGGAAGAAGAGAGCAATTGGACTGCCATGAGCTAGTTCGCAGCTTCGCCTACTCCTCCATATCAACAAGGTACTCCGGTACCTAGGAGACTCGATCGACCGGAGCACATGAGCACAGGTAACACACCCACGATGGCAGACTCGAGCGCAAACAAGGGGCGTCTAGCACCTATCAGCACGCCGCGCAACCTGACAACCCCAAACCGTCGCGCCCTCAGTGCGGACCCCTCGTCGAATCGCCTCTCCGCCTCGGGCCGTCGCAACAAACCAAACACACCGCACGCACGCGCAGCGAGCCGAGCTATCGACCAGCGACGCGCAGCGCTCTTCACGCCAGGGCGGGCGGGAGTCGGGCGGAGGCGTAGCGGTGTACGAGAGCGCGAGCGTGAGACCCCGCGAGATCTGCTACGGAACCTTAGCCGGGTGCTGGCGCCGACCTCAACGGCGATCTCCTCGTCTTCATCGTCTCCCGGGCCCGGGAACAATAACAATGATTCGACGCTGCAGACGCTGCTAGAAGAGGGCGATGACGATGACGATTTCCCCATCGAGCGGCCTAGGTTTTCGCTCCCGCTGGATCGTGATGACGATGATGATAGCGAGTTGAAGCCCCCCCGGTCTAGTATCCTGG
The DNA here is from genome assembly GCA_902825475.1 of Hypomontagnella monticulosa. NCBI lineage: Eukaryota > Fungi > Ascomycota > Sordariomycetes > Xylariales > Hypoxylaceae > Hypomontagnella > Hypomontagnella monticulosa. The sequence goes on from CADEBF010000007.1 coordinate 3,120,866, forward strand.
AGGATGAGAATTTCACTGTGCAGTCGATTGAGCTGCCCCGCCGGGCCTGGAGTGAGGCGCCGCTGGGCCGTCTGGATAGGAGGAGTTTTGGGAGTGTGCGAATGAGTGACTTTATCGGGCCGGAAATCGGGGAGGATAATGGTGATGATAATGACGTTGGCATTGACTCGGGTTTCTTCCCTCCGCCGGCGTTAGGTGACGACACTGCGGGATTGGACTTTGATGAGGATGCTATAATTGAACGGTATTGCCCTTCTATCCACGTTCGCCATGTTTTATGAAAGCTAATCGGATACAGTGTGGACGAAGAGACGAGACGTCAAACTATGGGAGGCCAAGATGACTTTGGTCCGATCGAGATCCCAGAGCTTGGAAATGAGAGTACTTTCGTCATGGCCCCGGTGGAATCGCCTGTTCGAGATCTAATAATGGACGAAGGCCTCCAGGCCAGTGATTCGCCTCAAGCAGAAGACTATGACAATAATGATGATATGGGAGAAATGGATATGCCTCCCGGATTAGAAGATGGAGACGACGATAACGAGGAACTACAAGAGACAATTATATCTCAAGTCGCTGATCCTCCGCCCCAAAGAGGATCTACGAGGAGAAAACTCAGCAAGAAGATATCGCGGCATGGTATCGAGTATCCTTCCTTACCCCAAGGCGTGGTAAAACGACTAGCAACAACACTCGCCAAGACGTCAGGAGTTGGCAAGGCGAAGATTAGTTCAGACACACTAGACGCCATCATGCAAGCAACGGACTGGTTCTTCGAACAGCTAGGGGATGACTTATCGGCCTATGCAAGACACGCAGGTAGAAAGACGATCGATGAGAGCGATATGATGATGCTCATGAGAAGGTATGTTGCTATACATTTATCATAGGTATTTACTTTGTCCTAGTAGTACATCACTAATTTTATGTCTCAGACAACGGCAAACTAGCGCGTCGACCACGCCATTCGCTCTAGCGCAACGGCATCTACCGAGAGAACTCTTACAAGAGTTACGCATGTCGGTTCCGCCACCAACAAAAGCTCCTCGAAAACGACAGTCCCGTCTAGCGGACGAGAATGAGGAGGAAGAAGTCACTTGAGTCTATATCAAGACTGGTCCTGTTAAAGGAATGAAGTGCCTATTTATAGTAAGGGGTTTACGACCACTCCTTGTTCATCCGCACTCGGCGCGAGATATCCGTGGGAGGCTTCTTGACCACCATATAGAACATTATCGACGTCGCTACTGCGAGTCCATACCTGCAGTATGGTTGTCAGTATGATCAGGAGAAGATGATTAGGGATAGAACGTGGATGAGGGCCATACCATGTGAAGATGTACTGGGCATGATTATTCCTCAAGTTGACCTCTGCCGGTCTACCGATAGGAATGCCCTTGGACTCCATGTCTATAGTCTGGAGCAAATCAGGCTCTGCAAAGTGAATAAAGGATTAGCCGAAAGAAACGTTCCCACAGGGACTAATCGTATGCCACAAATGTGACTGCTCAAACATACCCATAGTCTGCTCAATCCACACAGGCTGACTATCCGTGAGCGCAGCCATCTGCTTGACATCCGGGAAGTAGAACTCATTCTTATCCGGCCGGTTCTCCGGCGTGAACATATTCTTCTTCCAGGGCTCCCGCAGCAGCCCCTCCACCTCCACCTCGCTCGTAGGCAGCGACCCCGGCCGCGAGCGCCGATCCCGGAATTTCTTCGATATCCACCCCCGATTCACCAGCACCGTCGTCCCCTCGCCCTCCCGCTCCAGCGGCGTCACCACCATGTACCCCTGCTCGCCATCGCGCATGCGCGGCCCGACCAGCATCTCCAGGCCGTGGCGGTAGCGGCCCCGCGCGCGCACGCGCCGGAAGTCGAAGTCGTGGATCGCATCTGGGTCTACGCGCGGCGGGAGTGGTAGGGGTTCACGGACTATGCGGTCTTCGAATTTGGCGATGAGTTCGGTTTTCCAGCCTAGCCGCTGCACTTGCCATGTCCCGAGCAGGAACGCTGTTACCGGGATGATGGCTAGGATTATAAGACCGGGGCCGTGGCGTCGCCCGGTTCGTACGAGTTCTGGGGGGTTGTCTAGGACGGAGGTGAAGCTGGGGTCTTCGGCAGGTGGCCGATTCGCTCGGTGGGTGGTTTGTGTGAAGGGTCGGCGAAAAGAGGGGCGCAGGATGGAGGAGTTCGTAGTAGAGGTGGTGGTGCGACTACATCGCCAGGTTGGAGCTCGAGTGCTGAAGCTGTGAGAGCGGACTTGGGCCTCGAGGGCTTGCTCGACTCGTCGCGCGAGCGATTGGGGTGTTAACCACCCGTTGGACTTCATTTTGGGAGGTGGCGTATCTCCTTTTATAGAGTTAATCGTTACAATTTATTGTGCCTCGCCATTGAGACCACCATGACGTTCTTTTCTTCAATATCGATAATATCGACGAAGCTCTCCTATTGGCGAGTTCTACAGCTGGAATTAGTGGCTCAAGTGGGGCCGGCGACCCGGAGCTTAGACAAGGGTCCTTGTTCCTTATAGGTGCTTCGTCAGCTAATTCCAGGTACTAAGGTACCTATTGGAACAGCTTGCCTTAGGTGCAGTTTATCGTGGCAGCTACTGGCACAGCTTAACAAACGCCGTGATTTCTCGTCACCAACGACATCAGACTCAAGCTTATTCAAGTTAATATTAAAGTGGTTTTTTGCCCTTCTTATTCATTTATGAATCATATTGATTCTAGGGAACTCTGAGTCGATTGTCTTGAAAAGAATGAACACCCTACGTCATACTTTGATCTTGTAATTTAAAGTCCAAAGAATAATAAGAGTTGCCACCTTGAACACGGTCATTCACGTTGCCGTCAACATCAGAGATTCTTTGCCTTTTTCACCATTCAACCTCCAAATTAGAACAGCGACCATGGCACGCAATATATTCTTCGAGGGCAACCTCCAGGATGGCATCGCACTTGCTATTCAACAGTCCAAGATGGTGTTAGCCTTCGTGGCTGGTGAGTTACACGCGTTCACGTTATTTCGAAGCTAAACTAACACAAGTCCAGATACCAGCGATGAAAGCCAGGAATGGGAGAACGAACTCCTCACAAATGACTCCGTGAGTTAATGTATTCTTATATCGAAGGAATATATGTTGATACGAAGTAGCTAAAAGCGCCTCTTGAAAACTATGCTGTCGCTCTTCGACTACCAGCAGGCTCCGAGGAGGCAGGATTCCTTGAGGCTCTATTTCCTATTCCCAAGAAGCCTACAGTGGTCATTATCCAGTACGTCTCATCGCCCTATCTATTGTTGCCACGGTCTTATGACTCACTTTATCTACAGAAATGGGACCCTGAAGGAGTACATTCAAGGTGGCACCGCAAAGGGGGACCTAGTTCGTAGGATCACAGCGATTATTAGTACTGCCCAGGGGGGTCAGAGTCAACAAGCCCCAGCACAAACTTCAAATCAGCCTCCACAACCTCCTCAGGCACCAGCTCCTGCAAGAAGTACTGACGTGGATGACTTATATGATGACTATGATATTCCAGCTACAAGCTCCACTACAACCCCCGCTGCCACAGCAGCACCAGCTCCGGCACAAGCATCAACATCCCAACAGGGGCAAAGTTTGCAACAAGCGCGACGCTTAGAAGTTGAGAAGAAGATCAAGGAAGCTAAAGATAAGGCCAATAAGGCCAAAGCAGAGAAAGAAGCTCGAGAGAAGCAGCGCCGGGAGAGCCACGGTAGTCATGACGGCGAACCTTCGGACCCCAAGTCTCCAGAGAGAACTTACGCGGAAGAAGTCCGACAGCGGAAGATCCAAGCTTCCGAAGAAAGAAAGCGGATTCTGAAGCGCATCGAGGACGACAAGCGCGCGCGCCGAGAGCGCGAGGCAGAAGAGAAGCAGGCCAGGCTCCTACTGAGCGGCGCTCAAGATGATCAGGGATCCGCCAGCCAGACACCGGCGATCCCCCTTTCCACACGCCAAGGAGGTAAGTCGCACGGAGACCACTGTAACCTGCAGGTCCGGCTCTTCGACGGCTCCACAATCCGCTCGCGCTTCGGGAACGACGCCACCCTGAGCAATGAAGTCCGGAAATGGATCGACGAAGCCCGCACCGATGGTGATGCGCCGTACACCTTCCGCGTGGTCCTCACGCCGTTGCCCAACAAGGCCATCGAGCCCGGCGAGGAGGCTGAGTCCTTATCATCTCTCGGCCTATCACCATCCGCCACCCTGGTCCTGGTCCCTGGGAGATTCAGCACCGCGTACGCGCGCTCCGATAACTTCCTGTGGCGCCTCATCGGGTATCTCATGGCCTTCAACGGTGTGCTCCTGCGTCTCCTGGTGAATCTCCAAGGCCAGATGATGGATATTGTGAGTGGCCGCCAGGCACCGGAGCAACCTACCGCGGCGGAGGATATTCCGCTGAGGAATCTAGGGAATACCCGTATTCAGGGATTCCGAAATCAAGAGGATCAGCGGCGGGATGCGCAGTTGTATAACGGCAATTCGGTAAGTTTTCGTACATAGGTGGAGGTGAATTGATGTACGAATGCTAATACTGAGTAGTTGAATTTCGAACCTCGGAACGATGAGGATGATGAGGATACTGGGAATGGGAGGTAGTTTCTCTCGGAAAATATTATAGGGGGCTGTAACTAAATGAGTTACCTATTGCATATCAAACTCCGTTTAATGTACTACGCTCCGTAGGTAATCTAAAAATGCCGGCTTCTACTCATACAATTCAACTAAGATAATAATATTTGTGGCTTAGCATCGTACGGGCGGTGCTAGAGATAGCCCACAAATATCTTCGTGGTATAGCATAGAAATTCAGTCGTAAAGAAAATATGCAGAAGAGACCCCTTCGTACTCGAGCCTCAAGGTCTAAATCATGCTCAGTACTCCTACGAAACAACACCAGTCCTTGCGAAACCAACTATAGCTCATCACCATCCAAACTGCAGTATTGCTTCCAACTGAGTGAACTACACTTGGGGTCCGTTCAACGCCGCATCTTTCTCGCGGTGATGCCCTCGAAAACGCAAGCGCCCTAGGAGGCCGTTCGGACGGGTGCTCAGGGACGGTTTCGGAGAACTGTCTTCGTTTAAACCGTCCTGTGTAGTGATCCGACCTTCACGCTTTTCTCCTCCTTTACCTTGCCCAAACAAGTAGAGGAGAATAGCCCCAATCAAAGCCGTCGCACCTAACGTTGACACTTAAAAGAATGAGTAAGTATGAGATTTGAAGGAAATCAACTTTAAGACCATACTGACATAATCCCGAAATTATCTGCCACTGTCTCCAAGCAACGCTGTCACCTTCATGTGGGAAGTCCGAACTGGGGATTGCGAAGAATGACGCGGTAAAAGCTATTGGGGTCTAAGCTACATCAGTATTTGATTAATGTACTGTCCCGGATGGTGGTGCTTACATATATTACAGTGACTGCGGTGAAAATGAAGAGCAATCGTGATTGCGTTTCACTCTCTTTTTGTCTCTGTTCGGCCTCGAAAGCCAACTTGCGTGTATCCCTAGCTTCATTGAGATTTCCCTGTTTCTGTTTTAGGTCGAGCAAGTTCCTAAGCTGTTCAAATATTAGCATCATTCTATCGAATTAGCCAGTGTTTGAGCACTGCCGTTAATTTCAACTTACGGATATTTCTACTGATTCAGCTTCTTTATAAAGCCTGCTTGCTGCCGTTCGCCGAAAGGTGATATTCAAAAATTCGCCTGACTCGAAATTCCCTTCTTGTTCCCCTCCTTTTGATCCCTTTTCACTTAGTATTTCCTCTTTTGATGTAGACTCTTTCAGCCTCTCCTCTCTCGGCCATTCCTCATATGATCTTCCTTCTGATCCCTCTTCTTTTAGACCTTCCTGTCGTGTTTTCTTTTTTGATTCTTCCCCTCTCGAATTCCCCTCCCTCGACCTACCATTATAGTACCTCCTGATTATGGCCTCCTGGTCTTCGAGTACTCGCTGAATCATCCTGAGCTCGTCGCGGATATCTTTAATCTCAGCCAAGTCCTCAATCTCTTGGGAAATATCGCATATCCCCTCTTCGGCGTCTCTTAGTTCTATATCGGTGGGCTGGAATCCTCTGGGTACCCCGTTGTTTGGCTCCGCCAACAGCCGCTGCTGTTTACGAAATGTATTGTACCGAGCTATCTCATTATTTGACTGATTTGGTATATTTTAGCTTGTGGCTCTAGTAAATAACGCCATCATGCTTCTCACCACTTTTGCGATGCTCTGTTCAAATATGTCAAACAGATTGTCATCTAGGCCGGCATTCGTTGGTGCATCAACAAACCCAACACACTGCAGGATAATTTCGAATATCATCTGGTCCATTGAGGATGGGGGCGAGTCGAGTAGATGGCTTCGAATATGGTCGAGAATACCTAACTCAAGCACACCTGACTCTTGGTCTGCCTGCCAGCGTTCGGGGAACGCAGTGATCATGGTGTCTAGCCACTCCGTCAGTGAATAAATAGATGCCAATGAATCGTTTACAGACATACGCTCATCGATCTTCCACAACCATAATTGGTTGACCATAACAATATTAGTAAGCCCCTGTCGTTGTTCATTGTTCTGCGTATAATGAAGGTTGTCGTTCTCGGCATCAGTAGTCTTCGCCATAATTCTACTTTCTCTTTCTACCAGGTCCCTGGTTCTCGCATAGAAACGGTATACAACCTGATCGTTGTCCCTATCGCTAGAATCCTGAAGCGACATGTAATACGACTGATCAAGAGTGCAAGCGAGGTGCAAATCCTCAACAGCCGAACTTTGGTGACAGTAGGCATCTACTAGCTTCTGCTTCATTTTACTTCTATTCCCGTGAGGAGAAATAGCATCGGTGTTTATATATGGGATCTGCCATATAAACGTAAGCAATGTTGATAGGATAGGATTATGTGTTGGTATACAACTAGCGAAAAGCCATTTCCATCACTCTTCAATTGTTCGATGAAGGATGGCCTGCGGTACCGAGCATATGTTGCCGCCCCTCTGATCTCTTGATACGAGTTGTTTATGAAAGCCTCGAAGATCCGCGCATTTGATGACGTCGAACTCTCATCTTTAAACCAGACTCGAATAAGGTCCTGCAGGTTTTTGTTAATAAAAGACAAGAGGCATGCAAAAGCAAAACGTCCCTTACCTTGACCCACCGGTTCTAGCAGATGGATTTGATCAGACCTACTTGAGCACTTGGTGAGATATCACGACTTACATTATTCACCGGAAGATGCAGCCACCTCCACCATCCATCGTCTCCCGCACCGCGTGCCCATTCCTCGAGTTCACTATATCTCTTCATCTGTTCTTCTGTCTGGCGATAAATGAAGTCCTCTACTGTGGAGGTATGGTACTTGAATGCTTCTTTCTGGTGGTATTGAACCATGGCCTTAAAATATTGACAAACTGAGCTGGCCTTATCATCAAGCTTCTGTGGCAGGAAGCTCCAATCTTTAGGAGCCGTTTTCTGAGTAATAGGGGGTGGATTCCCGATGTGGTTTCTGAGTTGTCTGATGATGCCCTTCTCGTTCTCTGTTAAGGGGATCTTCGGATCGTCGTTCGTATCCGTAACTGTGCCTTGGTCATTGGTAGCTAATTCACTAAATAGCACTTTCGAAATAAGCTCTGCGGCTGTTAACCCATCCCATCTCTTTGCATCAGCTTGAGCACCGTATCTCAAGAGTATGTCTATGACTTTGACGTGGCTCTGGGTTAGGATATGAGTTCCTGCATCAAGGGAACACTTGAAATTCTGCATTGCAATGCGGTACGTCCATCCCTTGTCGATGATCCCGTGGAGGGCCGTGTCGCCACCAAGTCCAACTCGGGCATTTGGATTTGCCCCTAGTTGAATGAGTAGCTCCACGACTTTTGGGTGACCGAACCGTGCTGCCTCATATAAGGCATGACGACCAAATCCATCTAAACGATTCACGTCCAATTTTCCCAAGAGTAGCTTCCTAATACTATCTTCTTGGCCTAAGGTAGCTGCGTTAATAAGAGCTTGCACTTCAGGGTCGACTCCGGTAGTCGGGGACGCCCCATACCCCAGAAGCTCCTTCGCAATCCATTGACGACCGTTGCCACTGAAAGCGTGACTCATTATCGACCGCCCAAAGACGTCGATCATGTTTGGATTGGCTTCCCTGGATAGAAGTAACCTGACAATGCTTAAATCGGCTTTGGCCACGGCATAATAAAGAGGAGATCGCCCATTCCGATCCTGTATATTGATGATGCTTTTATCGTGATTCAAGAGGGCGTCTACTACCTTTTTACGGCCATTAATTACAGCCAAATGTAGTGGTACTCTCTCTTGACTGCCGCGTTTGTGTCTGTTGGAGTTTGGTGATCGAGGTAGAATACTCTGCAATAGATCGAGTTGTCCCTGCTCGGCTGCTGAGTGCAATCCCGCAATATAAAAATCTTCATACACATCAGAAATTCTGTCTAGCTTCATATAAAAGGTTGGTCTATACAAGCTATCAGTTTAACGAGACTGGGCATGGCTTGGTGCCGCAAACCCTTACATTTCATATTTAAGATCGTCGTGCAACCGTATTACGGTTGCCTGGTACGAGTTTATGGCTTGGCGGTACAAGTCCTCAAAGCCATTATTGGGGTTCAGTCGTTGTCGCAGAGACCAGCGTTTCTTATAATATACGAGTACGATCCTACAAATTCTTATTGCCTTATCTATAATATCCTCCTCTATAGCGAGATACTTCGCAACGGGCTCATTAGGGCCGAGGGTACGAAGAAGACGACGGAGAGAAGCGACAACATCACGCAATATCTCAAACTCGGCTAGGAGATGTTTCGGATCTTCGGTGAGATGGCCAAATATCCAAAGATATAAGGCCACGGGATCGCCTTTACGGAATTTGTCGAAAGTAGTCCTTTCGGAGAATTCAACTAAATCAGTAAGTTTTGAAGAAGACCACATAAAAATATGAAGGAGGGATATAACAGCTATAGTGATTAAATCCAAGTCCATATTGATAGGAGGCTGTAGAGCACATAGAATTAAAAACTGGAAGAAAAAAGAATTACAACGTTGCTACCTACTTGTGCCGGCTCTTTTTCGAGTACTACTGTATGTACTTAAGTATGTAGTAAATAATTACATTTTAATATACATTTAACGGATATTATAATAAGCCAATCAGAACGCAACAAACCAAGATTTTATCATCGACATAAAAACCCTACGTAAACTCCAGGCATTGAATACAAGTAAGTATATAAGCACTATAAAGGCAAGACAAATATGGCCGACGCAGAATTAGATCAAGTAAGTCCATTTTATAACTGTATATTGGTAAGATGGCCAAATATAATTAACAACTTTCTGAATTATAGATTCGCAAAGCGCGCTTAGAGCAGCTCAAGGCGCAGGGTGGCGGGGCAGGCGGCGCCGGAGCCGGCCAAGGAGGACGAGTAAACCAAGCGGAGCAGCAGAAGCAGTGAGCGCATTCCATCCGCAGACAAACCGCAAGCTTATCTCTCCTTACTAACGCATTTTATCACAGACAAGAAGCCGAGGCGCGCCAGTCGATACTAAACCAGATCCTACACCCGGAAGCCGCCGATCGATTGGGCCGCATCCGACTCGTCAAAGAGGAGCGCGCGACCGATATCGAGAACCGCCTGATCATGCTAGCGCGGACGGGCCAACTGCGTCAAAAGGTCACTGAGGATCAACTGAAGGAACTTCTGAATGCCGTTGCCGATAACAAGGAGGAGGAGAAGATTGTCGTGAACCGGCGCAAAAACTGGGATGATGAAGACGACGACCTGCTGGATCTATAGGCGATGATGATGATAACGGCGCATATGTTGTAGGATGTCGGCGAGCAGGGGTGGAAAATTGAAAGTACGCCAAATGGGAAAAGAGAGCACGGCACGAATAAGCATAGCAGGGCATCAAGGCACGGCGTGGCGTTTATGGGAGAAAGGATTCTATTTCCTCTATGCGGTCATCGTACAATAATGTACAGATATCAATAACACAACTACTTCACATCGGCTTCTGCTTCTACTTCCATAGATGCTTAACTTAGCTTGCGACAGCCTGTGCTGTGGCAGCCTCCTTTAACCTCTTCTTTTCAGCGCGCTCTCTCTTCCGGATCTCTCTTAGATCAGGGGGCCTCTCGATGCCAAGTCGGGACCTTAACTCATCCACATCAGTTTCCATCTCTTCCTCCCAGTAAACATTAATAACCTCATCGCTCCTAAGTCCATTACGAACCGCCCACGGCGCATATATACTGAAGAACCGCTTCCTCTCCACCGGCTTCAGCGTCGCAACAGCTAATAGCGACAGTCCTGTCATAGGTAGCAGAGTATTCGCGAACTCAAACGCCTTAAGCGCAACCTCGCCCTCCCGCACAATCGGCAGCCCCGTCAACGCGTGGTAGAAGTCATGGGACTCGCGGTACCGCTGCATGACGTAGGCGCACTCCTCGTCGTCGATATACCGCACGGAATCCCGCGTATCCGGCGACACGCCCTCGCGGTCCAGCCATGCTACATAGGTGCCACCAACTGTGTTCTTAGGTAGAGTGCGCAAGAATGGTAGATTCAGTGACTCAGATGTGATGCGGGGGCGGTCACGTAAGATCCGGCGTCCCGTAGCGGAAGAAAGCATGGCCCGCCGGAGCCGCTGGATGAAGTACGGCGATGCGGTGGTTTCCCCCAGCGTGGCGATCATGTCCCCCCGGTATGGGTCGAAGAAGGATACCACCCCGGACCCGACGGCTAGAGCTGCGCGCTCGATCTTTGTGAGCGGCACGTGGCCTAGGTAGTTTGGGGGTGGCCTATTGAGCACTGAGAATTGTCTCCTGCCATTGTTTCCAGAGCTGGTAGATGATATAGCTAATTTTCTCGTGGCCACCGCGGGAAACTGTTGCGCGTGTTGTTGAATAAGGCCATGTTTGCTCGATATAGAGCGTAGACAGGGAGTGAGGCCTTTCATCCTGCTAGCTCTTAACTTCTTAGGGGTCTCAACACTTTCTGAGTCCCTAAGCCGCTGAATATGCCGTCTTCTCTACCCCTTCAGATACCCTTAAAAAAGCAACCTCAGAAGATCCTAATCGAATTGGTGGTCAGGCGTGAATCGTATGTTTTGGAGCTTGAGCTGGGAATGAGCTCACTGAGCTTAAACGGACGTCATTCCGTTTTCCACATACGCAGTAAATGAGTGATCATGTAATGCACTGATACAACGATATAGTGAGACCGGGCCTAGAGAGCCTACAGTGCCGACGGATGGTCAATTGACAGCCCCTCATTGGCCACTACCAGGCAGCTAGGTCCCTGGCCCCTGTAGGCCGTCTCTTTCCAGCTTTTGCCTCAACATTGCATTTTCTTTAAATCCGAACTGCCGACTTCCTTCTGTTGTCTTCTAGCTTCCGTCTTTGCCAACAATAAGCCGAGCCATTCGACAACTTTGCAACATTTACAGATCAACGCTCTTTTCTGCTACGCTCACTCGTCAGACAAAAACACCTAAAACAACACATCAAGATGCCTCGCAACCGCTCTGCCGCTCGACCTGCTCCCGCTCGTCCCACTGTTCCCGCCAGAGCTCCCGCTCCCCAGCAGACCCGTCCCGCGGCGACGTACGCCCCGGCCCAAACAGCGCAGCAACATGCTCCCACAGCACCCGCTCCCCAGGCCTCGCAGGGCCCTGGTCTGTTCGGCCAGATGGCCAGCACCGCTGCGTACGTCTCTTCCCTTTCATTGAATACCCTCAAACCCGGACTTAAGATCCCACCCGAAATCTCTGAAGTCGAAAAGCTAACAGGAATATAGTGGTGTCGCAGTAGGCTCCTCGATCGGGCACGCAATTGGGGGTTTCTTCAGCGGCGGCAGCAGCGCGCCCGCCGAAGCGTCTCCCCAAGCCAACGCGCAGCAACAGCAGCAGAACCAGTGGGGCAACAACTGCCAGGGCGCCACGCAGGCGTTTACCAAGTGCATGGATGACCAGCAGGGCAACATGCAGATCTGCGGCTGGTATCTCGAGCAGCTCAAGGCGTGCCAGGCGGCTGCGAGCCAGTACTAGAGCTTGTCTCGGCGAAGAGAAGATGATGGGGAGCGGAAGGAAGGAGTGAGAAAAGAATGGAAGGGGGAGAAAGACATGGACGGATGAAGGGAAAAGAGAAATCGAGGTTCCTCTCACTTCTGCGCTTTCAGCGCGAGGGATTGGCACGCATAGTTCGGTCTTTTGCGTCATCACCCACTAGCCGGCGTGTAGCCGCCGCGGTCCAGAGAGTGTGTTATTCCGCATTGCGTGGCCCGACTCGGGGGCGTCTTGCGGTGTACAGTAGTGTTACCATCCACTCCAGTAAATACCTCGCTCTACGTTCTCTGGTATATATTGATCATTGGCTATGATATTTGTACGGTTTGATCCATCAAACGACTTCTGTGGTTGGGGTATATCTCGTTACGTGACCAAGCCGTAGGCATTTCTTCTAGCTGTGAGGTTACTAACTGCTGGCTTCCTTTAAGTAAAACGTATATGACGCAAGTACACTTGTTACGTTCCGTAGATTCCTCTATTAGAATTTCTTCCCCTTGTGATTTCGAATGTAGGCACTGGACTTCCTCCCCTTTGCGTGAATTATCCGTCTAGTTCTGAGCCTGTGTTTGATGTAGTCCGAGTCGAAGCAGCAAGCAAGTCCCTCTAAGGCCAGGAACTATACGTCTCACGTTCATATGATAGGTTAGGTCCGAGTACCAATATCAAATATGAAGTAAAGATATAATTGTATTTGGATGGCCTCTCAGAATTTTATATATAGCATGCTTGCTACACCTGGTGTCAACACGAAATCAAGGCATAAAATCTCATTAATATGGAGAGGGCTAGACGTCATATTAATCAGACCATGCGATATCTCTAATTCGATATACAAATGCTTTGCATATGTGTACAATATATACAGTCAAAGTGGGACTTAGAAGTCCACTTCTAGGTCCTTATCATCGGCATCCCGACCGCCTCCGAGTATGTTTATATCGTTCATAGGAGGTGGTGTGAAACCCAAGGGAACGCCCAGGCTAAGCTCCCTATATCTAAGGGTAACCCTCGCCTTAACCACAGCCATAGCTTCGCTGCTCTGCCCGTGTGCCATCCCGAGCTCCTTAGCGCGTCTCACAAAGTATCCGTTGAAGAAGTCTATGGGGGTAGGTTTCCCTCGACGAACCAACGATATCCATTGGCTATAGTTGTCACCTTGGTTCTCTAGCTTCTTCGCGAGTTTCCTTTGAAAGGAACCGTGGGCGAAATACTCGCGTATGTCAGGATAATTACGGAATTCGGGAAGCGCCGTGACGATATCTATCGTCTCAGTCAACATACTATTCCATAGACGCACGGCGTATCGGTCGTGCCTGATCTGCTTGAAGCTGCAACCCAACATAACTGATATGGTATCAGCGAGGGATTGGAAGATCATGCCGGGCAACTTTTGTCGTAGGAAGACATGCCATTCAAGATCGGCGGTATTAAGTTCGTTAGTTGAAGAGAGGAGGCCGATCATGTGCTGAGTGTGTTGACGACCAATCAACCGCGAAATTTTCAAACTCGTGTCCGGATCTCGACCCCTAGGAACGGCATAGAGGAGCATCGTGCCGGGAATATGCCTCATAGAATATACGAGATCAGAGTGCTTCCCGAGCCTATGGCCGCTGTGACAGAGAACATAATTTGGTCGTAGCGTCGGGTCGGTGAAGACGTGCTCGTTTAGCATTTCCATCAGCCCAAGTCCTGGCTGTTGCAGGCAGAGAGTTGTTCGGCGGTCAATATAATGGCGTAGGGAGTGTACGGCACGGTAGGCGGCGTTAGGGGCAATGCTGACAATAACATTTTCTAGGCTAGGTGGGCGCCCGATTTGGCGGCGTATGGTGCCGCTGTATCCTCGCGCCCGGATATCGTTGCGATTGAGAAATCCTGGGCAAGAAATGTTCCGAGTAGATAGGAGGTTTCCTTCAGAATCGTGGATTTTAATAGCCCTACCCTCTACCCCCCAAGTTTTAATCGAGGTCTCATGGCGGGTGAACATCGTGACGGGAGGTAGGTCAGGAACTGCTGCGAGAGCATGAGCGATCAGCTTGGCGTGTAGATCGAAACCAACGATATGAATCCGGTTTGAAAGTTTGAAAATCGGCGTTGATTCAACAGCTTCAGTTTCGACTTTGTCCTCCGCCTCTACCCCTGCTAGGGCTGCTTCCTCTGCTACTTCTTCTGCCTCTGCCTCCGCCTCGTCTAGATCGGATGTTGGAACCTTATCGCGGGGCACAACGATTTTGAATTTCGGCGGTTTATAAAATGGATAACCGTGCAAGTCATTCTCTCTCGGGTTACTTTTCTGAGGTAGAGTTGGGGGGTAGTATATAGGGGGATCAAGACGAAAGGCGTCGTTCCGTGATTGTAAACCCGAGGTCATATTCGCAACGGCAACTGCACCAGCAGCCGGGTGCTTGGTGGCCCCCCGGCCCACCAAGAGGTTATCGCGATTCCATACCGTGGATCTGCTGGGTATTCGCGCTGAAGCCCGCGAAAGCGGCCGGCGGAGAATATGAGGATACAGGGTGGAAATTGGTGTGGTCAACTGCCTGGTTTCATGTCATTGGGATAGCCGAAGCTGGTATTTCGAGATGGCACCCTAAGCGTTGTGAATTCTGCTGTGGCCAATTGTTCACCATCTGAGGGAAATATAAAACAAAAGGGTAGAAATGCAAATACGGAGTAGGATATAGATACAAAATCTATGTGGCAATTTCAAACAGAGTCCAATTGGACTGTTGAGATCAAAGACTCAATAAGAAGTCTAGTATGTAGAATGCTTTACAGCAATTCTCATGACGGCGACATTAATTTTTTCGTCCTTGATCGACTCGGGTCGGATCAAAGAAGCGCGCTAACGGGTCAGAATTATGAGCACGGTGATTGGCTGGCTTTAGACCCATAAATCTCATCCACATGTCTGGGTCTCCTTATCTAATCCTAATCCTGGAAACGCCGAATCTTGCCCCAATTCTTTTCTCCAAATAGTATCCAACATCAATTGATTCTGCCACTCATCACCGCCATAATTCTTGAATGCGACAAACGCAACCGTGAATGAGACACCCTTCTTAATCATTGGCAGGTGTACTGTAGCCCAAAGAGCAGATTCTAGCCAAGTTAACAGCATCACCCGAGCGTAAGATCACAAAATGGACCCTACCAATATCTCACCACAACTAGATCAGCTAGACGATGAAATAGACAATCTCGAGGAAGCCTTACAACCCATCCTCAGCAGCATATCAGATGTAGCTAATAAGCTACCCTTGCTCGACAAGGCTAAGCTATATGTGCTTGCGACCTATTCCATTGAATCCATGCTATTCTGTAAGAATCCCATTCCCAAGTAGTTATCTCATATCTAACTTTCTAAAGCTTCCCTTCGGCTGAATGGTGTCAACGCGAAAGAACATCCCGTCTTCAAGGAACTTACCCGTGTACGACAATATTTCGACAAGATTAAGAACATCGAGACCCCCCCGCAGAAGCCCGGACAGACCCTTAACAAGGAAGCCGCTATTCGATTCATCAGAGCGGACCTAGCGGAGAACAAAGATAAGGTGGTTAACACCAAGCTATCTGAAATGATTGCTAAAGAGAGAGCTCTTGCTGCCCTGAAGACGGCACAGTCCGCCGGAAAGCGCAAAGCAGAAGACACAAGTCCCTCAGCCGAGCCAAGTGCTGATTCGGGCGCCGAGGAGGCTAGCCCGGAACCTGCGAAGAAAAAGAAGAGGAAGGATAAGAAGGAAAAGGAAGGGAAAAAGCACAAAGACAAGAAAAGCAAGAAATCATCCACCAAGTGAGCTGGAAATTCCACAGTCATACCGAGCCAAGCTCTTCTGGAGTGGTTTATACCTCCTCCTCGGCTCTACTACGAGAGGTCGGAAGGACGTAGAAGGGGGCTGGATAAGTGCTACACCACTTCTATGATGGAAATCGTAGATAAGTCAACCCCAGGCCAAAGCAACGTCCCAGGGATCCCGATACGAGAAATCAGCGGAATCTCTCAGTTCGATCAACCACGAGTCAAGAGACCAATGGCACTTCTTCCAGTACCGGTCCTGGGTACATGACCCTGGGAGAAACTGGGCCGTCGGCCTAGAGAGATATTTACCATATCTACCAAACTTAGCTAAGAATCAGGTAGATGGTAAGATCAATATGCGGCGGCTATGCTTAGCACAACGCTCCTTCGTTAGTCTTATAGCCGTAGCTCCACTAACGCAATTGAATAACAGGAGCATCAAGACGTGTATCCTCTCTCGATCTTAGATTACTAGCTCGCGATACTCACAAGGCTTGACACGTGAAAATGAGGCGACAGTATGGGTCAGTACCGAATCCAGTAGGATAAGTAATATTAGAGCTCTTCTACTATTCCAATAGTGTTCAGGCTCTCCCTTCCTTGGCCTAATAATCTATCAACTCAAAGGATACCATATTTTGGCTTCCCCGAGACGAAGTATCCAGCATCTCTGGGCGCTCAACATTCATCAGCTTTTGCTATGGCGGTGATTTTTTCAACGTTATGTTTTGGCTCCTTAGCTCCCAAGTCCGACGACCCTCTACTACCAACAATTACTAAAGATACCATAAACCCAGCCGCGTAGCCAAGCGACCATGCCAGCAGTCAATACGCACCGTATTGTATCCAAATAGCTACGTTAAGGCGTCTTATATGCAATTATTGTCGAAACGGATGTGCCGCTGCTTGAAACCCACTCCAATTCCCCTGTGGCAGACCTTCTTAGGGGGGATCTCCGTAGGCTGGACCACGATGCTCTTTAAGTCCGTCAGTTGCCGCCCAGGGACGTTAGTTGCGAAGAGGAAGAAATCTGCGTCGTTCATAATTACTTCTTGTTGCAATGTGACCTACATCGTTCCGCTTTCCAGGTTCGTAGGACCAAGCAACATCGGGACAGGCGCTTGGAAATTCCAACTTAAATTTCAAGACACTGGTTTACGCTATCTAACACACCAGTTTGATTTACAAGAACAGATTCAAGCAATATTTTTGTTTGCGAATCACCATTATCAAACAATTCTCAACAACTGAATCAGACATGATATGATTTTCGAAGTATTTCTTAATTCATCTTCATACAAGATATGCTGAGTCACTAGCACGTTGCAATGAGCGCCAGACAGTAGTTAAACGTTCCTTGCTTATCCTTAAGTCCCTTTATTATCATATTTATGGCCGAGAGGGGAGTCTAAATACCATGATAGACCCATCCGAGAATGAGAAATATAAAGTGACGACTCCTTGTAAAAGCCCCTATCAGTACCTTAGACCAAGAATTCATGTAAGTCCGGACAGTAATATGCGGTGGCGTGCAAGGAGCTTATAATATCATAAGAGTTAAGAACGGAAGTGTTGTTAATGTACAAACCCAGCTATGTACTGGTACCATAATAGGAGATTATCGTAGTTTTATTTGGTGATGATCTATCATAATTCTATCGAAGGAGGGAGGTGTTGAGGTTAATCTCTACGTAATTGTACTTTTGATAGGGAATATCGTGATGAACAGCATTCCGTTTCTAATATATTACGATCTTATTATGAATGTGGGTTGTATCTTAGTTTATGTTAAGGATAGTTAGGCAGTGCTTTGAAAGGTTATGAAACTTAATATACTGTATATTACATTGTTACATTGAATACCGTAACTACAAGAATGGTCTGGAACAGTCAGGTATAGAGTATTATTACTGGATTCTCCGACTTGTGTCGTTGTTTATATGACTCCATATCCAATACTCCCTTCTACAAGCATGTATAACTTAGTTTAAGGTTATCATATGCCACCCTTCCCACGTTGTATAGCCTAATGGGTCTATGTGCTAATATGATAAAGAGATAGGTTCATGTGGCAAGCTTATAACGTATTTCGCGCGGATAAAGTCAATGGGAGCGGAGGTAAGAGAGTGCTAAAGAGCGACCCTTAAGTTGTCATGGGAAGCAATTGTAATGTATTAGATATAAAAGAGCAATTATCCAATTGGCGTATCTTGTGAGACTTAACTGTACTAAGTCTTCTATCAACTTTATGATATGGTATGGTATTGTAGTTATCTCATGCTAGGCCCCGTCATCAACTTTAATATAGGCCGAATAGCGCCTACTCGGCCGAGACAGTAACACACCGCTCGAAACTATTCGGGGTTTGGGCAATTCGGATATGCACAGGAGATTCTCTATTATGTGCGTCGTCAGCCAAGACTTTTGTCTATATTTCATATTCGGATGCAGAGGTTCAGGGGAAATATACGGCGTTAGGAGGCCAACGCCTTTCGCCGTTTAACGATGGAGTTGTCTCCGCATGAATCGCCAATATGCTTCTAGATATGCCTTAGCCAAGAGGTGTGGATTTATTTAACTCATTCCCGGAGCTCATTCGATGATCGGAATCCCTAGCCCACTTCTCATGTATACGATATGTGATACTCTTAGGAAATGTAGTCAATAGCGTATCACTCGGGGCCAGGCTGGAGCTTGCATTGGATCTTGCCCGGATATTTCCTTGGATTAGCCTTTTTACCATGCAGTAGTCGTCGATTCTATTATCGTGCGCCGCGTAGCCTACAGGTCTCTGGAGTGGGCGCTACGGAGAAGGTCACCCCATTTCTCAAAAAGTTGGTCGATTGGAAACTATTCATTGTCAAGCGCGGCTCTTAGATATCATGAAATATGTGGCCAAGTATATTTGGGACCAAATGCATGTACTCAGCCCCGCGGTCATAGTCTATTGCTTCGCGGCCAATGGCGCAGGTGTTGGATAAAGGGGCTTACCAATCAGTGATCCGAGAACCTGAAACCTCCGGATTAATATGTTATGGTGGTTTACAAGTCGCATGATATGGTAGCGTATGGCGGCATGCATGTCACAGCTGGGGAATAAGTTGATTATTTGCTGTTACCTTATATTATTTTCCTTTCATATATTAGGTAAAGATATGACACTTGTTGACCAGTGTCGTGTGACCCAAGGTACCTTAGTTAGGTAAACGACATTGGGTATCGTTGAGAGGTAGGTGGACGGGGTGCGGTACACCAAAAGGCGGTCTGATCTTTTTAATCAAAATTGATATGATATATGTAGAAGATACTGGGTATGGCAATTCATATCAGTATGAGCCGCTTTTCTAGGCCATGTTGGGGAACGCATGCAGCTGAAACGACTTCTCGTGACCTCGAATCCATGCTTGTACGCGGGGGAATCGGCTAGGGTTTTTTCTTCACAGAAAGAAAATCTTGAGAATAAATCGGGTGGTTAGTGTGAAATTTTCGGTTGTGTGAGTGTATGTGTGTGTGTATGTGCGTGTGTGGGTGGTAGTCACGGTTAAGGTGGTGGAGGTGACGATGACCTCCAGTCGGAGCACTGAAGAGGGAGGGTGGGCAGACTTGACGGATAGATAAATATTCGGATACTAGGTGTAGGTAAATCCATTCCGATGGTACCTACAGCAGAAATTTAGGCGTGCCGCCGAGTTTTTACCGATGTTTTTACCACCGGTACGGTGCCTGATACCGAGCGACGATCTCCGTTGTCGTTGTTCTTCTGTCATTTTTCTCTAGCACTCGGAGATCTACGTCAGCCTCATGGTCCCCGTAATAGTGTAACAGGGACCTCTATACGTAAGCGGTTAGTTGATCGACCGGAAACACCGAGAGCCCAATCACGACGCGTCTACACGCATACACGCACACCGAGGTACTAGGTCCGGAGGCTATAACTTTTCGCCCGAGTATTATATTAACAATACTGATGACTTTCCCGTTCCGATGAGGGATATGATTTAAGCTAAGAGTTTCGTCCTCCACAAGAGTTATTCAGCCGTCTCTGAAGGTCCCATTTGCAGGTAAATGATCCTGAGTCAGGCCGTGTCGTTACCTTCTTTTACCCTAGTCAAGACGACCATATCCAATTGCACCTCGCTAGGAACCGAGATCTCGGACCTAGTAGAGTCGTATTTCGGTATGCGTGTTACACTTTCCCGGTGAAGCGTCGCCTACTGCTTCCCGTTCAAGCCCTATCCGCTCTGCAGGACGGCATCAAATCAGGTCAGGAACTGTACCTGAGCAGCACAGTTGCACGTTCCGTCCCGACATGGAAGCTCCCGTGGTAGCTGTTCTGCGTTACGTGTTACTGCTACTGCATGCACAATCCTTCTCACAAGAAAAAAAAAAAACAGAAAAAGGGCCAGTGCCGTACCGTCTCCAGTAAAGTCACAGTCTACTCCCTTGGGAACTAAGCGCGAGAGAAGTCCCTGGCAGGCACATAGACTGCATGATGGGCTTATTCTACCCTTCTCTTGGCCTGCGGCCCGATTGTTACCTGATTCTGACCGACTTTCAATATCTTTTTGCCCGGGCCATCCGCGCGCAATGACCTAGCGAAATCGCATCTGCTCATCGGAGGTAGTACTAGATTTCATACGTACAGTGATGTCAGCCCTGCCTATGACGATACGTCTATAGAGAGTGGGCCGGGTCAGCTCATTGCGATGTAGCGCGTTGCTCACAATCTGTACATGTATTCGTTAACCAGTCGTTGTGATTCTCAGCCGGCGATAAGCGTGGTGTTGAGGTGTGTAATGGGTTGCAACTGGTGAGCTGCGGGCGGGATATCTGACATGGGTAATAAGTAAGATGCCCCCTTTGCCACCGGTCACCACTGAAGATCTCGGTACTATTCGGGTCAAGCCTCAGGTACTCATGCGCCTCAGAGAGCGATCTCTAACTATTTCTTGAAAATTTTACCCCTTTTATCTAGTACCACCTAGCGGTTTTGAACGGTCTGTTCGTCATTGAAGATCTTACTAGCAGATACCTGCTTATGGCAGAGATCTGATTCGAGGAACAGAGAAAATAGAGTCAATTTCAATTCGCTGAAAACTATAATTCAATACACCCTATTAATTCTCTCTTTCTATTTTTCTTTTCAATTGAACGCTATAATGGATGGACGGTGACGTTCACTATCAGTTGACGACAACTACTGTTACTGTGTAGATACTCGAGGTAACATACCCCCACTCTCGCTAATCAGGATGGGATGATCTCCGTGGAAAGATTCTAGATTCGAAGACGCCATAGTTCAATATTACTCCTGCTGGGTCCTTCGAATCCTCGCTCTAGAACTATTACTAACAGCTACTGCAACTCTGGCAGCTCGTGAACCTGGAAATTCCCTGTTCTGGCAAGGCTCCCAAGGCTATCCGCGACACCTCCAGGGTTCGTTTTATGGCCTTCCGAATCCATAGTCTGGGGTATGACACCCAAGTTCCGGGGTTTGGCAGCATGACGCCCACGTTACGCCAGGGCGTACAGCAACACAGTCAGAAACAGCCCGAATCTGAATCACTTGGACCGTTATCAAGTCAATGTGATTGACATCGCTGTTACACTACAGAATGTGACAAGTCTGACAGAATCTTCAGCTTTGATAGACATATCAATTCTATCAACCGCTTATAGGTTGGTTGGTTACCATTGTTATTACTTTTTATTTGAACTGGCTTACGCTATCGCAGAGGTGTTTGTTGTCTTCTTACCATAGGCCATGTGTTCGTTCTAACGTCTTCGTGTCTGGTATTGTGTAGCTCTGACATGCAGTAAGAGGCAGCTTACTTGCTTCTCTTGATATTAGACGGAACATTCCTCTCGGTAAATATTGAACTCCGGGTAGATAGTGTCGAAGGCACAAGAATCCACAAAGTAAATATCGTGAGCGTTCTAGTTGGTGGCGTTGCAGATAGTCTAAAGAGGAAGACTGCCGAGTCTTGAGCCATTTCCCGAGAGCCAGGGCAGCACAATTCATTAGAAGCTCCCGCATGACCTTCTCACCTGGCGCGGTGCATACACTTACATTGGCTAGACATTTCTTGACTCGATTGGGCGATGGTATGGTACCAATTGCCCTGCATAAATTTCTGGACCATGTTCAGCCTTTTACTTGAGGCTTTGGGACCGGATTCGGACTGGTCCTCGTGGGATATGCACACATGAGACGATTAAATCAACGCGCTTCTTATTCGCCGTACTTGCTTTGGGTCTCGGAGCTCTAGTGCGAAAGACCCACACAGAATGATTGCATATACCGGCCAATATACGGTAGTCTTTCCTGTACTTAGTAAGCCGAGAGAAGGTTGATCTTTAGAGGCTCCCGACTACCTCTGTTACCTCTGTGTGAGGTATACAACATAAGACGATACCTCGGGGGTTATACGGCGGCAAGGCGGAGGTATGGAGCGTACCCGACTCGGCGACATCGCCGAACTTCTCGCTAACGAATATTCCTTCTCCCACCACATCAAGTGATCAACGGTTGGACCCATCGCTATTCTTATTTATGTTGGACATACTATTAAAAAGATGTCTCTAGGTTTAGTTGACCTTAATCTCGCTTTCACTACTCTTTCTTAAGCGTTATAAATAGCTGTACCCCTTCCTGCAAGCAATCAGGAATCCGGCTAGAGTCTATATTGAATTTATAGATGAATGCAATATAGGGGACACTTACACACCGGTGTGTGTCAACTGGTATGCCCAAGTTGTACCTCTTGTATCCACTTCGGCTTCCATTAACAATTGCATCACCAGATTTATTGTTTTCCTTACCCCTTCTTACCCCTCATTCGTAGTACAGTAAAATAAACTAACGGTCTTGACTAGTTTGCCCCTCCTTATTCATCCATCCCATTTTCCCCTTTCTAATTCGCGAATCGGTACGAAGTATCTCTTCTTTCTTAACCAGGTTATGGTTCCAGCGATGATGGTGTTGAAATATCACGCACATATACTGTTTTTCAAGGCTTGTACTTGATCTTCTTGACCCGTATGGGCTCCCACTTAAAACGTACATTATATGTTCGATGTTCCAATTAGCCTCGCCCTGTCCTTTGGTGGCAGTCCCGGTCTCGATCCTCCAACCGGTAGTCTCTTAGCCTCGATCATTACGCCCCATGTTGGTGAAGATACCATCCATCATGCAGACCAGAGTTTCTATATGCTAAAATGTTCACTGGTCGCGTGCTGGCTATATGTAAGTGGAAGTTCCGACGAAACGACAGTGCCTGGCCAGAAAACCACACAGTCTCCTACAATACCTAACTTGGATACTGGGACGATCTTGGTAAGAAAATCCATTCCTCGAGCCAGTGACGGCGAATTACACACTACTACGACATGTATACGTATAGATGCAAGCTGTTGTACCTACATGTAGTTCGTGACAATGCCTGCACTGCCCTGGGCATGTTTAGCGGCATGAACCCCACGGATCACGGATGTGTTACCAGGGCTAGCATTCGTTTTTTTTTTCCTAATTTTTTTCTCTACTTCGCTTCGTCGTCCTCTAGCATCTCCAACATCTCTTCAACTAGCTTCCCATCAAAGCAAGAAACCATACGACCCTATTCGCCCCTCTCCCTCTGTTCATACGCATCCTAATAGTAACTCTTGGTCACTCTCCTACTCCCACACCTTTGGTCCCCCTTGTCTAGCTCGGACTCAACCCTCATTCGTTAGTAGGCAGTAGCGTAAAAGACGATTGGGATCTAACGTCAACGTACTTGTGGGCCTTTCTTACCCATTAGCAACCGCCAACTCTTCCAGAACCAGGAATACCATGGCCTGGCGTGGCATGGACTTACAAGCAGCTTCCAATCGTGGGATTTACTCCCACATGGCCTGCTGTACCGTATTACATTTACGTAGGTGCTTTATGTCTCTTTATAAAATTACCTTTGGCGTACACCGTGTACGCCTCCTGTCTAGACCCATTGTCTTCTCATCCCGACCTTTCTCTACTAGTACCTAGTTCCTGGTATTATTATTACCCCCCATTATTACTTGCCTCCTGTTGTCTGTTCCTTGTCTGCACCTGATCGAAGTGTTGCTACCTCTTCAGAAGTACTCGCTCCCGATCCTTTTATCTCGTGACTGATTGGACCCTGGATTCGGCTCCGGCTCCCTGATCCACTCGAAAAGTCACACGCTTCCTACCTCCTCGACATGCTCTGGTAGATTCACCGAGTCTCGAATAATGCATTAGTGCCTGTTGTAGAAACGGATAGAGCTAGCTGCTTCTACTTCGACGACTCCTATCCCGCCTTGCCTCAGCTGATTTGGGGGGTCGCTTCAACCGGGGGCCGTAGGTTTATATTATATCCGGCTACTCTCACGAAGACTCTAGAACTTCCCTTCGACTTTACCTGCCGTGCTCCTCCCCTCGGACCAAGGCGAAATTGGTAGCACGCCCACTCTTGCATGCTCTATCCACATAGCTACCCATACTATAAATATATAAGGAAAGCTTATTCCCCCGCCCACTAAGCTCACTTTCGGCTTTCCTTTTTTGGTCTACCCAAGGCTCCATATCCTTTCGGTCTGTTCTGACTTCCAGCGAGATCACTTGCCTGACCGTTCTGACTTGACTTGAGGTCTGGTGGAGGACTCTGTCTAGCAGTGAGCAGGAACCCTACTTCTTCAAGCTTCTACACTAGTGGAAGTGGGCGGGTCGTATACGTAAATTGCGTCTGATCATTAAGGGGTCTGTCTGTTGTTACGACTTTGGAATTCCTAGACCTGGCTTGGCCTCCTATTGCCCCTTTCCCAGCTCAACGGTTGATACTACCACATCTGATGAATGCGCCCTGACCCACGCACACTTGAATTCCGCCACTACCAATAAATTCGACTCCCATGTCAGTCAGGTATTTTGCTAGGCGTCTCCCTTCCGGATGGAGACGCACAATTTCCACTTCTTCGTCACCGAAGAAGCCCATCTCTCAGAATGGACCCGGTGCGGAACGGGGGTGGTCTAACCCGGCAGACCAACATCCGAGATGGACCGGCCGCTCCGTATTTGCCCTGACGGCCACTGCCAGCCTATTAGGATTCGGCCTTGCGACCGCGTCACTTCAAGGACCTCCTAAACGCACTGTTACGCTCTTCGACAGCAAGATGCCAACCCCTCAATATGCGTCAATGGACGAAATGGAGGATGTAAGTTTATTCTGATATTAACGAAGAAAGGGGTTTCCCAAGAGGAAGAGAACTGGGCTATGTCTCTTACTAAGTTACCTATAGGCGCTGAAAGAAATCCGCCGTGAGATTGCTAAGAAGGGCGAGGAAGAAGACATCATTAGTACGGATCCGGAAGATCTCCTTGCGCACGGTTACTCCGAATGGTCAACCACCAATCCCGATGGGCTGCCGGTCGCTGTTGTGTACCCTCGCTCGACAGATCAGGTATCGACCATTGCGCGTGTGTGCCACAAATACCGAGTACCTATCATCCCCTATTCGGGAGGATCGAGCTTGGAAGGGAATTTCTCGGCGCCGTACGGTGGAATCAGCGTTGACTTCGCATATATGGACCAAATCATTCAGTTCAATAAAGACGACATGGACATTGTGGTCCAGCCGAGTATTGGCTGGCAAGATCTCAACGATCAACTCAGCCGCATGGGCAGTGGTCTTTTCTTCCCAATTGACCCTGGTGAGTAACTTCTGTTTGCCAATACGAATTTCCACGCTCTCTCTGTTCGATTTTAAAGAGACTAGGGAAACCTCCAAGAGAACACTCCCCGCATTATTTATGTTTCAGCCCCTACAGCGAAAACCAATAGAAAACAACTGACGTGAACTCCCACCTGCAGGCCCGAGTGCCAAGATTGGCGGCATGATCGGTACCAATTGTTCTGGCACGAACGCAGTCAAATACGGTACGATGAAAGACTGGGTCATCAACTTAACCGTCGTCTTGGCGGATGGCACTGTGATCAAGACGCGGAGACGTCCGAGGAAGAGTTCAGCGGGTTACAATCTTAATGGGTTATTCGTGGGCTCCGAGGGAACTCTAGGCCTAGTCACCGAAGGTAAGCCTACCCCTTTTTATCAATGCTTATTATATACATGTATATCAGGGGTCCTGACAAGCGAACAGCTACCCTCAAACTCGCTGTGGTTCCGGAAGAGTTCTCCGTAGCTGTGGTAACCTTCCCCACCATCCGCGATGCCGCCTCAGCCGCTGCCGAGGTCATGCAGACGGGAATCCCGGTCGCAGCCATGGAAATCATGGACGAGGTCCAGATGAAAGTCGTTAATATCGGCGGAGCGACCGCACCGCGAGTATGGAAGGAGATGCCGACGCTATTCTTCAAATTTGCGGGAACGAAGGCTAGCGTAAAGGAAAACATTACCCGTGTCCAGGCTATCACCAAACACAACAAGGGCAGCAACTTCGAGTTCGCCAAGGACCAGCGAGAGCAGAAGCTTCTGTGGTCGGCTAGGAAAGAATCCCTCTGGTCTATGTTGGCTTTGAGAAAGGAGGGCGAGGAAGTTTGTAAGTCCCCATCTCCATCCCCTCCCCCCCCCTTTTCCCCCTTTATCTCTAGACATATTAGCTTGAAAGGACGTCAGCGATTATCGTGGCACCTAGTCACGGAAGATAGTGTAATCTAATAAGAGCACTTAACAGGGTCTACTGATGTTGCTGTTCCATTCAGCAGGTTAGCGGACATCATCGAGGTCAGCAAGAAGGAGATGGACGAGCTAGGGCTATTCGCTAGCATCCTAGGTCACATAGGAGACGGCAACTTCCACGAAAGCATCATCTACAACCGACAAAAGAAGGAAGAGCTCGAGAAGGTCGAGACATGCGTTAAGAACATGGTCAAGCGAGCAATCGATATGGATGGAACATGTACCGGCGAACACTCCATTGGCTGGGGCAAAAAGGACTCACTCCTATTGGAAGTCGGGCCGGACACGCTGGCCGTCATGAAGCAGATCAAGTCGTCTCTTGATCCTATGTGGATCATGAACCCGGGCAAGATTATGGATATTCCTTGATTTCCTTTTTCTCTCCACCCGATGCCCCGGCTTCGGGTTACCCCTATGCCCATTTCCACGCCTCGTCCCGAAACTTCATTCCAGCGCCAAGCCCGAATTGAACCGAGCACCACCCGGTGTCTCACACACAGTCCCTCTGCTACTAAGCAGATAACTTGCTATGAACGAGAAACAGTCTTGCACTTACGGCGTACGAAAATCAGCAAAATTCGGGAAGAATTCATCATCAGCACACGGTCTTGCATATTGGTCTGTCGAAGAAAAGTTATCATTTTTTGGATCTACTTGCCGACCTAGATATTGGAAATAGGCTTTCTGCATAGTCTCGTCACAGTACCGGCAGGACGCTTCGAGGCTCCTACTGGGCAAAAATTCGCATTGTTATATGCATTAACTAGATTTACTTATCTCGTTAACATCGTACCGACGGAATAGTCGCGTGGCACCTCGTCAGGGGTATGGCCATTTATTACACAGCTTCTGATAGAGTAGGTAGTTCTGAGCAAGTATTAGTCGTGGCAATAAGGTAGATAGCAATAAAGGTGTGCTTATTTATTTATATGGTTACCCATCTCGCCTCAGGGGTAAACAAGCTACGTTTATATCCATCAGGTTTTCCCCGTCAAGCAATGCTCCCCCTTTTAGTATTTAGAGTGCCATAGGGGGACTACACCAGCAGGTCAGATACGAGGTTCGCAAGATGAACAGAAGATTCATAACCACACATATACTGTTCGATACATTATGCCAGAGAGGGCTAATCGCTATAGTATAGACCGTACGAGTGATGCCACGCATATACTAGGTGACCCCTCAACCAGAATCGAGGATTGTCGCCTTGCCATGATCGAACACATCGAACGTAAGGTCGATCTCGGCTTCTTATTGACTCGATACTGGCAAGTTTAGCAATCATAGATCGTACTATTCCGACGAGTTATTTGTTACCGAATAATGTTTAGACAGACTTTTTCAAGCGGGCGACAAGTACCCCATTGCGTTCGGCTTTCAGCATCTTGAAGAACTTAATAGGATTGAAGTTTCTGGTAGTTTATATCAGATTTACGACATCTGTATCGAAGTCCAAGTTCTACAGAGTTGCTGCCCCTATATGTAAGGTGGACAATCGTGTAGCGGCCAAATACATGAGTTACTAAGGTAATTTGTTTAATTGACTCGTCAACTTAGATGACTGAACTCATTCCAAGACACCCCTAGTTTTATATATGGATCTTGACTGCTCAACAAAGACTTACCGCGTAGTGATGAGGATTGACTGTCTCAGTGAACAAACCCACCGCAAGTGTTTGGTCAAGTGCATATGGAAACAATCCTAAGAGTACCTACGTCCTTATATGCGATGGATAGCTTTCCTCTGCACACGAACCTGCCTGATATCTCGGTATTAGGCAAGCTATCTGCGAGGCAAGTGCTTGGCTCATTCACCTATATATAGATAGGTAGCTAAGCGAGTTGCGTCTTGCTAATTGGTTGCCATTGTCTACAAACAATGATATGCGGCTGATTATGCAAATGATACTTTCTGTCAGTGCATACTTACTGATGTTCGTCTTCTTCCCAGGCCGTATGAAAGTAATTTAAATCAGGCGGGTACCCGTTTTATGATCGCTCGGCGTCAAATCTACATTACAACATCACAATAATTCGCACCCCATACATCATACTCCTCGTCGCCTCTACGTCGCCGACGATCCTCTAAAACAACAACCGATTGTTCACGGCACCAATTCTGAAACATCTACAAACGCAAAGCAAACCAACAATCCCCTAAATTTCTAAATTTCCCAAATTCTAATTGGACTTGGTTCCCCCTCAATGTCCAACATACAAAGCTGCTATTGGCAACTCTACACATGGGCATAGAGACAGCCTAGAAATTCAGCCTCAATTCGATTCACTACATTCATGTGACTTCGCTGTGACCGTGCACACTATGCGATATTGAGGCAACTACCCTCTAATCACCCTTCTAAAGATAGCACGGTAGCGGGTCAAGCAAGTTGATTCCTTCCTCCCGAGGTCTTCTTGCAATAAGGTTGCT
The DNA here is from genome assembly GCA_902825475.1 of Hypomontagnella monticulosa. NCBI lineage: Eukaryota > Fungi > Ascomycota > Sordariomycetes > Xylariales > Hypoxylaceae > Hypomontagnella > Hypomontagnella monticulosa. The sequence goes on from CADEBF010000007.1 coordinate 3,149,902, forward strand.
ATTATCCCAAAACTGTCTGGGTTCCTAACCTATGACTGCCTTCTCTTCACTGAGTGCGGGAACTCTGCCACCAGCATAAAAACTATATAAACCAGCACCACCCACCACCCATAAGTCAGTCTCAACCCACCACCACAACACTCGTCCAATCCAACCTGGTCTCTCTTTTACACACACACACACACACACAATTTCTCTCTCTCTTTCTTTCCTCCTCCCGCTACTACTACTACCATCCGCAACATTAGCATCGCTTTCGATCTAATTTGCCTTACCATCTAGTTTGTGTCGTATCAACTAGTACCTTTCCGTCTAATATAGCGTATGACTTTACACTTCCCTTTATTTTTCTGAAGGTGCTGACATGAAATTAGTATCAATCACGGCCTATTCTCACTTATAAAGAAGGTATAATGGGTCGAGGTGACCGTCGCTCTCGGGGTAACCGGGGCCAGCGCGAGCGGGCTGCCGCCTCCTTCGACCGGGTCGGTATCCAGATCCCGGCGATCGCAGTTACTCACCAGCCTACGGCTGGTCTTGGTCGGGCCCCTGCTGCCGGCAATTTCCATCCCTCCGTGCCGCCCCGTGAGCAGACGCGCTCACTCCCACCAAGCTTAGAGGCTTCGAATAACCAACGAGCCCGTAATATGGCCAGGGGGACAAATAGTTACCGGACTGTTGGCCCTCGAGCGCCTAACCCAACTCGATGCCAACGTACACCCCGAAATGTTGCTACAGAGTCACGCCCTGTAGCAACTAACGCAAGACGTCCTACCGCCGCGAATATTAGATATGCGTCTGACCCGTATGGATCCTCCAACGGCGCCGGCCTTAGGCCTCGATGGGCGGATTGGGACGCGATTTCTCTTCGTGTACGCGGCCTCCCTCTTAATACGACAACCTCCGACCTATGGTCGGCCTTTGAGCATGGTGGAGATATCATCTCAATCGAGCTCTTTGAGAAGAAGGATGGGACCCGAGAAGGGAATGCACGCATCACCTTCTCCCCGCCTCCCACCAAGCAGTTTTGGGAAGATAGGATGGAGCTGGACATTCAGGGCCAGATCGCTAAGGTGTTGGTGGACCTTATGAAAGAGCGACGAGAGCGTCCTGTAACCGCTGATGGGGGACGAAGCTACCCTGCATCGTTGAGCGTTGGAATGCTTGCCTTGCAATTCGGGGTGCTTCTGAGTGAGACCCAATTGATGCCATTGCGGACGGTACAGAAAACAGTCGACCGTGGCTTTTCTCTAATTGCCAACCTACGAGATAAGAGACTCGAAGTAATGTTTGACTGCGGAATCACGGATCCACGTCACGAAGATTCAAGCATCCGACACCCCTCCGAGATTGGTCAGATGAAGCACGTTCTAGAGTGCAAAACCCATATCCCCTTTACACATCTCAAAAAGATTGTCTTCATCGATAGCGACGATACTTGGGCTCTCCTCATCAGCCTACCGAGCCCACCGATTTTCTTCCACAAAGGCGACTATTCTCAGTCTTTCGAAAGCAGCAAGGGCACTTGGCACGCGCGTTATGCTTGGAACCGGATTACTGACGTTGCGTATGACACATCGTGGTTTAAAGATGAAATCGTGGCGTTACATAAAACTGGTCGTTTCATCGATATTGGCAGGTGGACTACTTACCGGCTCGTCTTCCTTAAGTCTGCGCTGAAAGATTGGGAGCGGATGGATGCAGCGCTGCGGGACTTCAACATCATTGTAGAGCGCACGACCCCTGAGGTTTTCTCAATGATTCCCGCTCAAGTATCAGACTTTTGGCAGAAGCTGGACCCCCAGCAGTCCGATGGCGGGAGGTCGACTATGAACCTAGCCCTTCTTGCCGATACCGAATACATATATCTCCCCTACGACGTTCGATATCAGCTTGAAGCATGTATTTCTCAAGGCATATTAAACGAGGTCAATATCACGACCGATTTTCTGAGGAAGCTGGCAGACCTCTCAAAAGACCGGACTCGACGTCGCGACAGAGCGAAAGATCTTCTAGGGTACCTCTTAGAGCCTCGTGTTGGAAACCGAGTTGAGGATCGAGGGAAGCTTGACGAGAGAAGAATCTACGATCCGATGTCGCTCTTCGAAGACAAGAAGGCGATGAGCCACTATCCAGAAATATCACTGCCCGAGCATTGTGTATGGGTGAGGAAAGTTGTGGTTACGCCCACAACTATCTATCTCAGCAGTCCGGCGCCCGAACCTTCGAACCGTATTCTACGCCAGTATTCTAATTACGAAGACCGTTTCCTACGTGTTCAATTCACCGATGAAGTTGCAAAGGGCCAAATCTTCTCAGACCCGCATAGCAGGCGGGACAATGCTCTGTTCAATAGAATATATCGAACATTGCAAAACGGTATTCGGATCGGCGGTCGCCATTTCGAATATCTCGCCTCAGGAAATTCACAATTCCGAGAGCACAGCGCGTACTTCTTCTGCCCGACGGACTTCTTGACGTGTGACAACATCCGAGATTGGATGGGCGAAGTAAATCACATCCGGGCTGTGGCCAAGTATAATGCTCGGCTTGGGCAATGCTTTTCGACAACTAGGGTACCTAAAGCATCCCCAATCGGCCAAACAATCGTCCAGATTAAAGATATCGAGAACGATCGTTGGTGTTTCACCGATGGAGTTGGCAAGATCGCGCCTAGCCGAGCCCAGTTTCTCATGCAAAATCTCAACGTGAAAAAGCCCATCAAATCTCTTCCATCGGCTTTCCAGTTTCGGCTTGGAGGTAGCAAGGGAATCTTGGTACAATGGCCCGAGGTGCCTTTTAACGAGGTACACCTACGACCCTCCCAAAACAAATTCAACGCGATTTCTAAAGGTCTCGAGATTATCAAGACATCCCGATTCTCCGTTGCGACGCTGAATCGACAGACCATCATTATACTGAGCTGCCTCGGCGTCCAGGATGCCGTGTTCGAGGAAATGATGAAGAGGCAGGTGGCGGGCTACGAACAAGCAATGGAGGACCCTGAAGTTGCCATGCGACTACTTAGCAAATATGTCGACCAAAATGGCGTAACCACGACGATGGCGCAGATGATTGCAGATGGGTTTATGCACTCTAAGGAGCCTTTTGTCATGACCATCATGCAGGTCTGGCGTGCTTGGTCAATGCGACTTCTTCGAGAGAAAGCTCGGATTGTAGTCGATCAAGGTGCTTTCGTCTTTGGTTGCGTAGATGAGACTCGAACACTGCGAGGACATATCGAGCCAACCGAGTCAACGGGGCCCAGCAATAATAAAGACCCTAACAAATTACCGCAGATATTCCTCCAAGTGCCAAAGGCAGTGGGACCAGGAGAGCAGGGCGAATACACCGTCATTACTGGAATATGCATGCTCGGAAGGAATCCATCTCTGCACCCCGGTGACATCCGAGTGGTAGAGGCCGTCGACGTCCCGGCCCTGAGGCATATTCGTGATGTTGTGGTATTCCCCGCGGTTGGTGACCGTGACATCCCATCGATGTGCTCGGGTGGCGATCTTGATGGCGATGACTACTTCGTCGTCTGGGATCCCAAGCTCATACCCACCGAGTGGAACTATCCCGCTATGGAACACGATGCCCTTAAGCCGGAGGAGCTTAAGAGGGACGTAAAGGTCTCAGATCTCATTTCATTCTTCGTAACTTATATCAAGAACGACTCGCTCAGCACAATTGCCCACGCACATCTGGCTAAGTCCGATGCTCTTGACGATGGTCCTAAGGACCCGCAGTGTATTGAACTAGCGAAGCTGCATTCTAATGCTGTCGACTATCCAAAAACTGGCCGGACGGCACACTTGGATGCGGAGTTACGACCAAGGATGTATCCGCACTTTATGGAGAAAGCGCCGAACAAGACATATCGTTCGGGAAAGATCCTCGGTCGGCTATACGACCAGGTAGCCAAGACAGAATTCAAGCCTAATCTCAACGGCGCCTTTGACGAAAGAATTCTTCGCAGATACGCGCCGAAAGCCGAGACATTGAAGATGATCAGGATGATCAAGAGGCAGCACGACAAGGCCATACGACAAATCATGAACCAGTATGATATCAAGACTGAGTTTGAAGTCTGGTCAACTTTTGTTCTTTCGAAACCCCGAGTCGGAAGCGAATATAAGAGACAAGAGACCATGGAGCCGGTTATGACCAACCACAGAGAGCGCTTCAGAGAAGCATGTATTAAGGCGGCGGGATCCAGAGAGCCCGAGACCTTATATCCTGTAATAGCTGCTACCTACTATGTCACTTGGGAAGAAGTACAAATCGCACTTAGAGAGCAGCCAGCGGAGAGACGGGAGGCATCGAACTTAAGTGAAATGCCGCTGATCAGCTTCCCCTGGGTCTTCGAGTCCGAGCTTGGTCGGATCGCTACCTCACACGGCAAATTCGAGTTAGAGGAGATGCCAGAGCCGACAATAGCATCGTTAGACGATTATGGCGACGATGATGATGACGACGACGCGTTCAAGGATCTCATGAGTGCTAAGCTTGAGGATATCGAGGTAGAGTCCAACGGTGATGGTCACGGTTCTAAGAACCAAGAAGTATTGGTACCGGTCGTGGCCCAGCCCACCCAACTAATAGAGGAATCCGTCGAACAAGAAGAGTTGGTGGAACTAGAGGAGGATGGAGAGACGAACATGGATGCTCTGGCTAAATTGATGGCCGACATGGGGTCTGACTGAGATTAGAATCATGGTGCTGTCTCTGGGCTATTGACATATGGTCTAGCTATGGTATGGAAGCATTTCTGGTGAAGATGGAGGCAGAGGGTCATCAAGACGATATTGTGAAGGATTTTTAAGCTTCTGTGCTTCTAATATAGCTGCATTTCGCTGATAAGGTCTATCACTGCAGATAGCTACATAATAGGAAGCAAGCAATTGATGAATTAAAAAGATCTTTCTTTAAATTTGCATGTGTGGTGATACTTCTATGAATGTCATTGAGTGACAACATTCATCATTGAAAATGATAGGTAAGCTATATGTAACTACAGGGAATGCTACCTACCTGCATAAGCACTTGAGGGGCAGAGATACCAGTTGACTTATGTGAATAGAGGGGCGATACGTACCTTATCAGCGGAAGAGGGTTGATCCTCAAGCGAAAAAGGCAAAAAGTCTTGGCAACGCACAATTTCCCAATGCCGGCGAAGCCCCAACCTCAGGCCTCATCGTTCCGATTGAGTGAGAGAGATTGTAATTCTTCTGACGACGGTAATATCTCGCACTTCTCTTAAGGTGAGTTCAAATTTGAAGTCAGATTCCCTTGAAATAAACCTATTCAATCTCTACCGACCAACGAAAATCCATTACTCTTACAGCGCGCCGCAAAATTGCACACCTAGTCCAGACCCTAGCTGACCAATTCTCTAGCTACCCAGCCTTTCTATCCACCATCTACCCCTCGATCCCGGAAGAGAGCGACCTTGCCCATAACCATGGCGGACGTGCAGGAGATCTTGAAGAAGAAGTTCGGTGGCGCCGCGCCTGCGCGAACCGGTATGTATTATCACCTCATATTTTACTTTGTTACTCTAGAAAACAGCTACTAATAATGCTATATGCGCACAGGTGGAAAGGGAACCCCGCGACACAAGCAGAAGCGAAATGTTGCCCGAAGCGCCAACGATGACAAGAAGCTCCAGGCTACTCTCAAGAAGCTCAACACGCAGCCCATCCAGGCTATAGAGGAGGTCAACATGTTCAAGAGCGACGGCAACGTCATTCACTTCTCTGCTCCTAAGGGTGAGTTTTTAGAAATCATTGTTTTTCGAGTTTCGCTCTGAGTCATGATCGACTTCCCAATTGCCTACATACTACAACCATAGAAGGGAATAAGCAAAAGGATATACAGATATAGCTAACCCAATGGCAGTACACGCCGCTGTTCCCGCCAACACCTTCGCCATCTACGGTGCCGGTGAAGACAAGGAGCTGACGGAGCTCGTCCCCGGCATCCTAAACCAGCTCGGTCCCGACTCGCTAGCCTCTCTACGAAAGCTAGCCGAGAGCTACCAGAGCATGTCCAAGGAGAACAAGGGCGAGGATGACGACGACATCCCCGACCTAGTCGCCGGCGAGAACTTCGAGAGCAAGGTCGAATAAGCGACCACCTAATGGACGCACCTTTACAAACGGACCGGACACCAGAACTTTTTTTCCTCCCTTCCCTCAATCCCTCATCTAAACGAAACGAACGGAAACGAAAACCACACGCGGAGAGTAAAGAATTTACGAACGTAAAAGAAAAAAAGTTAACGGGAAATGGTACATGGCATATGGTCGATTCGGTTGATACGGTGGTCTTTTTTTATTCTTCCTCTGTCTCGCAAGAAGGGTTAGGGAAGGGGAGTTCCTCGGTAGCTGTCCTTTGCATTTTAGTGAGACTTGCGCGGGAGGGGGGAGGGCTTTATTATCGATACGGTTGTTTTAGGTAGTCTGGCTGGGTTGGTCTGTTGTCTGTTCGTTCGCAACCTCTCCCCCATTCCCCTTTTTCGCGACGAATTATAAGACACAGGCCTCCCATCTATCTCTCCCTACTGCATGTAGTAGTAGCAACTTGTGTGCTGCTCTCTTACTCTCTCCCCCCAACCCCCGTCATGTTTTCTGCTAGCAGGCTCCGCCTTAGGTACTCAGGCGTGGTAGACAGAAATTCGATGCCACGGCTTGTACTAAACAAGAAGAAATATGTTGAAACGTATCTGATGCTTGGTGTCTTTGTGATTTGTGCTCTTCGCTATGAACTGACTAGATATCTAAGCTGAACGATTCATCTCCTAGATTCCGTACCCATCCCTTCAGAGCTTCCGCTCTAGCTTCTTCCTTAGCTTTCCTTCGGGATTCTAGTAACGTACAATCCTTAACCTCGCCGTATGTCTTCAAAGACAATGCTTTTTGAATGTCAGTTATCTCTATCTTCTCCATGACTCCTAACCCCTCTTCCCTTTCGTCCTCTCCTCGCGACCCCAGCTGCCCTTCCCGCTCTAAGAGCAGGTCCACCACCTCAACAGCAAGCCCCCACATCCGCCGCCGCGACGCAAAACTCGCCCCCTTAATGTCTGCCGCGCTTTGCTTCCGCCCCTGCAGCACGCCGCCTAGTGTCGCTTCTTCGTGCCCTGAGAGCGTCCACGCTGCGGCTAGGTTGCTTGGTACGATTTTTGGGTCTTTTTTTTGCTCCTCATCTTTTTCAGTGCCAGACGTAGAGGTGGAGATGGTAGGGGAAGTAGAAGATACTACACTCCGTTGGGAGAAGACGAATTCGGAGGACGAAGTTTCCACTATGAAGGGGTGGAACGTGTAAGATTTCTGGGTTTCTACTTCCGCTTGTTCGCCCGAACCTAGACTGAGACCCCTCATCCGCCCGTCTGGTTCGCTCGCAGAGAAGGCTCGACGGCAACCCGTTGCGTCGTAGCGCGATATAGGCAATACCACGGTGTGTAGGTATACATTGCGCGGGTTTACGAGGAGCGTGGTTACGCTGGAGAGCAGGGATGTTACTTGGTGCATGGCCAGCTTGTCGGAGCAGGATTTGGAGAGTGTAGATGGGGCGTCTGAGCGTGCGGGTTTGCGCCGTACGACGCCGAGTTGGGAGAAGAAAGCTCGGCCTGGGAGTGAGGCGGTGGTGTCTTCAAGACTAGAAGTTGTAGGGGTACAAGTAGTTGTGGAGAGGGATACGGGTGGGAGTTCCCAGGGCGTGGCGTCTTCTTGTGCTGCCATTATGAGTTCCATGCTTGCGTCGCCGCCTGAACGGTGTTAGAGTGACCAGGGAAGACGATAGAGAGGGAATACGGCTCACAAGGCGCTTCGGAGCAGTACATGTGCAGGAGTATATCTTCTTTCCAGGTAAAGGGCTGCCCATTCCACTCACTCCCACCCCCTTCCCTTTGGAGCCTAGACGCTATCTCCTCGGCAGTCCGCAATCGCAAAAATTCCGACGAACGTCCCTGAGCCAGGGCTTTGCACTCGTCGAGTACGAAGCGATTAAAGGCCCGTATAACCAGGACTTCGGCGTGCCAGTCATGTAGCACGTTTCCTCGGGCCTGTGGTATCCTAGACGCGGGGAGACATTTCATACCCGTTCTATCCCCAGTTAGATACCAAGTTCGGCGAATACTAAATTCACGTAAGGCTGAGAAGCTAACCTACGCAAGAGATAGACACCACAGTTGATCATCCTTTCCTGCCATTGGTATTAGTCTATTTATATCTTTCTATATACATTCTTAACCCGCAAATTAAATTGAACTGGACTGGGTGAGGGCCGTATATATACCTTGAGCCACTATTCCGGCCAGGGGCACCCATTCCCGAAGCCCATTATTGCGGACGACGGGCTTCCTCTTGGCCGGCAGAGCATCATAATGTTTTTGCACCAGCGCTGCTATATCGTCCGCCGTGATAGTCATTGAAACATAGTGGCCCTTCTACCTAATACCTATAATAACTTCAGCTTTTACTAATGGATCACAGTATGTCCGACGTGTCCAATATTGGGATAGGATGATTTAAGTATTTGAAAGACAGTGCACCACTTTGAGCTCGAAATTGAGGTTGGCCAACCCAAGGATCCAATGTTAAGAAATAGGTACCTTTGAAGATAAAAGCTATCAAATGCATTAATCGGGTTATCACAGTATCAAGAATAAGGGGCTGTTCTCTGATCCACCAGCCACACCCCACCGTGCCAAAGCCACGCCTAGCGAGACCCTAAGTAAAAAAAACCGACGGGGCTTAGTCATCTAGCCCACACAAGTGCGCAACTTTGGCATTTACGAAATTCATCCTCTGATCTCAATCCGTCCAACACCACGAAAATACTAACCTTCCACAGCACGTCACCACAAGTTCTCACGCAACCACCGTCAACATGAGGACTTACGACGACACCTTCTCCGGCCAGAGAATCTACCCTGGCAAGGTACGCAATCCCTCATTTCCGATTGTCGTCTCCCCGATCACCATCTACACATCGCGTTTGCGAACTGGGAAAGGGTCAAGAAATTGAATAACCAGCACAATGGACATGGAGGACCGACGGCTCATACTTCCCAATCGCGAATCCCATACCCGCCCACAAATTTCTAGACCAATGCGATTGTTTTCTGGGCTTGGATGCTAATTGAAATTTGTCAATTTAGGGTAAGCTCTACGTCCGAGGAGACAGCAAGGTCTTCCGATTCCAGAACGGCAAGTCCGAATCACTCTTCCTCCAGCGAAAGAACCCCCGCCGAATCTCATGGACCGTTCTCTTCCGACGACAACACCGCAAGGGTATCTCTGAGGTACGATTCTCCATACTTTCGACAAACAGAAGAGTGAAGGGATGGAGGACAAAAGAAGGCTAACAACAACCACAGGAAGTCGCCAAGAAGCGCACCCGCCGCACTGTCAAGGCCCAGCGTGCCATCGTCGGTGCCTCTCTCGATGTGATCAAGGAGAAGCGAACGATGCGCCCCGAGGCCCGATCCGCCGCCCGTGCCGCCGCCATCAAGGAGTCCAAGGAGAAGAAGCAGGCCGCCCAAGCCGCCAAGAAGTCCGAGAAGGCCAAGAGCGCATCCAGCGCCGCCAAGGGCAAGACCCAGCGCATTGTCGGCAAGCAAGGCGCCCGCGGTGCCCAACAGAAGGTCCAGGCCAACACCCGCTAAGTCGATTAGCGATGTTGGTTTGGGTCCGGAGTCGGTGACATTAGCGGATGGGACAGAAAAGACAGGAAAGAGAGAGGATCAATGGCATAGAGGGACACTACTACCTACCTACGTACACCACATGCGCATATGATAGGTCCTTTTGTTCTTCGTCTGTCTTCGGCGGCGTCTTCGGTGGGAAATTACTTATTTCTTCCTCGATTTGTCGATTGCGAAATAAAGAGAAAGCCCTCACGTTAAACTACTACTTACTACATGAATTCGGTTTAAGGGGAGGGCGGAAATGCATGGAATCTCTCATGGTCATGGGAATTCCGACCTGGTAGCTTCATAATGCCAGCTTGTTCTACGGTCTGACTTGACGGTTTTGGTTCCTTGCGATGTATGTGCTTGTTGTCAGATTGTGAGCCCGCACGTCTGTAACCTCCGATACCCAGTGAATCCCCTCGACATCATGAACCCCAAGCATTACAGTCTAGCTTCACATCCAGTACACAGTAGTAAATCAGGTGAGTTGTGTCTATTGAGCGTAGTCTACCAGATTTCAACCTGCGATGCCTCCAGCCAGCTAGCCCATCAATAAGGAATCCTGAGGGGAACTTGTTCTAGAAGAGCCAGGTGTTCCTTATACATGGATATTTACCAACCAGCTTCGTCATTTTCTCGTAAATCCTCTCTCTATTTAGCTAGATATGCAGCAAAAGAGTTTTGCGACCTCCCTTTCCTTTATTGCCCAGTTCCTACCTACCTACCTACATATAGGTACCTATGCGACGTGTATGTGAAGTATGTGTAAGATGTGTGACGTGACGTTTTGTGGTTGAGGGGATTTACAGCTTAGCAAGCACAGCGTCGACGCCGGAGACGGTGACACCGCGCTCGGGCTCCTTCTCGGCGTAGACGACCTTGCCGTGGTCGACGACGATGGCGTAGCGCGCCGTGCGCACGGGGCCCATGGTCCAGCCTATGCTTGTGCTGAAGGGGGCGCCGTCGTCGGAGGCGAAGATCTGGTAGGATTTGTATTAGTTTTAATTAGAAAAATATGTAGGAACTAAGTTGTTGGAAGTATCGATTTTGTTGAAGAAAAATGTACGCAGGTGAGAAGGTGTTACGACATTCGCATAGTGGCGTCCAATGGAACGCCCGATTCTGTCTAAGACATTCCGTATCGAGAAGGTGAGAGCGGATTGAAGGATAGGACCGGAGTACAGGGTGCAGTAGACTGAGGGATCATAAAGGGAAAAATAAGAGAAGGAAAATGCAAAATAGAGCTAGACTTACGATCTCATCCTTGATGCCGTTGGCCTTAGCCCACGCGGCCATAACCCAGGCGTCGTTGTAGGCAATGACGATGACCTGGTCGACGCCCGCGGCCTTGAGTTGCGACAGCTTCTCGATGTAGCCCTGGACGTGCGTGTTCTGGCAGGTGGGCGTGAAGGCACCGGGGACGGAAACGAGGACTACCTTCTTGTCCTTGAATTCTGTTTGTATCACCACGGGTTAGTTTTGCTCGTTCTACCAGCTCGGCTTGTACCCTTTCTCCGTCCGGCCGGATGCGGAGGAGAAGGGAGATTTTCAGAGTAGACCTACCCTTGCTAGCATCGTACTTGACGGGAACACCGCAAGCTGTTACGGCGCTTTGCTCGGGGTTGTAGGGAACGTAGGTGAAGGCAACGCCTTCGGGGAAGTCATCTCCAGCCTTGAGAGCAGACATCGTGGTAGATGGTTGGTAAGTTGTGGTAGTTTGGGTTGTAAGTAGGTGGGAAGCGCTTAAGTTTTTGGTCTGGGACCGGGTTTAGGTTCAAATAGTCGAGGATGGTGGGTATGGTTTATTAGGAGTTAATGTAAATAGATTGGGAATAGATGAGAAGGAAAGATTTAGACGCGGGAGGCTACTGCCTATATACCTGTTATATGTGGTGTATGGTCGACTTGTGATATTCAATTGATATACTGGCGTCTATTTTTACAGTAAGATAGATGATAGCCGAGCCTACAGTCGTTGCGAATTCGGATATCCAGGGATCCCGTCCCCATCGATCCCACATATCTCTCACACCTGTACACACACAAAGAACTACGTACCACTCTAATCCTCTCAAATACTAGTACCGCGAGCGAATATGCGTCAGTAAGAGTTTACGTACATGTATGCATATGAACGCCAAGGTTTCTGTAGGACCGTTTATTCTACCTTCTCGGATCACGACATGATACATATTGTACGCCTATCACAGCTTGAGTTACCCAATTAGCATCATCCCGCAATCCTTCTTGTCAGTGCGGTGATGATGATGATGGTGGGGTTGAGATGCTTTGGTGGGGTAAATCACCTTGATGGCGAGCGAAGAGGGGTTGAAAGGGATACAGAACAGTTAGGGCTGTCCTCGATTGTTTTCTCCTTGATTATCAACATTACAAATTCTGTAACAAACAAAGATCATAGAGCTAATTCGGCCGAGGTTACCTACACCGGCTAGCTGATTGTACCTATTAGGTAGGCCATTGTAGTTCAATGTAGCTGCGGCCGCCTCTACCATTCGCGGAACTCGTAGAATATTTCGTCATCTACCAAGTAATTTTCACATAGCTGTTCTTGTCCTCCGAGGTACCCGCACCACCTATCCATATACCTTAGTAATACCCAACTCGAGTCACAAATTTGTCTTGATAAGTGGTGCCCTTCGGCGTAAAATGAACAACCTATACATGGCTTCTATTCAACATTTGGGGAAGAAGAAGTTACAAACTTCGGAGTCTCGAGATACGTCCGGTATCGACCCTCCGGAAGTGGAGACAAGCAAGCGGGTTTTTTTACTAGTCGAGGCGACTTAGCTGAAAAAGGCCATGTGAAAATTTGGAATTGTTCCATGTAGATAGCTTGGTATGATACTAGTGTTTGAGGTAACATGTAACGCACAATGCGTAATGTGTGATAGCATTGGGACGAGCTGAATGAATGATAGGAGAGTAACAGTATTTGAAATATGTCACATAAACTGTGACATATAGCTACCTTGAGGGACACCATAATTCCAAATTCCAAATTTCCATCAGGCTTCAGCTTACGTATTTCCTGATAGCCTCGTCAATTGTGAGTCAAAGTGAAATATTTGAATTGTTTATGATCCATGAGAACTCTCATGTTGGTTAAGGGCGTGCGGATGTGTGCGGGTACGGTGGTCGGAATGTATCGTATGCGGATGACCTGATAGTGATGTTAACGAACCAGCCGGCAGCTTTGAGCCCTCTATGAGTCAAATGTTGATGAAGGATCTTCAGTATCCAGACAGATGTCGGATAATTTTACTGTAATGTTATGTTGATTTCATGTCGGATCTCGCCGGGCGGGAATTGAGGCGGGATAGCTAAGACAAGGGGACAGAATACTAGCCTTCGAAGCCCGAGGAAATTCGATACGTATGAATTACATAATTGTCCGCGCCCTTTAAACCCGGACTGTCTCCACCGGGTTGACAGGTCAATTCCATAACTAGATCATTCAGGTTAGAATAGATCGACATAGGTGAGGGATACACACCTAACCCCTTTGCGCTCCCGCTATTCCCGAGACCGGCCGAACGAACACCGGCGGTATAAGCACTAAAACGTGGGCCCTGCCGGTGCTGACTGGACTCCCTGTTTCATTCCCCGGAGCGCAACTCGGCAGCCGCACCCGGTAAGTTGACCTTGGTATGCCTATGAATGGTCAAAATATTGATAGATATAAGAAGGCAGGTGGTGGAACATTGGAAAACAGTAATTAGCCTATAATCATTGCAACGTCTTAAAACATATTTAGAGCGAGATCAAGACATAAAACTCGACACAATGGCAAGCGACAACAAGGGAAGACCTCCGTACCCGCCTTTCACGGCCGAAACTGCCCAGATCAAGGTGAAGGCTGCACAAGACGCTTGGAACACCAAGTGAGTTGATCCCATTATTACGCAACCACGCTAGTTTCCCTTCGAGATTCACATAGCCAGCCAAGGAAAGGAGAGGGGGGAGACTTTTTGACCTAGGAAAAGACGGTAAAACTAACCGGAGTATTAATAGGGACCCGGCAAAGGTAAAGATGGCCTACACGCCAGACTCGATCTGGCGCAACCGGGACACGTTCCTACAGGGGCGGGACGAAATTGAGGCCTTCCTGACCAAGAAGTGGGAACGCGAAAACGGATACCGGCTGCGCAAGGAACTGTTCGCATTCACCGAGAACAAAATCGCCGTCCAGTTCTGGTACGAATGGTACGATAAGGAAGGGCAGTGGTGGCGCACCTACGGGCTCGAGGACTGGACTTTTGCGGACGATGGGCTGATGCGGAAGCGGCAAAGTAAGTTTCTTGACTCTCTTCCGTATTCTTCTTAAGGCTTGGAAGATTTTTTTGCTATATTCTTGGAGAACAGACGTGTTAACTTGGCTCTTGTTAGTGAGTGGCAACGATGTCAAGATTACCCACGAAGAGAGGTGGTATAAAGACGGTGTGGACGTGAATACGGTTCCGATCTCTGAGAAGCATTGGTAAGGTCGAGCGGTTGGTATGGGTAGATGGCCTTCGACCGCAGAAAGAACTTCGGCCATTGGATACTATCTCTATCGTCCATCGAATTTACCAACGGGGGTAGCTTAAGCAACATACTACCCCTGAATTGTGGCGAGAATCAAAGTACTACCTGATATGAGTATTTGGCATAGGCTTAGGGTTGTTGAAACCCGAAAAAACTAGTGTTGAACTTTGTAATATTTCACAGAGAAGTAGAAAGGGGGGTGATTAGTACGAGTTAACGTATACTACTCACGTGGAATTCAGAATGACATCTATACTCTTCTTCTCCAATCTCAAGTGGCTGGTGAGTATCGCATGAATTTGGACGCCAAATGGAGCCGTGAGGCCGAGCTGTGCATGTTTATGCACGGGACGAATGTTTGGTAGGCTCACATTCCTGGTTACCAGCCACATGGCCACAACCACACGGCAGCTACCCATGGGAAAATCTCCAAAAACCGGCTATTACTCCAGAGAACGACCGGTCTGTCTTGCAGATCGTCAACTCATTGGTGTTTCTCTGGGGCTGAGAGCGGTGTAAGTATTCATCGTACGACGCAGGGCACTAAGTATAAGACATTGTCTCTCCTCGAGAGCTGAATCGGAACGGTTTTGCTAGGGCGAAATAAAAAGCAATCTTATAATCAACGAGATAATCTCGGTTAGGATTGTCTATTCGTCGCTGATAAGGAAATATGACCTGTATTATCTAACTAGGTCGTTGTAGTCTATATATAGACGTATACAATTAGCGGTGATAAAGTCGGTGTGTACTCGGGGCGCTTTTGGAAGCATCTTCGACTTGGGAACCAGCCACCATATATAAATCTAACTAATTGGTACCAAGTGATTCCATCTCTTTAGGCCGGCCTGTCGAGTTCTTGCCATATCACATGCACTGGTGGTGTTTACTTGCTCTGAACAGACCGGATAACCACGATGTTGGGGTATGACACCTAGAGGCAAGGACAACTACCCCTTCGCCACATTACCATTCGAGGCGTATGGATGGGTATGAGCTGAAATAAAAGCAAAAGGTACATAAAGCGAAAGTGCTACTGAGGTACTTGTACCAAGTGACAAGGAGGGGTTGTAAGTATTATGAGAATCTAATTTCAACGTTCTGTTTACCTTATTTTCAATAACCTATCATGATGTGGTAAAACAGCCCAGATATTATCTTGTAGGACGAAATGTGTTATATAGCGGCTGTTGTTGCACGTTATACGACTTTGTAATACATAGAACCCTATCATGATAGACACAACATTAAGTCCCGACGCACGACACTAGAAATCCCTGTAGCGATCATCGTAGAATTTCTATCGCCGATCGGATTGTGGGGACGGGCAGGGGTATATCTCAGATCCCTGGACCTAGCCAGGGGTAATTCGTCCTAGACCCTCAACCTCTCAGCTGCTCGGATTCATATACGTCAGCACTCTATGGACTGCTTCATCTTTCATTCCTTCTTAATGGTATTCATTGCATTTATTTCTAGATAGATGGGATATGATCTCGTAATACACGAGACACAAACTGGAAGTTGCTCGTTCACTATCATGCCTCCGTTTACACGGGAACATCGTTTGTCCAACACGGATATCTTGACGGCTTCCAGCGTCTCTAGCTCCTCCAGCTTCCCATAGAGTTGTATAGACTAATCCAAGTTTACTTCTTAGGAAGTCTTAGCCTCGTTGACTTTGCCTTGTACCGAGTCATTGCTAGTGTCACCTACCCAATCAAATAACATGCTAGCACTGTTCGGTAGGTACCCGACCAGACACTTTTAATCATAGCTGGCTGGCTCAGTGAGATCGAGTGGACCTAGCTCCGCGCTGTCATAGTCTCACGATGTAGCAAGCGATGTCGTTTCCCACGGAGCACTACCTCCTTGATACATTCGCAAGGAGCTAGCACGTGTAGTGTCGCAAGCTGGCGTCCGCTTGGCTTGGACTATCGCTGTTCTACGATAGGTATCACTAATTCTTCGAATCGATATCTGACAAGTTGGATTCCAGGAGTCTTTCATATATGGACTGGTCTAAACACAAAAGATGAATGGTACTAAATCGCGAAGAGGAGAGACACGCTGGGCCTCGTCAGCCAACGCTATCTAAAGCACACACTAGTAGTGCTGCGTTGACGTCTAGACTTAAGACTACCCAGGTGTACCATCTAGTATGAATTAGCTGAGTCTGGTACCACGGAAGTGAGGTTTATGATTGTACGTCGGTTCCCGTACCCGAATGCATTTGCCCTTGACCTAAGACACTTTCTAGATCTAAAGTGGTTTGTTCGACCATGTATGGGGTTCTCGAAAAGGAGGGCAAACCTTTAGACACATGACTTATAAACGTTATAAACCTATTGGCTCCCGAACTGTCTCTTCTGCGTGCCGATCGTTTCTAACACTCATTCGTACACTCTGTTTCAACATCTGTAGGGCATCTTCAGACATCGTCGATCATTTCTCATTCCATCATGGGTCTTCTCTCACTTACATACCAGCGACCAGATTACGTCGAGAAGGAGCAGTTGAGACGAGACAACAGCTCCCTCTCAGAAAATGAGAAGAGTGACACTTCGCTCAGATCGGGACGGTCCGGTGCGTCATCTGGCATACCCGACGCCCTTACTTTCGACAGGATCATCAGCGGTGGAACATGCCCAGTAAGTCTCCTAGCCACTATAGCATCGTGATCCTAACAATACTCCTAGCCATGTACTACCCGTGACTTCATGAACTACCTGCTCTACATTGAGCATGCGGCCGAGAACCTTCAATTTTTCCTCTGGTATCGTGACTATGTCAAGCGTTTTGAGGAAGCTAATACTTCGGACACTTGGCTCTCTCCCGAGTGGACACAAGAAATGGAGGATGAGGCGGCTGCTAGAATCAAGAGAGATGCTGCCGAGAAGATGAGACGACAGCCCAAGGGGTTTGGCATCTTCAAAGGCACCGACTTCGAGAAGGGACCAATCGAGGTTGTAGTCACAACCATAGACCCCTTCCAGACGCCTCCCGATACTCCCAGTGTCAAGGACACACCTTCAGTTTTCTCGGGATCTCACATATCAAGCTACCGCACACAAGCCCAAGACGCTTTCAGCGCGGCTGGCGCTACACTGCCATGTTCGTCCCACCCACTACCTTCACCAAAGACCCCCCCTGAGCCACAGCTAACACCAGCCAGTCACGATCCAACCCTTCCGCGCGGAAATCAACCGCGTGATCGCGACGTACATCATGGACTCCGCGCCACGACAACTCAACCTCTCATCACGAGAGCAAAAGGCCGCGGTCCAAGCACTCTCACACACAACCCATCCCTCCGCTCTGCGCGCCGTAGCCGCCAGCGTCGAGGCCACGCTCCGGCGGCAGGCGCACCCGAACTTCGTGCGCTGGAGCATCTGCAATGGGAACCCGGCGCGCGTGACGTTTGCGCGGGGCCTGGGCGTGTCGTTGATACTGTTAGCTACAGCTGGGGCAGTACTCCTGACATTGAGCCGTGCGGGACGGGGCTGGCGCGCCTTGTTTGCGGCAGGTTGGGTACTGGGGGTCGCGACGCTGGTCGCGGCGGCGAAGGGGATGTGTGTTGTGCTGCATGGGCTACACCACCGGCATGTGCGGCCGTGGGAGTTATTTGACTCTGAGTTTACGTCCTCCTCTTCCTCCCTGTCTCACTCCTCGGAAGGGTCAGAACTTGAGGATCAGGGAGAGCTAGGGAAAAAGCGGAAGGGAGGGAACAGCTTCGACTCGTTTGGCTCCAGTAACAGCTACGAGGACGAGCCCTGGGTCGTGCGGTATCAGAAGCGGAATGTCCTCCGCAAGGTGTTCGACCGCGAGGTCTGGATCCAGGAGCCGGCGCTCCGCCAGATTCAGGATACGATTTTCGTGCAGGCCATGCTGGCTGCGCTGCTGGCGGCTGGTGTATTGACGGCGGTATTTGTTGCTGTGCCTTCTGGGGGTTTGTTTTGATGGGTTAGGTTTAGACTCTGGCTCAAAGTATGAAGTCTGTGTGTAGTGACTTTTGTCTTTTTAGAGATACTCTTGAGTATTGAGTATGGATACATATTGGATTGGGTAAATAGGGGTTCAGGGGCTATGAGCAAGATTATCAGCCATGTTGAAACTTTGCTATTTGGGTTCAATGGTAAATACGTGTATTATGGATTACACATATCTGTTATAAGTCTGTAAAAATATTTAATATATCGTATATGTTTGTAAGCTACAGTAAATATGCGCCATCTTGCGTTATTGTATGTGGTTGAGTGGTTATGTTTCTTGTGAGTGGGTTGACTTTATTTTGTAACTCGTATCAAGTTCGTGTGTTCTAGTTGTATTAAGATGGGTTTAAATAGAGGAAGATTAAATCCATCACTGCCACAATTCGAAATACTCTTATCGACTTTACTTAACTCTAAGTCTTTGAAGCTTTGCACGCGTCCTTCAATGTTGTTGTCACAGCAAGCTTCATGGCTTGCAATTTAGAAACGCTAAACTTGTGGCTTGAATATTGGTATCTTCAAATAATTAATTTACGAATGGGTCTTTTAGACCAAATTTGAGGCGGATCGTCGCTACGTATCGCCTCGGAGATATCTGCTTCATAAAATACTCATCATCGTGGTAGATAGCCAACAATGTTGATGTTGGGGAATAAGTTGACTAATCCGGCCCGCTACGGCTCTCGGTTTCGGTGAGTGCCTCGGGTGTACTCTGAAATTATTGGCATGTTACACAGTTACGTAGGAGGGGTTATGGAGTCTCTGCGGGGCCTAGCCCTTAGAGGACCATTGGGGGGTTTGTTCAAGCGATTGAAGACTGCTGAAGGTGTTATCGATAAAAAATCAGCATGACATAGCGGAGTGAAATCAGCTGAAATCAGTACACTGATGGCTTAGGAAGGCTTAAAATGGCTTAAAATGGGTCAATCATATTTGTTGAAGCACCTGAGCATCGCCTACAATCATCTGTCAATTGATTCTACCTTGTTCGATGGGGATTGATCCATGTAATCTGTTCCGTTTGATCCATTTTGTTCATTTTGTCTCATTAGCATTTGTCCCACCAAACCATATCCTAACCGCGCTCTTTTTGGACGGCTATAAACTCCTTGATCCTGTTGCCCAGTTAATAATATCCTTATACTTATTCTTAATAATAGAAATAGTTCAAGAGTTCGCTAGTTCAATTGCCCTGGCTCCTAATTATTCCATCCGCCCGAAGCGAGATCTGACGGTGTCACCAAACCATTCATGCCTCCTTGATCTTCTCTACTACTAGGCTTCTAGGCCAACAGAAGCTTTGAATCCCCTCTCTTTGTTCCCTACCCCACCGCCGCCCTACCGCTTTATCTCCCCGCTCTTATCGCGTGTCCGCCCATTCGCTAGTACGATCTCGTGCCCAAGAATCGCCAAAGATGCCTGGGGAAACTTACCAAGCCGAAGTCGCAATTGTCGATGGCGAGGACGACGGGACGACAGCCGCGGCGCAACAGGCAGCCGGAAGACCACGAACCATGACGAGCACGGCCGAGATCGATAGCACCATCATACATCCGGGCTCCGTTCGTATAAACGTCAAGGGCGCATTCATTGTAGATACTCCCGAAGAACCAGGCAGCCCGTCTATATCTGGGAACGGCGGCAATAGCTATCATGATACCAAAGACATTCGTCTTCCCAACCATACGGCTGTTGTTAGCCACATCGCTGTCGATGTAAGCACCTTTCCTAATGTAATGCGACTCCGCACTCGTGACTCCGACCTTGCGCCGCTTACCTTCTAATTCTCTGCTGTAGATTGGTGGCTCTTTAGCGAAACTCGTATATTTCTCCCGCGAAGCGCATTCGGCGGAACCGGGCGGCCGACTGAATTTCCAATTGTTTGAGACGGATCGTATCGACGACTGTATAGAATTTATGGGACACTTGAAAGATAAGCAACTCGCCCTCAATGGTTCCAAGCCCGGCGAGCTATGTATAATGGCGACTGGAGGCGGCGCATATAAGTTCTACGATAGAATCCGAGAGCGACTTGGCGTTGACGTCCTGCGAGAAGACGAAATGGAGTGTTTGATTATTGGTGAGTTTCGCTGGTGTCTGGCTCGAGAGTGACATGGACTGATTCATCTTTTGCGACAGGCCTCGATTTTTTCATTACCGAGATACCCCGCGAAGTTTTCACATATTCCGAAACGGATCCCATGCATTTCGCCTCGCCCAATGCTAATATCTACCCCTATATGCTTGTCAACATAGGGTCTGGTGTCAGCATTCTGAAAGTTTCCGGACCGCGGACGTACGAACGTGTGGGCGGTACATCCCTAGGAGGAGGAACCCTATGGGGTATCTTGTCGCTTCTCACCCCTGCCGAAACTTTCGACGAGATGTTGGACATGGCTGCACAAGGCGACAACGCCAAGGTGGACATGTTGGTAGGCGATATATACGGTACGGACTATGGCAAGATCGGGCTGAAGAGCACTACGATCGCCAGTTCCTTCGGCAAAGTCTTCCGCATGAAGCGGGAGGCGGAACACGAAGCCGAGGACACTGGTGGGCTGTCAAATGGCGACGATCAAAACGGTCGGAGCCAGCAGCAGGGCTCGGAACAAACGAATCCTCCGACCGATCCCCCGGCGCAACCTCGTCCCACGTCCTCCAGGGCGAGCGAGATAGCCCGATCGCGCTTCTCTAGCGCCGATATCTCACGATCTCTACTATACGCCATCAGTAACAATATCGGGCAGATCGCATACTTGCAATCGCAAGTCCACGGTCTATCGCGCATCTACTTTGGCGGATCCTTCATCCGAGGTCACCCGCAGACCATGAATACGCTAAGCTACGCCATCAAGTTCTGGAGTAAAGGCCAGAAGCAGGCGTACTTCTTACGGCATGAGGGATACCTCGGTGCCGTTGGCGCATTTCTTAAGCATCAGCCTAGAAATTGGGGCCGCAGAGGCAGCTTCGAGACAGGTGATGGGCTTGAAGAGCGGATAAGGGGCCGAGCGGAAGATGCTGCTGCCGCGACATGATAAAGGCAGGGACAAGCAACACTGGGCGATTTGAATGGGACAGTGACGCCAAAGCCTCGGCCATAAGTCGTGAGAGGGGAAAAGATGGATAGGCTTAAATGGGCCGTAGAAAGCCCACACTTCGGAGCCCTTATGCGATGCTATAAGAATATTAGCATCGCAAGTACCTACCATACCTCTTACTCCTACTTACCCTAGGTCCCAGCTACCTAAGCACCTTTCACCGTGTCAAGTGTCCACGATTCGGAGAGGTAATATTTGATTTTCTTGTATCGAATTACTGAATAGCATGCACATCGATATGAGAACGAAAATTCAGGACATGAATAAATCAAGTATGTTATCTATGTACCAACTAGCTAGATCTTCCATTCGGGTCGAACCGTGTAGTTCCTATTTTACCCCATCCAATAAGCACTTTCTCTAAGATATAGGATGTGGTATTCCCGGTTGACGGGTAGCAGTGCTTAAGATATCTCATTGGGGAACTCCGTTTGCGCTTTTGACGCACTGCAACACTCACGAATATTGGATTGAATTTATACTCGAGAAAAAAAGAATTGTCCTTACGCTGCGGAGGCGGGGATCTCACCTAAATGCCAATACATATAGTTATAGAAATATGTGTCCCTCTTATTACCACGAGCAAAAAAGTTATAGGCCATAGAAATGACAAAAGGATGATCGAACCCAGGCTCGAACTGGGGACCTTCAGTGTGTTAGACTGACGTGATAACCAACTACACCATCCGACCTGTGACAGATCCTATTGGATCCTACACGTGATTACCTGCTAGACCTTTACCATAATATAAGTAGAAAGTCTGCATGGTGTGGAGTATACAAACAACGGTGATAGGTCCGGCGGGATACATGCTTGTGTACTACAATTTGATTTGTCCGCATTCGCATTCGTTACCGCCGGGAAAAATAAACGTTTTGGCGGTGGCTTTACTCACTTGTCACATTGGATACATGCAAGATTCTGTCGGTGGTGCGCTTTGCAGGATCTATTATTGAACTTGGTATGTAGAAGACTTGTCATTTCTCATATAACACGACATATGCCAAATGCTTGGAAGACGTGCCAAGTCGAATTATTATTACCGCCTGTATTCTGTAATATTTTTGTTTTCATTTTCGGGGGCACTGGGAGAATTAAGGGGGTTGGATGTTTGATACATGTAATATACTCAGCTTTGGTGAGCGCATCCACTATAGCAGCCGATTTGCCTTGTCCGTTATGTTGAAACTCTTATTCTTTGCGTAATAAAAGTAAAGGACACGTAGGTATCAGCATGCTGTGCGGTTTCTAGCTAGAATATCTATGAGAAGTAAAGGGCGAGGGAACAATATCCGTCCTGGAAGAAGACTCCTGCAACGAGGAGACAAGGTGGGGGAGTTCTATAGTCAATGTTGCGGCCCGCGCCACCTATTGAGAGGACAGAAGATAGCGAGCTATCTAACGTATATCGACCCAAATATTCCAATTTCTCGCTCGAGATTTATCTACATGTACTTGCTATGGGTTTTCGAGTAGAAGGCTACAGGATTAAAATATCATATCTTGCGGTTCCGGGGATCTGTAACTCTCAAGATGTTCGTAGAAATTCATCGCAAGTCCCTGGAAGGCTTCAGACGCGACGTCCGCTGAGGGAAGAGGCGTCATCCCGTGCCACTGACTGCTAGCGAGCGCTGAGTATACGAATGGTGTTTGCTGGAATTGCGATTCCATGGATGGCGAGTATATGAACTCCGGCTCATGGTCCATAAATTCATAGGTGCCATATGATTCATTTGCTGTCGCGAAGAGGGCCTCTGCGTCAGGACAGAGGGTCATGTTTGATCTCTCTTCCATATCGAGCTGGCGAACATTCGATTCGAGGATTTCAATCGTTCCTTTTGCTTCATCGAATCCGTCGTCTGGCCACCCATGCTCTTGGTATTGGCCCACCTCCACCGGGTCGAAGCAATGTTCGTGGCCCTCTGAGCTAGGAATTACGCATTCTGTCGGGTTATGATCTCCATATATGCAATGTTTGTCATGGTGATGTCCAAGAGAGCACTCCATATCCGTCTTGTGGCGGTGGCTTGGACGTGGGTTGAAAGATGTTGGCCTGAGACCAGCGTACTTGCACTCGCAACTATAAGGGCGCTGTTCGGCAAGTGTCAATGCTCCATTGCTTGCATAAAATGTTTCGTGTGAAGTAAAGAGGTAGCTTACAACGAGAGTTCCCACCATCGAAACATAATTAGGTCTAGCGTATATTGACTTATCATCGTCAGAGCTAGAATCCTCGTCTATACGCTCGTCTAGGCTTTGTCTTCCATGGTTAAGGCTATTGGGGGAGGTGAAAATGCGATATATACCTTGCAGGATCCTGGAAGGTCGACCAGAATCTGCATGGATGGATTTAAGCTGTATTTCAAATAATTTTCGTTTTCGAGCATCGTCGATCTTGTTGTAGCTCGCAAGCTCATCAGGGCCAACGAGGACGAGTTTGGCTTCCTTTGGAAACCCAAGCTCTTGGACGATCACTAGGGTCTGCTTATCCAATCTCAAAATCTTGCGTGGAGCACCAATAACCGTGTACAAACGATCATCGGACGCCTCGAGGCCAGGAACCCAGCATATATGATCTATAGTAACTTTATAATCTTTAAAAGTTGTCAGATCCACGACGTTGACCTCATTCACCCCGCAGTTGGCATTGTGGACTGTTGACCAGATGGGGAAGTATTCGGTTCTTTGCGACTCTGTTGAGACGAACACGCCGTGCGCCTCCACTTCGTATTCATCCTCGCAGATATCGTCCGTCAGATCACGAGCGCTATCTAGAACCCGCGGTTCGAAGTTGTTATTGCCTTCTAGAGGTCGAATGACGAGATTTGACACCGGGGCATCCAATTTGAGTACGGGAGACTGGACGAGCGTGTTCTGATAGCGCCAATGATAATTCCGGACGGGGATATGGTAGTTGGCCATGTTGGTCGGTAAAATTACCGTCCTTACGGAATGAATCGTACGTAATAGTACGCCGGCGTGCCGCTTGATGACTAGTATAACTCTCAGGCACTCTAGCGTTATCGATCGTGAATATTAGTAGGCTAGTTCGCTAGAGCAGATGGTAGGTCGGCATGAAAACCTCACAGGGCAAGGCACGAAATGTATGTATAGATTGGGAGAATAAGCAAGTATAACCTTGAGGTCCGTAATAGGTATCTAGATAGTATTGACATGTCTTCGAAGGCGGACTTGCAACACCGTCCGAATCCTCCGTTAACCGCCCTACGAAAACTGACTTCGTACCGTGCTAAGCGGTGAGCGAG
This sequence comes from Hypomontagnella monticulosa, assembly GCA_902825475.1. Lineage (NCBI taxonomy): Eukaryota > Fungi > Ascomycota > Sordariomycetes > Xylariales > Hypoxylaceae > Hypomontagnella > Hypomontagnella monticulosa. The sequence continues at coordinate 3,174,504 of CADEBF010000007.1, forward strand.
GCAGATTAATGACGCTCGATAGATAATATCGTCACGCCGGTAAAGGGTTGCCTGACGCGGTCTCACGAACCATTAGGAGAAGACCTTCGGAATATAATCCCAGCTTGAAGACAGTAGGGGCGGCACAAGAGCTCAACGTCGGGCAGAATTCCCACATCTGGGGATTGTACTTAGTACCATGATCAAGAACGCCACTTTGGCAATATGGCGCGTTTTGCCGAGTATCGTATCGGCCAACCGAAATCGACCTGGCAAGCCACCTATGCTGTAAAATTTCGCACTGTGGGCTCTTTAGTGCCTACCACCAATCATGGATGCATCGAAGCATTGTTGACATGTTGGTCAAAGTTCGGTGGTATACGGAGCCGGCGGATGTGCAGACATCAACTGTCACCGTCAACCAGCACGAATGCCCAGTACCGAACCCATTCTCTTCTTGAATTAGATTGGGTGGGACGGCTAGTCATCCTTTTTTGGTGGCGAATTGGCCTCCCGTTCTTTTTTATCTTTCCTCACTAGAACACTCGCGACCCATTCTTCGATCTCTCGTTCTGATTCCTCGTCGGTGTAGCCACGAGTAGTACCGATGTGTCGGCGGGCCTTCCTTCTCAGATCTTCGACGCTCGAGATATCGAATGCCCAAGCCAGGCCGCCTGTGGCCATAATTCCGAAGCCCATAACATTCAGCGTGGCGAGGTTTAAAGCTTCGACTGCTATTAAGGAGTTGTCGGATTGTATTTTTTTGACCGGCCGATTGCTCTGCTGATAGAAATCGGGTACTGTCGCCTTAAGTTTTCTAGCTACCGCTCTTCTTGTAATTAGAATCGAGAGACCTAGGAAGGCTCCGCCGGCAAAGAATAAGCCTAGCTGCTTGAGCGAGCGTTGCGATAATATCGGCGGTAGAGGCTCAGGTGGTGGTGTCGTGTTCTGGAGAGGTTTAGGTTGTGAAGGTGGGGAGGATTGGTCTTGTGTCGAAGGGGTTGAAGAAGCCGGCGGAGGCTCTCTATCTTTTGCCATTGTCATGGTAGTTCCGAATGACCACATGGTTGCTCGTTTATATCGAAATCAAATTTTCTATACAGTAAAGACGAGAAATAAATTACATCAAAGTTAAGAGTGATGAAATTACTAAATGTCATAAAACCATAACCGTCCGACCACTCGCTAAACGAGCAAAGAGTGAGAGAAAGAGAATGATTGAAAGAAGATGAAGGTGAAAGTGATGGTGATGTGGTCGTGTGATTGGATTTAGAAATTGAAATACTGAATCTAGACTAAAATGTCAATTCAAAGTCTCCTCAATTGTCCCATTTCAAATCCGGGGTAGATCAATTAATGCAAGGTGCCGGTGGATGGGGTATTTCAGTAAAGACAAAACCCCCCTTAGACAGATATCAAGGCATCGCTAATCTGATAGTTAGTAGATCCATCAATTTAATGACCGGAAATATTCATGTGTTAAAGCAACAACCTTCAACCCTTAAACTCGCTTAGCATGACTACATACATATATGTTGGTATATTGTATTAATAACTGGAATATTGAAACTGGATTATTGGTAATTCATTATCCAATACCCAAAACAAGATTCAAGACGAAAAGGCCGATGGTCCTAGGCTGACAGCCCCGTTCAACCCCTATATATTCTTCGGGACCTAGTAACCCAGTGTTGCCTTGTACATAGAAAGATCTGGCACTTTATGAGTTATCCTTTCTTTTCATAGTTATCTCGTCAGTTGCCGTGTTTCCTAATACGAATCAGACTCGTCAGCACCATCATCATCCGTCAAGGTGCGACAAACTCACCATCTAGAAATAATTATTATTCCCCGGGGTAAACTGGACATAGGTCGTAGGAGTATATATGCTAGCAACTTCTTCTCGGTGGACTTGCAAGCTAGTATCGGGGTATTTGACTTCGCGAGCTCTTGGAGAGTCGAGGATGAACTGGCGTATCCAAACATCCACTGTGAGACTCTCCTTGCATTCGTCCCATATGTCTGAGAAATCCGGGAGAGCTAATTCGAGGAGTCTCACAAGGAAGACGAGACACACCCGGATGCTCTCCAGTTTAAAATGATACCAAAGTTCCTTCGGTGATAGTTTACTCTTGACATCCTGAGTTGGGAATACCTCCGACCAGTGTACGGGATGGCTGTCGTCGTATTCCTTCAAGTCTGTCATCGCCTCAAGTGCTTCGTGTATGCGGGCGAACGATCCTCGGAGTCTGGAAACCCCACCGGTTGACGCCCGTATTTCTTCGAAGGCGGCATGAGCATACAGGACATTGGCTTTGAACTTTCTATAAAGTTGCTTACGCCTATCCTTTAGTCTAGACCCTTCAACCTCGACAAGTAGTTCGTGATAAAACTTGTCAACGCGGCGAACAGGCTCTATTTCAGCTTTCTGGAACTCAATAGGGTCTTCGCAAAGCTGAAACTGTGCCAATCGAGGTGGTTCGCCGTCCAAGCACTTGAGGACAGTGATGGTCCAGTCACAATATATAGCAAATGTGCTCATATCTAAACCGCAACTGATTTGAACAAAAAGGATGAGTCAGGTATAGGATCTATCTTTAGGAAACGTGACTCGGCGAAGTTCGGGGATCTGTTCTGCTCTTATGCAGAACTAGGAATATAGACGCCGATGGGTAATATATTTGGGAATTACTAACCGCTTGAAATACGGATAAATTGTCAACGAACACCCGGGCAAGGCTATTGCAGTTTCACTTTTCAGCTTATGAAAGGAAGGGAAAAGCAAGAATGGGGGAGTTAGATCTGGGTACGACGTCAGAGAGGGAACGCGGGCTATAGTGACGATATGTTTATTGGGCCTCAAGAAGCCGGGTATAATGACATTCACAAATTGCTAGTAAGCACGCCTCCGACGGATAGTATTCTACGCTATTGGTCTGCAACGCGACAGATCCGTCCCCCGTTTGCTAAGGGTGCAGGGAGGGACTTAGTTTTCGAGCGGAGCGGTGAGAACGTATACCGGTACTACCGTTATTAATCAAAGCACTCCACTCCCAAAGCTTGGGAGGGCTCGACTTGCTACCGGTGAAACCTATACATGGTCAGCTAACGGTTAACCCGCATAAGGTGGAAGCCATGTGAGTTTGTCTCATACGCATGAGATGCAGTAAAATGAAGACGTTAGCAGGTAATTCTAAGTACTTACTTAGGTATCTACCTGGGTATATACCTAGTAGATACCATGTGGTTGTGCACATGTGTACTGTGTAGGAAACCCTAGAAGCTCCTATGAGGTAGGATAAAGTGGGACCGGAGGTGAGATCCATGGATGAGATCGATCTAAATCGCGGGAGCGACCTTATCTTAAGGCCAAGCGCTGCCTTAGCGTCTGATAATATGCATTTCGTGCCGGGGGCCAGGCTGCTGGATTTCTACCTGACAGCCCCCTGATACCTTATTTGTGCAAACCCAGGACGACGGAAAGCTGGATCTCATAGACGACTAAAATACTCTACACTCCTGTCACATCCACTAAGGTACAAAACCAGAAAATACCTACTTAGGTAGCCTATTATGGGCAAGGATAAATCGGCTAAGAAACATCAACCTCCATCGAAGCCTGCAGAAGTGGCTGTATCCCAGCCGCCCAACTGGCCATCGTTCAGGCCCTCTCTGCCCGTCGTACAGCTTAGCCCGGAAGCCCCCATTCCCGGATTTGAGGACAAGATTATTCTAGTGCGGAATTTTTGGCCGAAGGCTCTCTGCCGAGATTATGTCAATTTCCTCAAGACATTACCTCTGACGACGACTCCCGGCAGACCAAAACGTGGAGAGGCGCTTAGGGTGAACGACAGATTCCAAGTCGACGATCCCCGCTTTTCGCAACGGCTTTGGCTTGAGACAGGACTCAAAGATGCCTTGCTGGAAGAGCCAATTCGCCATCTATGGTCAGCAAGAGTCTCATTTCCTAATATCGCCACTCAAACAATTTCAATGACCGAATCTCCTCAGCTTCTTGGCGGACGATACTAATAACCAGCGATAGGGGCGGTGATGCGGTAGGCCTCAATCCCAATATCCGAGTGTATCGCTACTCCAAAGGCCAGTATTTTGACTGTCACTGTAAGTCATCAGATAATTCTACTCTAGATCTGTACAACGATGCTTGTCAAGTGACAACGCGACAGCAGATTATGCAAAGTAACGCTACTCCGTTCGGGAGCGACCTTGGTCCTGCAGCAAACGTCCCACATGGCAGCGATCAAACTCCGGGGTGATAGCCAGACTTTCGACTTTCCTCCATTGAGCCAATTTTTCACTTCTCACCGATCTTGATGCGCTCATCGAGCCTTACATGTAAGATAAGGGGAGTGCTAGACGTATGGCCAGGCGCAACATTCTTCCTTAACTCGAAGAGGGACCTAAAGGTCGTCATTGGAGCCAATACAATTTCATCATGCATGCATCTGTTGGAGTCATTTTTCTACCTAGGTTATATTGGTGTTCACTAATCTCCAACGGCGAACGACAGACGATGATTCGAATCTTGTCCAACTACCGAACGCCAACGAATCCCACGGTGTTACTAACACTAAGACGACATGGACGCTACTGTTGTACTTGACCTCGACAGCTGAAGGCTGTACCGGCGGAGAGACCGTATTCTACCCCCTTGACCGCAAATCCTCGAAGGAAGAGGTTGCGATCGCTCCCGAAACAGGGATGCTTCTACTTCACAAGCATGGAGATGATTGCTTGCTGGTAAGCAAAGTAACTCCCCCCCTCTACAACAAGGCTGACCCATAGGCTACTAGCACGAAGGTCGGCAAGTGACGGCAGGCGAGAAGTGGATCATCCGCACTGATCTCTGCGTGAGGAGGTGACATCTCGCCATCTGAGGTCCTCGGGTTGAACGGAGCCCACGAGGCGCTTGTCTTACCATGGAATGCAGCTACTTTTCACGAGGTAGAGAGAAAAGCTGGGAATTCCATGCCAGACAGGAGCCCTTCGGTTCATGCTACGTAGTATATACGGGGATATTACGCTCAATCGAAGACACCCGGAAGGATTGGGTTAGTTGGTATGCTCGTCATCGCCACCCCATCCCAGATGTGTCTGTGCATATGAACTGCACTGGGGGGCGGGTTGGGCATGAAATTCGCGGGATATTCCTAAATTAACTCCGTCTAAGAGGTCAGACACAGCCCAGGGTCCGTCATCCACCCAAGCTCGGATTCCAGCATCTCCGGTAATGAGCTCTAGTACATTGCATTCTTTAACGGTATAACAGATGTGCATCTTCGGCGGCTGGAGCCGCGCAGCAGATCCAGATCCAGCAGAACTCGTCAATCTAACGAATAGAAAATCTATTCTCCATACGCCTCCATATCACATACAGTATACCGACATTCAGCCCTAGCCACAAATATTGACAAGGCTTGACTGATAATCTAACTGATCTTCACCATACATCATCAGTTATCGCCATCATGACTTTTAATTGCTTGACAGGAGGACCCCTCCACTCTTGTAGCGAGGCCAAGGATTGGGCCGATGTCTCGTCGTGCCGATATGTATAGTACGGCGGATCGGGCCACGCCATGTTTTACCCCATTACTGTGTATGTTGCTGCGAAACGCCACCTGGGCACTGGTACCGCCCTCTCGGATTCCAGCGGCTTTCTCCATAGTGAAACATTTCCCAAGCCTATCTCAGGTGACGTGGAAGTCCAAACGCAACTACATACAGTAGCATAGTCCGTAATCTCCACCGCGCATCTTCGTATGCGCGTTTAAATCTCTTGGTAAATATGTGTCTAAGATCTCCATCTCCATCCGAATCGCCCCATAGTCGCATTTTGTTGCGGCCTGTCCTGCACAAACGCCTCCTCATCTAAAACTAGTCCTGTGACCTTGGCAACCAAGCACACAGTCCAGCATATGAGGCTCTGGAGGAGGCTAAACGTGTCTTGGGTGTAGATGACCATAGAGGTCAGCCATTATCCAAGCCACGGATGAAAGTGGCTCACTAAATCAGTCGATATGATGGCACACGAACCCAATCTAGTCTCAAGCCTTCGTACGAACTACTTATCCAGGAAGCAACTTGTATATCGGAGTGGGGAATCCCCTCACTTACCAGGCCGCTACTTAGGTAAACATGGGTAGCGGAGGCACACGGAGCATGTATTATGCATCATCATTTGTCTATCTCACCGGCCTGTCGGGTTGCTATTTTCAGAACACACTCAAAGCGAGACGCCAACAGCCCCAATAATGCGGACTAAGACAGCTGAACGATACCACCCGCAGCCTATTATCGTGTGTAGCGCGGCTGATAATAAAACTATTTAATACTTCCAGGAAGGTACACAGTATCAAGTCTATCACTCATACTTCAACACGCTAACGCTGAACCGCAAGTTATGCCTCTATTCTACACCTCGCTCAAGTCCTACGGTAAACCTTCATTCCCACATAGGTCTTGTTATGAGAAACCATACGTATGCTTATCCTACTACATATAATAAATCGTTACATTTGATACTTCCGAAATGCTATTAAGAAGTTAAGGCTAAGCAGTTTACGCACATGTCCCCCCTAAACTTATTTGACGTATCAATAACTCTAGATTGTCCTAAACTAGACACTCTAGACATTGAGGGCGTCATAATCAGAGGATACTTAGGAGAGACGGCACCAAAAAGCGCTATAGATTTCGGTAGATGTATAGTCCGCTCATACCTCATAGACATTAATAAAACCTATCGTCGCCATCTCTCATCACCAATTTCCTCATGCCTCCAATATTGATATACAACTCCAAAAAGTAAACCAGCAAAACCCAGTAGGCTAAAATCTAAATCTAGGTAGAGTAAATTATTCGTCATCCTACCAAAGCGGTCACCAATCAGTGAAGCTATAGGCTAGAGGAAATTCCCAAAGACGACCTTGGAGCAATAAAAAATAGGATTTTCACTTAACAACGACACAACCAGGCATCATAGTGTACCGTATACTAGAACTTGTCACGTCCCATACCCCTGGAGGTCGCTGAGCAAGGAATGGGTTTTTCGTAGGATTCTACCTACCTAGCTTGGAGGTTAACCATCGTCAACCAATCGATCAGTTGCTCGACAACGGCCAGTTGACTCCAGGGACTCATATTCGGCTCAGGAGCCACCCGTACTGGCAGATGATCAACTCATTCTTGTGCTAGTTTCCTATAAACTTGCCGTGACGTGCCAAACAGTGCTATATTCTAACTAACAAAATAATATTAACTAATCAGTCAAAATCGTCTATACTCTCTATATAAAATTACGGAGGATATTTTGTCTTACTAAAGAATATTACCTACTAGGAAGCAGTTAGTTAGTCTCGCCCATTTCGCTGGTCTAGATGTAGCCCCTTTAGGGTTTGACGGCAAATCCATATGAGGCCAACACAAGTTCCCGTCTTAACCCCACGATCGTACTCAGGGGTACATACACGCGAGTCAACAGATCGACCGTGTGGCTGGGTGGATGGAAGCAGCCCTAAGAGAGCCCAGATTCATATTGAGTCCTACATGATAGTATACATCCACCCGCGCGCGTATTCCCTAACCTGGAGCGCCTAGGATCTACATATATAGTAATTTCTACCTTCTTATGCACGAGATAATCTCCTAATCGAGACGTGCCCCATCGTCTCATACCTGGCACGTACATACATATATATGTAGGTAAGTAAGGAACCGCGAGCCGGCAGGTACATCCCACCTACGCCGATACGAAGATCACGAAGGAACGTGTCACATACATATCGCCTCCTTCCTCTTGCGGAATTAGAGAATTCTAGGCCCTCGTGCGGTACAGTACGTAACAATATAAAAGGCACGGAAGAGTCGGTGAAGAGAGGGACGATGGACGGACCTGCATGAGAGATCCCGTCTCCGCACAAAATAGGAGACGGATGGGGAAACATATGAGTGAAATAGTTGCATAATACAACTCAACGTGTCATACCGGTGAAGAAGTATCATAAGTATTTCATGTAGTTCGGCAAGGGGTATGTGAAGCTGCAGAGGATGTGAACTCGATACGACGAGGCAAGACACTGGCGACGGATCTACGCTTCACGCAATTCCCCATGTGGGATCTCGATGACACTACTGTAGGGAGATGGGGATATACGAGATGAGGACGAAGGGATCGTAAGGGTCTATAACGAGGCACATAGGACTAAAGTCAACACGAGTGGAAGGCGAAAGCTGTAGATATCAATGCAGGGGGGATCATGGGTCAATTAATTCTCATTAATCATTGACCTAAACCACAAATCTTACTCGATTAGTAAGAGTGAATCGGATATGCCGTAGACTCCAGTTCCCATGCGTTGTGAAAGTCAACCCTCTGCCAGATCCCGTTTTAGTTTTACCCCAAGGCCGTTTAGTGGCCAGCCAGAGCGTGAGCACGGCGGCGATCACGCTCCTCAGCGATCGTGAGCTTGACACCCTTGCCCTTGGGCAGGGATATCCACGGCTTCTCGGAGCCGATGACGAAGACGTTGTTCTCACGGGTAGCAAAGGTGTTGTCAATAGCGTCCTTGATGTGGACGATGTTGAAACCTCCATCGTGGCGCTCACGGTGAGTGATGACACCAACACGACCCATGTTACGACCACCAGTGGCCATAGCGATGGCGCCAGTGTCGAACTTGATGAAGTCGGTGACCTTGCCAGTGGCGAGATCAATCTTGACGGTGTCGTTGACCTTGATCGCGGGATCGGGGTAACGAATGCTGTAGCAGGAAAACGTGTTAGCATGCGCGAAGGAAAGGGGGACATACCAGCCATTAGTTCGAAGCTCGATCTTATCACAAGATGGGAAAAGGTGGTTCAACCAAAGCTTGATCCAACGGCTGAATGATGTCTGACAGAACTTACGTTCTCGCATCGTGCGTGACCAAGAATGGGATGCCGCCCTTGCCAAGTTGCACTCGCTTGACCTTGCCCAGCTTGTACTCGGCCTCCTCGGCTTGGATTCGGTGGATGGTGTATCGGCCCTTGGTGTCGTAGATGAGACGGAAGTTCTCGCCAGTCTTCTCGATGGTGATGACGTCCATGAAGCCGGCGGGGTAGGTGACGTCGGTTCGGACCTTGCCGTCAACCTTGACCAGGCGCTGCATGAGGATGGACTTGGTCTCGCGGTAGTTCAGGGCATACTTCAGGCGGTTACGGATGAAGATGATGAGGGGCATGCATTCACGCTCCTTGTGAGGACCGGCGGAGGGCTTGGGAGCATAGACACCCGACAGCTTGTCGAGAAGCCAGTGGGAGGGGGCGCTCAAGCGCTTCTGGTGCTTCTTCCTATGGATCGGAGTCGAGTTAGTAAATATCGTGGAATTTTAACGAATTGGAATTTTGATAGGTTCGCGCCCGCGAACGTCGATAGACGACATGATTCCATAAGAGGCATCAATTCATAAAGAGGATTTTAGATTGAATGCAAAATGAATATACTTACGGTCCACGGCCCATTTTGTCTGTTCAACGATGGTTGTTGGGAATATCGTGAAATGGTAGATTCGCGTGGAGGCTCTCAATTTGGGCTGGAGAAAATGTAGAATTGAAGTTGCGACTACTAGGGAGTTTCGAAATTTCGTTGGAAGCGAAATCGCGGGTTTGTGCCCTAGTGGTGGGTCCTAGATAGTAGATATCAATTGATTGTGGCGCGTAGGTGGTGGTCTGTGCATAAGCAGCTGTAGCAGCACTCAAGTGCTTGAGGTTCTTGGCATCTGCGTCCTAATTGAGGATAGGTACATATGTACATACTGTACCGTGCCCCTGAAATCCGAGGTCTGCATCTTCAATCTTCAACGTTCCTACTATGCAATTCGCGTGGATCTTGGAATTTGTATTCGAGACATTTGGTTCGTCTCTTACTTACTGATACTTCTATATACCGAGCTTTAATTGGAGATGGAGATATCAAGTTGGTAATCGGATTTCTCGGTTTGGCCTGATTTGAACTACCTACTATATGTAGGTAGGTAGATATAATAGAGAACCCAGAGAGAGCTCAGAGCCCTGGATCTGTTAATAAGACATCATGATAGCTTTTACATATAAATCCCATAGCTGATAAAAAGCGACTTTAATGTTAAATTTAGGGCTATCTAGACGTAGATATTAAGCCTCTAGTCGCTCTAACATGCCGCATTATTCCTCTCTTCATCCATGAATGCCATTGCCAACAGCGTGTGTCAAACCCATCCGCCCTATTCGCACACTCGGTTGGTGGTACACCCGCATGTATACTCCGGTAAATTCTGTAACGACAGGTATTCCATGTTCATCGCACCGTAAAATTAGGCATATCCTCTCCTCTCTTCTACGTCAGTCATCCGACATATGATCCTAAGGCCGATCGATTCATGGCAAATACTGATACTGACTCCAAGTCATCTCGTCTTCACACCTCGGATTATCTCATCATAGTCGTTGGCATCCTCCTCACTGTAGTGTAGAAACACATATCTCTCTTCTATCCCATATCTTCGGCGGCTACAGATCCTTCTGGCCGCATCCTCTAGTAAGGATTTCGTAGCTAAGACGTATTTCGATCAGGTAATTCCTCCAACATAGTGGTAATATTTCATCCTAGGCCGCGTCTCTCTGGTGGCGGATCACTAGGAACTTGGGTATCATCAAGGAGAAGACGGGATATATCCATTTCTCCAATAGCACCCGGCGCAAATCCCGCTCCAGGGCCGTCGTTCCAATATAAGCCCGGATGAGGCGCTTGTGATGACTCCCCGGGTTCGATGAGGCTAGAAGGCAGCGGCCATCTGGGCATGTCCTCCTTTGAGTTCGTCCGGTTAAGTTGCGGCTCAAGTAGAGCCGACTTGGAAACGTGTAGGGAATTCTCGATGGCCATGTTTACGGAGGGTTCTAACAAATTGTTGCTCCGTCCTGGCTCTCTAACTTGCATAGTAGTCTTTTCCGTACCCGCGAATTTCTCCGGGTACTTGTTTCGCAGCCGATCTCGTAGATCTGTTGGCTGCCTGGTGGATAAATTGAATCTCGGATCCCTCTGGATCTTGGTCCACTGCGGACCATACAGCTCGAACCCTTCTAGTATCTCCCTATCGTCTTGCTCGGAGAATGGACGTCGCTCTCTTCGGTGAGATTTTTTGAACGGCCCTCTAATACCTAGCTCCACCAGGTCTTCCATCTTCTTGCGATGGGCTCGGCTTTTACGCTGTCTCGGCGGCGCGGGATCCGAATCGTTTTGGACGGATTGGGCTTGGTCAATCTCTGCCTCTTCCTCTGTCTCGTTCAGAATATTCTCGGACATAAGTCCCTTCGTCGGCTTCCCTTTGGCCCTTGAGGTTGGCTGTTTTTCTCTGGAGAGTTCGTTCCTAGCTGCTGGGCTGGCGCGGAGCTCCTCTGGACAACACGTCCGAAACCTATCTTTCAAGTCCCCCGCCGTTCTATCGTTGAACCTGTATTCGGGATCTTCCAGTATATCCGTCCACCTTCCAACGCCGTGCTTACTCACTCCGAGGAGCAGGTGATTGGTTTCCTCTTCGGACCATTTACGCCGCGGTTTTGCAGCCCGTCTCTTGACCTTTCCTGTGGGGGTTCGCTCGGGTTCGGGCGGAGGGCTCGGGTTTGCTTTTTCTTCCACCGGATCCGACGCTTCGGGGGGTTTTGTGATGCTGAGGGCTTGCGGAGGCTCGGAATGCGGGCGGTTGTCAAATGAGCCGGAAGAGATGGGCGGGAATAGAGATGCGTCCGACGGTGGTTCGAGCAACCCCACTATGATTGGCGGAAACATGTGTTGTTGAGTAGTCGCTTTCTGTTTCTTGAGCGGTTGTGGCAACTGGACAAAGTCTTCCTTTACCGGTCGTCTCTTCTTTCCGAGGTCTTCGGCATTATCCGGAGTATCATCTAATATCATGCGCAGGTCCTGAGACGAGATGTAGCTAGGTAGGGTTCGGTCTGAAGGGTAACCGGCATCGTGCCTCAAGGCGGGATTTGTAATCGGAGCCTCGTCTACCATGGAATAGAGCGACGGCATGGATTGTGAGGCCAATTGGCCCATGTTTGTGTCCGGCACCTCAGACCTTTGGCCAGCATCGGGTTCGATAGGATGTAAACGGCTAGAGGTCTTGGGGAGAGGGAGGACTTTGATGGGCGGAAGCTCAGCATGGTGCGGCCGTGGCGTAGCAGTTGATTCGTTCAGCAGATGAATCAGTCGCGGCTCGATGGTGGCCATCGTGAGTCGATGGGAGCGAGCAGGAGAAGGGCATTGGGAGAGAAAAAAGGGTCCGGACGGACTCTTTGTTTGCACGGAGGGAGGGGGGAGAGGCGAACGGGGACGAGGAGGGCGAAGGCGGGACAATGGCGATAAGGGGGGCAAGGAACAGTCGAGACTTCGGAAGAGGGCAGGGAATTATAGTGAGGGCACTACTGCTACTATTTTATTGAGGAGATGCCACAAAAAACGAACACAATCCAATACTGTCTATCTCTGGTAGACAGGAAAGGGAAAGAAGGGGTATTGGAATAATGGTGCGAAAAGAAGAGAGAAAATACTGGTGTAGATGATCAGTCTACTCAGATAGGTAATCAGCGCCGATAAACCATCAGATCCTCAAATCCTCAAGGGACCCCCTTCTTGATTTCGGCTCTGGGTCTAGGTCTAAATCTGGACCAAGGGAGGGAACATGTAATAAAATAAAAAATCGAAATAGAAAAATGAGAAGAGAAGAAAAAAGAAAAAAGACCGGACTGAACCAGATCAGAATTTCTTCCCTATCATTGATACATACTATGCAGGTGCTAGGAAATGGAAAGGGTATTAGTGCGGTTTGGCCGCGTTTGCGTTTTCTTTCTCAGTTCTTGTCACTGCTTCACGTGGGGATAGTATGATGGTATTGGTATCCCTCCTTTTTTTAGAGTGAACGACCGGCCTGCCGGCTTCAATGTTCAATGTTGCCTTACCTTGGGCAGAGGTAGGTAGGTACCTGATGTACTACTACTAGGTAAACTAGAGTGACACATAGACGCATAGAGCAATTGATCCAACCGATTAGGTTATGTTGATAATTGCCTTCGGGGTGCCGGACGGGGGGAATGCTGGGGGTCGTTGGGGGTTCAAGCCTGCAAATTTCTTGAGAATTACCTCGTTTTTACGCGTGTTTACGAAAAAAGAGTGGAAAGGAAGAAGAGAGGATGATGCCCGGTTACACTAGAGATAACGCATTGTCTACGAACGGTCGTCTGTGGGCTTTCAATTAATCATCATGCCCTTCTCGGCTGGTTAAAATGCCAAGAATTTCTCGAATCTGCAATTGCAATGGAACAGTCTGATGTAGTTTGTTTGTTTCCTTGCTACCGTTTGATCCTCTAACGGTCTTGTACCTGTATCGTTGCCCAATCGGGGCATTGCCGCGACATTGCCGGCGCTGACCTAGTCGCTCCTTTCCCTACAACCCCCTATTCGGATCCTATTAGTTACATACCTGCCTTGCATAGAGGTAAACCACACTTGCATCATTCGACTTTTACATTATTTACGTAGGTAATTGCTTCTGAATCGAATGAGATGCCCTGCTTTTGAGAATCTACAGGGTAATTCGTCGAAAGATTCAAGAATACCGGATACATCTGTTAACTAAATCGTACGAGAGGCTGAGTATTGGACGACTCTAATTTAACTCCAACAAGCTAAACTACCCGGTCCTCCTATACGTGACGACTCTATAGCACACGTACTCCATCCCTTACTCAACTCTTACTCAACTCGTTCGATATATTTAAAGTCAACTGGGCTCATCATAAATCTAGCTATAGCTAGTCGCCTGTATAACTCCATAAAAAAGAACAGTCGGAAATCATGGCATCGCAACTCCCAGCATTCCCCCGCACTATCTTCACCATCGTAGAGCCCATCTCACTGTAAGCCATGATACCCACAAATCTAGCATTAATACTTCATCCTGTTAACCGTAACACTATAGTATTGGTGGCTTTCTAGGGCCCTTTATAGACCCAGACTGGTTCATCGCCTCCCAGCTCGACAGCCCAGATGCTAGTTACATTGTTCCAAAAGACGACAACGCACGCCTGGTTGCGCTACAGCTAGGCAATGTCTATGGACTTCTGTTCATGGTTGGCGTTGCCGTCTTATATACTACAACTGAGCTCAAGGTTGTTCGAAACTATTTGATTGCTCTCTGGTTAGTTATGAATATTTCATACACTGGGATTATCTTTACACTTATAATCAACAACTCATCCCTTACACAACCTAGCTATATATCTTACCCTAAGCGCCCTAACAAGATACTAACCTCCCAATCATAGGATCGCAGATATAAGCCACGTCGGAGTGACATGCTGGCTACTCGGATGGGACAGGACCCTTGATGTGGGCTCGTGGAACGCGGTGACGTGGGGCAATGTCGGGTTCACGGTGAGTCAGGTTTCTATTTTACTTGTGCTACATCCTACCGCTATCAGTGGATTTAAGAAAATTTACCTGAATTAATGCTGATACTGATGTTGATGTCCCGAGAAGGCATTCCTGTGCTTGACGCGGACAGCCTACCTCCTAGGTCTCTTTGGACCGGACAGCAGGGCTGTCACAGCTTCTAAGAAAGCGGCTTAAGTACATACTTTCTACATATGTACCTGGCATCCTCCTAGTTTTTTGGAAGCAAGTCACATCACGAAGCACTTGAATTACTTCTTCATATCTCACGTCAAACTCATAATGATCAAAGGAAAAGCGTCATCAATTAACCCTAGATCCCCCCTTTTGCAATGTGAGAGTGAGACGCGATCTGTCGTTACAATATCAGCTACGAAATCGGTAGCCCTGATGATCAACTCCATGCCCTTCCGTCCGTAATACCGAGTAGAAGAGTGTCATCCTTGACCGCAAAAAATGCACAACGTAATGGCGTAGCAAGCTTGTAAACCCTAGGTCGATATCCTCCCTCGATCTACATGTCTTGGGGGAAAGCCTGTATGGGTATGGTATAGCAGTGGTAGTGTTGGTTAAGGCTTGCGATAACGAGGAGGTTCCTAGTTCTCTCGCGGTCGTTTGGCACCGTGGGGGTTCTGCCAGTCTGACGGCTGGTTGCCGCCGAAAAATGTGGGGAAGTGTGCCGGTTGCTGGAAGCCCATCATTGGCATACCCATGCCACCCATTCCGCCCATCATGTTGTTGTTCATGCCGGCATTCATGCCCGGGTTCATACCACCGCCACCACGGCCGCCGCGCATGCCACCTCCACGCATTCCACCGCCCATACCACCGCCAGGCATCATACCACCACGGAAACCAAAGTTACCGCCGCCGCCACCACCCATGTTGTTAAAGCCGAAGTTGCCTCCTCCTCCCATGTTATTGTTGTTAAAACCGCCACCCGGGTTGCCGTGGAAGCCACCGCCCATGCCACCACCAGAGAAGTTGCGGTTAAATCCACCACGAGGTCCGTTGAAACCGCCGCGTCCTCGGAAGCCACCGCGGTCGTTGTAACCCATGTTGGAGCCGCCTCGTGAGGCGCCTTCCTTGTTAGCACGAGCAGGTGCATCCTTAGGTAGAGTCTTGAAGGGATTGGTAGTGTTGGATGTGTAGATGACAGTCATCTTCTTGCCGCCGGGTGCAGCAGTCTCGGAAGTGGAGCTCTCGATGCAGCGCTTGGTAGCAGTCGCGGCTTGTTGCGAGGTGAATTCGACATACGCCTGACTATAACCACCGGAATGTCAATAAATGTGCTTTGTAGCTTTGCGCTAAGTAGATATTGCTTACCCTTTGCTTTTGCCGTTAACCTTGTGCTCACTGAAGGTGATGTCCTTCAACTCATCCTCGCAACTCGCCTGGCGGATCCAGCCTCGAATGTCATCATCTGTAGTCCACCACTGTAGCTCTGAGAGAAGAAGCGCACTGGTAGCGCCAGGGTCAATAGGTCGATCATCTGAGCCCTCCTTGCGTTTAATACCTTGCTGGTATGATTGGCTGGGCGCCGCACTGCTGTGGACATCCATGTTGTGTTGGTCGGCGTCGTAGTCGTCGTTGTGGGTGTGTGTTGTTGTTGCGGTTGAGTCAGGGTTGGATCCGTTGGCAATGGTGATGGAAGAATTAGTTTCATAGGCCGTGTGGTTGCTGGAATCTCCAAGTCCGGACTCGTCGGCGTTGTTGTTTGGGTCAGCATCATGGGTATCCGGGGCGTCCCCGTAGACGTCGATCTCAAAGTCCTCGTCCGCCATTCTAACGTAGCCGCCCGGAAGGTACGACTGAATATCAATGAGAGACTAGTGAAGGAACGAAGAAAGGTAGTTTTGTGGTCTGCCAAGTGAGGATGTATTCAGAGTAGATACAGGTGCCTGTCGTCGTCCACTCCATATCATCAGTTAACGAGAAATAATACATGACGTGGAGAATCCTTAACCGGAGAAGATGCGAGAAACGAGAAGACAAACAAGAGGCAAGAGGAAAAGAGAAAGTTCTCACAATATCGAATACGTACACTTCGCAACCTTTGATGTGAATATTCCCTGCGAGCAGAGTCCCTTAAGCAAGTATCCACCAGAACGACGACGGGAGCTTTCAACAAATGGAGATATCAAAGACGAAGCTCTGTGCTTGCAGTCTTTTGCGTCCTTCTTCGAAAGAATCGCGTGCGTAGGTCCCTTTCCCAACCTGTTAAACCGTTACGTGGCTGCGATGATAATGGCGGTGGTTGTATTGTACAAGTAGTCCGACGTCTCTAGATTGGTAGACGATCCTCAACCTTCTATCAACCTCTCGATATTATGGTATATATTAGTAGAACGTATCACCCAAGAGTCTCGTTATCTTAGAATAGAATCGTCCGAGAACGTTAAGTTCCCTCTGAAGGCCACGATAAGATCAGAAGTCAAGTAATTTAAGGACTGGGCAAAAAGGGGATGGGGAAAAAGGAGTGTAACGCGTCGTAAGCAGCCTAGGTAAAGGGTATTACTTGAAGGTACACATAACTGAGAAATGGTAAAAACTGAGAGGTCAATACACTACACTTGACCGTGCTATGATTGGTTTGTGACAGATGACTGAAGATGGTGTTCTCTGTAAATTGGGGTTTGGGATTCTAGTTGAAGAGGTAGATGAGATGTAGTAGGAATGGATTCGAGACAGCTAAAATCCCCGACAAGAAAGTTTAAGCCTTCAAGGGTAGGAGAGCCTGAAGGGCCGACCTACATGTAACTATGTAGCGCTAAAAACGGGCTTGAGCTTGGGGCCGATGACCCACTCTCCAACCAGTCTAAATGAGGCTGCGGGCAGGTGCAGGGCTTGGGCCACTTAGCGCCTTTTCCAAGGCTTAATGCGGTCAGTACAGGGGTACTTAGGGTGTATTAGCAGTATTGCTCACGTGCATCGGGTCGTTTTGGAGCTTTTTGCTGACCAGGCCAGATTGCAACTGTGTAAACTCGACGCTAGAGCAATTTGGAGATAGCTCAGGTTTGTGGGGACCCTTAACTTTCTCTAGGAAATCTGGCCGTATCCATCACCAACTTCCATCTCGAGCCTCCTTATACCTTCATCTTCGCACCAACGAAGCAACAACTCACGAATCCACATTCCTTTAGCTTCTATCGATCAGCTTTCTCTGCTTCTCTTATACACCCATCTCAATCGCAATCACATTCCTCATCCACCGCATCACAATGTCGGACGTCCAAGATCTTCTCGAAATCCCCAAGGACTTCGTCAAGGATGGAACGCAATTCATGACGCGATGTACTAAGCGTACGTATTTCCTCGCTTTCTGCTACGGTGTTTTAGTTCGATTCGGGCTGTGGGTTCGATTGTCGCGTGTCGAACAGGACGAAAAGAAGGATAGAAGCAAAAGGGGGAGAGAAGACGAATGGAAGAATTAAATTGAGGATGATGATGCTAACTATTGTTCTATATAGCCGACAAGCGAGAATTCATCCAGATCAGCAAGGCCGTCGGCGTTGGTTTCCTAGTGATGGGCGCGATTGGATACCTGATAAAACTGAGTATGACATCTCCCCCATAGTTCGCAAACATTATGGATGGAGACAAGAATTGTTTGCTAACGATACTCTCATGACAGTCCACATCCCTGTCAACAACATCCTAGTTGGCGCCGCGTAAACTCGGATATGGAGAAAATTCTGCTTGCTATCAAGGACGAGATAGGAGATATGGAGAGGGGGTGGTCGGAGGTGGATTGGCAGAGATGGGTGAATAATGGAGGACCTGGGAAATAAAAAGAGACTCTTAGCCCCTAATATACCGGCTGCGAGATACCGGCAATGATGGTATCAAACATGTACGATTCACTATTGGGTTTGAGACTGAGGACAAGCCATTGGTCCTATTAGATCAGTAATAGGGGTCACGAGCTATACGGAGATGCATCTTTGTATTCATGTTCCTCTCTACCTGAGATATCTCCAGGCCAATTGTACAAATTTGCATTTTGATATTTGGCATTGAATGAAGATGAAAATCAACCCTAGCGCCATGAAATCTCTCAACCCCCAAGAAGCATTTTCCTTTGCGCCATACTCCTTCCTTCCTAAAGCGTACGTTATCTCGTGGATCAGCGCCTAGTGGGACACCGAGATGGAGGCCAGCTAGGCCAAACACAGGGGCGGCAATTTGTTGCTGGATGATAAGCAATCCCTTAATACTCGGGGACCAGACCTTATCCTCTGACCGCAACCTGCCAGTTTACTCGAAGTAGTCATCCTCGTCGTCATCATCATCATCATCCTGCTCCTCTTCCTCCTCTTCATCCGACTCACGAAGCTGACCAGGGAGCATAGGTCGTAGCTTCTCGTCATATCCAGCACCCATTCGAGGCTCTCCTTCGTCTTCCGGGGATTCATTGAATGAGTGTAGTGTCACCGTACCCAAGGCGTTGTCCCAACCGTTCAACGATGATGCTATTATACTGTTAGTCTTCTGCTGGGGGAACATGGACAAATGGAAGAGAAGTTAAACTTACCAGCGATGAAAGGAGCATTAGGATGCCAGCTTGCGTCGCGAACAACGGTAGTCCAACTGGGGGGACTACCTTGGTTGTAATAACGGTATCCCGAGCGACGCGGGAGCGACTGGGAAACTTGTTCCGTCGACTTCCGGACGTCAATGATACCGGCGACAGTGGCATCCATATTGTACACCCAGACTTTACCATCATGGCTACCTGAGTACACATATCGCGAATTGGTGCTTCCAGGAGGTGAGAAGTGACAGCGGATCAACGTGCGCAATACCTTGTGACCACGGAATGTGACCAGTGAGTTATCATTGGGGTGCGGGAACCAATCCGCGTCGTCAAAGCGACCCCAGCGGTAGTCAAACTCACTAAAGCGCGTGTGTTGTCGAGGATTTAGCTCACGGAACCTTGCTGTTGTGTACATCATCTTTAGATCCCAAAGCTTCATGCTCTGGTCCTTGCCGTTGCTCAGCAGGAAACGTCCATCATTCTTACTGTCTAGGTACGTGAGACCCTCAATGTGGCCAACGAATGCACCAGCCTCGCGACCATCTCCCATGCTGCGTCGGTCCCATACCTTGATTGTTGTGTCATCACTACCCGAGTATAGGATATGCGGCGATGACTTGTCGGCGAAACACACGGCGTTGACGTCATCATCGTGCCCCTCGATTGTGTGTAACACGCTGCGAGACTCGATATCATATACTACAATCGAGTTTGCATTCGTTCCGGCCACCAATTCTCGTCCATCGCCTGAGAATCGAATTGAGAAGATACCGAACCCACCGCGCCATCCCATGCGACCATTTGGCGATAGGTTGAGCATATAAGGGTCACCCGTATCGTTCGGATCGGTCGGTGCAAGGCACACGTTACTCTGGATGGAGGTGTACGCTAGCCACTTGTTGTCCGGGCTTAGCGAAGCATCGGTTAAAGTCCAGGATCCGAAGGTGAAGGGCACTGTCTTGTAGTGTCGCCAGTCGTAAGGGTTAGAGGTATCGTACATTCGAACCTTCATGTCCTTGACACAAGCAAAGAAGAAATTACCGTCATCGGAGAATTGACCGGAGTAGACGTTATCGTCATAGTTGATAACCATCTCAGCATCCGAGCTAGGTATCATGGACTGGGCCATCATGCCTTGGTTGGTCTGTCGAGCTGTTCTATTGCCTAGGCCGAGCTCACGATCGAGGATTCGGCGGGCCAGTCTCTTCTTAGAGGCGATGGGAGTACGGATGTCATTTGCGCCGAAAGTTCCCGACTCCATCAATTCTCGTCCTTTCTCACTCGGAACGGCTGGAAATCGGTCTGGATCCGTACGTCGTCGGCGTCGGCGGAATCCGAATTCGAATGCATGGTTCTCGTTTTCCTCGCCATCGTTGAATATCAAGTGACCAAGGTTCGATCTTCGAAGGAAATCCAGGATTTGACGTTGTGAAAGAAGACCGGTACGACGGCCTAGCATTTGTATGACAATGGTTAGTTCAGAGTGGATCAATTAACATAGGATAGGGACGCACTACTTATTAGGTTAATCAGGCGCTGTTGTACAGCGATTCGTTCAGCGTCGGGCGATTGCGAGCCTTCGGCACCACCGGCGAGTACATCATCGTCTTCTACTTGCACGAGAAACTGGAGGTTGCCTTCCTCCGCATCTGTGTACGAGGTTGTAAGTTGTGGAACTGCAACAGTCGGCCAGAGGCTTCGCGTACCGTGGAACTCGTCCTCCTCTTCGAATAAGTCGGGAGCCATATCGTCTTCGTCTAAATCGTCTTCGTCAACTTCGAAATCTGGATCTTGTTCGTCTTCGTTGTCTTCAGCATCCATATAATACTCAAGACGATCCTCCGTGTCTTCCGATGCAGATCTGGAGTGGCTCATTCTTTTATCCTTTTCGTGGATCGAGGGTTGAGGGATCGATTCAACTACAGTGTCAGCTTCTAGGCTTGGGGATTATATTATGGTTGTCCTGATTCGTTGTTCGTCACGGTGGAAAGAACAAATCAATAATGGTGACAAGAAGGTGATTTTTCAATTTGTCCAATGAAGAAGGTACGGTTATTAATTTGGACCTGCCAGTGATTCGAGATCGTTAATCGAATAATTGAAAGGTGAATGACGACACCGGAAATCCGAAGGTAGCGGCGTCAGCTAAAGTGAAGGTACGGCCGGGTTGGTGGGGTGTTTGATAGCTTTATCGCCTACCTTCTTGACACCTTCCTGCCAAGCTAGGATGATATCCGTCCGAAGTGCAAGAGTGCAAGGACGGGCTATCGGCTTTTATGCCGGCAGCCGGACTTAAAGGGTCGTTCCTTCTCGTTCAATTTATCCTCCGCTACACCCACTCACAGTCGATTCAGGATCACTAATTACTGAATATCGAAATAAAAGGATGAAATAAGCTCATAGGCAAACACAAGTCTATTTGGACATATATATCTATGTATGTACCTATACACGTGTAGCTTGGATTTTACATGCACATAGTAGTACAGCTCGTCCCAAATTGGACCCAGTTCGCGAGTTTGTATTGTAGATGCCGTGGTGTTCTAACGATACAGGAATGTACGAGCCACGTGCCATAGAAAATAGAAAAAGGAGAAATTATATACATGCATTAAAATAATAAAGATGATGGGATACATATTTGTTTATAGGCATACTACCAAATAATAAGTTTGTTTGGTATCAACCCACATTGATCGAAACTGTTAGTTGTTAGTATTGAATTGAAGTTTGTAGAGATTTATTTTATATGTAGCTGAACTAGGGAACACAAATCTTCAACTTTTTCCGCCTCGTCGGACACGCTCGCACCATCTCGCCAACCCAACGCTTATTGAAACTGCCTCGTGATGACAACCTTAATATCTGACTATGGGAGGCAGTGGAGTTTGTAGTGGTTCTTTTCTTTTTTTCTCGTATCACCTCGTTCATATCCCCTACTTTCGAAGCCAACACACTTCGGCATCTTCCACCAACTCGTAAACATGGAACCTCATGAAGAACTTCTGGATTGGGCTATAAGCCAGGGCGTAAAGCTGAACGGAATAGCGCCGAAGCGTATTCCGGGCCGAGGCATTGGACTCGTTGCGACTCGGAAAATCAAGGTTTGTTGCTTCCACTCCGGCTGCTCCGAGAGCCATCCCTAGTTACTAAATTTACATCATACGTGTCGACTAACAAATCACATAGTCTGGTGAAACGGTGCTTGAGATACCCACGTGTTGTCTCCGTAGCATTGACACGGTCCGGAAGCCGATTATACGGCACCTTCCCAAGTCTATCTCGATCCACGGATTGCTAGCCGCGGATTTGGCTCTAGACGCGTCTAGCAAGTATTCCGCCTGGAACGCCGTCTACCCAACCCCTGAGGACTTTCTTAGCATCCCGCTTCTCTGGCCACCGGAGCTGTGCGCGCTCTTACCCCTTGAGGCACGGGATCTTCTCTCTAAGCAAGAGGCCAAGCTCAAGCGGGACTGGGCCGCGGTTTCTTCGGCGTTCCCGGAGCATCAGAAGCACCATCTAGATGAAGCTCGGTACAGATACGCTTGGCTGCTGGTCAACACGCGTACGTTCTACTACGTCAACACAAAGTTAAAGCGACGTCCCGAGGAAGACCGCATGTGTCTACAGCCGGTAGCGGACCTCTTTAATCACGATAGCGAAGGGTGCCATGTCGCGTTCGATGCAGCGGGTTTCTCGATTAAGACTACCCAGGCATACAAAGTTGGCGATGAACTCAAAATCAGCTACGGGAAACATAGCGGAGATTTCCTGCTCGCTGAGTATGGGTTCGTTATGGATGATAACCACTGGGATGAGGTTCATCTTGATGACGTGCTCCTCCCGAAACTGAGCTCCCGCCAAAAAGAGATGTTAGAAGAGGCTCGGTTCCTAGGGAAATACGTCGTTGACAAGCACACCGACTGCCATCGGACGCAGGTCGCCGTCAGGCTGCTTTGCTGCGGGTTCAGGGAGTGGAAGCGATTCGTCGATGGGATTGACGACGGCGAGCGCAGTCAGAGGGCCGCAGACAATCTCGTATTGGAGCTTCTGAAGGAACAGAGGCAGCTTGCCGAGAAGAGGATCTCTGAGGCGGAAGCTCTAGCCATCAGTAACCCGCAACAAAGAGACATTTTGATCAAGAGGTGGAGGCAGATTCAGGACTTGGTCGATGCCAGAATCGAAGATCTCGAGGAGTCCAACTGAGCTCATAGAATAATCATGGGGAATAATAAACATTGATAGGCGTTCGTAATGATATAGATGTACATAATAAGTCGTACAATTGACTCGTGCCCAGTTCCTGTCCAAACGCCGTTTCTTGATATCCCTGAGACCCGACTGCCCATGATTTTCCATGTCCCATTGTATTATTTTACAATATAGTGGTATTCGGCGCATCATGTCGCTGATGCTCTCAACTATCAGAATTTGACGATAAGCCCGACTCTCTCCTCATCGCCTCTTTTCTTCTTTTTGCTTCTTCGGCGTCGAGGAAATCTTTTCGGAGCATCTCTTCCTTCCGTTTCCGTGCAGCCTCTTCTTGTACCATCCATACTACCGTTATGTTAGCTGATGTGCGCACAAATATACTATCCATCCGCCCCATTCGTACGATCCCTCTCGTATGCGCGCGTGATAAAATTGAGGGCGTCTTCCGAGTTTATTGGGTCTGGTACTGTGATAAGGGATGAATACGTACTCGGCTTGTCTGATTTCGAATACTCCTTGAGCTGGGTCACGAAGTCGTCAAAGTCCTTCTGTTTCTCGTACCGACGCTCTAGACTCTTCTTCTGCAGGTCCGGGTTGTATCTCTTGAACAATTCCTCGTCAGTCGGCTGCACCCATAATACGAGCGCCGGGCCGCCTATGCACACCGCGCCGCCGCTGCATGTCGCAATATGTTAGCTTATCTGCGTCGTCATCTGGCGCTTAAAGTTGGTAGTGGAGGCCTCGTGGTTGGGGAGGATCAGGTGGGCAAATGAATTACACCGCGCTTACTTACACAGCCAACATCTTAAGCCACGTGCCAAGTCTCCCTGATTTTGCCGCCATCTTCGCGAATTTCCCGGTATGGTTGATGCGTGGGGTGGTTGGCGCTTGTAGACGTCGAGGTTCTTACGCTTGAGATAGCTAAATGTAATTCGACGGTCAATGACGAAATTGCATTGTTCAGGGTCCAACATTACTCGGTGCTCCATAACAAATCGTGGCTGGTGCCACTTTTTATCATGTGGCTAACCACTACAATTATTAACATTGAACATATCACAAATCTTCTCTATCCCATTGGATAATATTTTAACAACCCCTATTTCAATATTTTGTATGTCAAATTCCGCCTATTAGATAATGTGTTTACTGTTAACATAAGTATGAGATGCATTTCCAGTTGTTGAAACTAACTTATTGATACGATGCTCGAGACTACTGCTATAGAAATAAGCTAGGCCACCGGCCCAAACATCAGATGCAGCCCCCCAGCTTTTCAATAACCTCCCAGCGGTTCGGGTATCTTAGTGTTTCTATTTGCGTCCTAGTGCAGACGACCTCGGGAGTGTACAATATCTACACATGAAACAGACCGATTCCGTAGCCTTAGCTATCTCTTTTGTATTACTAGGTGAAACTGGTTTCTGCTGAGATCTGAAGTTGGTTGATGTTTTACAAAAACGTGGTCTAGATGAATGGTAAATAATAGCATTTGCTTTCCGGCCTCTTTTTGTTTCTTTCCCCAGCCGTGGGCTCAAGCATCCATGGATATCATTCATTCCGATTTGTTCACCGGATCGGATTCTCCCGCTCTGTCGAGATGATCATTCCTACACCTTATACGGGTGTCTAAAAACGCTTCAAAGAATGGACGTAGGGAGGAGGATACTGCCCAGCTCTATGAGATCATATTTCTTTCACGAAGTGGAAAATAGTGCTAAGCTATACTATGTAGGTAATAGCACTTGGTTGAATTTCCTTGAAATAAGAAAAATGAGCATTTTCGTATCTCGTAATCTAGATAGTAGCGTGCACGAAATCCTGTTGTACCGGGCTGGTTCGCTGGTACATGGGTAGCGTCACCCGGTTCCCGGCATTGTGAATCTCCAGGTCGGGTTTATGCTGACAGGGGGTTATTGAGGCTGGGTTCATTTCTGCGAGGTACCCGAAAGGGGCTGGTTGACCAATCAACTGCCAGACTTGCTTCAGCCCTTGTTGGTTTTGATACCCTGACTTTGTTCTGCTATGACAGAGTTAGATGAATGTAGCATGAATTTGAGATGCCACAAATTCATTTCCAGGTCCGGAACATCAGGACTTAATTACTACGTGCACATAAGTTACGAAGTGGACAGACATCGCCTTATAAGGTTCTGAATTAATTCTACTCTCACGTTGCAGATATGAGTGTTTGTTACCAATGCAAGCGCCGGATGCTGTTGTGTAATGCATCCTTGTTTTACCTTTAGAAAACGGTGTAGAGACAGGACAAAGTGGCTGACATTGTTGAAGTCGGCTTAAGTTAAAACAGCTATGCAGTAGAATAATGCCTCTAAACCGTCCCGTGTCAGTGAAATAATACATCCATGTCTGATGGAATAATAGAGGGATGGGGGGAGACTCACTGTAAAACAATCCATTCTCAGGCCTCCAGATCCCTGGTGGATACACCACGTCGGGTAACTTGTACTAAATTCTTTATTCTGAATGTATCGTCGCATCGTCTGACAAGTACTCTTTTATTGGTTATAAAGTATAGATCATCATGAAGATGTAGCATCCCAAACTAAACTAATACGCTGGATACGTGCCCGGATACGGCTCTTTAGCGCGTGAACATCCCACCAAGACCCGGGTACCTTAACCGGCGCACCTGCCATCAAAATTCATTGGGGGTGAGGGGCAGCTACGACGTAGGGCCAGGTACTTGCATTTTATTATTAGGATCCTCGAGGCACCTGGGATTCAAGTGTTCATTGTACCGCAATTGATGTTCTTCCCCCATTTCCGTCTTCTCTCAGGTACCATTTCCTAAAACCTCATCCTCAAAACCCTTTCTTCTTCTTTTCCCCCTTCTGCAGAGCAGACACAGTAATAGCAGGGACGGGTATTCAACACCGTACGGAAAAGAGTGATGTTACTTATTCAGTAATTTGTTTGCTGATTTTAATTCATTCCTTTCGTAACGACCTACGTCTCCGTCGTCTGTATTGTCGTTGGATCATCAGCGAAGCTTTGCTGTTCCGTTCCTTTTCTCCAACACCTCTTCGACATACTTTGTTGCCCAGCCCGACGCTGCTTCGCTGCTACATGAGACGCTACAGGCATACGCCCTGTCGCCTCTAATTGACAAAACACTTCCTAATTTACGGGAACGTCGCTTTTCACTCTTTTATATGATGCTTTAGCATTGTCGTTTTCTGACACCAAAACTATTGCGAAAAGGTCTATTCACTCCATAGAGTTGGTACATTGACCTTTGGAGTGAATTCCCTCCTTGTTTCCGTATGCGCCGTCAGCCTGTGCTATAGCAGAAGAGTTCAACCCTACAGCGCGTCTCGGGCGAAGCTTCCCAGCCAATCCCGAACCCAGAGTTGCTGTGTTTCCGAGCCTACCACCCTGCCGAAACCGACGATCATTACTGAGCCGAAACGCTCGGATACCAACTATCGATCCACGACCTGACACCCTTGCGACAGCTTCCAGCCTTACATTGAAGTTGACATTTCGCTATTCAAATTCCTGCGATTCATTAGATCCTGTTATTTACGACCTTGACGACGCAAAGACTGTGTTTGGGGGACGACGTAGTGGAAGGTGAACATAAAGTAATAATATTCGAGCCGTCCCACGTTAGCGTATTTGAAGTTACCCAAAGGAGATTGTCCAATTTCGCATAGCGGACATGGCGTATAACGGTAATTATCAAGATCAGCAGCGTCCTTACGCAGGGCCGGCGGCACGAGTGCCTCGAGGGCCTCCTGGTCCGCCCGGTCCATCCAGAGAGCCTTATCCACCACCTCCCCAACAACAATATAATCAATACCAAGATGAATACGATTATGGTTACGACGGGTATGACGATGGTTACCAGCAGGATTATGGTCCACCACCGCAAGATATGAATTATGGCAGACGACCACCGCCCAACCAAGGCTATCCACCCCAAGATATGTATGGTCCTCCCGGGCCCGGTGGTCCGGGTAGAGGAGGTCGCCCTCCCCCAGGTGCTGGAGGCAGGGGAGGACCAATGCGTGGTCCTCCTTTCCCACGCGGCGGTGGCCCCCCTCCGGGTCCGGGCAGGGGATATCCTCCTAATCGAGGTGGCCGACCTGGACCTCCAGAACGGTCCGCTTCTTCAGATCCGATGGGTAAGAGTGCGAAGCATCTTGATGTTAGAGGTTAAAGCTAATCCCTATAGCGAATCGCCATGCGCCTCCCATGACGAGTCCCAACGAGCAGGATTTCGGTAGTCCATTCCCCGTGTTCCCAGGACATAATAGAAGAACGGACCTCGATGAAGAAGCAGACATTTTGAATCGGATGGGCGGAATGGATCTCAATGGAGGGAGACCAGGAATGCCTCCTAAGAATAGCTCCGCGCCAGGCAGAGGACCGGGACCTGGGCAGGGACCCAGACGAGCACCAACTATGGATGATTATGGACGCCCCTCTATGGATAGCCAAAGAAGCGGAAGAGGGCCTCCGCCACAGGGATATCCCGATCCTAGACGAGGTCCGCCTCCAGATCAAGGTTATGGTTATCATGACGATGGATATGGTCCCCCGATGTCGCCGACAAGAGACGGATTTGGTCCACCGGGTAGGAGCATGACAATGCCGGCTAACAACGACTACATGAGGAATGCTATGCCGCCTCCGCCCCCGCGAATGGACAGCGCTCCATATAATGGTCCCCAGGGCCGCAACTACCCTCCTCCCCGACCGTCGACGGCTTCCGGGAATCGACCGCCTCCCCAGAGGATGTATCCTGATCAAGGTCCTCCCCAAGGTCCTCCCCAAGGCCCCCCGCAAGGCCCCCCACAGGGTCCTCCAGGACAATATAATAATGGCTCACTGCAGCCACCGGGATGGAATGAAGAGCCGGATCGGACATCTTTTGGTGAATTCTACGATCAATATTACGACCAGAGAGTGAGCGGTGAACAGTATCCGCCACAAAACCAATATCGCGAAGAGGTACCGGATTTCAATGCAGTTCCGTCCCAAGGTCCGCGAGAGTCCTTCGACCAACATATGCGTCCGGGCCAGCCTGGTATGCCTCAACCTGGACCCGCACGCCAGCCTGAAATGTCGAGAGCCAAGTCACAACCGAACCTGCGTGAGCCACAGACAGCAGTATTTGAGATGGTCGGCGATATGCCGCCAGTCCCACCCGGCGGGTTCCAAGCATACAAACCCCCTTCTGCTGGGCCAGGTTTACCTAGCACGCCTAATCCCCCTCGCCGTAGCTCACAGGGCACCCCTCAAGGCGGGCCAGGCTCTGGGCACCCGGCACCCATTAGGCCTGGATTGATGCCGAACTCAATGGTGAATCTAAACGAAAAACCAGCCCCAGTTCGTAACTATAGCGGTACTCCGCCTGCGGCCGCCGGAGCGCAAGGCCGCCCTCCTCCACCTCCACAAAACGGAAGACCGGCATCCGTTACCGAGAAGGCCCCTCCTGTCACGGCCGAAGAACTAGAGCGCCTGCGTACAATTATTAAGAACGATCCGAATGACCAGCAATCTGCTCTCACATTAGCGAAAAAGCTTATTGAGGCTGCGGATGTTCTTATTCCGAAATTGCCGGATCCTAAAGCGAGAGCTAGGTCTCGTGAACGTTATGTGATGGATGCGCACAAGATCTTGAAAAAACTTGCTAGTGCACAAAACCCGGATGCCATGTTCTTTATGGCCGATTGCATGGGCCGTAATATTTTTGGTGACTCCGACAACAAGGAAGCATTCACATTATATCAATCTGCTGCAAAAATGGGACATCCCGCGGCGGCTTATCGCACAGCCGTCTGCTGCGAGCTTGGCAACGACGAAGGAGGTGGCACACGAAAAGACCCGCTAAAAGCGATCCAGTGGTACAAACGTGCTGCGACGCTAGGCGACACTCCCGCGATGTATAAGGTTGGAATGATCATGCTGAAAGGACTGCTTGGTCAGCCTAAGAACCCGCGAGAGGCTGTAGGATGGCTGAAGCGAGCAGCAGAACGAGCAGATGCGGAGAATCCCCATGCGCTACACGAGCTAGGACTTTTATATGAATCAGCCCAGCCGAATGACGCCATTGTGCGAGACGAGTCATACGCGCTGCAGCTGTTCGAGCAGGCAGCTCAACTTGGGTATAAGTTCAGCCAGTTCAGAATGGGATGTGCTTACGAGTATGGCCTCATGGGCTGTCCTATTGATCCGAGACTATCTATCATGTGGTACAGTCGAGCTGCCACACAGGAGGAACATCAGTCTGAGCTGGCTCTCAGTGGATGGTATTTGACAGGGAGCGATGGTGTTCTGCAGCAAAGCGACACTGAGGCGTACCTATGGGCCAGGAAAGCAGCTCAAGCTGGTCTAGCGAAAGCGGAATATGCCATGGGTTACTTCACAGAGGTCGGTATTGGCGTTCCTGCGAACCTGGAGGACGCCAAGCGATGGTACTGGAGAGCAGCAAGTGAGTTCAATCCAGCTAATTTACTAAAACCAATTCCCAAGCAACTTGGAGAAACTAACAATCATATAGGTCAGGATTTCCCCAAAGCTCGCGAACGACTGGAAGATCTGAAGCGATCTGGCAGGAGCGGCCCACGTCAACGTGAACGCATTTCTCGAAGCAAGATTGGCAAGCAGCAAGAGGGCGAGTGTTCCGTGATGTAGGACCCTCGGACCACAGCTACTGCGACTCAACATGACAACGAGCCACGAATTCCGTTCATAGAATTATCCCTTCCAGGCCCGCTGCTGAACGAACCAGTCGAGAAGGCGAAGACGGAGTCGTCCAATAAGGACCCATTCGTCGATTAATCGGATAGAACTTCTAGAGCTGGTACACGGCACATTAAACCGAAGAATGAACTAAATTTCACATCCAGGGAATCCATATCACCCGATTTAGGTAACCCCTATAAGTTGGCATCTCAGGGTCATAATTTCCAATCCAACGGCCTAGCCATGGTATTAATACGGGGTCCCCATCACACATGTATGTCTCTTTCGATATATAGAGAGGAGAAGAGAAGGGCGACTGGCGAAGGAAGAAGACTCGATCTACGATGTATAATACACACACCGGCGCATGCATTTGATAGCATTGGGCGGCTTCATCACCAGGAAGATGGAGTATGGGAGTGCTCGGGTTTTCACGTCTTTAAGATACCTAGTTCTACTCGATAGAAAGGACTTATATTCCCTAGATAGGCGGCTAGTTAGTTACCAGGCCAGTCTAAAGCTTGAGACCGTAGATCTGGCTCATGAATAAATGGCTTTCCTGTGTTTGTGCGGCCTTGACTGTTTCCTCAGCTACTGCTCGAGGACATACAATATTTAGTATAAATTATTGATAATAAGTAGCACAACAACCCCGCATCTAAGGGAACCGCTGACGAGAATTTTCCGTTGCACAAAGCTAAACACGATGGCAAAGTCCAAAGCCGGCCCAGAGTTGATTTACTAAACCATATTGATTTTTTTTTTTCTTTTGTAGTTTTAGTAGTGTAATTGAGAATACAGAGGTAAGGGTAGTCCGTAGGATTGAAGGAATAGGGAGGAAATGTGCGACCTGTCGATTGATGTACTTTACCTAACTTGGAATTCAGTTGATTGATGCTCTCCCACCAATTCACTACCTAACACCTACTGAACTAACCTGGTACCGGTCGTGGGGGTCACCTTGACATAAACATCAGTTGGAACTTGGAATCTAGGTACCTACTCTCAATCAGTGTAACACACCAGAACTTAACTATGGCCCCAAGACACATGTGCATACGTATGTACATAATATCCCCTCCGTGTCGAGCCAATCATGCATATATCGTAGAAGTCCTGGAGATCGACGGGTACGGATGCAGCAGGCACGGCGATACCTTAGTGGTCGCCCCATAAAACTACCTAGCTACCTACTGCCGATATAATTATAAACGTAGACATTTCTCTCTCTTCGAGAAGCTCTTTCGAAAAATCTATGACCCAGATTCACATGATCATTGAATATACCATTTGGAACTCCCTCTTCTGAGAAAAGCAATCTTGTCAACTGGTCCAAGTGCTGCCCGGCTTAGCAAGCTTCAATTATAAATTATGGCTTGTGTATTTTGTAAGTCATATTCAGCCTCGCATATGGGTCGCTACCTACACAACACCAAGCGGTGAAAAATAGACGATCTTATGACGCTACTATAATGATGGGATTCCTTTATACATGTACGACGTGTTGTTCGATAAGATCAATATCATCTAAACCATGCCAAGCCCTCTTTCTTCTAGGCCGTTGCCAACTCATACCACTCCTAATTACACAATCCGATTCACATGAATTACACGGAAATTACTTACTTACTTCAACTTAGGCGAGTCTTCTAAGACTCAGGTCAGCCATAAGCCCCATACCACCCAACAATCGAATAGGCTCCCAACTATGCCCAGCAACTCGCCCCAAAAAGGGGACTGTACTGAGCGCAGCTCGCCAGAAGCCGCTCAGCTACATATGGCAACCCTTCACACTAGCAAAATCATGTCTAGCGTCCAATTCGAACATATCGTCACAGGTCAACATAGCATCATTGGCAGAGATGACGTTCCCAAGATGGAAACCGCTCTTGCGAATGAAGATGCAGATGACCGAATTTTTAATGTATCTGGCGAACTTCAAAACAGAACTCAATGAATACCACTAACCATGGCGATCCAGTTCAGAGATATCATTGCAAGCCTCCTACTCCAGTTTGGTGTGAGGGCCATCTCTGATGGCGGCAGTATCACGGCTCCTCTGAGGTTCAGCACCATCAATGACCTGAACCGAGAATGTATGGACGATAATAACTCAATTACCATTGCTACCACTCCTCGGCAGGCTCCCCCTAATCCCGTAGCTGTGTACGGAGAGATAGACATGTCATCGACATCAACTCCGATCCGCAATGGTCACTTCGAATGCCCGGAAAAGAGAGAAGCAAATACGCCCCATGACAGCCTCTTATGTAGCGTGAGGCTAGAGGGCCAAACTACATCGGGTTCGATCATCCCTGGCCATTACAGGGTATACGCCGCCAGCGACGATACCTATGTGGTCCAAGCCGATGCCCCCAATGATACCCCCAGACTGAGCCGGCTCAACATCAGCCATCTCCCACGTCCTACCGATGTGCCAGGGTACTGCTGGTGTTGTAAGATTGTGCCGGATTCTATCCGCAGCTCTTATTTCCATCTCACCTTATTCGCTTGCCGATGGAAGCCGGGATCTGATATTCCATTTTGCTGTGATGTAGGCAGCTTTCCCGACGAAAAGTCTGCTGAACGCGCTATGTCGTATCTCACGAATGCAACTGAGATGTGGAATAAAGGTGAAGTGGGAGTGCGTTTTAAGAGGGTTGCGGACAACGAGCTTGCGGTATTCCAGCTTCAATATTCGCGGGTTTGTGAGGAGGATCCGGGTCGACAGGCAGACTCCTTCTTCCCTGGCGACCCGCCGCATAAACGACGGTTGCGCGTATACGAGATAGCCTTCCATGAGCGTGAATGGATGACTAACCTCTTCTGCCATGAGCTTGGGCACATTCTCGGCCTACGACACGTGTTCGCGCCTAACAGAGAGAGCCGCGTTCCGTTTGTAGAGCTAGGCCAACGCGATAATTCGTCGGTGATGAACTACCTCCGGGATATGAGCAAAATGAATATCCAGCAGTCCGACTACGACCATGTGAAATTATTCTACAGGCCTGAGACCATAGAGGTCGAAGGGCACGAGATCCGCAACATTGATCCGAGTGAACCGGGACTGGGAGGAATGGTATCAAACAACGTTGTCAACTATCGCCTTGAGCAAGATGTCGCTCCTGGAACAGATTATATGAAGCCGGAAGATGCAACCACTAACGGTCATGTTATCGGCGTGGAGTTCAAAAGGCCAAAAGAAATTGATAATAACTACGACGATGATTATATTCTCGTCGACGAGAAAAACACAGAAGACGCAGGGGATGTGGATACGTGGGGAGGTTGGTTCAGCATTGCATTTCGACATGCGTTGTTGCCACGCCGTGGTTGACCTACACGTCGAACCATCCCTCAAGTCGTTCAATTAAGGCCCTTGTTGGATTAACAAGGTCTACTAGAGGATTAAGCAGTACTGCCCGGAGTGGTGGTGGAAATCTGCGGCAACCCTCTGTTGTGACGTCAATTGATAACTTACATCATTTGAAAACCTCAACCCAGCATTGCCAATGATATAGGTCTCGAATTTTACTAATTTCAAGTAGGACTGAGCCAGCGCCAGCGCCAGCCAGCACGGAATTCAACCTGTAATAGCCACATCAATCTGGCGATAGCACAGTTGGAGCACATATGGCTAGAATCATTAACGTGATGTGATTATAACAATAAATTACTAATTGATAGAAACTGTGGGGCTACTAGATGGCATTTAGGTTTTTCGTACAGTCTCAGACTGTAATTAAAACTTAAGAAAGACAACATCGTATTACCACTTTTACATTTGGTGAGAGCTACAGCCTTCGAGCTACCTGCTATTGCGGTTTTTCCCCCTCGCGGGGCGTTCATTGTTAATATGAGGTTATTACATTAATGCACGATGATTCTCCTAATTTTTCCGATGATTTTCGATGTTTTTTCGATGAAATAAGGCTAGACCATACCCAATTATCCTGAGAATACCATCAAAAAAACCACCATCAAACCATCATACCATTCTCGCTGCGTTAGTTCTCGTCTCGAGCCCTTTTATTATCAGATTCCATCATCAGACATCGAGCAGTCTCGTTTTTACCCGAATCTATACCATCCAAGTTTGATTAGAGCTTATCGAGTTGTGCCTGTTACCTTGTATTACGTATGTTTCTGCCGGAAAATTCCCGATTCGTGGTACTTGGAGAGTAAGGGTTGGATCAGTGGTAGATTGTGGCCGCTGGGGGTTTCTGGTGCCCATCGCAGGCTATTATGATTATGATGGTTGGAGAAAAGGTCTTCTGTGTTATTTCTAGGGCTGGCTAAGTGAGGACTGGGCTAGGTCTGGGTTTGGTCTGGTTGGGATAAACTGGTAAGAGCCAGGATGATTTATGATGGCTTTAAGTCATGATTTCGTGGAGCCCTAGTGGGCTTATATCATAAGGGAGTTGGCTAAGTGTAGGGCTATTAAATGGCATTTAAGTTTTTCGTATAATCTCAGACTGTAATTACAACTTAAGAAATACAACATCGTATTACCACTCTTATAAAACCTTAAAATCGAAGTTATTTAAATTAAAGTTAAAGTTTATACCGCTACTTTTTATAAATTTTAACTTTTAATAAGCTTACGACACAGTAAAACCTATAAAGCCGCACCGTAATAAGCTTAACGTATTAAAAAAGCGAGTTCGTTAAAAATTTAAAAACATAAACGACTTAAGTTTAATAAACATTAAAGCTCGCCGCTCGCGTTACATTATATAACTGTTACGTAAAACGAAGTTTTTTTAAGCGTTAAAATACTATTATAAAAGCTTATTAATCGATGAACATTTTTTTTGTTTTTATAAGTTAATTTTTAAATAACTTCGTTTTTTAATAAGTTTTTAATATGTTTTTTTAAAGTTTTATCACGTTACATACATGCATGTATATAAAAAATAAAAAAAAAGTTATTTTATTAAATCGGTTGATACGTTTTATTAACACGTTTATTTATATATTATATATAATTAATTTATATTATAAAATTTTATTTTATAACATATTATTTTATATCGAGTTATTAAATAAATGTTTATATCGTATATGTCGT
Source organism: Hypomontagnella monticulosa (assembly GCA_902825475.1). Lineage (NCBI taxonomy): Eukaryota > Fungi > Ascomycota > Sordariomycetes > Xylariales > Hypoxylaceae > Hypomontagnella > Hypomontagnella monticulosa. The sequence goes on from CADEBF010000007.1 coordinate 3,209,505, forward strand.
AAATTTTATTAAAATACGATGTCGAAAATTAAATGTGTTTTTTTAAAAAAAATACGTTTAAAATTACTTATACGTTTATTATTTTTAATAAAAAAATAAAAGTATATACGAGTATTATAATTTAATCGGTATATTTATAAAAACCGATTACGGTAAGTAAATAATATTAAAAGTTATTAATAAAAATTAATACGATGTTATATTATTAAAAAAGTTTATAATTATAATTTTTTAAATTATCAAAAAGTTAAAACCATTTTAAAGCTTTATATTATAATAAAAATAATAAAGGAAAGGTGATTTTAAACGTATTAATTTTTTTTTTAAATTCTCAAAATTAATGATTAAACACCGTAGGGGCTGCAGTGGTGTCACGTGGATACCCACAAATAATCACACTACACTACAACATTAAAATAATTCATTTTTTATAGCTTCACTTAAACTTAGAAAAATCAAGTATTATTGTTGTGCTAATCTAGTCCATCACATTTGGTGAGAGCTGCAGGATTCGAACCTGCGCGGTTTCCCATCGTGGCTTCCCATCGCGGCGGTTACTTTCGAAATATGAGGTTACTACATTAATGTGCGATAATTCTCCCGATTTTCCCGATGATTTTCGACAGTTTTTCGATGAAAATAAGCCAGCCATACCCAACTCCATTACCATCACTACAAGTTTAGAAGTCATCATAAAGCAATAAGCAATCATCAAGAAATCATCGGGTTCCAAGTCACATTCGAATAAGCCTGCCAAAAGCCATGTCTGGGTAAGGCGCTACGACGAAGTATATGCAGTCATTGCGGGTGCGGGAGTGCTCTAGGCTACAGGTGTTGCTGGAGGAGGTTATACGGATCTGGATGACTGGGCTCGGTTTTCTGTTGTGCTGGGTAGATCATAAGCTTCGAAAGATTCGGATCGGACTAGGCTAAGGCGAATGGAAGATTACTTTGGTATACGATAATACTGGAATGATAGGCAAGTACTGGAACTATTCACGATGGCTTCAAGTCATGGTTTCGTGGAGCCTTGTTGGGCTTATACCACGAGGGAATTGGCCGGGTGGGGGGCTACTTAGTTACATCAAATGTAGCCCGAGTGCGCTCCGAAAAGGTCCGCCCCACCTATTTCCAATTGTAGTAATGTGAAATGAAATTGGGCCAATCATATCTCTCAATGGCTTGGCAACAATGTGATCACCTACTATGATCCCTCTCACCAGTACCGTAGGTCCTAAATATCCATCTACTACAAGTTAGAATTAATCATTTCCACAATTATCTTTATTATATATCGGTATCCCATAAAAGGGAAACCAAAGAAGTCTTCGGGTTTCTAGCCTCTTAAATTAGTAAAGGCTATGGCTTCTAAGCTAGGTATGTAGCCTGTCGTTTATACGTCTTTACAAAACGTCTTGCTTTAGACATGGGTTCTTGATTCTCGAGATGGCCTCGGTTTTGATACCCAGTATCGCAGCAACAAACGTCCATGTGCTCTTGCTGGTTCCGTTTGCGCTTTTCGATATTTTCCCCACACCCCATCTTACCTCTGATTCTTACGATTTAGCTATACAGTCTAAATCACTAACTTTTACCCAGCTAAACTCGTCTGCCCCTTATATAAACCTAGCAATCATCTTAGTAGCGTCCATAAGATCTACTTGAAAAGCGATCAAGAAGATAATATTAGGGCAGGCGAGGTACAGTATGATAGTATTGGTCTTCAGACGGTGCTAGACAGACATGAATCCAATGCCATCTTGTCCCCAGCTTCCCAAGGCGACCTTCCCATCATACTAAAAAAAGAAGACGGGGACGACACTGACTCTTCAGGCATTGTGTGGCAACTTCCAGTGCCTACACAAGCCAGTAAGGGAGTGCTGGGCATTCCGGATGAGGACTATGGCAAGATGAGAGACAACAGTCTAGAGCATCTTGGTGGCTTACATCGTAAGTTCATGTTGAAACGAATTTCCCCTTAACTACCCATCAAAGATTCCTAATAAATTTCAGGATCGCTAGAAAGTCCATCTGAGCGTTCTACACACTGCTTAGAGAGCGGTGGTACGCCCTTCCACGAACGATCTATGGTAGCTTCAAAATCCGGGCGGAGTATCGGGACCGGCCCGAAGCACGCCAAAAATAACAGTTCGAGTGATATAGGTCCTAAGGGCCAGTCCCAAGGATCAACGCCTAACTCTGATATTAATGACTCCAATGGCAAAAGCGGGTTGCTGACGTCGACGCCGACGCCGACACCAACGTCTCAATCTACTAGAGAGTGTCAGCTCATCATTAGCGGGGAAGAATGGAACACTGATACAGAGGCGGTGACAGAAATCCCAGCTCAGAGCAGCTCCTTTGATATGAAGCTGAACAGTCAACTGTTAGTGGGTTCAGCCGCCCTTGACCGGCACAGCGTGTATGCTCGCGTTAGCAATCATCCACCCGAATCGCTCGAATCTCGCATTCAGCATATACCGCATCCTACCAGTGAGATAAACACACCTCGGTATCTCTGTAAAACGCAACCAGAGTCCATCAGCAGTATATATCTCCACGTCAAGGCTCCCGGCAAAGTTCATCGATGGAAGCCAGGGTCCACGATTACATTCAACGTAAACTGCGAAAGCTTTCCCGAACCTGCGTATACGCGCCATGCAATTGAATGCCTCGAAACAGCAGCTAAAGAATGGAACAAAGGTGATTTTGGGGTACGGTTTGAGAGAGTTACTGATAGCGAACCGGCTGTATTTCAGCTGATGTACTCAGCGTCCTGCAGGTATCAGCCAACTCAGCTAGCGGATTCCTTCTTTCCCGGCGACCTACGGCATAAACAGCGACTATGCGTATATGAAGTAGCGTTTAGTGCAGAAAGCCGTAGCTGGATGGCGAATGTCTTCTGTCATGAGCTCGGACACATTCTTGGCCTGCGACATGAGTTTGCGCACGAGAGGGAGCTGGGGAGCCCTGCTATGTTGCTAGGCGAAAGTAATGGTTCCTCGATCATGAACTACTTTGATGAATTAGGTAAGATGGGTATCCAGAAGTCCGACTATGATGGTGTGAGACAGTTCTACCAGTCGGATATCAAGGACTATGACGGATATACGATTGTGAACGAGAAACCGAGGTGCTTCGCTCTTCCCTCACCAGCGCCGTTATCCTTTCCGCCCAGGGGTTCCAATGCCACGCGCCGTTCTTCGTACGTTTACAACCCTATGATTCAAGCTGTGTCGTGGTAGCTGACTAGGTAACTTTTAGGCATAGACGAAGCTGGTCATAATAAGGTTGTCTGTCCAACTTCTGGGGTCTGGGGATGGATGGATTCGGGATAGTTCTAGGTTCGGTACACGACAGAGCTAAGGGACAGCTGTGGGGTGATACGCAGGGATTTCTTCCAGTATTTGCTAAGATAATGAGTCGATTTTTAACTACATAGTAGGTATGACGATATAAAATATATATGCATATGCATCTATCGGGTAATACTTCATCTTTTAGACATTGTTAAATTCTGGGTGACCCCTCTTAATTTATCACTCGCAACATTGATGGTTTTGAGTACTACCACCGTCGCTCTCAGGTTATGATCTACCGCTTTCCATCCTCATCGAAAGGTGGGAGCTCTTCTTGTCACCGACCATTCGCATATTACTGCATATATGATATGCTACATGCCTACATACATATAAGCGATGGAACTGTATTTACTGCGTGCGCCTAGGATTCCGACGAGGAACTTGACGGTTGTAATTTTCATACAAGGCCTAGCTGCCTCTAACATTTGATTCTGGTAACTGTTCAACTTTAGAATGGTACCTCTCCAGATAAAACTATAGCTTTAACTTTAATTTTTGATCCTTATATCTACTACGTCTTGTTGGGTAGTGGATTTTTGCATAGTTGCGACGGGAATTTAATACTGTATCAATATAAACCGATAGGCTTGGATACTCAGCTGCCATAGGGTAGATTAACGAACCCGGGAAGTAATTACGTTTTCGCGAGGAGCCTCAACTGCCGCCTAGTTAGATAAGACTACTATGAGCATTCACCTTGGTCTCTAGGAAGACCCCACTTGTCGTAGCACACGACGTGATTCATTAGGACAATATATCTACGGATATTCTACCCAAGCTAGACCCTCACTAGAATAGTAGGGTGGATCAATCAGGTTCAGGGGTGCTCATTTGCCTTTCGAAGCTATTGATCTTGTTCATAGTATCGGATGGCTTCGTAGAGGTTGGTGGATAATTGGGATAAGTTATCTGGGAACATAATTCTGTTGCGTTACGACAGGGTCAATCTATGTATTGGCGTAATAGCGACAATCTAAAGCGTCAATTGGTATCTCGCAAATCTCAATTCCTGCAAATTACCCCTAACAATACACCGAAAATCTCGAAGACCTCATCATCTTCATAGCTCTCTGTAGCAAACCCGCCCAATATGAAAGGAAAAAGCACATAGTGTTGGTATAGATGACCCCATTCAGGGAAATCACATGAGCCACAAGATGGTAGACAATGTGTATGAGATCCGAAAGAGATTCCGATTTACTCGGCATCCTTTCTATTCATGCTGTTAGTCAAAATCTGCGTGGGGTCGAACTAGATGGGAATTTGGGCTTACCCCTTCTTAGGGCGACCCCGACCTCGTCCTTTCTTAGGAGCAGCAACTTCCTCCTCAACGGCAGCTTTAGTGGCTTTAGCCTTACGGCCACCTCTTCCCTTAGATGCTGCCTTTGGGGCGGGTTCCTCAGCGGGCTCCTCATCTTCTTCATCCTCCACGGGCTCAGGGACCTCTACGGGAGCTTTCGCCTTACGACTGCTTTTCGCCTTAGGTTTGGCCTTTGGAATAGGTTTGGCTTCTTCCTCCTGCTCCTCCTCGTCCTCATCGGACATAGGAGCCACAGCCTTCGCGGCTTTCGTGGCTTTTGTGACTTTTGTCGCTTTCTTGCCTCGAGCTGGCTTCACGGGTGCTTTGGTAGGAGTAGGTTCATCTGCCTCTTCCTCCTCCTCTTCGGGTTCGGGAGCCTTCTTGGGTTTGCGAACAGCCTTAGCCTTCTTAGCCGGTTTCGCTTCCTCCTCATCGTCATCGTCATCATCGGCCTTCTTGCGGCCACGTTTGGCGCCCTTCTTAGGAGGAGCTTTCTTGGGAGCTTCCTCGTCCTACAGATATGTAAGTATAATATAATCGGAAGATGACTACTACGAACCTCGTCTTCATCCTCTGCCTTTGGCTTTTGCTTCCTGGCACGAGGACGGATAGCTGTCTGACCAGGCTTATTAAAATCAGGGTCCTATGAGATATTAGTCAAAGTCCAATACTGTGCAGCGCGCCAACTTACCCCATTGAAGTCATCAGGGTCGATGTGGCCCTGAGTTATCACGCGTCGGATCTTCTCCTGGATCTCAGGGTGGTCGCTAGAAATGAGATGTCAGCAAAGATTACTAGACGATGCCGTAGAGGGACGTACTTCATAGTGTCATCATCATAGCCATCGAGGGCGTCCCACATGTAGCCACCCTTACCATCGGAGATGGCCTCCTGAATATTGGCGATTGTTTTGCCGGAGACGCAACCCCTGTGAGATACAGTTAGCTAGCCGGTCTAGTTTGGTTATCCGAAGTACCGGTGAGTTAGAAGAAACCATACCAATGTCTGAACTTCCAGGATCCATGGCCATCTGAATTTGGTACCTCAACCCAGGTCCCAAGTCGAAGGGTACCCTTCAAAATCTTTTCACCATTAGTCTTGCATACAGTATCCTGGCAACCAGCACGGTTGCTGTTGGCGAGTTCTGTACATTCAGTTAGCCCATTTGTTTTGGTAGTTTGCTGATAATTCTAATGTGGCAATATCACACTATAGATGGGACCCAGCAGATACTAGAAAGGGCTGGAAAATAAGGCCTAAGACAACATACCGACACGATAAGAAGGCATGGCTGCCTCGGTTTTGTATATGAAGACTGATTTATAGAATTTTGTATGATATCGTAGGTTCTTATGATATCGGGGATGAAAAGGGGATGTGGAAGATGGGAATAGGGAACGGTGAATGCGGTGCACAGGGGCTAGAATATGAGTTATGGTCGGCGCAGGCGGTGGTTGGGTTGAAGAAGAAAACCACACTAATTGGGGAGGCTGTTTCGACCCGACGAGCCGATTTCTCTCAAGACGGGGCGAAGAATCAAAATTATGATTCTTAAAATCAATAGGGAGAAAAATAAAGGAATAGGATGTGTCGTTTCGGAAGTAAAAAAGATGAAGAAAAGATGAACAGCGCAGATGAAAGATTGGATGGAAATTGAAAACTGAAAGAATTGGAGACGTTTCGGGAGTGCCAGTAAAAACGCGTGGCAAGGGCAGGCGCGTGAACAACGGAGGTAGCTCCAGGATACACCCCAGCTGTCTTTCTAGCAGCCCAGGAGTAGCCTTACGGCCGCTATAAGCTCACTAATCTAGTCGCCTAGCGTTTGATTATAGGTGTCCTAGGTGCCCCCTTACCGTACCCAGTCCAAATGGATGCTGTGCAGCACATTTGATTCGCACCTACCAACACAATTCTGTCATCTCTCAATTTCATCTCGTCATTTTCTTATTACCAATATTTTATTAAATCTACCACCTTTCCATCATCTAGTAATGTATCCTATCATCAGAGAGTCTATGTTCTGAGAGTTGACGACACCGATAGTTTCTGTCTCTAGGCACATCTTAGACAACCTTGAAGTAAATTTGCCTAATACATTTGTAGTTCCAGTTATAGTAATGTATCAAGAAACCGGTAAATCTAGTTCCCCTTTACAAGAAAGGACACCACCCAATATACATGGCAGACAGATTCCTCGGATTGACAGCCTGTTTAATTAGTTCTTCCACCTGGCCTTCAACACCCAGCGGGATGCTCTCATCTGGTAGCAAACCCCTTACTTTTCTCTTAATGCTATCCACGACACTCTGTGGGTGCAGCCTAACTAACTCGTTCTTCCTACGTTTATCTTTCTGTAGATCGAGTGTCGGGTCATAGATGAAGGCTTCGAGGATCGTCATCAACGTCTCCTCTTGCTGCCTTAGGATGCTTAAAGTAAGCTCTGAACATTGTCTAAATGGACCTTCGTATCCGTAGATACCCATTGCTGCCACCATGTTGTGGGTTAACCGGAAGGGCACTCGTTCGGGTTGCGCGAAGGTGAGTCCCTTGTCGAAGAGGCAGTTGAAATCAACATGGAACACACCACCATTACCTTCCTCTAGGAGCACATTTTCACCGTGTCGGTCACCAAGTCCCAGGATCGTGCCGACCATCGACATGACAGCACATGATCTCGTGTACCTCAGCCTAGCCGCGAACCAAGCCGAGGGATTCGGGAATTGCGCAATAAACCAGTTCTGAAGGACCGGCGGGTACATTCCTAGAATCGTCTCCGTGAATATTCTGATATTTTTGTCTCCCGTTATGGCATCTTTCATCATCTGCGCGAGATGCTGATAATTAGGAAGAATCCCGCGCGATCGATAGATGCTGAGGAGGATATCTCGGAGGGTTTTCAGTCCGTCGACCCACTCGATGATACCGCACTCCTCGTTCAACGGCGTGACTGCGTACGTCTTGATGTACAGCTGCCTCCTACTTGATTCCGCATCTCTCTTCAATGATCGGTTAATCATGCTATTGAATTCCATAAGTCGCTGGTCGGTCCGTAGATCATCCTTCGGCTTGATCAAGAGGCCATAGTTCACTCCATTTGATCCCCGAGCTGTAAGCTTCCGAGGTTTCGCTAGGGAACCTAGCACTAAAACCTCGTCTAGGAATGACTGGACAAGGATAACATCTCGCGAGAATGCTTTGTGTTTCTTGACATTATCCGTGAGAGTAGGAAGCGTGGCCGTGAGACAAGCTTCAATCGGGACTACGAGGGGGCACGGTGTGCATTTGTGGTTGAAATTTAGATCCCGGGTGATGCTAGCCACCGTCGTCCTATTGCTTTGGAAGTCGCCATTATTGCAGGCTAAGAGCAGCTGCTCTGCCAACTTTTCTCCCATACGCACCAGGGTTTTCATGTCGTACGAACCGTTCTCGACCTTCTTACTCCTACCCCTGAGTTTTTGCAGCATTTGCTGACCACGTGCCCTCCGCTCTGAAGTCGCTTGCCGAGAGGTCATGACGGCAAATAAACTCCATAATGCCTGTCTAGGGTGGGCCTCGACGACTCTCAGTATGATTTCTTCAAGTAACTGGAAAACTTCCGTATTGGGATGAGCAATACGGGCTACAAGTTGTGGTAAAGCCGTATAGAAGATATATGCAGGTAGCCGTTGGGCGCATTTGTAAAGATACTTGTGGAGCAAGTCGAGCTGTGTCTTGCGGCGATGATGGAGTTCTTTAGAGAGTGATATTTTCCCCTCTGGTGCTTTATCGACCTGCGCGCCTAGCTCAAGCCATAATGTCAGAACTCGGGGAAGAGTCTGGTAGAGGTATTTAACTCCGTAGTTTAACGACCTCATATAATTCTCAATGACGAGCTTGGCGGTTTCTCCTGTCAGGTACTCATCGCTCTGGTCATCTAGCTTTAGTGATTTTTCTGATTCAAGAACCTTCTTATAATGCCGGCCGAGGTAATAGTGGCCCTTCTCCCACGTGCCGTAACTCTTAGGAACATTTCGATAATGTTCTCGCAGCGCGGTAGCATGTGTCTGGCCTGCGTTATCAAGCCATTTTGCAAGAAGCAACTGAGCACGTGCCGTTAACAGATTCTGCTGTGTCTCAAGATTTCTCTCAGAGGATTCATGCTCTGTAAAACTCCGGCTAGTAAATGTTTTGCTATCGATAGCGCCTTGGAGGGTTTGTATAGCCTTTCTATTATGGCCCTCTTTCCACAATAATCTAGCGTTCTCGATGGTTGCGGAGTCGTCACCAAGCTGGGAGGCGTGGAGTACTGCGTTGAAAGATTGATGCATGGCGTGAGCCTTCCTCGCAAGTCTAGCAGTAGATAGCCAGAGCGCTGAAATATCCAGGTCACCGAATCTTGGTCTGGTCGAATTAGCTTCATAAGGTAGCGAGTGCAATTAAAGGAGGCTTACCGCATTAACTCCATGGCTGCTCGCCGAATGCTCAGGACGTACTGCTTGTCATTAACGTAAGAACCAAGTACCTCGAGGCGTCGGTCAAGAGTTTTGAGGACCTCTTGAGGGTGCTGATTGCCATCATTGTTAATACCCGCGATTAGCTCTAGATCGGTAAGAACATGACATTTCAACATTGGCTCGTGGCAGGCCTGCAATGAGGATGTGACCGAGAAGTTCATCGAAGCATTGACTCTTTCTCTAAGAGTTTTCATTTGATCGATGAAGGCTTTAGTCCATCCTTTTTGAAGGTAAAGAAGGCCTTGAGCGATTGACACGTTGAAGTTCTCCGAGCGGTCTCCCTGGTACTTCGCGATAAATTTGTCCATCGTCTGCCATCTTCCCGTTGCCCACGATGCTTCCACGGCATACGGCACTATCCGATTGATTGTCGTGATTGCGGTGTGCTTTTCGATACCTTCAACATAATTCAGAAGAACATCTGGGATAATGGTTAGCTGGTACTCGTAAGAGATCTGCGTGTATAAACATACCATGTTGTCCTGACTCCTTGAGACATGTCAGGAGGTCAATCTGAGTATCGACGTTGTCAGGGTCTTCAGCCAACTTGATTTCATACCAAGTCTGCGCTGCCGCCCATCTGCCCGCTTTCCGATGGCTTAGAACTTGCTGATTGACATCCAGCACATGCAGATGCGCGGATATTCCCTCGAGTCCATCGGGTTCGTCGATTTGTGTATATATGTCCTGAAGCCTCTGGAGCAAACGTTCTCTTTCATTGCCACCCCTTTTCTCCTCGTCCACCTGGCGTATGTGCTGTTCAAGGTGAAACAAGGCTCGCGCATAAGCCTTGCAGTCTACTGCTCGCTGAGATATCAACTCGGCGGGGATAGAGTCAAGGATTTGCTGTACTTTTTCCATTGCCGCGATATCGCGAGGGCCTAGATTATTTTGAGTTCTTTTCAAATGTATCCATCGCATGCCATAGTCAATGAACCGGAATACAGCCTGTTATAGTCAGTAGGGAAGGTATGAAAAGAGAATAATCAGGAATCATTACCTCGCAATATAATTTTTGGTTTTCCCTCTCTTCGTAACTAGCGTCGGTCGGGACTTCGTGTCGAAGCACGTTGAGTAGTTCATTAAGCACATCTGAGCGCTCTTTCACCGTCGTATCTTCCCCGACGACGATGTGTAGCACCACGTAAGGGAACAAGAACTCTGCCGTTGATAGATCTTTGATCCGGATGACTCGGCATAGAGGCTCAAAGATTAGTTGAGCAAACGGAGCTTGCGGCTTGCGCATGAGGTCAAGAGTAAAGCTCCGCATCCAGTTGGCATATCTTGTCTTTCCTGGTCGAAATATTGGGTACTCCGTCTGCTGTGGCGCCATAGGCTGAACAACGTATCTCGAAGTCATAAAAGGTGTAAGAACTTCTCGAGCTGTCACAGACATTGACAGCCATTTCCGATAAACCTTCCCGGCATTCCTAGAACCGAGCATTTCGACGGCAACTCTTATATCGGACCTGTCAAGAAGCTCTTGCATAGCATATGAGAGAAACCCTTGCACTTTCGTATCGCTCGCGGAGAGAAACGATTTAACGAGCACCTCCTCCAACAAATATATGACGAAGTCTGTAGTCTCATCGGCGTCCTCAAAGTTGCTTCTGACGACGATCTGTCTCTCGGCACGGACTGTCTCTACGCGGTTCGGATCTAGGCATCCCATCAAGCCTATGCACTGAGTACAAAGGTCGCTGATCTCACTATGTACACCATTATATCTTGATGAGCAATCGAGAAGCGAGCGAGCGAGAGTGGTAACAACTGTGTCAGGTTGTTCGCTTATAGCAGATGCTTGCAAATAGCCCTGCTGCCTTTGTAGATAGGACGCAAGCTCCCTTAAGGCTAGCAAGACAACTCCGTCGTTCTCGTGGCGAATTCTCTCTGCAAGTAAAGAAAAGGCTGTCCTGCTATCAACCGGCTGACGAAGTTTGCTGAGTTTGGCTTCGATATCGGATAAGCTATTAATATGGCTGAACGACGGTAGCTTACTTATAGTCGATTCTAAAACGGCTGTTTCTTTCTCTAGCAGACTCACAATCAAATTCCGGCATCGCTGTTGAGTTTCTTCGTTGAATGACGTCCAATAATGACTAATAAGGAAAAACGTCGTTTCGATGAGAGCCTCGACATCTTCCTCTTCTAAATGAAGTAGCATCGCAGCCCAGCAGGAAAATGCAGCAGGGCGAAGTTCGTCATGTAGCATCGCCGCCTGAAGGCATGCTGAAATCTATTCAACAATCAGTACGTATTAAGTGAGCCCCAATATGTTCGCCTTACCTGTGGACGGGCGATGCGTATATAATGTTTCCCTGTCCGGATCATTTCCTCCATTGCTTTTATATGGCGCCTTCGCTCTTCCGTTGGCGTTCGGTTTGATACATCGTTAATGACTTGGGTCAAACCAGCCATGAGAGCTAGAGCATATCTCTGCAGAAAGGGGCCCGAAGCATGTACCTTCTTCTGCTTCGTATCCAGGCTTCCCGCTAACATCATGCTTGCCACCTTATTCAAGACACTGCGAATCTATCATAAAAATTAGTATTGTTTACAGTAAGCAGTGAAATAGGGTAGTCCCCACATGAGGCTTGCGATCTTCTTCGGCATCTCCTGCTGCTTTCAGAAGCTCCAAGGTAGTTCCGATCGGCTCTATTCGAAGAAGCTCAAGGAGACCCCCTGTCTTATTAAGATGGGGGGATATATGTCCGAACAACTCCATCGAATACTTCTGAATATCAGGGGTCTCCTGTGTCAGTAAGAGAGCAAGTATCGGGCCTAAGTTGACTTCGTCAAGACAGGGCTGCCATATTTCTTTCTCATTTCGGGCGTCGGCGATTAGTTGAATGACGTCCCGCTTCTTAGTAAGTACCAGCCATGGTAGAGCGTATTTTTGTATGTAAAGGAGAAACTCCGGAACACTCATGTCTAACAGCTCTGCCAACAGCCGCGTCAATTTTGGCCGAGAGGTAAGGTTCTTTGTTGCGGAGAATGCAAGATATCTCCAGAAAGGTTCGAAAAATTGTCGTGTAGTAACGCCCCGAGAACGAGCGAGCTTTACTATCTATTTACAGTAAGAATAGAGACTCGAAAGATAAAGAAGTCACTAAGGGGACTCGTACCTCGGTGAAGGCGGCCGCGGATGTAATGATACTCTCGTCGCCTAAATAGTCAACCAGCTTGACGAGCACGAGATTTAGCTGGTCATCGCCTATAAGACTGAAGAAAGCATTTAGTATCTCATCGCATATGGTATTTATCACTATATTCTTACCTTCCAACTTGAGACCAAGCTAAAATGCAGGTCTCAGTGAGTTGAGGCATGTCCTGCTCTGAAAGCGACCGAAGTATGCTGAGCACGTTCCCACGATTTTTTCTGATAATCTTCGACAAAGTCTCCGGGCGATTTGAAGCTGATAAGAATGCAGTAATCGTTCGCCTATGGCCACGTTAACCACCAGTTATGAGTATTATCCGAACATGTACTCACCCAGCAGCAATGCGGAGCTCTCGAATCGAACTCTGTAAAGACTTTAAACACCATTGTGCAGTTACAGAGACCTCTATGTCGAGAAAATTGGAATCCACAGAATGTTTCGTGATGCGTCTTACTGCAGCCATCGCAGTAACACGTGGTTTCTGAGATTCAAGGAAGCTGGGAAGCTGAACTAGTGAAGCAAATATCTCTTGGGCCCCTTGCTTCGTGACAAATTCTTCGCGAAGTGGTGTCCCATTTGAGGGACCGGCGGCTTGGCAATGGCGACAGTCGAGCCGTAGGAACTTACCGTCCTTACTATGTACGGAAAGCGTATCATCTGCGGCGCAACAGACGTAACCAAGCAGGTCGATAATTCGACATAGCTCGAGCTCAGGTAATTGCTCGAATCGGGTTCTGCCCTAGTAAGTAACTTCTACATGGCTTACGACAAGGTACCAACTTACTCCACGACAATCTTCAAATCTTTAAGATTGGAGCCCGATTCCATCCCTGATAGGCGGCAAAGCTGATTTATCACTTTCGGAAGCGCTAGCCACTCAGCTGAGATCTTCCTACGTTTTGACTGACGTTCCGCATCCATGGCACGTTCAGATTCTTCTATGTTCAAATTGTTAATCTGACGACGGAGATCCTTGTCAGAAAAATGGTCGGCCTGCAACGCGACACCTAACGATTTGGGTACGGGATCAGCGGCCATTTTCTGCAGCAACTCGAGACATCTCTATATCCAAGTTAGCAGTTTCTCCTCTTACCCAAGCTTTAACACATACCCCTAGATCAGTCCCAACGATAGCCGCCTCGTTACCTAACATCGGTTTCTCCAACGCCGGAATTAGCTGATATATGATGAGTCGTGATATGGGCTTGGAATTCTTCGAAGCCTCGGCTACCTTAACAAGCGACATGCAGAGTAACTGATAATCTGGATGTGCTTGCCCATCATTCAAAATCTTCGCCAAAGATTGGCCTGACATCTCTATACAGAGTAGAACTAGGAGAGTCAACGCTTTTTGCTGAATGCATACATCGACGTTGTTCCTGATTTCAAAGACACCAAGTAACCGCAACGTGTTTCTCAAGAATATTGGGAGCAAGGTAGGGAACATATACTGCCATCGAACCTGGATTTCGTGGAGACGAAGGTAAGCATCAAAAAGCCACGGGATTTGCTCCTGGAAAGTAGATATAGCGTCGAATTCCGGGCAAGGTTGTATTAAAGGAATTGTCATAATTGACAGGAGCCCAGAGGCGTGGTGGAGAGCTTGCGATGCTAGGAGGATGGAATAAGTACACTGCTGTTCAAGTAGCTTCAAGTCACTATCGACCGATGCAAGAAACGAGTTCGTCGGTAATCGTATACAAATAGAGACATCTCGCTTCGTCAAAGGAGCCTGCAGCTCTTCAAACTGACTGATGATAGCTTCATAACGCGTTAGATAGGATCATCTCTCATACGTAATTAGAATTATTGCTTACATACCATTAAAATTCAACTTGACATAAGCGAGGCACTGAGGTAGGAGAGACCACAAAACCCCTGTACGCGATATAGTCAAGAATACCTCGCGGAAGAAGAGCTCAATGTCGGTCGTTAAATTAGCACAAGAGCCACTCCCTAGCATTTTTAGCACCTTCGGGAATATCCACAGCCAGAGAGGCTCGCTCCCTCTGAAAAGAAATAAAGCAGTCTCGGACCTAGCAAGGAGGACCTCCGGGGTTTCTCTAATGGTGATCTTCAGGAAATTTACGGCTCTTAAAGCATCCGCTCGTAGCTGGGCTTTATCAGCGAAGGGGTCATCCCACCTAAGGCCTTCCAGAACGACTCGGGTATAAACGTAGATGAGCATATGGTTATGCTCCATGCGCTCCTTCGGAGTACCCAAAAGATCCGGATTGTTCTTTACATCCTCGATAGTAGCGAAGAATTTCTTCAGCTCTGCGGTCTCATCGGGCCGAGATGAGCGCGTCGAAGCCGAGATGTTTTCGACAAGCTGTGCCGCCAAAGTTGACGGCGGAGGGTCATGATTATTAGTATTCATAGCACCGTTTGAAAAGCCATCTCGATTATTAGGTCCAGCTCTACCATGAGACGTAGGAGCCATTGCGTCGTCAGCATTATATAAAACCAGCCGACACCGGATGAAAAAGAGCTAAAGTTGTAGATATGGGATGTTGGGGACGCGATTGACGCGAATTTGTTTGTCGCGCGAACACGTGACTCAATTTAAATCCCAATCCTGTGCGGGGGTGGGGCGTACAGTATATACTTACATAATATATGATTATGTAAGTTCAAGGTCTAGAATTCCAATTAAGACGGCCAATTTTGCGATTTATCGATTGATGTCATGCCACTTTATCATCCATATAATTTCATTTTCGTACCTCTGAACTTCGACAGCGACGCACGACCTTCGAGACTACTTATTCCTATACCTTGTAACAATTAATCTACAACCGAACTTCGAATCGACCGGCACTATCAAACCCCAACATCCCTTCACAATGGCAATATTTCAGGCCAAGAAATATCGAACCGCTGCCGATGCTGGCACATTCGCGGCAAAATATCGCGCCGTGATGGCAAAACATCCTTTCCTAATGTTTGGATTACCCTTTATGTCTATCATAGTAGCCGGTTCCTTCGTCCTAACCCCAGCTACGGCTGTGCGCTACGAGAAACATGACCGACGAGTCAGACAGTTGACCCGCGAGGAAGAATTAGGAGTCGGTAAGGCAGGACGGAGAGTCAATATGAAAGACGAATATTATGTTAGTATCTACCCGACAACCTCAAGCTTCCTATGCCAAGCCCATATGAAACGTTATCCTGATATTATATGACACAGAGGCTAGCGGCGAAAGACCTAGACAACTGGGAGCAAAAGCGCGTGAAGAGACTTCCTGGAGAGCACGACGGCGTACTATAATCGGCAGGCCTTCCCGATAATCGAGATGTGGTCCTTCACTTAGTCACTGAGAAGATGGCTCCGCCAGTCCCGACATCCATATGCCTCCGCTAGAGCAACTGAGTTGGTCCCAATATAGATGATCTGCATCTTAAGTACCCCGACGCCAAAGCACCAAGCCACGGTACATACACATGCAATGGGCGATGACGACGGCGGTGGCGGCATCGAAGAAGTAACATGGAACATCCTTAATGACAGCGGACAGCATCTCGCTAAGCTTCGCCGTCATATAGCTAGGAACCGAGGTAACGCTACTGAGATCGAATTTTTGATCTGGAGACAATACGCTAAGGAATTCCATTACGGGTGTAGCGATTCATCCAAAAGCTTAAATATGGGAAGAAGGAGAGTCAAGTCGGATACCCTCCCGATCAAGCCCAATTAAGGTCGTATCTAGCTTGACAGCTAGATTAGCCAAACAGCTATAGCTCCTCTTAAACCTCTTCGTAATTATCCGACGAGGAGGTTTGCGCAGCGGGCTTCATGGTAACGGTGTACCACGGAGTCAAAAGCGCACGTCATGTACTCGGTAAATTCACCGAGCATTAGGTTATATTGTGCGAGAGTATATATACGAATACACATATCGGGTTGATAATATTCTATAAATACAATAACGTTAGGCTTGAAACATCTCACTCCATCAATCCTTCTTGAGACGAATTCAATGGTTTGGGGCCGCCAGCCGCAAATATTAGGTTTTTCTCCAGAACCACCATCCGAACTCCGGGTCAAAGAATGGACGACTACTAGAACATCAAAACCCAGGGAAAGCCTACTCACCGTCTCGGTCCACTGTTAATTCGGTACCATCCCGCCGGAAGAAGCCTCCGATCTGTTGTCTTAGCTGGCGATCAATAAGTCTAATACCAGGGAAAATATCCAGTCTGTCAACCCAAATGGGAATACTGTACACCCGACTCATCTATCAGCTGACTCGCATCCTGATATTATAAGCGGTCTTATATATATGAAAACATGATTTGAGGCCGTTGAGTTAAGAACATGGCGAGCCAGTCACATCGTCCGAAGGCCTTGCCCCACGAGCTTATGACCCAGACTAAGTGGGCAAACTTGCCGCTCGTCGGAACCAAGGCTGAGTTCGTCGGCTTCGACGCACCAAAGGTCGACCGAGAAAACCCTAACTTTATTATCACTATTTTTGTGATCCAAGACTGGAGAAGAGAGGGGATTAGTAAAAGGCAGAAAGTCCTGAGTAATATGTACGGATCCTAAAAAATGGAAACACTCCACATCCGATCTAGTCTCTAGACATTACCGTGTATGGCGTTATAAAGCCGTCCTCAGATGAAACGCGGCGTTCAGAATGAGTCTCCATTGACAACTGAGTGACATCAAGTTGAACTGATTCATATTCTGCCTCGGGTATTAAGTTCCCCCTCGGAGCATTATCAGCAAGCGCTAGACTTGACGTAACAATGCCCTATGCCGCCGTACCAAGGCATGAGAGCCTCACCGTCAAGATTCATTTTATAGTTGGCCTCCGACCCTCCCTTATAAGCTTGGCATAAAATGTTCGGAGAAAAAATAATTCATGCCAACCGCCAATGAAGCTCAAGATGTTGGTTGAGACCGATATTGGTGCTAGAGATAGTTCGGACGAGAAGGGAAAAGTGTGCTCATGCCGAAGGCCGCCGCAATTGACTTCTGCACTGAGCCAGGCTTAGGCTGTCTCCACACATCAGCCGGCGTCAACCAACCATCGTAAGCTGCGTTTGCAACCGGGGATGCGCTATCCAGGATCTGCAAGATCATCCAAACATATGGGATCATAGGTACGACATGGGTAGGTCGGTAGCCTTGCGTGACCCCCCGTCACCCCCCTCGTCTTCTCGCTAAATACGAAGAACGGTAACGGTAAACGGAGAATAAATTCATTACTATAGCGTTTCACTCTGGAAATCAAGCAGTTGGTTTCTTGATTCAACTCCGTCATACAGAAAAAAGCACATTTGGGCTCACAGCATTCCTTCTGGCTTCTAGACTGGAATTGCTGAACCCCAATCCGTCCATCCTATCCATCCCTCTCCTCCGCACCACCCGGTCACACACAAATCCGCCAAGGTTCTTCCGGGCTTCTGAGACAAGCGACCTGGTGATTGGCGGGCCTATGACGGGATGCAATAGAGTTGCTGCCACATGCCGCTATTGATCAATGACGCATTCGGTCCACACCACCAAAGGCTTAGCGGGGGACAAGTATCGTAATAGTCTTGTGTCCCGGTTGTGTGGTGTGGGCAATAAGCTTTTTTTTTCTGTTCGCCTTCGTCTTCGTCCATTAGGCTGTCCCATGCCTAGTCGCATACTATATACCGGTAGGTAACTAAGTACATGTAAGATTTAAATATTTCCTTGCTAGCCTGCGATTCATACCATGCCATGTATTCCGCATTTTGCAAGCGCAGAAATTCAAGCTACCTGCAAGGCACCGGTCCCCTCTTTTCTCTTCACCGGCGGATCTTCAGGGACGATCTGATGGATCGTGGAATGATATTAATATAGCACACCCTCCTCTTCCTACACCTCCCCGTTCCCCGGGTCTGAAGGAAGCGAAGCTCTCTGCTCTCCAACCACAGCTCGTCTCGGGACCCCCCAACTACCAACTCAGCTCTTCAGCAGCTAGTTAACTACATAACATACCATTCGCCTTAGCTAAGCCTCACCGCTTACCCATGAGCGAATACTACGACACACAGTAGTGCATCTGTTCTTCTCTTCTTACGTTCTTTCGTGTTCTTCCGCAAACGAGGAATATATCATCTCTACCATATATCTACCTAACTATTGTCACCATGCGTGGCCTTAACCGATCAACACTCTTTCACAGGAGGTCCAAGAGCAACCTGCACAGCAGCAGGAAGAGCAGTCTCGAGGACCAACATACCTCTGCTGCACTACAGCATTCCCGGAAATGGAGTACTTCTAGTAGCATCTCACAAACATCGACGGCAACATGTGCTTCGCACGAAACCCGTCTATATGACCCGCTGTCTTTACATCCACCGCTTAGCCTTAACACATCACCACATATTATCCCCGAGTACGATGAAGCACAATTCCATGAGGACGAGCTAGAACACCGGAACAATTACTTTGACCAGGTGACACCGCGTGCCTCCGAGTACTCTCCCGCAAAGGACCACGAATGCTACTTTACAAGACCGGCCGGTGGGCGCCCATATGTCTACGATCAGAGCATCCAGTGGCCACTAAAAGACTGGCAAGCAATCCCTCCAGGCCTAGCCGAGCTAGACTCCTCGGCTTCATCACCTGCAAGCTCGCCTATCCGTCTTACAAATCACCGCCGGCGGCCAACAAAGTGGATGAATGATAGTGACGCCCTACTAAAACGGGGCGACTGGAAACGGAGAGGCATCGTTTTCCATCTCGACTCGGAGGAAGAAGAGCAGCAGGAGCAACATTTCGAACTGCCCGAACTAACAGGCTATTAAACCTGCACCAATCACTTAACGCTTTATGATTCGATATCATGTTTTACTACATGCCTTACTACGGACTACTAGCACTAAGATCTTGAAGATCGTGCCTGGACTTAACTATGACGACGGGACAGCGGAAAGCTGTGAGAGCCGGCATATGGAACGGCTTCTCGACGACGAATGAATATGCGGAGGATGGGTAATCTTGGGACCCTGTGCCTAACTTTCTTGTACATCTCACTGCTAGGGCTGCATATTCGGGGTGCAGGGAAAAAGATACCACTTGCTATTGACATTTACTCTATCATCTACCTTCATACCTACTAGTTACCTACCTAACTAGAACCATACCTATAATCCGAACCAAATTTTTACTTCATTTATATGCTCGTTTTCGTATAAATGTCTCTCACGTAGCCTCGGAGTGTGCGGAATATTCTTAATTCACTCACCATGTTCCACGGAACCAAGGATAGCTGAACTTTGGCAATGCTTACACACCTTCCCTTCTAGACCACCACCTAACAGCTCCAGCTCAAGCTCGAGGCCCTAATAGGGAAACATGGTCGTGCAGTTGGTTTGACGGAGTATGTATGTGGCGGCTGACGTTTGCATCACACGGCCGCCCAACTTCGCTGCATGTCTCAGCGCCTGGCGCAAGGGTCCGAGTTTAAGTGCGTACATACATACTAATACGTACATACGTACATAATCTCTGCGAACTCCATGACACACATACACACATACATATAAACAAACACGCACTAAACAGAGAGAGAGCAGGTGGCAGGTCGTGTCTAAGACCCAGACAAGACACTCGGGCGTAACTCGCCCGGACGGCCCCTGCGTTAAGTCCCCGGGGATCAATACATGCGCACGCAGATGGATAAACAGAAAGACACAACAGCGGTGTTTTGTTTTGTCGTGTGCTCAGAGCCTTCTCTGCGGTTGAGACACTGGTCCAATCCCCTAATGCATCGCAGACAGTTCTCGGCCGGCCTCGCGTGCGTGCCACAGAGACTAGCGCCGCGCTCGTATGAGCGGAAGGGGTATAAGTGGTTTCAGTATATTTCTAAGCACCGAACGCAAAAGGAAAAAAAAAGCAGCAACGACTTGAGTTACGTTACTTCGATATCTGTCTGTTCCCAGGGAGGGAGGGGGAAGTTCGTGATGCGACGGACGCCACAGCTATCATACGTGACGCCACTTTCTTCACCCCAGGGACTTATTGGTCTCGCAACCCCTCTCGTCGTTGCGCCGCTTGGTCAGAGTATTGAGGGATCGAGATCTTAAACACAGCACAGGGAGAGAACGAGTGAGTGTGCGGGATGCGAGGGATTATTTATCTGATTCTCATCATCGTGGCAGAGAACATGGTCTCCGTCATAGGGGTCCCAGGAACCGATCTCTTCGTCTGATCTAGATCCCCGGAATCATATACATGTAGTCACTGTGTCCACTTCGGAACCATCCCTTTCTTTTTTCCGTGATGCTTCCATCAGGGTGCAATGTCTCAGCGACTTCTTAAGCTTCTTCACCGCTAGAACGAGCGGCCGCAACCGCTCTCGTGAGTCTTTGACTATCAGGAGAAATGAAAAACTAGCCAGGCACCAGCCCCCTTTTGTCTCTGTTTCGTCGCAGCGTGGTAGACCATGAGGGACTCACCTTCGGCTTCTAGTCTACCCGCGATTGACGGTGCTAAGTTGATAGGGTTAAATCAGGCACTCAGGGTCTGATTCTGTCTGAGGCGCATTTATTGACACGAAGTGATTCTAGTTTGTCTAGTAAACCGGGAGAAGGATGAATTTTCGCTCTAGAATAAGTGACAAACTTTATCAAGTCGTAGTTAGACTACTTTGATTGTTCTTCAGTTTCAATCTAGAATATTAATTCTCAGCTCCAATAGAAATAAAATGTTATGAGTGTTATAGAATTATCTACGCATTCTATTGATACAATTTGACGTAAAAGGTCACTTCAAGTAGATCGAATAAGTGATGAAATATTCAGGTGTTTAGATCAGGATTAAAAACTTCATAATTATTATATCATGTATCCAAGATTGCCCTCATAGATAATACACGTATACACTATATCATAACGTCACAATCAAAGCGCATTTCACGAATCGAATCAAATCAAAACTCCAAGGCCAAACCCGACACATCTGCACTCAACGCCCTACCCTGAATCATCTCAGCCATGACCTTACCCGTGCCTAGGCTCATACTAATACCCCAAGGCCCATGGCCCGCCGCAAGATAGACTCCCCCTTCAGGAGCAGCTCTCGCACTTACAGCAGGCCCCAGACACGAATCCGGAATCCGCCCTAAGATCGGCGTCCCGCGATCCGTAGTAGGCCGGAAACACAGCCCCTCACGGATCACTTCTAGATCATCATCTCCGCCCAGCACCTCGCGCACGGTCCCGCGCAGCTTCTCAATAGCGGACCGCTCAACCCTCGCCTTGGAGTCCGTAGCCAGCACGGGGAGCGGCGCGGTGGCGGAGTTCAGGCCCGCGATGTAGATATGCCCGCCGATGCGGGAGAACAGCTCAGGCGAGTAACCCGGCTGGCTAGTCAAGAACACAGCATGGCAGCCGTGTTCTTCGTGCTCGGCGGCCCAGCGGGGGGACTTGACGACGAGGGAGTGGCCCGCGAGGCTAGAGATGGGGAGCGCGAACTCGGAGGTTGGGAAGAGAACCGCGAAGACTTGGGGCGACCACGCGCCGGCCGTGATTACGATGTTGGTGCATGGGATGTCGGTTTCGCTGCTCGATTGCGTGTTCGCGATGCAGATGCTCGAGATCTCGTTTCGCATGTCGGTTTGGATCGATATCGCTTTCGCGGGGTGGTGTAGGTGGACGCCGGCGTCGAGACATTTCTGCAGGAGGAATTGGGATAGCTGGAGCGGGTCTCTGAGATTTAATATTAGGTATTTGTATGTGCTTGTACTTGTTGTCTAAACAATAGAACATTGAAATGGTAGGATGTTAGCTACTAACTCACACTTGCGCGACCGAGTTCTCCTCACTAATAACCTCTACAGAATCATCATCCTGCTTCCTCAACCACGGCGGCGCGACGCCAATCGACGAATCGCCACTCGCGGCTTCGGCGCGACTAGCACCATCGCGACACCAGACGTCGACTCTCTTCTTCGTGTTCGTGGCTGGCGAGAGGCTAATCGACGTACTTCGCGCGTACCCCCATTTCCGAGCGCCGTCCTCTTTTTCGGCTAGCTTGCGATGCTCCTCGAAGCTCAACGCGCCGAGTTCGGCAGAGGCCGGGGAGAACCAATCCTTGGCAAGGAAGCCGCCGGCGTAACCGGAAGCGGAGGCGAAGAGCTCGGGTGAAGGCTCGACGAGGTGGATACTCGACGCGGGCTGGTGTTTGGATAGGTAGTATGCTGTTGAAGTGCCGATGATGCCCGCACCTAGTACTACGGTTGTTGTCATGGCGTCGACGACACCCTATTGTACGGGTGTTTTCGAGTCAGCAGTTTTTCCATGTAGGCCCGTAAAGAAGCGGACATGATGATGTCGGGGTCGAAGTATTTTCATAGGGGGAGCGTTGACATGATGATATAAGTGATGTCTGCCCCTCTTGACCCCACTATCAATCAGTCTAGCTCGAGCTCCGATAAGACGGTAGAACCCGACTTCAAGGTTCGGAATAAATATTGAATTGATTCGGTAACATCCTTAGATCCATAGATGGTATTTCCACAATTCCGTCTGCTAAATATCTGAACGTAGTCATTAACCAACTTGACTCGTACACCAGATTATACTGATCTTCATAATATATGCTTGTGATGTGCCAAGCTCAACTCTTCTGCTATCATGTCGTCTAAAGCGTTTATTGTGACCGGCGCCAGTCGAGGTCTTGGTCTCGCTGTGGCACAAGCCTTAATTCAAGCTTCACATAAGGTCTTTCTGGTGGCCAGAACAGAGAATGACTTGCAGGCGCTCAAAACCCAACATCCGTCGTCAGTTGAGTTTATGGCCGCGGACTTGGCAGATTTGAAGGTATGCCGAGATTTCACCATATGTTGGACCTCATTTCAACTTTGAAATTGCCAAGATACAGTAAGAAGCTCACATTAGTGGCAGATTGCACCGAAAGTCATTGAATCAACTATAAAGGCGTTCGGCAAGATTGACGGTATCGTCGTAAATCATGGCGTCTTATCTCCTATCACCAAGATATTCGAGTCGAGTGCGGAGGAATGGAGACACGCTTATGATATCAACGTATTCAGTGCCTTAGCACTTGTAAGACTACTCTGTCTTAGCTATGAGTAGTACCTTAACGAATATGCTAACTCAGATCCTAGATCAAAGAAGCCATTCCCGAACTTCGAAAGTCCGAAGGTCGAGTCATATTTATTTCTTCCGGCGCCGCATTCGGGGCATATTCGGGATGGGGTTCCTATGGTACTTCGAAAGCCGCCTTGACTCACCTTTGCGCTCATCTAGCCGTCGAGGAGCCTTCCATTACTAGCGTAGCGATATCTCCTGGTAGGCTGAATACGGAGATGCAAAAGGAGATCAGAGAGCAAGGCAAAGCTGGGATGACACCAGAGGCATATGAAAGCTTCGTAGACGACCACAAAAGTGGCCGGTTGGTGGACCCCCAGAAGCCAGCTCATGTCATCGCTATGCTAGTGAATGGTGCTACTCGCGATCTGAATGGCAAACACTTCCGGTACGCAAATATGGAGTACATCTCTAGCAATGGTCCACTGACTTACACGTACGTATAGTTACAACGCAGCCGAACTCGCCTCTTACCGAGGAGCATGAAGCGAAACAGATCAAGATGAAAACTAGTGCCACGCAATAAGTCAGCTACTATATATGACTATGGTTACATGGAATAGACGGGGACATATTGCTTCAGCCGAAAGATGAAAAGACTAGATGTATTTCAACAGGAGAATTCAGGTGCGAATCATGTCATCACAAGCGGTCACACTAGGGATAGATGTTGTCCTTACCTTACAGATAGACCCATTTTTGAACCATGGTAGACCGAGCTTTAGATAAACTAGTCTTGTATGCCTAAACCCGATATATTAGCACAGTAGCTCTTGCTGATACTATATGTTCTATCAGATGTAGAAGCGTAATTGATCAGGTATATATATAGGGTCCGTCACGTAGAGTCGGTATTTGATAGTACATTATATTGGACATCATGTTCGCTGAAGGTAAGGATGGTGGGTAAATGTACCTCTTGTCTGGGGTTTGGAAAACCTGCAACTCTACTGTTAGCGGATGAAGAGTACAAAGTGCCAGATGCAGAGATTTCGTAGGAAGTAAACTCAGAAATGTCGTTTGGCTTAGACGTGTCGATCACCATATTGCCATGAGGCATAGTAAGACTGGGGCGACAACGTGTTCATCATAGTAAAGGCTGCTAGGCATAGCGAGAAGTAACGTACCTTAAAAAGCTACTAGATATAAATTGAAGCTGTCGTGAAATGCATGCCTCCTTGCTTAGGACACTGATCGGTGAAAAAGGCAAGTGACTAGCTGTGTATTAACCCCATCCCATAAATGGACAAGCCATCTAGAGATAGATATATTTATCAACCTCGAGAATATCTCGATGGTTGAGAGGGATGAGAGGCGAAGAAAGCAGACAGTTCGAATGTCGAGCTTTTTGTATGGAGCTTGTAGGAAGAAAAAAAAAATTTGGTAGAAAATAAAATTACGCTGGGTCTACTGCGCCACAAGTGCCACGATACCTGTGAAGTGCCTTGTGGCGCTTACATCAAATCAAGTCTGGGCCAGTCCAATGTTCCAGATCAATTAATGTCATCCCGATGTCCTTTGTTCTCAGCCACAGTCCCCACTAACACATGGTGTGTCTGTGGTCTGTGGGTATCTAAGGCTGCAGCTTCCATACAAAACATCGTCGCTCCCTCAGATCCAAGGGGAGTCAGTTGCCTGTTGCCTCGCGTCTTTCGCTGTCTCCCTTATGTGGACTTTTCACTATCTATCATAGAATTTACCAAACACATACAGTAACGACTCACATACCAACTAAAGACCCGAAGAACCTACGTCCTGAGAAAAAACCCTCACATTAATTATTAGTCAACATTTGACATTCGCCATGTCGGACCATGAATATGGTGGTAAGTGATATTATCTCAGTTCTTATGTCTCCTAGCCCTACACGCACCTTTTTTTTTCTAGGTGTATAAAGCCCGAATCATGAGTTGTCACCATTTCAACTCCAAGGAAGCAAACCACATTCACTATGATAGAAGATGGTGAATTATACGTCACTGTCCAAAATACGTAGTTTCGTGGTATTCCGTACCAGTAGCCCCTTTCTTGGTTTGCTAGATTGTATGACTGGGGCATAACAATCCAATAACTACACAATGGGTGTTTTCATTGTCACGAGTGCGCCAGCAGTTGCCAACGGCAATAGCTACTCGAGCTATCATTCCTTCTCATTGTTGTCGTTGCTGTATCCCCCTGGTATATAGACCCGGCGTCTCCTCATACAAGAATAGCACAAAAGGAAGTCCATCTCGCAAACCACATAGTACATTCAAGTAATCTCTTTCCACCCACAACAACTCCTACTGTATACAGCAACACTTAATCGTTCTGCAAGATGGGTAGACCCAAGAAAGGCGATACTACCTTTGGTACTAGCCCCTGAAGCCGAGTTGTCCCTTCTTTGTTGCTTTATAGCCCTTTCTTTCATCTAGAGTTCGTATTATTTTGCTAACTACTTGCTGTATAGGCAGCGACGACCTATCGCTTCCTAAAGGTTCGTAAAGACATACCGTCACATCTCACATTCAGTTGACTAACAAGAAGTAGCCACCGTTCAGAAGATCGTCAGCGAGATCCTGCCCGCCTCAAGCGGCGTCTCCTTCTCTAAGGAAGCTCGCGATCTACTCATAGAGTGCTGCGTAGAGTTCATCACACTGGTATCTTCCGAAGCCAACGAGATCTCGGAGAAGGAAGCCAAGAAGACGATTGCCTGCGACCACATCACCAAGGCTCTCCAGACCCTAGGGTTCGGTGACTACATCCCTGCCGTTCTCGAGGCAGCCGCGCAACACAAGGAGACACAGAAAGTACGCTTAATCCACCCCCCAAATTTCATTATTATGGTTCGGATACTAACTATCACAGGTCCGTGAGAAGCGCAGCAACAAGTTCGAGGACAGCGGGATGACACTGGAGCAGCTGGCGGCTCTCCAAGAGGAACAATTTAAGGCGGCTGCGGAGAGACATGCTTAGGCATATTCGCAAGGCTCTAGCCTCTCTCACCACATGATACGGAGGTCCGCAGGGTTGGCCTTGGTAGTCTGTTCGGATCGCAGGCTGTTTGCCGCATCCACGGCGCAGTGACAACGGGGAGGCGATGCATTTTACTGGCGTTGGGATTGAAGAAATGAGGAGTAATTGATTGCGGTATTCGGCGTCGATCCCGGTTGCACTTCTTCGGCAGTATTCAATAAGAGGATTCATTGATCCGAAGTCCCCGATCCTGCTAACTGCTCTATTACAACTCGTATTTAGTCGTTGAATATGTGTGCCTTACAGAAGCTAACTCGTATTTCTATTCTAAAGCATACTCCTTTCCGGGAGTGTTCCCGATTGCCGTGGGTCTTGGATTTAAGGCTGTGCTTCCTAGGTACGCAGCCTTGGCCTACTAGAAGTTAACTGTTAGTGCCTTGCCATTCCCGGCTCTTCTAATCGGCCAGCATCAGGTCTGCCTGCCTCTGTGATGTCCGAATACTGACTATTAGGCAATCCAGCTTTATCAGATTCATTGGATGGGAAGCTTTCCCTGGTAGGAGTTGGGCTTGCTGGCGATGTCTAAGCCACCCGTAGAGTATCTGCGACGAGTAAGCCTTGGAGTTGTTAAGCTGCATATGCGCAGCCTGCATATCCTCCTTGCGATCTGGTTGGTTGTTCTGGCTGCATAGCATAACTGATGGTGTGGTTAACAGATCATAAATACCGTCCGGCTCCTAGTCATCGGCGGGTGCCTCACCCTGAGCATTTGTTTCTACGATTATTTTCCGCTAGGACCATTGACCATATTTGCCTGAAGGGCTAGGGCAAAATGGACGGCGTTTCAACAGCGGCCAGTTTCGTCGCCATCGCCCAGGCGCTTGCTGCTATTCCAAAGATTATCGATGTATTAAATACACTGGTTCATGCTAGGCGGGAGTTGCTTCAGTTGGTTAACGAGGTTAGTCGTGGGCCCCTATTTCAATCGGCAGCTGTAGCTGAATGTTCTAGGTGGAACTATTGAGTAGTTTTAGAGAATTCGTTGAACAGACGATACGGCATCTGCAAGATGACCAATCAAGAGCTGGGTTTCGAATACCCCAGCCTGCTTTACTGCAATTCGTGCAAGATGATCTCGAAAAGGTGGTGGAACAGCTCCGAAAACTTACCCATAACTGGAAGCAAGACATGATCAATGATGGGCGGATCAGACTTGTTGCAATAAAGTGGCTTAGATATCAACGAAAAATCCGTACTCTAAGCAAAAGGGCAAAACAGGATCGCGAATCCCTACAGGAAATACTCAGCTATACCTCTCTTTTCATTTCAACGTATCTGAATATCAACCTAACGCTGAACTCCGGACTGTCGCTAACCTTAGTACAGGTCTCATGGGAAAATGATAGTAGATATCCACACTATCGTAACAACTAGAGTGTACCAGGGGAACAATCTCCTGCTCCCTCTGTCGGGGCTTATGGGCGGATCTCATTGTATTGGGGAGGTCGTGTCCCATACTGATGGTGATGCTAATTACGATGCGACGGAAAAGAGCCTGGGAGTCATAACTAATTGCGCAACTGCAACAGGAACTGATGATAAGCATCAATTGAATCCATCAGACAACAAAGGATACAATGGTTCTCGACTCAACCACAATAGTGGCGCAGTACAGAACGACGAGCCACTAGTACGGATTACGGCCGCGTTGCGAAGAGTCTGCGTCATGGGCTGTGCGTGCCAGTGTCATTCATATGCCTCCCGATCATGGCCGCACCCCACTACCTCATTTGTTTCTGGATGGCTTCAATCAGCCTACAACAGCATCCCCAAATTCAGTAGAGATGGTTGCGACGTGTCTACTTGCCGGCGGGCGGGCTCTTCGACCCATTTTACCCTCCACGTCCCGCTCCCATTCTACTCTCGAGCGTTTGAGGCGACTTTGTCTCTGAATAGCATTGCTGGGCTCGGTGCCTCACTCCATTTACGTGTGACACGAATGATTGGTCCTGACGACATTATCTGGAGTGAGATAAGAATGGGGAAGATCAAAAGAATCCAGTTGAGAATATCCCGTAGAGAGTATTCCCCTTTTGATGGTGACCAAACAAAAAGTATCTTAAAAGTAAGTCTGTCGGCGCTTTGACAACAAAGTGAATAACACTAATAATTTTATGCTAGAATGTTATAATGGGTTCACAATGGGAGATTGTATCAATGTTATTGGGAGAGTCAATGGCAACCTTACGGGGCACAGATTTAGGAAGGTAGGTGTCTGAAACCAAGATGGCGGTTGCCTATTCTTATCAATATTTTAGAGAAGTTGCAATAGCTGCGAGATGGAACCTATATGCATGGGATGAATCATATGGAGAACAACCAAAACGCCTAATGCAAACAGCCGCTGAACTTGATGACGCCGACGAAGACGAATATTGGCCCATTCACAACGCGGTACGAAATATAAGTGACGACCTAGTTGCAATTCTTAAGGAATGCCCAGAGGGAATCGATGCACTTGATAACTTCGGCTGCACACCTCTACATTGGGCTGCACGGTGCCACAACATTACCGCCTTTCAAACTCTGATATCTCATGGTGCAAACCTCAACGTCCGTGATTCAGACGGTTTTACTCCATTAATACTAGCTATTTGGTTCGGCGAACACGAGATGATCCAGACCCTGATCAATCGAGGATGCGATATTCGTCTTGTTGATCATGGTAGAATGAGTGCACTATATTATACATTGCAGTCAAAATACGCAAACTCATCAAAGGATGTTAAACTTCTTTTGGATCATGGTGCCGGTTTCATTTTCACCGGTGGCTGTGACGGATTGCATATACTTGCAAGGTATCCCGAGGCGGCGGAGATGGAACAGAAGTTCCACTTATTGCTTGGTATAGGACTGAACCCGGAGAAAAGGGATGACTGGGGATTGACACCGATGAATTTGACGTTGCGCTATAATCACAAAGCCATGATGCGTCTGTTATATGATGCTGGCTGCAAGCTCGATATATCTCCAAACGGTTGGAACTTCTTATTTGGCGCTGCGCAGTTCGGGAAGATGGAATGTATAGATCTTTTTGAGGGGTTCAAACCCACGATAGATCTTCGAGTGCGCAGCGATAATGGCGACACCCCGCTAGACATATTGGAATGGACAATGGAAACAGACGCCTCATGGCTACCTGGGGTTGTACGCCACCCAAGCCGAAGAGATATTGAAGCATTCACGAGGCTACTCCAGGGCATTAGAGATCGCTACCTAACCGCCGAAATCCAGACCCTGGAAACAGTGGTCGAATATCTTAAGGGGGAAGACGTCGTGCTCG
This sequence comes from Hypomontagnella monticulosa, assembly GCA_902825475.1. Taxonomy (NCBI): domain Eukaryota; kingdom Fungi; phylum Ascomycota; class Sordariomycetes; order Xylariales; family Hypoxylaceae; genus Hypomontagnella; species Hypomontagnella monticulosa. The sequence continues at coordinate 3,239,213 of CADEBF010000007.1, forward strand.
CGCGGGAAGCGCTGCAGCCTGTCATTCAGGAAAAGGTTCATTGGAATATCCCTACGGAATACCGAACGTTCAGGGCCATCGACATCCAGATCAAGCAGAAGATGATAGAGGCCGCCGTCGAGTCTCTAGAGGAGTTTATACAGGTGTCAAGAGAGCGGATCGGGACGGACCCTTTTAAAGGCGACTACTGCCGTGGATCTAGTCTTAAGGATCAGGGGTTGATTATACAAGACACGATCTAACTAGCAAGAGGTCCATTTTGAGAGGTGATGAATGGGCCTCATACTTATTACCTATGTAGGGGAAGCGGGATGGTATTGACATTCACGATCTCATCTAGCATAGCAGTGGGGATTATGACTTCTTGTACCGGCTGTCTTATTTCTGAAGCTCTTCTGACGCTAGAAGAGTTAATGGTACAAATGTCTATTTGCTTATGAGGCGTCAAAACTGCTCCCGAGAACCTGGGTGAGATATCATACAGCAAAATTCCCCCACATACATATTTACACGACATATTCTCTCTAGTACCTTGGGAGTATAATACCCCTATTGTGGGAATGGCAGTCACCCTGTCTTTCTTCATAGTCCATACGGAGATTATCCGCCACCCCTAATAGCAGTATTGTTGAATCCTATCTAGTAGACCTTGTCAATCCAACCCCCCATGCCTTCTTTCAATTTATTTCCTCACCCTTTCCCATCTTCACGGAGATGAGAGTGTATTCTTCCGTTGAATATCTTCTAGAAAATTATGCAGTAGGCATGTAACATGATGGCGAATACCAATCTGATCGAGAAAGGGGGAAGAAAACCCTTACCGAGCTTATTTCCATTGCCCCAGCCCCTAATTACTAGTACCATATATAAGTAGATAGTAAAAACATATATGGACGACAGACACGTCCTCAGATATACGTGTACCAGCGCACAGCAGTATCAAATCATTAGGGACTATGGTCATAACTCGTATCAATTTCCATACCGCTCACTAACGCGACAGTCTAGATACATAAAATGGAACTAGGTAGGTACTAATCATTCATCATCTCCCCATCCACTTACCCCTTCAAAAGAAAATGACAAGCAAGATTACCTCCACTTAACTCAGCTCATGACATGAATCGCTTTCGTAACCCCATGACATCGTTCATTATATGGAAAACACAAATGAAAATTAAGCCTCCTCGCCTTTTGAATCGCAAATTCTACTATGAGTGTAACCCGGAGTAGTTTGTTCTGGTGTGGAAAGTGGTTGAGAGGGTAATGCGTGATAGACCCCGACTCACTTTATATCTCGGAAGAGTATTGTATCTCGTATCCTAAGTTCGTCCATACCCCGTACGACACCCTCCGGCATCCCCACAAGCAGGCCTGGATGAACCTAGGTATGGACGACCTTGCTACTTATGGATCGTGATTAAGGCATTACACGAGCAGCTTAGCGGACGTAGCTACGGCGGGAAGGCCGATCATATACGACCTCACGCTCGACGATACGCTCATCGTCGATCTTATCCCAGTTGACCGAGTGCCGGTGGCGATGTCGTCGGTCCCAGTCGCGCTCCCACTCGGCCTCTTGAGCACGGCGTCTGCGTGCGCGGCGGATCTCATCAGAGTGGTTAACAAGCTCGAGGACATCATCCTGTTTTAATATTCCGTTAGCATCCCGATCTTATCAAAGACAAAGACAATGTATGTCACGTGTAACTGTAACATGACATAAATGCCGTGCGTGGTGAGGCAAGACTTACATAGTGCAGGTACTGCATGACGTAGAAGAAATACTCCGTCTCCTCGTACTCGTAGCCCATGCGCTCGATGGCCTCGCGGACGACGAGGTCCTTAGTGATCTCGGTCCACATATCACTGCGCTTGCGCGGCGCAGCCCTGTCGTCATTGCGGATCGTGATGCGCCGGTCCTGGATCTCCTCGACCTCGACGTCGCGGTCCCGCGACTTGTCGCGCTTGTCGTACACCTGGATGCTGAGGCGTTCGCGCTCGCGCTCCCGCGACGGCTCTCGTTCGCGAACGACTGTCTCCCGCACTACCGTCGGCTCTGGCGTCCCTTCACGCTCAGGGATGAACTTCGACCGCCGCACGCCGCTGTACCGCTGCCAATTCACCTCGGCGGCCGCGCCACCCGCGCCGTCCATGCGCACGCGCTCGGTGCCCGGCGGCACGTCCACGATCGTCCAGTCCTTGGTCGCGCCGCCCCAGGCCTCGCCCATCCGGCCGCGCGCGTCGATCTTGTCCGTGATGTACTCGGCCTCCTCCTCGTAGTCGGGGCGCGGGGGCGGGGCAGCAGAATGTGCCCGCCTGCGTCCAATGCCGTCGGACACGCGCACGATCTCGCGGTCCCGCTCGATCAGCAAGTCGTCGTCGTCGTAGTACGTGGGTTGCCGGCGTGGGCGCGGACGCGACCGCGAGCGTGTCCGCTCTCGGATGTCCACGTCCGTTTCGTTGCGTCGGATGTCGATGTCGATGTCCAGGTCCCGCTCGCGGGTCTGAGGGGGTGCGGTGCGCGGGGGTGGAGGTGGGGTGGGGGGTTTGGCTCGTATGAGACCTGTGGTGTCCGTGTTAGACAAGTGGTGTCTCAAATGGGTGGATTCTTGGAACGTCTTGAAAAAAAGAAACTTACCGTGGTCAATGTCGCGGTAGTGCGTGATGACCTCACGCTCGATTGTGGGCCCCCGGATGACCGGCGGCTGCGGCGGAGGAGGCGGGGGTGATGGGCTAGGTGTAGGAGCACGCTCCTTTTCACGCTCGATGCGTAAGCGGATGAGATCTCGTTCTCTATCTACGCTGGGTGATCGTTCCCGACGCCTTTCAATTGTGCGAGACTCTACTCGCACAGCGGCTGGAGCTGGAGATGGTGATCGTTCGATAAATCTTGGTCGACGCTCTGGTGGCATCGAAGGTTCCCTTTCGCGTTCTCTCTCGACGTAACGCTCCTTATATCGAATAGGGCTAGGGCTGCGAGGACGTCGGCGGTCGACGGTTTCAACCTCACGCTGACGTAGGACTAATGGTCCCGCCTCTGTTCTTCTTACATCTTCTTTAAGAAATGCAGGAGTACGGTCCTGTCGTTCCCGGTCTCGGACTTGGATGTCTACATCTTCGTACTCCCTCACGGGTGCTCTGCGCGGTGGGCTGCGACGTTCTCGTCGCGCATAAAACTCAAAGTCATCAACGTCCCGAGCCGGAACTCTTCGCGGCGGGGTATAATCTCTATCACCCACGTCGCTCCGACTACTTCTATAGGATGCCATCTCCTCTAGTCTCGAGCTGATTATCGGACTCTGCGAGAGGGGATCGTCTGAGGAGCAGACGGAGGAATGAACCTATCAATTGCGGTGATGAGAGGTTCACCGCCGTAGTGCGTCACTCTTGCAGCGGTAGCGGGGTAATAGGAACTTCGAAATAACTGTGGGCTGATATGGAAAGGATCGACCAAGTAGAATCCTGAAGGTATCGTGTTGCGGCTTTTCGACTTTTAGAATCTTGAGATGCGTTTATTTCCTAGCGGAATGATTTAATGTTTAGACAATAGAGAAATGGTTGGAAGAAGGTAAGAATATGTTCGAGTTGGTAGAGCTGAAGGTGTCAGAAGGACCACGAGTGATGGAGGGTCACACGATTTTAATCCCGGTTCTTGTGCCGTTGCTTGTAAGCTAATACCTAAAGCCTCGTGGGATTGGGTGTCAAAGCAATCATACAGAGCTGGCAGATTCGCGGACGGGAATGCCAGATCTCTTCAGGAGTTAAAAACTGAAATTCTGGATTCGATAGAAACTAGGTAGGGTAAAACAAACGTCGTCATACCACAGCAGCAACGACTTGGGAGGCCGACACTAATAAAGCATACGAAAAAATAGCAGGGGGGTTGGCTTGGAGTGGTGGGCGGGAATCAAGGCAGGCTAGGGCTGTCAAGCTAAGCTAGGATCCTCACGACCTGGCGATGTTACCTAGGGTACGAAGAGGGGAACGGAGGGTTGCGGTATAGGTACTGGGACGAGAAGAATGCCACGGAATCAGGCGAGCAAGGCAGTGGAAGAACATCAATATGCAAACTCAAGAGCTATATTCAAAATTGTGGCTTTGATCATGGCGTGAAACGGCCATGGCCCTTCGCCCTCGGCAACTGCTAAGACCAGAACAGGCAGAACAGGGATTCCTTGAGACTCTGCGCGGACTAGCCGCTTACTCACTCAGCAGGTCGCTGCAGGCTGAGCGTGACGGATGCCCTCGTGAGACGAGCACGGCCATCCGTAAGACAAACAACCAGAAGTAGTTGGGCAGCTAGATCTGTAGATAGGCTGCGCACTGGGAGCAGTATTGATTGCAATATCGACCATGCGATGGACCGGGGAATGCCACGCGCCACCTTTTGCTCACGATTGTACGGCTCGTCTACTAAATTTTAGGGTAGCGTTCGAAAATGCCGAACGCTGCCCTCACCGAATTTACTCCAGACAGATTTCTTTTCGTCTTTCTTTTAGTGTCGAAAGAAATCGAATGGCATCATACATAATACCGCCGCATATTCCAGCTACCAAACGCCAAGTATTATGGATGCCGGAAGCTTCTCTTGAGTGGTTGGAGAGGTTGGTGAGCTGTGACGGATAGGTGCAGAGAGGCCTAAAGGGAATAGAGAGATGGTGGGGTCGAAACCAGTGGAGAGGACGCTGACGCAATGATGCAGGTTTGAAGTCCCAGTATTATTGCTGCTCCTCTTTTCTAAGGCCTCCGTTGTCGTCTAAGCTTGGACCACTTTACCCACATCGACATCGTGAGATGTTGGTAATGTGATTTCTTACCAACTTTGCTGCGAGATATTATCCTAAAGGGCTTAAGTAATAATAGACAACATATATGTAGTTCGTCATCCCGAACGGGGGCATTTCAGAAGTGTAACTGGACAATTGTGAATGAGCGACACCAGGTGTTCTTGCGCAAAGCTCGCAAGCTTTCTCCAGTTTTTGGGCATTGATCACGATCCCCATAATCAGGAACCCTTCATGAGATCAGTGCTGCGACCCAGAAATTGGGCATCAAGTAAACCACTACCCACGGCCAGTGCGCAGTTTTCCCACGAACGCCTACCAGAATGTCCCTGATAGCAACTAATAAGATCCCTTGCATTTAAATCTCATGATGAATTATGGATTTCATGTATGCAGCTTCCTTTCCATGTCTCCGTGAAGATCGGATGTCCAATTATACTCCGAGAGAAGGTTTGTCTAGGCCGGTCCGAAGATCAGAGTTTGCGGGCCGTGCCGGAGGCCGTTGAAAGTTAAAGTTCTCGGACCCAGATCGTTCTCGGATCATTCGAACCTTGTTGTCAACCCGGAAAGGCCGACATATCATCCAAGTTTAACGGGACACAAGCGGATACGCTCAATACTAGATGAGACGAGAACCCATATAATGTCGAACCATTGCTTCCTCATTAGTATCGGGTGGGGAGATACCTCAACGTTGTCGTCTATAGCATGTCGCTGAACACGTTTTTGAAGCTATTCCCACTATTAGCCTCGCATAGCTCACTCCTCCTAGACCCATATATGTCACTAACAGAGTTGGTCACCTGATCAAGGAGGTATATATGGTCAGTTCATAACGGGACATCTGGTTGGGGCGTCCAGCTGACAGCTTATCGTCCGTGGAATTGATACCATACTTATTTCAACAATGAAATGTTATCTTCGTGTTTGCCTCAATGTTAGCTCTTTCCCTATATCATGAGTAAATACGGGAAAGTCGTTAACATTGAGCAGGAGGATCACGATCAGCAACGCGTGACGATATACCGTTTCGCAGAATACGGACTATCAACGGCCAATCATAAGATATTCCGGTTAATTCATGAGATTCCTGATCGTGGTCGCTACACATAGATCACGACAGTAGTAAGTACTCCCTACTAAGAATGCGCTTACTCGCCACCCCCTTTTCATCCCATTAGCGTTGTAAAGGGGTATTGTGTCCCTATATGCACTACTTTCGTAGCAGATTAGGGCTTTTGGAAGCATGGTCACGGGCAGGGGAGAAAAGGGGTAGATGGTTTAGGGTTGCGTCCGACGGCTTACGATGATTAATAAACACCCGACGCAATGATCTGATAAGTATCTCTTCTTATATGCTAATTATTATTTCTATTTTATACTTTTAGTTATATATTACCATCAGTTATAAACAGACATATGCTGCTGCTTCCTCTACCCCCCTTTAATCTATACCTATGAGGTATCTTCTCAACGCCCTAAGTCTGTCTTGAGGTATCATATGAAAATCTAGATATATATAATCGCCGGGCAATATTTTCTTCTCACACAACCCTCCCATATATATAAAAGAAACGCTGCTACCTCCCATTCATAGGTTGAAATATTATTACACCCCGAGGTGACCATCACGGCACCTCCTTATAATGCCCCTCGCCCATCATCTCAATAGGCTTGGTCTGCTCTGGCATCTCATGCGGATGCTGCTGGTAATAGTACTGTTGCTGCTGCTGCTGCGCGTTCGGATCCCCCGTATACGTCCATCCGCCCCCCTGCTGCGGATACGTCGCCATAGGCGGCTGCGCGTATCCATCCGCACTCATCGCATACCCGACCTGCGGCGGGTATCCGGCATTCTGCGGGTGTTGTCCGTATCCATTCTGTATCGGTGTGTATCCCGAGTGTCCGTCCCGACTGCTCACTGTCGGCGGGCCCCCTGCGGCACTGTATCCCGTAGCAGGGCCCGTGTACGCGCTGCTCGGGCTCATGTACTGGTGCTCGCTACTGGCAGACGCGGCCGCCGCGTCCGTCTCGTCGAGTTTCCGCTGTCGGCGCCGTAGGAACCATAGTGCGAAGGCCATCCCCGCGATCGCGATCACGCCCAGCGTGACGCCGACGCTGATACCGGCTTTCGCGCCGTCGCTTAGTCCGCCTTGATTCTGGTCCCCGGCAGATGGTGTGTTGGTCTCCGTAGCGTCCGGCGCGGCGGGACTGGTCGTCGGCTGGCTCGTGTTGGTCGATGCTAGGACCGTGGCTGTGCGCCAGTTCCCGCCGTCGCCGTTCACTTCGACCATGCGCCCGCCGCTCATATAGTACAAACGCATGGAGCTGGTTCCGAAGTCGCTCGCGATGCCTAGCGCACCCCCGGCGACATCTGCCTCGGGCCATGCGTTGGCGTCTTTGGGATCTGGGAATGCGCGCCAGGTGTAGTTGATGTTGCCGACTTGGTGTAGCTTCTTGTCGGTCCCGATGTAGAAGATGCTCCGCGTGTACTTGTGGTCGATGCCCATGGCCAGCGCGGATGGGTTGCCGTCCCATCCTGCGAGTTTGAAGCTGGGGTCTGTGGTGTTGAGTTTTATGTCTGCTGCTTCTGTTGCGTTGGTTGTTTGGTTCCCTGTTAGGGTTTCTGGGAACGTTGCTGAAATACAATTAGCTTGCGATTTAGCTAAACATGAGGACTTTTGACGAAAACTTACATATATGCCAAGTGTTATCCTTATACCATCGCGATACCCCCATATTCTGGTCATCTCTAGCCCGCACGACTGAGATGTTCTTATCGGAGAAAGTAGTACTAATGGCCTGTGACGAGGCCTTGTCATGGGAAACGACGCCATAATGCTGCCAAGTCGTTGTTCGAGTATATCCAATTTGTTGTAAGGTGCCGTCGAGATCATTATAGAATACGCGATATCCATCCATAGCCCCTAGTAGTACAACTGATATGCCCGAAGTCGGTGCCACTTTGGGCGAGCCATTTGAAATAATAAACTCGCCCGTGTTTTCCCAACGACCCGTGCTCCAATCGCATTTCAATAGCGCATTGACGATTCCATCGTTATCGTCCATGTAGAAAATTGAGCCCTGTTCGCTGGCGTCAGCCATAATTCCACTCAGCTCAGCCGACTCCACTTTGGCACATTGCTAATATTGAAATCGTGAGATATCCACGGCTCTCACTTACCCAGGCAGTCTCGTCGTCCGTCCATCCCGCTGCGGATAAACTTGTGTTTTTCTTCGGGGGATGTTGCATGAAAGGCGCTGTTATTGTCTTGTCGTCTGGAAATATTGGTGTGTAGTTGCCGTTGCAGAGGCTGTACCGTATGTTGCCAGTCTCATCGTCCTGCATTATGAAGCTGGGTCCCCTCGTGTTCCACCATGCTGCGATGGAACCACACGACACGTGGCCGGCGAGCAGCCATACCGATATGTTAAAAACTGACGCGAATCTTGGAGCCATTGTGGATAAAGCGCGCGGGTTCACCAGTGAACCTCGTAGCTATGAGAGGTCTGTGGAGCTAGCACTGGGCAGTAGCAGACATTGTCCTCCGAGGGCTCGAATACTCCTAGTAGAGGCGAGGCAAGAGGAAAGCAAACAATAATTCGGAAGAGAGAAAGAGGTGAAAGGAGAGAAAATCAAATTAATCAATCAGAACATTCGAAAATATGAGAATCGTGAGAAGCGGGACGGGATGAGGCTTTACCTGTTAAGTAACATCTCTCGTCAGCCGCTAAAAAGTCCAAGCTACAGGGATAAAATATGCCCAAATTTGGTCGGTCGAGGTTTGGTCGCGAAGGGGTAAATGTGAACCACGGACCGGGCAGGCATTAGGAGGCCAAAGTCAAGGTTTCGATCCCTCGGGTCCGGCGCTTGCATTTGAGGTTGCACCGGGAAGGATTTGTAGTTACCTGCATGGACTTTCGATCGACAACGAGCAAGTCTAGCCAGTATCTACTTCAGAGCGTGGTCGTGGATGAGGTAATACGAATATGGTATAGAATGCAGGCTGTGTTTTTACGGCTCGACAACTATAATCCTCGAACCACCTATAGCTTATAGTTGTTGGAATAGTTGCGTAACTTGGTTGACCATCGAGCGTTCCTGGTGTCGCGCGGATCATCTAGGGGTAGATCTTGGGAACTTTGCACTTTGAGGCCAACGAGTGACAGCGAACCTACTTCGCATAACCTCAGCCGCCACATTGGAACATTCTCTTGAATTACGAAGAGATGATAATTGGTTGATATTGACTATAAAATGACTGATATGACTAATAAGCGGTATGAGTTGACTAGCGATTTGGAATGAGTAAGGTAAGCAGTAGGCTATTCAAGGTCAACTCATCGTGGTCAGCTAAATCAATTGAGCTAGACTCGGCTTGCGCTATTTTCACGTGCTCAATTATGTAGCATTTCTTGACGTCGTGGGTGGTATTCTGCTGGAAATGGGCTCTTGGTATTGTGTAGGGGTGGGGATGTTCGTCCAATGTACTTCATGATTGTTGAAATACTGGGTGTTTGCTCATACTTGAACGCGAAGTTGAGATGATTTATGATCGGTAGAAAAGACAGTCTCTTGACGGGCACTTTGATATTCATTTACGTTTTGGTATATGGTAACGAGATAATATGATTCCTAATATCTTCAAGATGTTTAATTTCTTTTGGTCTTGTGATGACTACGCTCGGTACTTTGTAAGCACACATAATTGGCGTCCCAGAATAGAAGAAGCTAACCCAGCGGCGAACCCGACGGGACGAGCACGTGCCTTCGGCGGCGTGGTCGGGACCATCCGAAAATCGAGTTCCAGCCTCCTTCCTATTGTGTAACATGTGGCTTGCCCGAAAACGCTCAATTGCATTCGTGGCGAAACCGATTGTTTAACTCCGAGTGCTCTCGTCTCAGCCCTGTTCACTTTCGCAACCCCTGAATTAGCCAACTTAGGATACAATTTTCTTCCTGGCCGAAGCGTGCATTCGAGACAAGTAGGCCCTTGCCGTTTATGCCCCTACGACCATGATAGCCTGAGATGAAATTGGCCAACATCTAAGAAAGGCCAAGCTTGGTAGGTAGTTCAGGAATTAGATCCAGAGCCAAGCCGTGACGTCAAGTTGGGCTATAAGAAGCACCGAGGATCAAGAATCCTTTAGCACGGCAGTGTACTACTAGGCGCTAGTAATTGAGGCCAACCCAGGCGCCGGCCATACTACATGTAGTAGGTACTATATCTCAACGATCCCTGTCAGCCCTGCCATCCCGTTCGGGACCGCCTTCAACCTTCAGACCCGAGGCTCTGGACTCTCAATGCAATTGATTCGCTCAGCTGTAGAACTTCAGACGAATTCGCGTATCACGAAACATACGCACGGGGCTTCTTAAGGGTCTATCCAATAAATGCTAATCTCTACCCCAGAGTATGCTCGTCCTGACGTACATGAGATGTGGTGGGGATCTGTTTAGGATAAACCGGGTTGAGGATCCTGAGGCTCCCGATCTACATAGTCTGGCCCGCGCTGCCTTGCTGTTTACAATATCAAAAGCCTGCTGCCGTATCCGAAGTTGACGTGACACAAAGCCCCTAGGAGGCCGTTGGTTACATTGAGCATCGATCCTCACACGTGCCAAGGGTTCATCGTCCCCCCATCATCTAAGACAACGCCCGACAACGCTGGGAACAAGTCAGGCTGTATCCAATTACGAGCTACCCCTTAGAGAAGTGCATTTTTCTCTCGAAAAACCTAGCCGAACTCCAGCTGCTCTGTTACACGGTGTGCATGTGTAACCATAAAACGAGGCCATACAAAAGGCCAGCCCTATGTTTCCTGGCCATTAATGAAATCTCGACCGTACAACGCCGCCTCCTGGCAGAGCTGAACGAAGAAACGAAACAATTAAAACGACCCCTCATTGAATAACGCCTACCTTGAATAAACAAAAATAGAAAGAAAGTGTATCATTCGCGACTCGCAAGAACGAGGTGGTGGCTCTCTCATTCTTAGCGTCCTCGACCCTGATAGCAACTACGCTTCAAAGTCGGGTTGCGGGACGACGTTCCTTTGAAGTGAATTACGCTGAATATACTGAGTAGCTCTAATGAACCTCTTCGGGGCTTCACGGTTAAGAGCGCTCGAAGGCATGATACTAGATGGTGTACTAATAGCAACGTTATATTCTCCTGAGTAGCAGTAAAACTGAAGATACAGTCAACGTATAGCTTGATACCCGTAAATCAATAACATAAACTCAATATATCAAAACAGAGTTCAGTATCCGTAGATTCAAGACGCAGTCATGACCATATTCGCAAAACCATTCCATTCCAATCCAATCTATTGACCTAGGTATATCCGCAATACTCTACCCTCCCGGAGCCCGTCCACCTACCGATCCATCCTACCGCGTTCCAGTCAGTCTTTCAACTCCATTCATTCCCCAATAAGCCCGCGTTTCGCATCCTTCGCCATGAGCCCGACGAGGCTCTTCTCAGGGAGGGGGTACTCGGGCCTTCCGCCCAGAATATCCACCACCTCCTTGTAATGCAACCAATGGGCACTGTTTGGGCGGCGATTCTTCCAATCTGTCTCCTTCTCCTCGAGGGTCTCCATGGGGGAGAACACGACGTCGGCGCCCTGGATGCCGATGACGGAGGCGCTGAGGGGGTCCTTTGTAATTTTGTCCGGGTTCGATTGGGGCTTGGGGCCGTACTGCTCGAGATGCTGGATGCATTTGATGGCGAGACGGACGGCGCGGCAGCGGTCCATGGCTGATGGGACGCCGCCCTGTTGTACGTGGCCCGGGATGCTGTCGCGGGATTCGAAGCGGTCGTGCGCTTCTTCGCGGATAATGTCGGCGATGAGCCGTGCCGAGAAGACTCTGCTCGACTTTTCGTTGACGAGAATTAGTCGGCCGGCTCGTGATTGGCCCCTGTCCTTTCTGAAGACTTCCTTCAGGTGTCCAACGTCGGCGTTAAGCATGTCCAGGCTGATTCCCTCTTCTGGGATGTAGACGGCGCTCGCCCCGACGCCTAAGCCGCCTAATATTGCCACATAACCGCATCGTCCACCCTGGGTCTCGATGACGAAAACACGCCGCCGGGTGGCTGAGGCGGATTGCTTAATCTTGTCGCAGTACGCGACGAGCTCGTTAAGACAAGTATCAGAGCCTAGAGAGTATTCCGTGCCAGGAACGTTGTTCGAAATAGTCGCCGGTAATAAGGTCATAGGAATGCATAATGAAGGGTACTTTGACCTGGCTTTGCGGAGTTGAGAGATGGAGTGGAAGGCCTCGAAACCGCCGATTAGGAAAAGAGCGTCGAACTTGTACTTCTCGATCAGGCTAGCAATTAGCTCCATACCAGACTCCTCTGGTAGTTCGCGGTTCGTTCCTATTTCGGAACCTCCCTTGCTTGCCCATCCGTCGACTTCCAACCAATCGAATTGGCGGACAGCACCTAGAGGTTCATCGCCATGATGCCGAGCGAAGCCAGCAAAGCCGTTGTGAATGGCAACGGGCTCGTGGCCACCTATAATCTTTATGTTAGCATGGGAAATAGTGAGTTATGGGTTGTGAAAGGATAGGTTTGGCCTTTGTAGCGTCCGCTTGGGATTGAGGCGGCCTGGTTTTGAATGTATGGAAGAGCAAATATAGGGGTAATCCACGTACGGGATCGACAATATGCTACGCCTGCCCGAATCGCGGCGTTCATACCGCCGGCGGGAGCACCGACGTTGATAAATCCAATTCTCATTCTCTATAAAAGTATTAGTATTCGTTACCGCGATACGGTAGTTTAAATTGACCTACCTTTGAGTCCTCTAGGTGAATATCTTGGTCGAGCCCCATAGTCGTCGTCATCATATAAGATTTGTACTGATCAGAGAATTCAGTGTCACGGAGGGACATGGCCTTGTCGAAGTCTTGGGCTTCAATAGCCCTAGCCACTTGCTTGGTCTCCTGTACGGCAGCCATCAGAGGTTTTCGGACGATCTTGTTCTCGGTAATAGCGATGACGCAAGTCTCCGTCTCTGGTGTTGCCTCGAGGACAGCCTTGACAGCTTCCACTCCTTGTAATGTAGCAAGCATCCTGTCGTATGCCACCGCGGTACCTCCTCTTTGGACATGACCAAGGGTCGTAATACGGGTGTCGAGGGCTAGGCCCTGCTTGTCAGCTAGGAGATCCTTGACCATCTGTGGCGTAATCTTTGTTCCATGTCTATCGAGGGCACCTTCAGCGATGATGACGATTGTTTTGCGCTTTCCCCAATCTCGGTGCTTTTGAAACGTTAGCTTAGGTCCGAAATATTGGGTGGAGTGAGATTGTATACCTTCCGAATGACCTGACACATCTCTTCTTTCCAGTTATCCTCTCTAGGTTTCTCTGGAATAAAGATGAAATCAGCGCCCGTTGCAACACCTGCCATCAGAGCGAGCCAGCCACAATGCCTTCCCATCACCTCAATAACGAACGCCCGGGAGTGTGAGGAAGCAGTAGCTTCGATATAGTCCACCATCTCGCAGACTCGTGCCAGAGCGGAATAAGCACCAATTGTAGCATCGGTTCCGGAGAGATCGTTGTCAATTGAACCAACAAGTCCGACGATATTTAGGTGGCGGTAGGGTTCGACTTGTTTGGACTCTAGTTGTTTCGTTGAAATGAGCTCGTCGAGTAGGGAAGGCCATTCGGATCGAAACCTGTCAGCTCCGGTGAGAGAGCCATCACCACCGCAGATAATTAGGGCATCGATGCCATTGAGAATCATGTTCTTGGCGGCAGTTAAACGTCCGGGACGCTCGAAGAAAGCCATACACCTTGCGGTGCCAATGAGAGTACCACCTTCGGAAAGATAGCCACGGACGTCGTTCCATTCCATCTTTCGGATAAAGTTGCCGCCTTGGACAAGGCCTTCGTAACCTTCGTAAACGCAGTAAGGATCGCACCCCATGTGTATAGCCATACGTACGACGGCTCGTACAACAGCGTTCATGCCTGGCGAGTCACCGCCGGAGGTCATGACAGCGATCTTCTTCTTTGACGTAGCCATAACTATGGACTTTGGTGGGGAACTGGGTATCTTGTATAAGGAGAGCTTCGAGGTCGAACGGTATAAGGAAAGAGGACGAGAGAATGAAAGAAGCCCGAGTTTAACGGAACCGGTATGTATATGGTCTACTGAAGTATAAAAGGAGAGGTTTGGAAGTAGGTAAACGGTCAAGAGGTTTAAAGTAACAGGTTCTTATAGTGCGTTCTTTTCATCTCCGGATCAGCCCATGCAAGCAACCTTGAAGAGACAGGAGTATCAGGAGACTAGGTAGGTACCTACCTATAGGATATTCTTTCTAGTATATATAGAGACGGGACCGCTATAGGCCCATAGTCCGGAGGGTCGTAGTACAGTAGATGTGATGAGTGCGACGAGGGAAATATAGATACTGGGCAGCTTACCTGCGCACTCACCTTGGCGGTATGGACAGTAGTACATATGTCATTGTTCAAGAGTTCAAGAGCAAAAACCACAACAAATTTGGTAACAGAAGAAGCTCTTATCAATTATCAGTGGTGCGGGGGAGCTAAGCATGGCACTGCAAGCCCCGCTTACGTCGTAATGGTAGCAGTAGAGGTCCCTACTGCATCAATAAACCCCTCAATGCTCCCTACCTACCTACCAATAGGTACCCTTGATTCCTATTATACTTTAGCTGAGTGGCCGCTGAGTGGTGAGGCTTCACTCCCCTGAGTTATTTTTACCTTGTTGAGTTTTTTTCTGCATGCATATCGCACAGCAACGGAGCGATGCAACATATTGTTAAACCTGGAAGCAACAAATAACCTCAGAAGTCTAAAGTCTATTGTAAACGATGAATTCAGTCTCCCACTTGTAAAGTTAGATATTTTAGTAAGCATATTAGAGGGTCAACTATAAGTGAAAGCCATTAATTGATTGCGGAATCAATTGTAGCTACACCGCAGTACGAAAGAAGCCATATAATATCAATTGATGGATACTGGGAGCAGACGTAACTCACCATGACACGGCAGTCGAATTAGCGCCCAAGGAACACCCCACCTGACGTACTCAATGCAGGTAGAGTCATGTTGAGCTATCCATGTCAGCATCTATCGTAGCCGTTTGGTGACTCAACCCCCAGTCAAGAGATGAGATGAGAAAGCTTCAACACGCCAAAAATTCCCGCAATTATTATAGACAAGTACTTCCGGCATACATGAAATTGCGAGTTGATGATTGGTAGTAATTGCTACCGTCTTTAATGCGGCTTGCCGTTGTATCAAGCTTTTTTAATTGGTATCCGATAGGTTCGGCTACGTCTCAAAGAATGTCGCTGTTGGAGGAGTTCTCAAGACGATGTTTCAACAACCTGATCGGGTAGTGGAATACGCCTGAAAACATCATATCAAGATCCAAGAATAACGTGAGATAGAATGATGGGATTGACAAGTCATATATCCTCGACTGATTCTCTTAATATGTCGGTATAAGAAGCTGTCCTCAACTGCCTGTTGCGTTGTGCTCGGAACTTTGTGGCATATTGGGGGTACACTTGAGTAACATATATCATGCGACGAGACCGGTGAGAATAAAATCAGTAGATTATAGGCCAGAACATGCGGTAACTTTCGATAACCTATCAGCACCATTTCTCATTAAGGATGCCTACCTAGTATTTCGAGGAAGGTTGACTTGCGCAAGTCCTGTAAACAAAACTTAAGGCGAACAGGGTCAAAATGGATGTGTCGACTCCTATCAGGAGATGCGATTTACGTATCTTAACCCAGGGTCGTATAATGTGGCCACGTAGTGTTCATGCGATAAGTTCCAGCACTTTGTGGAAGAGAGGATGTAAGAGAGGATGTTGTAAAGGTCTGTAAGGGGTAAAATGAGGATGACCTCAATTGAAGTTCCATGTCAACACTGTGATCTGCTGCAGGGAATACCTGGCGGGGGACATCCCACCAACGGTGCCCTTGAAAACCACCCGAGGTGGGACCTAGCAAATAAAGATTTAGCATGTCTAGCAGGGGTACGCGTACCAGTGTGTAAGCTATTATTTTCCTTCTTTGATCATTCACAGTTTATGATCTTTGACTATAGCTACCTACTTTCATTTACATTGAATACAATAAAGACGTGAACATCTATTTAGTACACTCGCAGTACATTAGCCTACACATGCAAGACTACCTCGTCAACATTCGACCGCAATGGCGTCCCACCCGTCACCTTTCTCCCTGCGCCCTTGGCCCATAGGCGACAAGAAACCCAAGAACCTCGCCGAATTCATCGCGCGCGTCAACGCACAACCCGGCGGTTTCCGTAACCTGACCGAAGCGAAGCTGCGGGAGCGAATCGCGGCAGAAGAGAATGGCAACGCTGAGGCTGAGGGGTCTTCGGAGGAGGACGAGGAAGAGGAGGAAGATACTAGTGCGGATAAGTCGAAGACTGTCGCGGCTGCGCGAGAGGAGTTCTTGAAGAACATTGAGTGAGTATACCTCGCGGTGGGAGCTATTGCTTCATTTGGGTAGTTAAGTGATCATACTAATGGCGACTATCCAGATTCGCGCACCAATCTGCCATGTTGAGCGTCGATTTCGTCTCCCTGTTACTCTCCAAATACGAACCGAAAGCCTTGGGCACTCTATCAGCAGCCCTACGAGAACGAGTCGGCTTTGGTACCTTAGGCGCTTCCGAGATAAAGGATTCTAACGTAACCGAAGCAAGGAAGCAGGACGACCTTGCCGTCGCGACGGGATGGAGACTCATCGGTATTAATAATATGGTGGATTCGGTCGTCGCGGCTGCGGAGAGGTTGGAGAAAGAGATGGAATTGGAAGCCAAGTACTGGGCCGACATCTTAGCTGTTAGTGAGAATGGCTGGTCCGTCTGTGCTCTCCCTAATGAGCCGCACACGCTAGGCGTTCGTTTTGGCTTTTCTGAGTCTGCGGCCGACTTTAGGAATAGCAGTATCGCACCTCTGAGGCGCAACGATGACGGGACCGTCCGTTTGGAGATAGGTCGTATTGGCGGAGGGTCACAAAGAGTTCGGGCTACGACCAAGAAGAATGGTGTTATTGTGGACCAGTCACCTTTACCTGGACGAACACCCGACGATGCACCTCTACAGGATCGGGTTCTTGAAGCCAGGAATACTGCTTTTCATCAGGAGCTATGGTATGAGATCAACCGGGAAGCCCGCACACTACTCTCAGCAGATGTATACTCCAACTCCTCGAGCATTACCTGGAAACAAGATCCACAAACAGAAGTCATTTTTACACTTGAAGACCTAGGAGAACCAGACAACGCAAACGAGAGACTATCTGATATCAACTGTTCATGCACAGCGTATTATGTCTACATGCAGTTCCTCCTATTCCAGGGACACCGGCAGAATTACTACAAGCGTACCACAGCGACACAACCTGCTCCGAACCGGATGCTTACCCTCCAATCCTATACCATTATCCGCGCCATCATCGCAAGCACCCAGTATTTCAAAGGTTGCAAGGCTATAGCTGACTTTCTGGAGGAACTGGTATTTATATTACAACGTGCTGGTGTCATGACGGCCGCTTGCAAATCCACCGCACAGTCCCCCACGGCGGGATTACCCCAAGGCAATTCCACGCGTCATGGACCTAAGATGGAACTTAACTTCATCACGCAGCTTGTCGCACGCCTTGAATCCACCTTCGAGCTGACCATAACACCAGAAGCCAAAATCTACGTACGAGCCCGCATCGTACCTGGCCCATCTATCGGCATGCTAGTCGTCATCTCTCTTACACCCTTCACCCCCCAAAACGGCGGCGAAAGCAACACCACTACCTCCAACGTGCCCTCGAATACCGACGACAAAGACAAGCAACCACCTAACCCCCTAGAGGACATCTACCCGCCCTCAGACCCCCGGGAGCCTTACCCGAACGCGACGGAGGCTATCTACTACATACGCCAGGCGACTATCTACGCCCTAGCGCACCGCCTAGCCTCCGACGCCACGAAAGCACTGCAGCGGGACGGCATCCAGTGGACAGTGACGCCGCGGGGCCTATCTATCATCGACAGCGACGAAAAGGAGGCACGGATCGACATCACAGAGAACGACAACGGACGACTAGCACTAACCCTCGATGCCCAGTGGCCCGAGGGTAAGGCCGTTAAGAGCCAGCGCTGGATGTGGAGCGCGGGGTACAGCAATGCCGTGAGCACGAAGAGTCTGGGGGACCACGTGTTGAGGATCATGCGCGGCGATGGAGTGGTCGGCTAGCCGCCGGTCAATGGATCCCGGGCGTTCAGGTACTCGAGGTATTCATTAGGTGCGCATGCGCCGGACTGGATATGGCGTTGAGGTAGGTTGAGGATTAGCGTAGCGTAGATAGGTACTAATAACATGCTTGTTTATTGTTAAACCTAACGTCGTTAATATTTGATGCCGCCTGTGCTTTTGTATACATATTCAATGTTCCCTATCCAAATAGATAGCGCCGTGAATAGTTACATATGTAGTCTTATATACCGGCGAAACTTCAAGGCACCGTATTAGGCAAAGTCGGGAGTATGGCTCGCCTAACCTATGCCCCCTGTAGCCTAGTGGGGTTACAGGGGTTTTAATGCATTAAATGATTTAATTGTTTGACCTATGAAATAAACTTATAATCGATAGGTATAGGTTAAGTGAGGTTAATAATATAACGAGTACTTTATAATTACTTATCATTTATTATTAAAAAATTTTATTAAAATATTATATTTAATTAGTTAATTAAGATATAATATTAATTACTATTTTATAATTTAAAAATTTATAAATTAATTAAATATATAAAATCTTTTTATATATAATATTTAATTATAATATTTAAATCTTTTAAATTTATATTTTTTTTTAAAAAAATATTTAATAAATACTCACTTACATTTCGTAATAAAATTTTAATATAATATCTTTTATATCGTATAAGGATTTTTTAATAAGTACTTATTAATGGATTATATTATTTAATAAGTACTTATAAAAAAATAAAAAAGTTAAAAATGATATTATATCCATAAAAAATGCTTAAAATATTCTTTATCATTTAAAATAAAAATAAATGATAATTATAAATTTATTAATATTTTATAAATACTTATTAAATATTTAAAATAATTTTATAATTATAATTTTTAATAAAAAAGTTTTTTATCGTTTTAATTTTAATTATAAAATAAATAAATTTATTTAACTTTATTATTAAATGGTAAATATCTTATTTAATACTTATTAAATACTTATTAAATACTTATTAACTTTTTAAAAATATTAATTATCTTTTAAAATAAATAAATATATTAATTAAATTTTAAACGGCATGTTAAAAGTTATTAAATAATCATAAATGATAATATAATTTATATTATTATCATAAAAAATCATTTTAATAATTTTATTATAAAAGATTATTATAATATCATTAATAAATTATTATATTAATATTATTATTAATTTAATATAAAGTATTTATTAAATATTTATAAATTATTAAAACGAAATTATAAAAATAATTTAAAAATATAATTTTAATACCGAGATTATTATTATAAATAATATATTTATTTAATATAATTTACATCTATTAAATATATTAAAAATTAAAAACTTAAAAGATATATTTATAATTAAAACTTAAAAAAATTACCTTACATATATAAATAAATAAATATTTAATAAGTATTTATTAAATTAACGAAATAATTAAATTTAAATATTATATACATTTTAATTAAAATAAAAAAAAAATACTACGCAAAATATAAGCGTGTTAATTATAAAAATAACTTATAAAATATTTTTTAATAATTTAATAAATATTAATTAAATATTTAAATTATTTTTAATAATAAAAAAAAAATTATAATATATAAATTTAATTTAAAAAACATTTAAAAAAGCTTAAGTTTAAGTTTAAACTTAAAGTTATTAACGATAATAATAAAAAGATTAAAAACTTATTTTTATTATTTAATAATTTAAATATTATTATTATTTATTTATTATTTTCCGATATTTTTATTATAACGTTTATTAATATTAATAATCCCACTCTTACCACTATTATTAATAACATTTTTATTATTATTGTTAATAATATTTTTATTATCATTATTAATAATAAATAAGTAATGTATATAACTGTTAAAAATATCGTTAAAGCTTTAAAAAGTATTTTTAAAATAAAAGGTAAAAATTATAAAAGTGATAATATATAATAATAGTTATTAAAAAATAAAATTAATAATAATAATAATAATAATTTTAATAATAATAAGTTTAAAAATGATATTAAAGATGGTGGGGAATAAAAAAAGTAGGATTAAAATAATAAAAAAAAAAAAAAAAAGAAAAAGAAGAAAAAAAAAAAAAAAAAAGAAAAAAAAATAAATAAATAAAAAAGATATTTTTATAATAAATATTAAATAATTTATGAATACTTATTAAATACTTATTAAGTATTTAAAGTGGGGTAAGGGCGGGGCATTTAATAAATAATTTTTTATTATATAAAATAATTAAAAAGTATTTAATAAATATTTATTAAATACTTAATAAATATTTATAAACATGATATAAATATCTTTTAATTTAACATATAAATAATAATTATTTTATTATTTTTTAAAAATAGTTAATTAATATTTAATAATTTATTTTAAAACGATAATTTTTTACATTTTAATTTATTTAATTATTTAATCATACGTTTTAATTAATATAAATATAAGATATTTAATAAATATTTAATAAGTATTTTATTATTATTTATTATTTATAAAAGGGTTGTTTTATTAAATATATTTTTAATTTTAAACTTATTTTTTTTTTTATTTAAATTCTTATCGGTTTTTTTTTAATTTAAATTATGTCCACTTTAATTTATATTTATTTTTTAATGCTTAAAATTTACTTATATTCTTTTTAACATTTTTTTAAATAATAATATTAAATAAATATTTAATAAATGTTCATTAAAATTATTATTAAAAAAATATATTTTTTACTTTTCCTTTTTTTTTTACACTTTTTATTAAAACCTTTTATAAATATAATACTTTTAAATTATAATTAAATTAAGTTTAACTTTAATTATAAATTCTTTAATCGAAAAATAATAAAAGTTTAAAAAAGATTTTTTAAATATTTAAGTTTTTATAAAAACTTATTTATAACTTTAATTTATATCTTAATTTAATTATTTATATTTCTTTTTTATTTCCATTTTAATCTTTATTAATATTAATTAAACACTTATTAAATACTTATTAATTTATCCTTTTATATTAAGTTAATTTATCATTTTATTTTAAATATATAATTACTTTCGTTAAATTTTATATTATATTTCTTATATATATTTTAATTTTAAATTTACTTTAAATCAAATGCCATGTTTACTTTAATTATAATAAATACTTATTAATATTTATCATTTAAATAATAATTAACCTTATAAAAACTTTTAATATAATTAATATTATTAGTTATATTATTTTAGTTATTTTAATTAATCTTAAAGTAACATTATATTAATTTAAAAAAGATTTTAAGGATTTATTAATATTTAATTTAATCAGTTAATTTAAGTATTATAAAGAATTAATTATCCATTAAAATTTATATTAATACTTAAAATATACTTAATAAAAACTTATAACATACTTATTAACTTATTATATATAAATTTATATTTTATTAATGAAATTACATTTAATAAATTAATTAATATATAATAAAATAAAAATAAGCTCATTTCGTTTTAATAATAAAATAATTTTTTAATATTTATTAAATAATATATATAATAAAATTAAATTAATTATTTATAATAAAACTTTTAATTATAATATTATAAATTAATATTATAAGTTAAGTAATAATTTTAAATTATTAAATAATTAATAAGTATTCATTAAATATTTATTAAGTATTTATTAAACCTTAAAAATTTACTTATTTTTAATTAATTATTATACTTATAATATTTTTATTATAAATATATTTTAATTTTAAATTAAATCTTATTTTTTTTATTAATAAAAAAACATATTAATATATAAATAAATATATATTTAATGTTTTTAAATTTATTATTACTTATAAGATAATCTCGGTTAAATAATTTTATTAATACTCCTTAAAAAATCATTAAATATTTAATAAGTATTTATTATAATTTATTTATAATAATAATAAATATAATCATAAATCTTTTATATAATCTCGTTTTTATTTAACTTCGATAAATGTTTAAAATTTATATCGATTTAAATGTTAATAATTTTAAATTTAATTAAAAATTATATTTATTTTTTATAAAATATAATAATCATATAATTAATGTTATTATTATAAATAAATTAAATATATTAAAATAAGATAATATTTAATATATATATAACGAATACCTTATTAATACTTATTTTTTTTTCGTTATTTTTATAATATAACTTATATTTAAATTATAAAATTAATTTTAAAAAGCTTAATAAATAATGTAATACTTTTTTACGTCGTAGTATACGACGTATAACTTTATCATTAATATAATAAAAATAAATATCAGTTAATATGTAGCCGTTAAATTTAATAAGTAACTTTTTAAATAAATTATTTTTTTAAAATATACTTAAATCGAATATTAATACTTATTAAGTATTTATTAAATACTTATTTATTTAAGCTTATTTATAAGTTGTTTATTTACCGAAAAGCTTATATAATACTTTTAATAATACTTTTAATTTCGATTTTAAATGATAATAATAAGTAGTGATATATTTTATAAAAACTTATATATACTTATAAAAACTATTTTAAATTATAAAAAATAAAATAATCTTATATTATTTTATAAAAAATCTTCTTTAATTTTAATGGATTTTTTTAATTATAATAAAAATTAATTATTAAATTTAATAAGTATTTATTAAATACTTATTAAAAGTTTATAAAGTATTTATTATATATTCCCGAATATTTATGATTAATATTTATAGTTTTATAATATTTATTATTAATTTCTTTTAATATTTTAAATTTTAATTTATTAATTATAATTTTATTAATAATATCTTTTAATATGATTTTTTTTATAAGTTTAATATGTTTTAATAATCTTTTTAATATAAAAAAAATTAATAATTATTAAAAGATTTTAATTTAAAATCTTAGTTTATATAAGTTAAAGCTTTTAATTTTTAAGAATCTTATAATATATTAATAAATATTTAATAAGTTTTTAATAAGTATTTAATAAGTAATGATGATTTTTTAAATTTATATTTTTTTATCGTGTTTCGTTTATATTTTATTTATAAAAAGTTCGATTATTATTTATTATATAATTATTATAATTATTAATATTATATTAACGGTTTATTATTTTATAATTATATAATGGAAATTTTTTTTAAAGCTTTTAAATAACTTTAAACCATCCATAATAATTTATTAAAAATAAATATTTATCGAGTATTTTATTAATATTTATCGCTTTTACTTATATCGAATCGGATTTTAATATCTCGATATAATAATAATTTTAAATATTTAAGTAAATATAAAAATAAAGTTTTAAGTTAATGTATCGATGTAAATAATAATTAATAATTATATCGTTAATAAAATTTAAAAATATAATTTTACGAGATTATTTTAATTTTAAAACGTATTATAATTAATAAATATTTAATACTTAAAAAATACTTAAAAAGTATGCATTAAATATTTAAACTTATATCATCTTATAATTTATTTAATTTATTTTTAATAAATATTTTAATAAAATAAATATATATAACTTTATTTTTATGTGTTTTAAAATATTATAAAAAACTTAATATCGTATATAAAATTTAAACGTAAATAACGTTTTTTTTATATTTTAATGATTTATTTTTTTTATGCGTATTATAAGAAAGTATTAAAAAAGTATTTAATAAGTATTTAGTTTTTTTTAAGTGGTTAATAAAATAAAGTTTTTTAATATTATTTAATAAACTAACATTTAATAATATAAAATAAAAACGGATTCGTTCCTTAATTTTTATGTGGTTTTATAATTATTAATAAGTTGTGATATCATATAATATTTATTATCATTTTATTAAAAAGTTAAACATTTACATCATATAATTTATAAGTATTTAATAAGTGTTTATTAAGTATTTATTATATATTTTTTAAAACTTTATCGTTTATATTATTAATATTATAATTTTAATTATATATATGTTTAATTTTAATATTAATTATTATAATTATATATAATAATAATAATATTTATTAAATTAATATTTAAAATTAAATATTAATTATTTTAATGATAATTTTAATGATGATTTAAAAAATAATTAATAAGTATTTAATTAAATTATGTATTAAAATTTCTTTAAAATTAATAATAATATAAAAGTTTAATTTTTTTAAAATTAATTATTTAATTTTAATAATATTCATTAAGTATTCACAATCTTTTATTATTTTAATGGATCTTTATCGATATAATAAATGGGTTATTTGACCTATCGTTTTTTATATTTTACCATAAGTTAGCTGATCCATTAAAATCTTTATTAAAGCCTCATTAGGCTACAGGGGGCATAGGTCAGGCAAGCCATGCTCTCGGCAAAGTCACAACCAATATTCAACAAGATCACGATAAGGCACAAGCAAAGCAGTGATTTTTGAGAAATTCATTTTGTTTGATCTTCCTACTTACAAAGCAGCAAATCGACGTATCTTCCCTCGAAAGATCCCCTAGAGACGTTCCATATGTGAATTTCTTTTTTTTATAATGATCCAGCCCTCCACTAATATCCATTCCATTCCATTTCATTTCTCGCCGCATAGTAGTCCCTAAACTATGCGCCAAGTTGTCAACCCCTTTACCAAACGCCAATCACCCCTAAAGGCCCTTGGGGGGCGCACAAAGAAAACGCCATGCTATAGCAAACGCCGGTATCATCACCCCTGAGTATAGACGTAAGAAGGTCTCTTTATACCAGCGAGCAGCTAATAGTCAACGTCGTCAGGGTTCTCATCAACGCCGAAGAGGAAGGCGAGATCGCTGGTTCCGAGTCCTCGGGCAGAGCCGCCGGTGAGGGCGGCATCGACGACTGCACGCTTCTTCTCTTGGAGTGTGATGATTTTGTCCTCGACGGTTCCTGCGGCAATAATTCGGTGGACGGTGACGTCCTTCATCTGGCCAATTCGATAGGTGCGGTCTATAGCCTGGGTTTCAACATATGGGTTCCAGAAGGGCTCCATGATGATGACCTGGGATGCGACCGTAAGGTTGAGACCGGCGTTTCCGGCTTTGAGGGAGACTAGAATAACTTTGATGTCCGAATTCTCCACGAACTTGGCGATGGCTTCGTCGCGCTTTGCCGCTGTCATGTTTCCATAGTAGTGGCAGACGCGAATGCCTAACTCCTTGGTGATGGCGAGCTCGAGCAGATCAAGAACCATAGTCCATTGGGAAAAGATGATGATCTTCTCCTGAGTCGTCTCCTGAATATTGGAGACAAGCTCGCAGCACTTGGTGATCTTGGCAGACGGTTCCCAAATACTTCGCAGGTAGCGCATGTACTTCTTGCGAGCCCTGTCGCTGTGACCAGACTTCGCGCGTAAAGTTTCAAGGATGCGTAGGTCGTCAAGGTTCTCTCTGCGCTTGACATTGGCTTTCTCGCCCTTGGTCTTGTCCTTAGACTTCTTGTTCTTAGACTTCTTGTCCTTGGCTTCTTTGCCCTTTCCTTCGATCTCGGGCTCATCCTGAGGCTCGTCCTCGTCCTCGTATTCAACGTCATCGTCATTATCGACAACGAATCCTTTTAGATTACCTCGATTATCAACTTCGCCGTCAGAATCCCATGAATCATCAGAACTATCACCATCCATACTGTCGTCCGAGTCATACTTGATTTCGTCAGCCATGTGAATCCTTCGAAATTCGCCGTAGTTAATGGACTTCGGACCGACATCCTTGCCACAGGTAGGGCACTGGATCTTTGCATCCTCGGTACCAGCACGGATGTTGTCTGCCTGATGGGCCCCCATGAAACGCTCAAGGCAGCTTGAGCAGAAGTAGTCACCACAGGGGCACATGATCGTCGGATTGCCTACGACGTCACCACAGTCGGAGCATGTGAAGCCCTTAGCCGCTTTGATACGCTCGATGACTTCCGACTCTAGTGACTTTGCCGCTTCAATTGTCGCTTCATCATCTACGGCGCTTGTATCGATGAATTCAACATCAGCCAAGTGGAGGTACGGGTGACAACAGGTCTGTCGGAGACGAAGTAGAAGAGTTAGAACCATAGTATAGTTTTTGCCGACGGTACCAGCTCGAAGATATTTGCTAAACTCCACGCGGGAGTTTTGCTCGAGGGCCTGATAATAGGCCTTCTGGTCCTCGTCAAAAGTGACGTGATCGATCACTTCAATCTTGTCCTTTAACTCGATTATTGGCTTTCCGTCGATCTCACTGTCCTTGGTTCGTCGAAGGAGAATCTCACCGAGGAGACCCTGTAGCTTCCTCATCGCAGGCGCCTTTATGAACCCAGGGTAATATTTTCTGCCCGGCTGAAGACACTTGAAGTTCTGGTAAATAATGGTTAGCTGGCATCACGAATGCTCATACAAGGGGACTTGCCTGGAAATACACCTCAAGGCTGCAATATGGCTGGATGCGCAAGAAATGTATCAAGGAGGCCAACTCATTGGGTCCGTTCTGCATCGGCGTACCGGTCAAACACCAGCGGTGTTTACCGTTCAACCCGAAAACAGCCTGTGCACTCTTGGATTTGTGATTCTTGACGCATTGGGCTTCATCAAGAATAATGCGGAAAAAACGGCTGTTTGGACCAAGAAGCGGGCACTGATAATTTAGTCGCTGCGCATCAGGTGGAACGCCTTCCTTTTTGGCATCTTCGTAGTGCTTCTCCAGCTTGTTGAACTCGATCGCAAGCATTCCGTAGGTTGTCAGTACTATATCGAAGCGGGAAAGGAATTTGGGGTTAACGTCGGCACCCCTAACAGAATGATAAATGAAAACCTTGAGTTGGTGCTCGGGCTTGATCATTCGTTTGATTTCACGTTGCCATTGCTTAATAAGAGCGACCGGGGCGACGATGAGGTTTGTCTGCAATATTTAGTATTAATTGAGCATAATTCAAGGGGAGCTTACCTTGAGTCTGGGTGAAGAGGGATCAGACTTTCGGCGTATCATCAGGGCAATTGTTGAGAGCGTTTTGCCGAGTCCCATATCATCACCCAGTATTCCACCGCGCTTGCTCTCGTCGAGTTCCATGTCCTCCATCCATTTCAGAGCGATCGATTGGTGTTTGAATAGCGGGTATCGCAAGGCCTCTGGGGTCTTCACTTCGTTCTCCTCGGACTTGGGGGTTTTGTCCAAGTCCATGGGGTCATCTTTAGGCACAGCAACGGACGCGTCCTCAGCGTCGGAGTGGGGAGTTATTCCAGATGAGTCGTCTGAAACCGACATCGATGCTAATTCAGACTCCATCATGGATTGGGGCGTTTCCAGGGTGCGGACGGACTTGTTCACACGGGATGAGGTATCATCCTCAGATCCAATGTGCTCAGAATAGGTCCTCTTCGAAGCTGTGGACTTGACGTCTTGGTCGACTAGCCAATAAATAGTGTCAGCATATACCCAACAAACGGGAATTGGTAGTAGTGTTTCTCGATGATTAGAGTGAAAAGCATGAGAATGTAGTAGCATAATCCGTGAAGAGGACTGATAGTGGTGCAAAGAGTGTACGGAAGGAAACAGAGGGATATAGGAGTAAGAAGAATAGATGTATCAATGGTTTCATTATAGGGCTTACCATGTTGGGACTTGGCTTCAATCTCCTCAAGCTTATGCTTGACATCAGAAATCAGACCGTTGAGTTCAGCGCGTCTCTCTGGCGTGTTTTGTGCACCGCTCAAGTAGCCGAGCTTGGTCTCGTGCATCCAGAGCTGTGCGCGAAGGTTCTCTGCCTCGCTTGGAGCCATGATGTCTTCACTGTCGATAGGAGATACCGACGTGGTGATAGTTGTATTTTTGTAGTAGTGATTTACTTGGTTTCGATGATGTGGCTTGCTGAATCGTGTTGCATTGCGCTGCGAGGCTCTATGGAAAGGCAGTGAATGACTTCAAGGCAAAGAGCTCGTCGCATGAGTATGATTTGTAAGGATGAAAGAAGGAATACCGACGAACAATAGGTATGATTAGTGAGAGAAAGTAAAATATCGTTGCAAGTTGCAAGAAAGATTGGGTGTATTTTTATGACTGTTAGGAGTCAAAGATACGATGTTGTGATCGGTGGTGTGTATAAGTTGAGTGTAGGACCAGTGCGAATTACAAGAAGTAAACACGACGAGATGGCAAGTGCAAGCAAATCAGTCAACCTGGATGCGCCGCTGCCTGAGGTAACAAATAATTCCTTAGGAGCCTTCCTAGTGGTTGCTGCTGTCCAGGTGATTTGAGAGTATAGGTAGGAAGCTGCGCCGGTAGTGACTACCAGCCTTATAGAGGTACATCTCAATAGTCAATTTCCAGCCTTACATCTCAGTTACCTGGTAGCTATACCCCTGTCGGTGTTTCCGTACCTTTGGGAAAATTGCCCAATTAGGAAAGAGTCTAGATGGCGCCAAACCCCTTTTGGCCCCTTTTGGGCACCTGTTTCCTGTTCAGCGCCGTTATACTTTTAACAATACCAGAAATCAGGCGGCGGCAAGGCAAGTACTGCACGCATCCCATTATGCACACGTGGCGCCGAAGGCTATGTGAATTTCCGTCCATAACATTCAAATGTTGGACCAGAACATTGAATGTGTTAGATAAGTATAGATAAGTAATACCGGTATGTACTATGTAATTATCACAAATAAGGACCTTGAACTTTCTATCATGTGTAATATTAATTATCTACTGACCTCTCCCCTTTCCTTCAGAACTAGATATGATATTGGTTCGTTGGGATATACACCTGACTGTTCGATCATAGGCATCGTCGTTGCCAATAAGACGTCTAAGTTAAGTGCAACGGGATCCATAGGTGGTATTAACTAATTATCAGAAACCTCAATGCCGTTAGTGTTGAAATTGTAGCCTTGGAAGCTGCTGTCCTGTTTTTCTTTTGGCAGCTCCTTGACCTTGACTTTTGTGCAACACCAAGGTCTATAGCTCCTTCAATGTTCGATCAATTACATTCGGTGAAAAACCATGCTTCGCGCGACTGCTATTTTCGAATTCTAGGTAGAAAGAACGAGATCTACCAAGGTCATCCCTGTTCACGCCACGGATGCCTGATATCAACGTTCTACACCGACGAAGTGTTGTATTTGGCTGCACAGGTTTTAGTATTATGTCGGTACGTTGCCTACGGTATAACCAATCCTCTACCTCATAGGCCTCTAGGGCTATAATATACCTATATTAGACGCATACTTCTTAATACAGTATGCGCTTCCCTCGCTGTTGAAGAGCCGTCGTAACCTATCATATATCCTGTGGCGTTCTCATGTATCAATGCACCTAACTTTTGTCATTTTCTTTTCATACTGTGTGACTCATATTTGTCGTCCATGGATGCTAGGTCAGTATATACCGACAGGGAAAACTTGTGAATGTTCTACACTGTGCCTAATTGCTAGGAAATCTTATCGTTGCTGATTGTGTATCTGAAATCGGGAATTGGATTATATTCTTGAGGATGCGATCCTCTTTCTGTTCTCTTTGACTGCGAAGGCTTTGAGGACGGGGTTGCCATAATTGACACTGTTATCAGAATGTGATTATAATTTGAGGCGCAACTATATTAGTCTTTCGCATGACATTGATAGTAACTCTGAATATTGGTAACTGAAGATATTCTCATATGAGTCTCCTATCTTGGCATGGAAAGGAAAGAGTCCCCACCAAATTTAGCGTCAGGGATCAATGCGCCTCCAATACTCTGTCGACCACATCCCTAAGTTTTGTGTTTTATACCGGCGGTTTCTTGATATGAATTAAATGTCTGTGACAGCCTTGGAACCATCATGTTTAGCCCATTGTCTTCAGGTTGATAATGACGTAATGACAGCGTGCCCCAAGTAACATCTCAATACACATCTACTCCAAGCACCAATTATGTCAACTGGTGATCGACGCTGTGTATAAAGAGGAGGGATGGAGGGATGGAGGTATATATGGTTACTCAAGCCTATCGACGGGTTTAGTATTTCGTGCCCCTATTGTCTCCTTTCCACCCCTGAATACTACTTAATGGCAGTCAATGGTATCGGGCTATAACCACAGTAACCTTCTATCATGGGATGTTTTGGAATAGATGAACGTCGATCCAGAGGGTGGTAATGAAGACATATTCGGTTGTTCAAAATAGAGTTAGTTACAGACGGGGTATATCTGGGTCAGTGAGTTTCCTCTTTAGAGCTCGTTTATTTAATTATCATTGAGATAGTTACATTGTCTTTTGGATGTTAAAATTGAATTATTGTAAGGGAATATAAATCTGTGGAAATCTGGGGGTGGATGAGTCGATTGCCTGGGGCCGAACGAATAGTAACGAACGCATACGATATTCCACTGATACACAAGCTTTTTGACGGTGCAAGTCCAGATATGTCATACCGGCGTTTAAGCCAAATGAACTATAGGGTGAGGGATTGTAAGGGGGATAGTAGAGTGGTGAGTAGCTATCAAGGGGTTAGCACGCGAGCACTTCGACATTGTAGTATATAGGCACGCACCCAGACTTCAAGGTTCTTTTCGTTCTCCTGGAGTTCATCGAATCTCGCGTCCATGAGTTCTAAGTCCTCGACGCGTTAGTAATCTTAAAGTATGTCTATGGATAGATAACGGTGTGAGAGAGACTCATACCTGCTGTGCGATAGAGGACGTCCTGGATATCGGGGTCGAACTCCAGGCCATCCAGGAACGCCTTCACCTTCTCCTCATCATCGGGATAACTGATGTTCTTCCCGATCTGGCTGATTGAGAATCGGACCGCTGGTAGGGTTTAGCTCTATTTACACTTCCAAGTAGAGATAGGGGGTAGGGGTAACCTTACCATCTTTCCTGTATTTCTCTTTGCTCCCTTCAAGCTTATTTCCACACTCGCGGATCTCCTTGCGTAGTCGGTCTGCATCTTCATTCTGATTTTCATCTTTTGGTCCTATCGATTTGCCATTGAACGCCTTCTCTTGTGTTGGATACCCATCTGTGGTAATAAGCACTAAGTACGGGCGCTTGAGTGTACCTGCGTTAAGGTCCTTGTATATAAGCGGATCGAGGACGTGCTCCCTGAGCTTCGTGCCTATTGGTGTCCATCCTTCAGGCCAGAAACTCTGGAGCTTTTTCACGATCTGGTCCTTGTTGAGATTATTGGCGTCAGATGTATTTTTGTTGATGAAGCGAAGGTGGCAACCGTCTTTATTTGGGACTGCTCGCGTGGTGATGCTGCTGATACGTTTTACGAGCTCAATTTGGGCGCGCCATCTATCCCCTTTTCCTTCGCCGTTCTCTTCAGCCCACATGGATCCGCTGTCATCTAACATCCCTCTTTGTTAGCCCTAGGCATGTCTCTAGAGTGTAATAATGGTACCTACCACAGTATAGGATAGGTTGATAGAGGGCTAGCTTGGCAAGACCGTCGATCTGAGCAGGGGAGTTTAACAAATTGTTTGGGTCATTCTTGAGCTGCGCGGCTTTCTTGGCTACATCTTTGACGTAGGGATCATCAGGACCGAAAAATTTATCGAGGCCGCCCCTGAGATGTCTTGTTAGCTATAGTTCTTGGTAGCTCGACGTTTGGATAACCACCATGTCTTGCGAACGATCTGGGCGGACTGGTGGGGAATTAATGGTATTCAGGGGCAGGATAAGAGTAGGAGCCAAATTCGGGAGCTGAATACCTCTTGATCGCATTGTTCAGATTGTTCTGGAAGTCCTTCTCTGTCTTGGGCTCTTCGATATCCTGTGTCTGGTTTAGTATCAATAATTTGACTATGGAATTCTATATGAAAAAGGCTTCTTACCTCTCCGGGTCCCGGACCATCCCCAGCCCCCTTGAGATATGCTCGGGATGCGGCATCAAATATGTTGGCAAGAGGGCTCCAGATATCGAAGTAAGCAAGAACCTGCAACACCCATTCATTGAGATATGTTAAAAGACCTCCCTTGCCCTTGCTAGCCATGATCTCAAGAGCTTTCCCTACAGCTAGGTCTGGGGGCTGCGTCTTGTCCGCGATGTCCTTTGCTGTCTGGCCGCTGGCATTCTTCTTTTCCTTCGAAGCTCCCGCTTCGACAAGCAACTTGACGGCGGCCGCATCGCTCTTCCTAACAGCTGCCATGAGTGGAGTTTCTTCCCCGAAGGATGCGGGACCCGCTTCATCGAAGGTCTTTGGATTCTTGGCAAGGAGAAGCTGGATCATCCGTGCCCTCTGCTTCGGCGCGCTTGCCGCCAGGTACATTGGCGTCCTGCCATCTTGGGTCTTCTTGTCTGGATCGGCGCCGTTGTCCAAGAGAAGCTTCACGGTCGATGCATTTCCGCGTCGTAAAGCGATGGCTAGTGGGGTAAGGCCCGATGCAGGATCTGGTTTGTTGATGATCGACTTGTCTTTTTTAAGGTACTCCGCAAGTTTGACCTTGTCAAGTGTAGCGGGTATGGCTCCTGCGTCGACCCAAATAGACATGTTGGGTGGTAAGGTACTAATGCAGTACTAGTATCGATCTGAAAGCTGGGGAAGTGTGGACACTGGCAAACTATCGTGCTTGGATGAACGGACGACTCTGTGGAGTGCATCTAAATTTGCACTAGAGTCGGAGGGAATCAAGCCTTTCTATCGCTCACATTATCTTACTAACGTAGAGAGATTGGCTTTGCTTCACCCTCCTGATAACGGCGTAGTAGCACATCACCAGCCATGATCGGCCTGAACGTGACTTGTGTGCCATGCGCGCAACGCCTTCCATGTCGCGCATCGGGCAACTAGTCCTCGATAGGAATTCGACTACCATTCGATGAGTGGCTCAGAATACCTTATGTGACGGATACACCCGAAACCTACCTCATGAACTGCCGTCAACGAACCACCTATACTCCCAAGCCTGCCACCGGAGGATAAAATGAAACCGCTTACGAGTATTCCGCTACACGCAGACGTCCCATGTCTAGGACTGTCGGTGAAGTGAAGCGGAAGAGGGATACAGATACACATCTGCCGTTATTCAATTTGTACTAGTTCCCGTTTCCCTTGTCGAGCTGAGCCAATATTGATGTTACTTCGCAGGCTGGCTGACTTGAGCCGAGGATTTCAATGGCTGGCCGGGGGAGGGGCCTCGGTGAGACTTCACCTGCAAGTGTATGTAATGGGAACAAAATGGCAGGCTGAAGTTTCAAGCGATAATCGCGACGACATAGGAACAAACAGGCGGATATTAGCATACCGTAAGATTCAATTAAGCGACTGATGAATATGTACATATGTATATGTATATATCCGTTTCTACCTATGGTATGGCGTTCTAGTGGGGGTTCTACATGGCTATCATTTCGTGCAACTCGAAGAGGGTTCATGTATGCCGATTGTTCCAGTGATATTGAGTCGAGCATGAACGGTTCCGCGTCGTCTGCGAGCACGCTTCGCTTTGATTTTACTCCCGTCGGAATCGGTTATACACGCGAGATTCTACTCCAACAGACTACGATGTCTACGAACTACGCCGCGCTACTGGCAGCGCATACGAAAAAGCCACTGCTTGTAGACGAGGTAGACGATAGATTCGCCGACGAGAACGAGATCGTGGTTAAGAATGCCGCAGTTTCAATAAACAGGATCGATGTTACCATGCAGGAGACACCATGGGGGAATTTCTCATACCCCCTGATCTTGGGCACGGACGTGGCCGGCGAAGTTGTCGAGGTTGGTTCCCAGGTCTCTCAGTTTGGGGTCGGCGATCGCGTCCTAGGCCATGCTCTGCGTCTTGCCACGGAAGACGACCGACATGGGGCATTTCAAAACTATACTGTTTTGATGCCGAATATGGCGTGCACTATCCCGCAATCACTATCCTACGAGAAAGCGGTCGTCTTACCGTTAAGCGTGTCTACGGCGGCAGCTGCACTGTTCCAAGACAAGACCTTAGCGCTGCAACCACCTAGCGTATATCCTCAGAAGAAGGGCGAATGGGTTATTGTTATGGGCGCAACAGGCTCCGTCGGCAGCAACGGCGTTCGACTCGCAGTGGCTGCGGGCTACGATGTAATTGCAACAGCCTCTCCGAGAAGCTTTGACCTTGCGAAACAATTAGGCGCAACACTGGTAGTGGACTACAAGAGTTCTAATCTCGTCGACGATTTAGTGGGTGCCCTCTCAGGCAAGATTCTCGCCGGGGTCTTTGATGCGAATGGGCAGGAGGATACGATCAAGGCAGCCATCGCAACGGTCTCCAGGTGCGATGGCAAGAAATCGGTTGCGACGGTGGGAGACTGGATTGACCCCAAGTGGGTCCCTAAGGATGTCAAAGCAGAGACTATCATGGCGATAGATATCCGCGAGAATCAAGTAAGCCGCATGGTCTATGAAGACTTCTTGCCCAATGCGTTGGCAGCGGGCAAGTACATGCAATACCCCGAGCCGCTTATTTTCGGAGAGGGGTTGGGATCGATTCAGGACGCTATGGAAGAGTCCAAAAAGTCGGCGGGGAAGAAAGTGGTGGTAACTATCAAATGAGCGGCGTATGTATTGCCCGCGAGAAGTCCTACGCAAGCAAGTCATGCTTTTGTGAGTGGCGCTGAAAAGCCCCTTTAGTGTAGAGATCGGCGATCACCTACTCGGTTCAGCTACCCAGCCAGCTATCCTATAATACCTATCCCTTGCTACTCGGAACGTCTCTCCCGGGGTGATAGGTGTGCTTCGTGTTTTCAACGTTTTGTGCTTTAGGACTAGACACCTAGGTAAATATGTACTACATAACATGTCTACGAGGCCGGAACTATGCATGTATACTATGCAGGTCGCCGTCCCGTCCCACCGTGATATTGATTTGAAGATGAGATGGGACAGACTGTTATTATATGAACCCCAGCTACTGTAGCGCTAACGCAGTAGGTACATAGTAGGTAGGGATTCAGGGCTGAAGGACCAGCTAGGCTCGGCTTAGTGAAGCAGGGGGGGATATATGGATACTTCCTATTCTGGAAGAAGTGGAAGGGTACCCCGAAGCTGATTCGTCGTTACGGAAACTATAATTTCGACAGTCTTTGCGTTATGTAGACAGTAGATATTAGATAGAGCTGATTCTATGTTCGTTACGTTGCGAATCGGAAATCCATTTGGTTTGCGACGACTCGAATCCTTCAATATCTTTTTTCGATCATGGGATCACTAGATTCTGGCATTGGAGGTTCAATGACAACATCCCCCGATGTGTTGGATCATGACTTTCACAGCGCTTGGGGGAGTGTCTACACCAATCGCAGCACGGTGAGCAACAACGAGACATTACCGTTATGGCAGCAGTATGCCTCAGACAAGGGCGCAGTTGAGAGGAAGTACCAATTGCTTCTGCACGAGTACACTGATCTCTTTAGCGATGTTTTCAGTGGTTATTACCCAATTTCCATGCATGCGCACGCGACAGATTCCTTACTGCCAACGACGATTGCTAGTCTGATCCTCAACACTGTCGCTACTAGCCCTTTAGTCCTAAACTCGCCTACCTTAAAGCCGAGGGCAGACGAGAACCCTGAGGACACCGGAAAGAGGGTACGCGACTTTGCTATGAACTTCCTAGGATGGAATGATACGCATGTTCTCACTCCCAATTTTGTTGTCGCTGACAACATTTATGGAGCTGGTTATGGACCTCTTGTACGTACATCCTCTGACTTTAGCAGCAGAAGACTTGCATAGCTAACGAGATCCCCCCAAGGCGCACACTTCCAAAGAATGGGAGATCACTGCAATTGCTTCCGGCCCAAAGCCGATTGTCGTCAATATGAAGGATACGACAGCGGATAAGTTAGACACTCAATTCGCCGAGGCAAAAGAAAAGGGCTGCATTGCGGTGGTATTCGACATGGTCAGTACGGAAGACGGTCTTGTCCTTCAGCCCGACGTGTTTGGCATGATTAAAGCATGTTGTGCCAGGAACAGATTGCTTCTTATTGTCGATGAAACCATGACAGCAATTAGGTGTGGCGCTCCCTTTGCATTTCAACGGCCCGAGTACGCTCGGGTAGAAGCGGATAAGCGCCCCGATCTTGTCATTTTTGGGAAGGGTATTGGCGTGAGCGGCATTGCGATAGGATTCGATGGTATCATAACTAAAGGTCTCACATATACTACAAAAGACGACATCCGTCAGACAATACGTTACTGGCGTGCCCTCGTTAGCAGGCCCATCAGGTTGCCCATTCTTCTGGAAGCTCTTAGCATTTTACGCGCAGCACAGACGGAAAATTGGCCTGCGAGGAGCGAGCACATCGGTGACGCTATCCGCGATGCAATTATGGAAATTGATCCTAGTACTAGGGCACCGGGCGCTGTTCGGGGTTTAGGGGCCGTGATTGCGGTGAATAGGGAGGTAGCGATGCGGTACCGCATCATGTCCGCGATTCGGCGGCGCAGTCCTTGGGTGCGATGGCTGCCCAAACTGGGTAGTAACTCCGCTGATCGTGAGGCGCTTATGAGACAGGTATTCGGAAAGGAAAGTAAAAATCAGAGGCAAGTCTTAGCCAAGGAAGCGGAGAAATGTGGTACGATCCCTCTATGGTGCTTCATATGCGGGATAGAAGCTACCTCCAAAGACTGGTGTCGGACATGTTATCTTTCATTCTGCGATAATGAAGTGTGTGTACAGGCTTTCCACAGACACGCTTGCGCCTAAAAGTTGTATTTAGAAAAGAGTCATATTCATTTGAGAGAACCTCTTTGATCATTATTCATTACTTAAACGAATGTCCACATTCCACTACCTATGACATGTAACTGGTCAAGGTAGCGTACGCACGATCAACCATCCGCCTAGTATTACGGAAGCTTATGGTACAGAGGCAGTATCCTTATATGTTGTTGCCGTAATGTCCCTCGACATCACTGGTTCCGCAGTCATCGGTGCAGTGTAGTACCTTACGTGTGTGACGTTTTTCTTGATCGGCCTCTGCACACTCTGCGCTCTGTTACCATCCACGGATATCACGAATTGGTCCCCTTCGACATCGACGCGCAGCTGAGGGCTGCTACCAAACCAAGGATTAGGGGTAAACTCTTTCGTTGCAACATAGCCTCCGTTAGCCGGCTTGTAGTTGTACTGTACTACCCTACGTTTGGTTTTGATCACCAAACCAAGGAGAATATCGTAATTCTCCACGTCATTTGCGTCGTCGTTCCTGGATTGATCCCAGTTCAAGAGAGCGATACCCGTCGTCGTCTCCCGGTTCGGTGTCTCAAGTTTCATGGTGGGTGATTTAAATACAATAGAGCCGTTAGTGGGGACATCGTCCTCAAGCTTGGTGATCTTAGAGATGCTGATGTTATTGGCGACAACCCCCCTGGACGCATTATTAGGTTACACTTCGCTAAGCAATTGGGCAAGATGATAACCTACGCTGGAGTTGGGGGTCCACCAGCAGCACCTGTTCCAAGCGACGGTATCACTTCGGGAGGGTCGAATACTGGTTTGGTGGTAGGGTCTGGGGAATAATTCATTTCGGTTTTCGAAACGGCAATGTCAAGATTCATTGTATCTCTCCATTTATCTTCGGGGACCGTTTTTCCATTCTATAATTGCCCATTAGTTAATGTTACATCATGGGCATCGGGCATTTAGGATAAGTACTAACGAGATCTGTGATTCTCCAATACATTCTCGCAAGCACGGACTCGACAGTAGTCGGCTCCAGATCTGACAGCTGCTGTTGTTTGAACATCTTGATGAGATATGAAGTGACAGGGATATAAGCTGTGACCTGCACGTCTCGTTCTTGACCTTCCTTGCAGTTAACGCAGACTTCCTCTCCATCTTGCTCGGGAGGTTGGCTGAAGTTGAATACGTTGGTGACGAAGTCTTCAGTTCGAAACTTATTCTCCTTCTCGCCCTCCGGCCGGAGGAAAACTTCAATATTGAAGGGATACCCGCCCAAGGCAAACCTACATAAGTAAGCATATGAGTAGATCAGATGCTTGGGAGGGGAATGCTTGGAGTTACTTGCTTTGAATACTTAATGCTAAGGGCGTAGTCATTCGTCTTAACTCCATTCTTTTCTGCTTCCTCTCCATATTCCTTATCGATTATCTCCATACCTTTTGGTAACGTAGTCGCGGTTTCGGCCATCTTCAGTGCCAACTTTCTATCCACGCCATACGTATCGTTCACAATTTCCAGAATTTGGGCAATCGTCTCCTTTCCGGTCGTAAGCTCGGGGTACGTGTAACCGAGCTTGTACCAGTCCCGAGCGTCGTCTGGAGTCCAGACTGTGCCTTGTTCATCCTTATGAAACGGCCGCAGAGGTGTCTCGTTGGTGATCACGTCGCCCATACCGATTATCTTCTGGTCGAACTCCCCCTGAATATCCGTATCGAACCATTTCCCCGGATTCATGGTCTGCCAGAGCGCATACAAGCGATCAATATTGCTGATACTTGTCAATAAAAATATCCGTGATTATGAGAGTGGGACATCTAATGGGACTTCTTTCTCACCAATGATGAAGCCAAAATGTCGGGTCGAAAGTTGCGACGGGAATCTGAGACATGTGTCCTCCCTCTCCCCCAACCCAGTAGTGAACGTTGTTATGTATGAACTCCAGGTTTATATCATTTATGACTTTAGTTGTGCTGGCCGTTCCGCTCGCGATAGTTTGGTCTCTAGCGACAGTAGCAAAGCTCCTGTAATCCATCGGATAAGTGAGTAGTCTGTACACTAGCTCTGCGGCGGTACCATATGGGAACCCGGTGATTGAGTCGTAAGTGGTCATGAATTTGTCTACCGTGTCGTCGTGAACAACCCCATCTCTCCAAGCAGGATTATCGGCTTTGCGCTCCTCCTCGGTTGGGCAACGGCTAGTTGCATAGCACTCCCCGTACTAATGGTCAACCATATTAATGGGTGGAACAGGAAAATGGTTTAGGAGGAGTACTGAGTGTTTGTACCTACATCAATAAACTCGTCACCGTCGGGATACTTCAGTAGTCCTACACCATAGGCGCCCATTTTCTTGTTATTGGGCATCTTGAATTGATAAAGGGGGTTGTCTATGGTCACCGGTGCATTGCCCCCGATCGTGATCTCAATCCTCTTCCAGCGGGCGAATTTAGGCACTTGCGGATTCTTGGCCCAATCCCAGTATGGCAATCTCCATGTGCGGGCGGCGTCAAGGTAGTCGTTTCGGTATTTAGGGTGCTCGGGGATAATTTCGTTTACCATAATCTCGTAGAGACGTTGCTATTATTCTATCATAAGCGAGAGTCGCTAGATAGACTCAACGGTAGACACATGCCTCATAGAGTAACATATATGGTCGGTGCCACGGCGGGAACAGACTGTTCGCATGCTAAACTAATTATTAGAAACGAGATAACACTAAACGTTGGAGATTAGTCTTACGACGCAGTAGCCTTTCCTACGCACTTCGTCGACGGTAGCGAAAGGCTCGTCCCAGGACGTATATGGGTACCCATGAATACCTACAGAGTGTTAGGCATCTGCCTATAGATCATTAAAACGTGAGCCCATTTTACCTGCAATCTGAAAATACGAATCTCTCTTTTCCGGAGAGATCCCTTGGAACCGCTTAAGAGCCAACAAGTACAGTATCACTTGGATCTTGTCTTTGGGACTGGTACTCTGAGTCCACTCATCGATCTCTCTCCTGACAGGGACTTGCCCATTTGGACCCCAGCCATCTTTGATTCCCGTAATAGGGTAGTATTTGTAGGCCATACTGCTCGTTGTAGAGAACGGAGTTCGAGAGTTGCAGATCTTTAGAGGACTACGTGGGGAGCTACGTTGCTGATAAAGGAACTTGAGTAGGAGGGTTTAACACAGCATTGCATTTCTCATTATCTATAGCGACATGCAAGCGTATCAGTTGTCGATGTGATAAGCCTGATCACGGCAGTTAGGAGCCGGACTAGACCGCATATGCCTCGGCGTTGTTGCGATACAAAGTGGTACAGCATATAATGCTGGCTAAGTCGATGTACTACGCAGATATTCAGTTTCCGGTAACTATGCAATTACATAAAGTATCGCCAGCGTATCGCATACGCATCCATACCCCGACTGATGTTGGTGCCAAGTACACATATCCGATCTGTAGTTAAGATCGCTAATCATCAGCCAACGTATGGCTTACTGTAATTACAGGGGAACTAGAGGTTTCGGCGCTATATCAACACATGCATACACTATGTACGCGGATTCCAGCCAATGGAATGTCGTGGTTTTAGCGGTGTTCTACGCGCGAGGAAACTTCCTATAGTGGATCGTAACGGATGCTAGTTGAAGCTGTTGCCCCATGCGTCGTACCGAAACGGGATGTGTGGAACAGGCCGAGACTGGACCAGCACAGCAAAACGTGAGCCGAGTGGTTGGTTATTGGAATGTCTCTAGAAACACGCGTACACCGTATAATCACACAGTCAATAAAGCCGCTGAGATCGGCGAACGGATCAGAGCAGGGGGCTATCAGGGGTACGGCACGGGACGAACGGCATATGCGCCAAGGTATTGCGGCTAGCTGCAAACTAACTTATTCTGGAGGTGGGGATTTTCAATAATATATGCATTAACTCACCGTTAAACGACCCGGCGAGGATCCTACATCTTTCCGCGTTGGTGGGAATAGAGGTTTACGTCGAAGTAAGGGCTGAAAATATGATGTAAGTGGAATAGTTAGATTGAAATGATCTTAAAAAAACAAGTGCGTATAGCTCATGCTTTTACGCAGACCGTTATTTACCTAGGTACCTAAGGGAATCTAGGACATTTATAACATGTAATTATGTGAGGTGCAAAGTGTGCCCAAAGTTGTATATACAATCATAGGAATTCTGTTTACAGGTTTACGTATACAACGATTAGCAAACACGGCTTTGCTCTGTTGAGTCTTGTCCTCATCTTTAACTTGATCGGCGTTTAAAAGCGTGTCTTTTTTGGAGGATAGTCATACTACGGGCGGATAATGACGGCTGATATTGTTGAGCGAGACTCAGCCAATCGTCTCGATCGTTCGAACTGCATTCTGCCGCCCTCCAGTTCCAATTCTAGGCTAGCCGGGACGGGAACTATCAATGCAGATGCGGATTATGTACAGCAAGATAAGAGTTCACCAGCAAACGTTACGGATGTATCATTTCAAACAATCTTGAAAGCTTCTTGGATATTGACCTTACAATGCTTCATCGTGGCCGATATCATTTGCTTCAGATACCATGAGTCCCTTTTATCCATCCAGAAACAAAGCCACGACTCGGCCTTGAAAAGGGGAACGGCCAAGAGCAGCTCGGCGCGATATTTTACTCGCATTAATCAAGGGGAGCCGATATGGACACTTCTCCGGCGTCTCGAGACGACTCATGTGCCTTCCGATGGAGTTACCGACCCCATGGGCCACGATGTCGGCGTTGCTAATGAGCACTCATCTCGTCACCACTGCAATACGGGGATATGCTTTCGAGAACTGGAGCCTACCCATCACGAGGTCAGTAAGAGGAATCCTTATTACACTTCCTATGCTGGAATCCCTACTTACATTTATCGCATAAGGACGATGTTCAACTTATTGCTAGATCCCCGTGGTCTCTGGAGTCTGTACGACTAGTATATCGTTTATCGCACACCAGCAGAGATATGGCAACGAGCATTTTCAACACCTTCCAACACATATACCTACAGATCACGCAATCCTCAAGCCGAACACTTATACGAGATATAGATGAATGTTCACAGCTAGATATAATGAAGATCAAGAAGTGGACGTGTATGGATTCCACCCCGGCCAGCGATTGTTTACACGACCTAATCTTGGAGCAATGCCGTTCACGACCCAATGAGAAAGCAGTCTGCTCTTGGGACGGGGACCTAACCTACAGGGAACTGGATGACCTCTCACTGCGACTTGCCAGCCATCTAATACGACTTGGTGTCGGCCCTGAAGTATTTGTGCTGAGTTGTTTCGAAAAATCAACATGGGCTATCGTCGCTCGGCTGGCTATCTTGCGGGCTGGAGGGGCATACATCTCCATCTTTGCCAGCAACCCACCGGTATACTTGGATTCCGTTATAACTCGGACTAAGACTCGCATTTTGATAACCGATCCCCAATTCGCCGGCCGTTTCCGAGATACTGTCTCGACACTCGTGGAACTATCCCCTGAATGGCTTCGGAGCTTACCAAAGGGACCTGAGGCGTTCGTAGCGGTTCAGCCGGATAACGCCTGCCTGGTTCTGTTTACTTCTGGTAGTACTGGAACGCCCAAGGGTATCATCCAAAGCCATCAAGCGTACGCCACGGCTATCAAGAACTATGCACGAGATCTCAAGCTAGCTTCGCATACACGATTTCTTCAGTTCGACGACTACGCCTTCGATATTAGTAACCTAGAGTTCCTCGTACCTTTGATTCTCGGTGGTTGTTGTTGCGTTCCGGGGCCAATGAAGACCGTCCAAGACTTGGCACGCGAGATTAACTCACTCAATGCCGATATTATCTTCCTCACGCCTACGGTAGCAATCAAAATGGAGCCGAGCGATGTTCCATGCCTCAAGACCATGTGTGTTGGTGGCGAACCTCTTCCGAAGGATCTCGTCAATAAATGGGATAGTAGCGCTACGACGCTGGTTAATCAATACGGCATGGGAGAGGTCGCAATATGTTGCGCACTCAACAAGAACATTGATCCAATAGGAGGTGCAAAGATTGGGCGTCCGTCGACCGGCACTATCTGGGTTGTGAATGCATCCTCGCCGGAGAAACTAATGCCAATAGGGGCTGTGGGCGAGATTCTGATAGAAGGCCCACATCTATCCCGTGGGTACCTTGACGAAACGGCTACGCGCCGGACGGAAGCGGGGTTCTTAAAGGCAGTTCCGCGTTGGATGTCGGAATTGCATCCAGATCGAACTCGCACTCGGATATATA
The DNA here is from genome assembly GCA_902825475.1 of Hypomontagnella monticulosa. NCBI lineage: Eukaryota > Fungi > Ascomycota > Sordariomycetes > Xylariales > Hypoxylaceae > Hypomontagnella > Hypomontagnella monticulosa. The sequence continues at coordinate 3,282,214 of CADEBF010000007.1, forward strand.
GGTCGGGAGACCTCGGACGACTAAATCATGACGGCACATTCACGTATCTCGGCCGCAAGGATACGATCCTCAAACTTGACGGTTGTCGCATCGACGCACTAGAGGTAGAACATCAAGCCCGCAAATGCCTCTCTGATAAGGATACCATCGTGGTCGACTTGCTCGGGATTATTAATGGCCAAGACGAACCCAGCCTAACGGCCTTCATGTACTTCGATGAGCATCCTCTTAGCACCACCCCTACGAAAGACAACGTACCTGTCTTAAAAGATGCCATGACGGATCCCGTCGCAAGCACGAAGATCGAAGAGATGCGGGCTACAATAGCACTGTCTCTCCCCCAATACATGATCCCGACCACATTCGTACTCATGTCGTGGGTACCGCGGACGGCGTCGAAGAAGATTGACCGCAAGAAAATTCATATGCTAGGGCAATTATTCTATTTTGCCCAGCTTGAACAGCGGCCAAAAGATGTATCGTACGCGCAGAAGATATGAGAGCCTCCCCGCAGAACGGATCGCTACGAAAAAGGACCCGATTTCAGGTCTGTATCTGCACATTCGGTTAGGAGACGTAAGACCATGTGGTGGTAAATCAAAATGCATCATCTTGTTTTCATACCTGGCCTAGAATTAACACGGTGCCCGGGCATCAGGGCCAGGTAATACGATACGGTTAAGACCCACAATAGGGGGTGGCACAGTGCAAGAAGCTCAGCAAATAGGTAATATCCGGCAAGATTAGTCATACAACGCTGCAGCTAGCCAGTCTCAGTACCTCATCCAAGATCGTCTTATTTACTAGGTAGTCTTGCTACTGAATCTTTGATCTCAAAATTGAAAATCTGAACTAGTTCGCTGGCAGCTAAGTACATTTCGACTTGGGCTATGCTAAATGATAATAAACTGTGTTAGTACGAAGATGATGGTGACAAGGTACGGGTCCCTCATATAAGGATAGGGATTAAGGGGAAAGCTTACCACACGCCAAGACATATTCTTCGCTCCTCGCTAAAAGGGGTATATTAGGCATCGGCTACTGCCGGATCGTTGAATCCACCGATCGTTACTAACGTAATGATCCCAACTACCATCTCTACAACTTTGAGTATGCCTCTTCAAGGAGGTATTTTGTCGCTTCTCTACCAGACTGATCTGCCTTCTTTATTCTGTTTCGTATAATCATTACAGGTTCAAGTATCTTGATCGCGTCACGAACGCGGCCGCCGTCTAGGTACGCCCTCCCAAGCTCGTGTTCGGATAAAATTCGATCGGGGTCCTCTTCTGGCAATGCTTTTTGAATGGCGACGACACGTTCGAATAAGGAAATCGCTTTATCGACTCGGTTATCGTCCAAGTACGCACGAGCAAGCATATGCTGCGTTGCCAGACGTCCGCGGTCGTCTTCCGGAAGCGAACTTTCGAATTCTACAATGTGTTCGAATAGGGAAATCGCCTTGCTAATTCGATCGTCTTTTAGATATGCAACGGCGAGCTGGTGCATTGAGGTCAATCGATCACGGTCATCCTCTGGTAATGACTTCTCAATGGCAACAATATTTTCGAGTAAAGGAATCGCTTCGTCGACGCGGCCAACCCTAGAGTACGCGCCAGCGAGCGCACACTTTACTGCTAACCCATCGCGGTCGTCCTCGAGAACCGCGGTGCTTTCTGTTGCGATAATGTATTCGAACATGGAAATTGCTTCTTCTATCCTGTCATGTTCTACGTACGTCCTCGCAAGCTCGTACTCCGAAGTCAATCGATCGCGTGAGTCTTCCGGCAATGTCTTCCTCCTAATCGCTACAACGTGCTTGAATAGTCGTATTGCCTCCTTGGTTTGATTGTCTTCAAGGTAGGCCCTAGCAAGCCGGTGCTCGGACGCCACACGGGTTGCATCGGTTTCCGGAAGGAGTCTTCCTCGGACGGCCACAACGTGGCTCATGATGCCGATCGCTTTCTTATATCGCCCGTAGAGTATGTATGCACCTCCGAGGTCATGTTCCGCACGTAATCGAAAAGTACTTTCTTCAGGTAGCTGCTCTTTAGCCCACTGACAGATCTCTTCGTACGCCCATATACACTCCTTAGCTCGCCGCTCGCTTCGTAAACACTTCCCAACAAAATAAAACAACTCGAATCTTTCCTTATAATCATGTTCGTCACTCTCATGTAAGACCCTTAGGGCATGGGGCAAATGTACCCGCCGTGGCTTTCGATCCCGATTACGACTGGATGAGAATACCTCCTCGAGATGAATGATAGCCTCGCGTGTGATCCGCTCAGTATGGCCATGCCGTTCAATCCAGATTCGCGCCCCTAAATGCACAAGGCGATGCATATCAAACATATAGTAGTCGTCTCGTCTCGTCAAGAAAGCGTATGCGCACAAGGTGCCAACTGCATCGATCAATTGCTCTTCCGAATCAAGTTCAGGGAGGATCGATTGGGGGATTGCTTTCGGCTCAATCCGAGAGATGAATTCCAATAGGCGAGTCGCGCCATCGTCGGACTTGCGTATTTGATCGAAGGACACGAGCCATGTTGTCGCAACAGCATTTTGCGCACTCGAGTAACGGAAGTTATCTCGAAACTCTTTGCTCATCAATGCTGTCATACCTTGTTCCGTGTCTCTTAGTCGCTTTAGGTACTCCGAAATGGGTAGCTTGGTCTTGTTCAAATAGGCTACCGCCTGTTTGATGGCCAAGGGAAGATAAGTAAGTTCAGAGACAAGCTCCTTCGCTAAATCCTTATCATAAGCCAAAGCACTTAGATCTAGTGAAGTCTCAAGGAAACTAAGCGCCTCTTGTTTGTCCATTTCCCCCAGCTCGACCACGTCGTTCTCGGCGCATGATTGAGCAATTTCCCTAAAGCGGGTAGTAAATAGAGTGAGGCCGTCCTCGTTCTTTGGAAGGTATTGGCTTATACCTATAGACTTGTTAGGAGAACCAAATAGCAACTCCATATCGTCGGCGTTGTCAACGATAAGCAACCATTTCCCGGCTTTCTCCGAGCTCAAGTAGTTCCGTACTAGCTCCTTGATGTCTTCATCATCCGATGCTTTTGCAATACCAAGGTCTCTCGCTATCTCCTCGTATACTTGGTCAAACGCCGCGTTACTTATGGCAGGGACCCATATGACGGCCCGATCTGGTTGGGTTTCTTTGACCCAATGAGCAATTTGCAAAGCCACTTGAGTCTTTCCGATGCCACCCAATCCAACTAGTGCCACATCTTGACAGTTTCTTTTGAATAGCATATCCTTTAACTTTGCAAGTATTGTACTTCGTCCTATGAAACGCTTATTCTTCGGGAAAGGAACGTTGAAATAAGCGCGGGCTGGGTAAATGTTAGTTGATATTCTAGAATATCACATTTTATAACTAACTGCTAGAGCTTTCTCTCCGCAATGCCGTTGCCTCTGGTTGTGTGGCACGGCGGTGGAGGAAGCCGTCTACAAATTCAGTAATAAGCCTCCGGTTTTTAGCTAAGTAATTGGTCGTGTGTGCAGATATAGTACTTGTCTTCTCCCAATCAGACAATGTAATATCTTCTAACCCACGGTCGACGTTAAACCTAAAGTACTGGCCGCTATTGCCATATTGGTTATCGAGACGTTCCGCCACTTTGTTCGAGGTCGTGGCCATGCTCTTAAGAGCTCTTATGATAGACCGTCGGGAATCCTTAATGGTCACGACATCACCCAAGCCAGTGCCGATGCTGAGGACCTGCAGTTGACCGCGGCCAGGGAACTGTTGCCTAGCTTCGTTGATGAGGACCTCGCAGGGGTTGTTATACCCAAATCCAGCATCAATGAATTCGATTTGATCTCGACCAAGTTTGATGGATTTGAAAAAGGTGGTTGCGGCAGAGGTCGCGCGAGCTATTTCCCAAATAGTACAATTCTGCAGGCTGGCAGACGTATCGTACGTCGAGAAGATGGTAGGCAGAGCATCAACATTGTCTTTGGTGATGGCCACAACAGCTCTATAAGAAATTAACTCCTCTAGCTCCCATTTTTGCTGATCTATTATCCTTGATGGAACTTACGTCTTAGTACATGATGTACTCCGAAACGGAAGATCGCTGTGAGGGCATGACTCCGCTGTTGACCGGCCTTGGGACCGTTTTGTGACGCAGCGCTCTTCTGTACAGAATTGGCGAACCACTTGTTTGATAGCTGCCTCTAGAGCCTGGGCAGAAAAGGCCCCTTTCGGTGGAGCGATAGGAAAAGGAGTCCACTTAGGCGTGAAGGCATTTTCGGCTACTTTATCGTATGCCCTTATACACTCGTCAACCGTCATCCCCAGTCTCCCGAGCATGATCGCGATAATCCTGAGCGATTTTAGTTAGCGCAGGTTATAGACCAGAAATTACTGGTTATCGTACCCCCCTGTGCTCGTACCGCCGATCAAATCGAAACATTCGCATGGCCTTGGGATTTGATCAAGACCTTTGGTTCTGCGAATATTCTCCATGATATTCTCTAGGATTAAAAGGCTAGATTTGCCACGGATACCCCCTCCATCTGGGGTTGTTAGCATGACGAGTAGTGCTAACGGCGCGAAATTTCCATCACCTACCAAGAGAGAGAATCCTCAATGGAGGACTGGAGTCCCTAAGCCTATTCGCATGTTCCATCAAGCTTTCAAGGACGGCGCGCGCCGCTGCCAGCCCAGGTTCATATCAATTGAAACATGTGGGTTACGTATAACCTCACTCTACGGATCGAGGTTTAGCGACGTAGCCCGTGTAGCGGGGTTACCAGGATGTCACCTACATGCCAAGGTAGGCAGCGATACATGGTAGGAATGAAGCCATTACCTAGTAGAGGTTAGTATCCTTCGTCATATCCACTTCCAATCCACCTTTCTAGAGACTCGATACCCTATCACAATTCATTCGCTATTATACATGGTAAACTGGGTGTCGCCATAGGGTTATGGTACCAATACTACCTTAGAGAGTCCTCAGAGGGTATGATGGACAAGTCCTAAGAGTGGAGCAGGTACCTAGGCTAATCAACTTGGCGATGGCAAGGGTCGACATCAGTACTTTGATAAAAGGTCACTTAACCTTGGGATAGATTTTATGCAATTTTGTTCCTTGCTAGGTACATTTAAGTACGTTATCCACAGCTACCTTCAAAACTTTTGGCTTGTAACTATAGTAATGTGGCCTGAAAGATATACTGCAGTCCAAGCGTAAATATAGGGAAAGATATACTTATGTATATGCGATAATAATAGCCCTAAGGTTGACATGATGTTCTAAATTAAAGACTATACAAGTAGGTAAGCGGGTCACAGAATAGTAAGGTCGGGGCAGTGTAACGTGGGGCGCCGGTGACCAGCGACTACTACCGTCTCCGCCGGCCGGTCCGGGTGGATACATTGAACCACCGAGGCTAACGGGATGCAAAATTCGCACATACGTATGTATACGGTCGGCCATTAGGAACTCGGAATATAAGTAAACGAGTTATTAAGCTTGTATGATCACTAAAAGATTACGACCTGGAAACATAGAAGCAAACCTGGATCAACCCGTAATCATAATGTATCATATGAGACGATAACTTCCAATTGTCAGAGAGGTAAAAGAATACGGGAATCAAGGCTGCAAGTATATATAACGAAGGTTTTGTTTAATGTTAAAGATCAGAATAGTTAATTAAGTATTATGAATTAAAATTAAATAAAAATGGCAAAAAATGTCAGTCGTCCCACCACCCAGTGTAGAACCACCCTTCCTCTGATCGTTACGACCGGCCATGTCAGCGACAGAGACGGTCCAAGATAACCATCACTGTGCTAATGCATGCTCCGAGCATAGTACTAAGCCGTGTATAGGTACATGACATGTCCCTTGGCGTATAAGGGCCCCCAGCTGTAAGGGCAGTCGCAACAACCATCAGGGCTAACGGACTACCCGTGAGGCGATCAACCTCACCTGGTCCCCACAACTAGTAGCCAAGCTTCGGTTGGTAGGGTGCAGGAGGTTATGAGCCTCCTGAGGGTTTCGAACCCGCCACTCCTTCCTTAGCTGGTTTCCCAGAAGTAGGGAGTTGACCCCGACCACTAAGCCAACTCCTCTTATTGAAATTCGACAAACTTATTTTACTATATATGCTTCAACCCCTCGAAATTCGAAATTCCCTGCACGTGCAGATATACCAAACGACCAATGAGATCCAACGTCGATAGGTCTTTAATAGGTACATGTAGTTATGCATGCATCGCTCATATGAAATCATCAGTACACTACGGAACAGGCAACGCTCTAGGGCTACTATTGGTTATTGAAGTTCAACCTGATCACTTCCAAAGTTGCATTCCTACTAGGTACATTCCTACATCCACGGATGTACGTACATATATCTAAACCACACCCGGGCACCTTTTGCTTTCTGCAATATTCTATTTACTGCAAATCCCCCCTGGCTCGTCAACATACCACCAAGTCACGTCCTACATCTCCAATAAAGCATCTGTAATACCCCTGGACGACCTGTGTGTTGCGTGCAACCGCGCATCCCCCTCTGATCGCGCACAAGATGCCGCGCCGCAGGCCCGGTCGTGAGCGCGGTTTCAAGCGCTACAAGGACAAGCATAGAATCCGGCCTAAAGTTACTCAACCAACTCTCTCTCGTCTTATGTTTTATAGCTTTTACAGCGGCCTCAAATGGTCAACACAACAGCAAGTGTATTTCGACCACGAGAAGCAATGTGAAGTGACGAAGAACCGTATCCTTACATGTAACCCGCACTCAAACCACATTGCAAGACGCATATTCCGAGGTTTAGGCACGAAGAAGGTTGGGATCATTGACTACGCATTCGCCCATGTCTACAACTTTGCAACGGAACACGTAGACCTTTGTGCTTCCCTCGAGCCAGTTGATTTCTTCGCTCGAGCTAAGAATTCCTTTGCTTGGTCTCGCGCTTTCAAGGACGAAGCATTCTGGGCTTTCACGTACAAGGCATTTCACGCACGCAACTTATTCCTCGACCACCACAAAGACCTCAGTTCGCCTTTCGTAGATGGAATGGCCCTAGCCCAAGCTCTAGACAAGTTTCGCAAGGCCTTCAACGCTAAATACCCCATTGATGCTACGTCTTCTCAACACGAAGAATTCGGTAAGATGTGCCAAGGGAACACCAAGCGAGCAGATGGCGAGCCGTACACGAACAAGCAGGTACATGGACTCTACTTCTCATACCATCTTACGGACGCAAAAAGCCAAGGGGATGGTACCGACAAGCTATTACCTCCCAAGACGCCGTATCCCACCCCAATCTTCATCGACGATGACTATGTCCCTTTTTTCATTACACCCGAGATGACGGAGCATAAGCTCGAGTGGTTGGCTACTCTTCGAGATGCCTTTAAGGAGAACCCGGCCCCAGAGGCGGACGCATCGTTAGAGATGAAGACGGATTCTTCATCTACCAAAAGAAAGACCCAGACTGAGTCGTACCGCAAGAGCTTTACAACATACCAGGAACCGCAACAGGAACCAGATGCCCTGTAGGAAGAGGCAGAGGACGAAGGTGAAATGGATGGAATGGAGAGCGATGGCGAAGATGAGCTGATGACGGACGTCGGTCCAGATCAAATAGTGCCGGCCTTCAAGAAACTTGAGGTAGAGGTTATCGAGGAGTTTGAGAACCTCGAGATTGATGGTTACCCTAACGAGGACTACACTAAGATGCGTATCACTAAGGAGTGAGAGGATTACTTCTCCTAGTTTATTGTATTAGTTGAATTTCCTAAGTCGACACTGGGTCGTGACGTGGCACGGCTTCGCCACCTGGCAAAGTTAAGTGTCAGCTGTTGGAATATTGTAGGATCAGCTGTCAGATATCAATGCCGCACAAATCTCAATTTGATTCTCAATTTCTTGTCGTAGACTCTCCCAAAGCCCCTGAATGCAGCATACTAGTTAGAACACAATCCATCCTTCTGATCGACCATGTCTTTTAACAATGCAAAGGTTCTGAAGACAGAACCCCTTGTAGGTCCCCGTCAGATCATTCGTGATTGAGCCGGATTTCCTAATGCTACTTACTTTAGACGAACGCCGAAGGAGATTGGGCCAAATTGGTGAAGTAAGCAACAACGTAGCGCCTATCAATGAGACCAACACGGCCTACTAACAAATTTCCCTAGAGTGACATACACAGACCCAAAGGGCCAGGAACGGACCTGGGAATCGGCTGAACGAACTACAAGACCGAAGAATAGTGATATAGATGGTGTAGGAATTGTGGCTATTCTAGAGAAACCTACGGGCCCTGAGATAATCCTACAGAAGCAGGTAAGTAGTTGGTCTACTTATCGCGTATCAGACAGTCTAGATGGAGGTCCCGGAGGGCAGAGTCATCGACCTTGAATCGTACCCATAGCCACTATATTCCATTATATCGATTGTCCATTACTAATACTTTAGTTAGTACCGTGCACCCATCGACAAGGTTACTATAGAGGTTCCTGCAGGTCTCATTGATGAAGGAGAGACTGCTGAGCAAGCAGCCATTCGTGAACTGAAAGAAGAAACAGGCTATGTTGCTCAGCCTATTGAAACATCGCCTATGATGTTCAATGGTAAGTTACCCCTATTCCTTAGTAATCGCCATACACCGGTTGATCAATATGAGCGAACCTTTAAATGGATTACTAGAAACGGATGCGACAAATCCGGTGGAATACTACCCGAAGTCTTGTAGGTCTACCTGCTAACATGGACTTACAGATCCAGGATTCTGCAATACCAATCTGCGAATGGTCCACGTCACCGTTGACATGAGTCTACCCGAGAATCAAAACCCGCAACCCGAGCTAGAAGAGGACGAGTTCATCGAGGTCTTCCTCGTCCCGTTGAAGAACCTCTACGAGGAATGCAAGAAGCTGGAAAAGGAAGGCTACGCAATCGACGCCCGAGTAGGCACCTTCGCCGAGGGGATTGAGTGTGCCAAGCAATTCAAGCTGTAGGCTACACAAATCATGAGGCAAGGAGTTCTTTAGACAGGCTATCGATTCTCGAAGTAATTAATAATCTAGATAGATAGAGTTCATGATTCCAAATATTCTGCTATTGCTACGGTTACTGGTATTTTGTGATTATCGACCTCTGCGCGAAGTCATCCTATACCGGGTGACATTACCAGTGTAGTTTCAACGCCGATGGTCTTTACCAAGCTATAAAAGCTAATACGAGAGGCATGAAATACAGTCTGAATATCGTTTACTAATCTATGCAAATGTAACTTCGAGAAGAAAATGGTTCGTGGAAAAAATAGATATCTGATTATGTAGCATAGGCGGGAACCGCGCGGCCTAGCTGTATTGATGAAGTATACCAGGCAATTTACATGTTATGTCGCCGACTACTACATCGCCGCTTATAGGGGAGGTACGTATGAGTAATCGGATCACGAACGTGGGAATATTCTACAGTCACTCGATGGCGCCGAGTGCTACGGCGAAAGTCTAAGTCATTACTTACGTAGCGCGGATTAGTTAACGAAGTATCTGTATCACCTAGAATTGATGGACTATGACAAATACAGTTAACAGCTATGGATATGTAGGTCTACGTATGGCCCAATTACTGATGGCGGTGGCACTTGATAGAATAATCAGAAAATACAGCCGCGGCCGCATGTCCGGAGGCCGGGCATGCATTCAACTTTCTATGCTACGCTTAAGTAACGAATGTCATAGAATTAGAAAAGAATAGTTGGAAGTTGGAAGTATATAAGGGTCATGATGGATCGAGGAGGGAAATGTGAATCATTATTTTATAGCAGGTCCTCTTGAATATACCTTCATCAAGAAAGATTAAGTCACTTAGCGCCTAATATCGATAAATTAATACATAAAAATGTCTGCACCCCGTCTCATCGCAATTATTGGCGCGACCGGCGCCCAAGGCATCCCTGTCGTGCGGGACCTCCTGAAATCCGGGGACTACACGATCCGAGCGCTGACGCGCGATGCCTCCAGTGCCCGGTTCAAAGAACTGCAATCCTACGGAGCAGTTGAGCCGGTCGTCGGCACATTCGCCTCGGAGGACAGCCTACGTGCCACATTCCGTGGTGCATGGGGCGCGTTCGTTAATATTGACGGCTTCAACACTGGAGAGAAGACTGAGATGTTTTGGACTATCAGGGCCTACGAACTCGCTATCGAGGAGGGCGTCAAATTCTTCATTCTAGGGGCTTTGGACTATACGTACAAGAAGAGCGGGTACAGACCCGAGTTCAGGACTGGCCACTACGACGGCAAAGGGCGCATCGGGGAATGGATCCTGCAGCAAAACCGGGACAACCAGCAGCGGATGCAAGCGGCGCTGTTCACCTCGGGGCCGTACATGGAGATGACCATCTCCAAATACACGGCCATGCCGCTCTCCATCGAAAACGGCACTGCCACCTGGCGCCTCCCCCTTGGCGACGGCGCCGTGCCGTACGTCGACCTCGACGACTGCGGGTACTACGTTAAGTGGCTGTTCGACCACCCGGAGCGCGCCAACGGTATGGATCTCGAAGTCGCGATCGACCATGTCAGCCGCGAGGACCTCGCGCGCGCGTTCGAGAAAGTCACCGGCCACCCGGCGCGGTGTCTAGATGTCAGTCTGGACGAGTACTTCAGCAAAGTCTGGGCGTCGGACCCGGAGCGCCCGGCGGGGTATAACGCGGATCCGAAGGACACGGCGACGCTGACGGTGCGGCAGAATTTCTCGGGGTTCTGGACTACGTTCCAGAACTCGGGCGGGAACAAGGGGGTTTTGAAACGGGACTATAAGCTGCTTGATGAGATCCATCCGAACCGTATCAAGAGTGCTGAGGAGTTCTTTAGGAGCCAGAATGAGAAGGGTATTAAGAAAGGCCTGGGTACACTATGGGAGCGTGTTCAGCCGGATAACTTGGAGCACATTTTGAAGATCACTGAGGAGAAGTGGTCTGGGCGATTATAGGCGGGAATGGTGGCGTGTGCATGAGTTGGTATTTGGTATAAGGGATCGCTGTGGTAGAAATTACATATAGACTTCTCGGTTAAAAGACCTCATTCATTATTCTATTCTATGAGTTAAGTGTAATCTAGGGATAGGCATAGTAGCCCCTTAAAGCGGTGATGGACCCACTGATTTTCGAGGCAATTAAAATGTTAAGTGCACGGACATGGCCCCGAAGATCGGTTGGCAGAGTCAGCGGTCGCAGTCGGACGTTACGGAGTCTACCCCGTGATCTGTGTGCCGATAAAGGAAAGAAAGACCCGGAGGCCCACGGAGGTAGCTTCAATGTTTTCGATGGCCGAATGGGGATCTGTGGAGCCACACTGTGGTTTACTTGGGTCAACTGGTTTAACTATGCCCGTGGCTGAAGGCGCGGATATATGGAGAATAGGGTCAACTGGTATGATAAAGGGATGGCTAGAATTGTAATAGGAAAACTCCCCAGCCGTTGGACGAAGAGACAATAGCCATCATGTTGTCTACTTAGTAATTAGCAGAGGAGACTACAAGGATCAGAATCACCAAAGCCAATCCTGCGCTAGGTTCAGCTAAATGAATGTGGAGAAATTAAACCTCACTATTTCAAGAAGTAATGTCTCTTATTTAGGATTTTTCCCTGGAGGGGGCATATTCAGGAGCTATCTCGTGCCTATTTAAGTTATCGTGGCGTCCGAAAGGAGTAGGAAAGCGGACGAGATGGGGAGTAAAGGGGTAATATCAACTCCCTCGATCGTGATACAGGGGATACAGGGAATACAGTGTCCGGACAAGACGCGTCGGTCGCTGTATCTACCCTATTTGGAACCTCTGAATGTTCATAATTCAGGGCACGCCTGACTCGTCGATCGCCCCTGAGGCCACGCGTCTTCTAAGCGAAGAGACCGCCTTTTCCACCTCTCTTATTCTTACCAGCACCTAGTCGTGATCGACCACCATCCGTAGAGAATATCGTCGATAGTGTCGAATCATCTGCTTGTGCATGCACCTCGGCCAATCTGAACCCCTCTCCGTCCTTGAAGATGGTAGTGTATAAGCCGGCTAAGGCCCCGGCCCAAGAGTCCAACGCCTGTACTCGCTGGGCGTCGCCATCCGATTCTATCTCAAGCACGCCAGTCTGCTGGTCGATCTTTCCCTTAACCTTGCCATCTATGATCAAGAAGCCCAGGATATCCTGAACTTCGGCCTCGGATATCTTAAGTTGTCGCGCGACCCATGCGAGCTTCATACGCGTGTAGGGTGCGATCAACTTGACGAGGGCTTTCGTGCGCATGTTACGGGTGACTTCGTCGATATTCTCCGCGATGAATGGGTCGGCCAGAATATCTTGGTTGTTCTGTAACACTTTGACATATGCGTGCATGTCGTCTCGTTGGTAAGCATCCACCAAGTCCGTCATGGCAGCGATGCGGGGATCGTTACGATATGGTTTGGTCTCCTGTGAGTCGAATGGATTGATGTCGGATTTCATGAGCATGGTGGTAAGAAGAAGGTACTTGAGGACCTGGATTCGTTGCAAGGAACCCGCTTCGTCATAGTTGCGGAACGATTCGAAGAAGTCGCTTTGCGCATCTTTCCAGTTCTCTTCGCTCATGTGCATTTTACCTCCGCATTCGCGGATAATACCCATGATCTTGGGGTGAGGGACGGCGGAACGGACCTTGAGAGCTTTCTGATAAAGCACCTTGAGCTGCTTATTATTGCGCGTCTCGGCATACATCTGAATCTCCAAGGCATATATCTCTAAGGAGTATGTGCCTTTACTGGGGTCGTCGGTACCGTCCTCACGTTGGCAGGCCTTCTGGAGTTCGCGGAGCTTCTTGGTTACCGGTAGATATTCCTTGCGGTCGAGGAGAAGCTTGGCTAGCTTGATATTAGTTTTGAGCCATAGACGCTCATTGTTCGTAGTCTGAAAGCAGCTCAGGGTCAAGGAATAGAACTGCTCCATGGCCTTCCGCGCTGCATCGTTCTCCGACTCCTTCTCGATGAAGTCTAGCATATTGTTGATGGACTTCTCTGAGTAATTGCGGGTGACGGCAGATTTGACGTATGTGAGGAGTTCTGTGTAATGTTCCACAGCCTAAAGCACAGGTTAGCTATGTACTGAGAAGTGTAGACCCTTGGGCAATTAAACGCCGACCTTGTCATATCTACCAAGTTGAAACTCGACTTTGATGGCTTGCTTGAGACCCTTGAAACCCCACTCGCCCTTCTCTTGCTCGAGGGCGGGAATACCTAGGAAGTCCTTGATAGCCTCTTCCGGGTCGCTAGCCTTCATCTGTTTGGCGTTGTAGTACTGGTTCTCAATGCCGACATCTCCAGAGTCGTCGCCATCATCATCTTCATACTCGAAGTCATACCTATAGTAGTTCAGCTTAACCCTGCTATTACTTGGTGGTGTGCGGTACATACTGCTCGTCATCCGACTCCTGCATGAAATCATCGTCCGACATGGTGACGGTATTTGGCGGGATAAGCGATGAAGTATTACTAGTATTGAGTCTGCTGGCGAAAAGATGAGGGGATGCAAATCAATATTGAGACAATACGGCAATTTATGAAAGGTGAAGGGTGTGTCTGGCAGACCTGAGCCAAAGAGAGATCTCAATTAAAGTTGTAAATAATGTAGAAGGCTGCAATTGCTGCACGACGCAGTTCAAGGTTGCCAGTGGAAGTCACCAACGGTCTTATCTTATCGGAGGCGTAATACAGTGCCTATGTACGTGAATTGGCTGTGAATTGGCCGTTACGTTGATCAAAGCACTTGAGTTGATGACTACGCAACGTGGGGCTACATCAATTGATATAAGTGGGGTTGATGCTGAGGTACTACATGTAAGTACCTGAAATTTAACCCCACAGCCCGTGCAGTCCCTACCACTTAATCCCTGCAACTAGGTAGTCTGCTAGCCTGGTCCTGGTGGCAACTAAACTGGTACGCTTTGCGCCCAGCCTTCAGCCACAATATTTATCATTTCAATCAATCAATCTTCATCCTTACAACTTCTGCCTCTTCCGACATTCGAAATACTTCACCATCCAAGTAATTTGAGTCGCCCACCATGTCTTTGCAATTGAAGAAGTCATATCATCCAGCGCTCCTTCGCAATCAGGCGCGAGTCTATGCCGAGGAGCAAAAAGCTTTAGAAGAACGCAAGAAAACCGAGGCCCGCATCCAGGAGATCAAAGAAGAACGCGCCAAGGAAGAACTTCAGAGACAGCTTGCCATCTCCGGCGGTCGCAAAGTAGTCGATCGTGTTGATTGGATGTACCAGGGCCCCAGCGATGGACAAAACGGTACCACTGAAGAGCTCGAGGGTTATCTACTGGGAAAACGACGAATCGATAACATCCTAACCAAAGGATCCGACCATGAAAACCTCAAGAAGTCGGCGGGAGCTGAGAGCTTCATGGCTCTGCAGAATGCGAACACGGAAAGGGATACTGCGATGAAGATTCGAGAGGACCCCCTCCTAGCTATTAAGAAACAAGAACAAGCTGCCTACGAAGTTATGATGAACGATCCTATCAAGAGAAGACAACTTCTAGCATCGATGGGGCATACGGATGAGGCACAGTCATCAAGCAAAAAAGAGAAGCATTCGAGACGACACCGACACCGATCACATTCCAGAGAACACCGCCACCGACGACATCGCCGATCTGACTCAAGAGATAGAGATGAATCACGGGAACGTCGACACAGGCGTCATCGGTCTACGTCAAGGGATAGGGACGAGAGCAAAGACAGACACAGTTCAAGAAAGGAACGTCACACCGAGCGCTCGGAGCGAAGAAGATCAACCTCTAGAGGCGAGCGGAGAGACAACGAAAGGTCGCGAAGAGATCGATCGAGAAGCCCGCGTCGTAGTGATGTTAGGGATGATACATACCGACGACGTCGCGATTATTCAGAGGAACGACCACGAGAGAGGCGACGCTATTCCAACGAGAAGGAAGACCAGCGAGACTTCCATGACCGACAGCCATACAGGGACAGTCCTAGGAATAGTCGGTACAACAAGGGGAATAGTGGCGACAACACAGCAGACTCTGCGGCCGAGGAGCGGGCACGAAAGCTTGCAGCTATGCAAGAAGCCGCCTCAGAGCTGGATCAGGATCGAGAGAAGCGACTGGCAGCACTAGCTAAGAAGGAACGCTTAGACCGGGAGGCGGACGATAAAGCACGGGAACGGTCGGGGAAGTATGGCGACAAGGAATTTGTGAACGGCCTACGGAGGAAACTCATTTCTTGAGGCCGTAGGGAATATTGGTGGCAGATGGCCAGCTGGAAAACTCGGACATACGTACCATAGGGCCTCATGGTTTGCTTTAGGATAGCCTATTCAATAAGCTCGGCTTTCCTTTCACGGAATTCCTCAATATCGAACACGAACTCAAATCCCGGGGTCGGTGACGGTAAGAGTTACCGTATGGTTCCATTGGTATAGGATACGTGCTAATTTACGAAGACGCCTATTCTAGACCGATCACATACTAATGGGTTGATGGTGTGATCTTGGGACTAATACGAGGTTGAGAGAACCTCAAAAGGAGCACCGGCAGGTGTTCCGGTAACCAAAATTCAAAAGGGACAAACCAAGTAACCAGCTAAGCATAAAGCCCCTTACATAGCCAGTAGAATCCTTCAAATAGAGAAAAGAGATTCCTTATAGCCCCTTGCATGATAATTAGCCTTCTTTTCACGTTAATCTGTATCAAGACCTAGATGTACTTGCTTGGTGTACTAAGTTCAATCCTCACGAGCGTACGCGCAGACAGTTACCCCATATTGCTAGATTCCGAATGTGTACATGTAAGCATATATATAGTATCTAATATCTAAATAATATAACACCCAAGATCGTTGATGCCTTCTCCAATCCGGGAATAGTTGCATATACAAATCTCATATCCCGGCCTCCACGGTGGGGCCCCGGTCTAGGATGCTCCATTGCGCCGTTGGAACTAGACCATCTATTCCCCTATGCCAAGTACAACCCCAGATGCCCATCACCTCGGAAGCGATGCACCAAAACTCTTACACGGCCGCGCAAACACGCAACTAATCAGCGTCGTCCACTCCAGCGAGACCTCGCACGTGCTGCGATCGACCTCGAGCCCAATGGCGCGCACCGCCGCCCCTCTATTACCCTTCTCATCGTAGACATCTCCATCAATGTGACTATGACTCTCATCCTCAAACGTCATATTCCGCGACTCAACCACAAATCCGTCGCCGCCAATGACGTGGTGCTTCCAATGCGTCCACGCGCAATCGGGCCCAATCGTCAACCTAAGCCGTCCCTCCGTCGGCGCGGTCCCCGGCGGCGGGATCCCGCGCGCGGACCGCAGCCACTCGGCCACCACCGTGTTATCGGTGCAGTCAGCAAAAGCCGGACTTATTGCAAGCGAGGGGTCATTCCGGTGCATCAAGGACGTAAAGTGCGCGCGCCGGCGATCGGGCGAGAGCCGCGACAGCACGAGCTGTAGAGGGATGATGCGCTTGGTGCCCCCGGGCACGCGGCCGCCCCAGGGCCGCCGCGGGTCCAGGCGCTGCGGGTCCCCGACGTAGAGCCAGCCGCGGAAGCGAGACAGGTGCTCATCTACGAAGGCGGTCTCGAGCGCGGCTTTCAGCGTGTGTGAGAGTAAGCGCAGACCTGTCCATTGCTCCGGTAGGTCGGCGTGGTGCACTACCGCGCGCATGATCTGGGTCCATATCTCGAGCGGCAGGGGCGGGCAGCGGGATGGCTTGGGAGGAGGCGCAGGGGCGGCCGTGACTGTAGGTGTGGCTGGCCGAGGTCTCCGGGGTAAATTCATGCGCTTTAGCATTGTGAATTGGCGATGGGGTGTGGCGACGGGATGACTCTTGAATTGCTGGCCCCGATACTATGATATGATTTGGCTGTGTGGTGTAAATGAAGTTGCGCACGCGAGCATCCCGGCTCGGACTTGAGCGTCATTGATAGATAAAGAAACGCTAGGGACTGGTTTTTCCCGACTTGGCTCGCCGGTAATGAATGACTCGCCTGGAATCGCCTGCTCCGATTAGGTTTAAGCAGCTTCTCTACTTGTAACCGTTGGATGCGTCTAGCTATAAGGTTTCATGCTGGAAAGTGAGTTCTACACGGATGTCGAGTCGATAAGAAACCCGGTCCGTCGGCCGACGAGATGAGTTACTTTCGGGGTCTTATCGCGTAAGCGCACCATGCTGCATAAGGTGCCTGTCTATCTGAGGCATATGCAACAACGGGTGGGGAGGATCCGAACCGGTTCCCTACCTAGGTACCTACCATCTATGGGCATCCTACTATGCATAGAACAATGTCCGAAAATGGTACCACGCGAATATTTCTTTATAAGCTGGATCAGGCGTAGTGTGGCTTGCTTTATTGCGTTGCGTTCTATACGATAGCGCTGCTCCGCATCTAGAATGACGACGCTATCCTATAAAATCTAGGTCGCGCCTTTGTGATGGTATCACTGGTAATGCAAATACGATACCTATATTTAGCCATATTCTAATAAGCCGTAGATGAATTGATCTTGTTGACAGCGTGGAGGAATAACGGATGAGCTAAGAGAGCTGGCGTTGTCATGGTCCGAAAGGAGATGATCTGCTTTGCGGGCCTTCGAGCGGCTGCTTGCATGTGACCAATATGAGAGCTCGCTAATTCGTTTGAGAGTAATTTGCGAGTTCCAGGTTTCTTCGAAGTCGCCGTTCTCGACGATGGTTCATTTGAATACTGGATAATAATCGGTGACCGCTAATGAAGCCACATCTTCGTACCTGATGACTATTTAAGGAGTAAGGCGAACTGGCAATTTATCAAGACCTTAGAAATGCGACTGTAGACCCAGTTAGCTGCAAGTTCCTGTTGCATTGCAGGGCACACCGGGGCCAATAAGCAGAAGTGCCGGGTGGCTTATGAAGATCCTCATGACAGCGAGCTTCGCGAATTCATCAGCTCTTGCCACCCATTGACTCCGATATTAGGACCTCATTCACGGTCAAGGAGTACTATACTTAAGATAGAAGCTGGGTATCTGTTCATGAGTCCGTATGGTATCTTCATCCGGTATTGAAATTGGATGATTTCGGTATCGATTTTGAAAGGGCTAGGGAGAACTGGATGCTAACCCCTTGCCTCCCTGTAGACCATGTTAATCCATGTACGTAGCCCTTACCCAAATACCTAATCCCCTGTACGAAATGTGGCGTTCCGGAGATGGTGGGACTCGACTTGTACAGGTAGGACCTGTACCTAGAACTTACATACCCTAATCCATTCGATTGTCTCGGCCATTATTTCGATATATAGAGTCAATGTAAGCAAATTCATAGAATATTACTTAGAATCTGATATAACAAAGAGTATGATAGATAGGTAAGCTACTTTGTATCACATACCTAAAGAAACCAAGATACTTGGTCGAATAGAAGAAAGAGACACCTGGAGGTACTTGTATAGCCTGTGATCGCTAAATATATGTAGCGCTTATTGGGTACCTTGAACGTATTGAAGGATCTCTACGTGGTCCGTGACCTTGGCTAGCCCATTAACGCCACAGGATATGGACCTATTGGCTTCCGCTAAACTCCCTTCGGACGATTTGATGAGGCTTGTGATTGCCTTTCTGACTTCATTTCTGCCAAGATTGCAAGAATGAAAGGCGCCTAGCCCTGGACCTGGACCTGGACCTTCTAGATTAACTCGAATAGCTTGGGTTACAACCTTAGAACCCCATATCCATTATCCATACCTCCAACTTGCCCTCTTCACGTTTTCCCTTTTCCGCATTCTAACTCCAAAATACCAACTCAGTCTAGGCATTAATCCCATCTACGAGGCCGTCTCGGCTGCGTTCGACCCCTCAACTACTGCTGTTCGTCTCATCAACCAGCACTTTCAATCGGATTGCGCCGAGCCTCCAATCGACCAACACCATCCCCCCTAGCCTGCATTGCAACGTTCCAGTCGCATCGCCGAGCCCATTTGAATTGCCCCCTTACTATTCACTCGACGTGCATCACTCTTTTTACACGCCTTGTACCTTGTTGATAGCCTAAGGTTTTGCGACACAGCCAAAATGCCGTCGCTTTGTGGATTAGGAGGTTCGAAGACCGTTCAGCGCAAGCTAGTTCTTCTGTGAGTATAGCCGCGCTTGTGAATTCCCTGTCGCGTGTCTTTGGTTAATTGGCTAACACAATTATCTTCATAGGGGAGACGGTGCTTGCGGGAAGACCTCCCTACTGAACGTCTTCACGAGGGGCTACTTTCCGACAGTCTACGAACCTACGGTCTTCGAAAACTACGTTCACGGTACGTACAAGATACATCGAACCATGGAGTGGTTGGGGAGGACGTGACATTGGGGTTCGGATGATTTTCGCGTAGATCATTGACTTACTAGTTATTAGATATCTTTGTGGATAACGTGCACATCGAGCTTTCGTTATGGGATACCGCCGGACAAGAAGAATTCGACCGCTTACGAAGTCTCTCCTACGACAACACCGATGTGGTAGTGCTCTGTTTCAGCGTGGATAGTAAGGATTCACTAGAGAACGTCGAGAGTAAATGGGTTGGCGAGATTCAGGAGAACTGCCCCGGCGTCAAGCTAGTGCTAGTAGCTTTGAAGTGCGATCTGCGAGAGAACAACGAGGAGGAAGACGATGCGGCTGCCAGCGGAACGGACGGTGCTCAACGAGAAAAGAAGCCGATGATCGACTACAACCAAGGCCTCGATGTTGCGCGACGTATCAAGGCTATGCGCTACCTCGAGTGCTCTGCCATGAGGAATCGAGGCGTCAATGAGGCCTTTACCGAGGCAGCCCGAGTAGCCCTCAGCGTCAAGCCGAGTGGCGCCGACGAGTCTAAGTGTGCCGTTATGTAAAGTCGCGACGAACCAATACCCCTCTACTCGACACGAATTTCCTTGTACCAGCCGCGTTCAAGCGCAGGAGTTTAGGACCACGAGAAAATTCCCTTTGCTATTTCACACGTACCGACATACGTTGCCTAATCTATGGATACTGTGTTCCAGCACAGTGCAACAGATTCGCGCCGGATGAAGTCTACTCTGTACCACTTGAGACATTCACCCTTTCCTGTACATATATTTACTTTTTCCGACTTCTGCGCACATAACCCGGCACTTCGGCTCTTTACTGTTTTTGTAATCACAAGAGAAGGCACACTACTACTACTACTGCTGAGAGCAATACTCAAAGAAGAGTTCCCTTTTTACTTTCCGTTCAGAAGACTATGGCTAGACGATTGACCCCTACTACGAGAGAGTGAGATTGTACCAGCAGTGATAGAGGTTCCTGCTCGTTGCTTCTCGTATTTCCTTTGTTCTATACCGGGAGACTACCGGAGAAGCTAGTACGGGCTAAGAGGAGTGGAAGATATAGTCGGAGAGCTAATCAAACCTATTTTTGTTAATACCCATGGATGCTACTTCTATATTCTATCCTAGCTGTATCCGTCTCCCGTAGACCACCTCCTACCTCACAAGTCCCCCAATCTGAGGCTCGGCCCTCTCCCTAGCTTACTCGTACCTGAGTCGTCGGCTAACAGTGTCGCAGCTTAAGACGATATCATGAGTCAGTTTACTTATGTTCGCCTATATAATTATTTTTAAACACCTTAACCTCGGAGCTACTAATCGTAGGTAAAACTGTCTAGTAATCTTAGGTAGATGCGTTATATAGCACCTAGTAGTCATAACATCAATCAATCCTAACTCACGACAATGACTACAGCACCACAAGATTCCCCCTACGCCTTTTATAAGCTATAATATCGATTGACTAGTCCTTGCACTCTATACTATCCTTATCACGGCCCCTTAGACCCAGTGTCCTCTCCTGGAGGTGATATTTCTCCGCGTTGGGCTGATTTAGTGCTACGAAGAAACTCGGCAAAGAACTTCCCCTGCCTAAACTCCTTCATCTCATATTCTAGCGACGATATGTTGGGTAGTCCAAATCCGGCCTCGAACTATTTAAATCAGTAAGCCTAATCAGGGATCTCAAAACACTCAGTGAAGTTAGGAGAGAAGTTTGAGTCGTACCTTTGCTATTCTATCCCTTTGTAATTTCTGATAAGATGCATTTAAACGAAGCAACGATGATTTTAACGTTTCCGAGAATTTCCAACGGTGCTGATTGCTGAGTCTAGATAGATGATAGATCACACTTCCGACTTTGTGATAATGTCTTGTGTCACGGTTATTACGTAACCCTTCGGGTTACGTAATCAACCCCTACATAAACACGCTAGCAGACCGCTGGCGGTCCGCCTTTAAACTTATTTCGCTTCGTAAAACAATAATATTTAAACCTTAACAGTTTATTTCGTTAAAATTTTTTTTTTCTTAAAAACCTTTAGATTTATAAGAAGCTAAGGATAAGAACCTGCTTATTTATTTACTTGCTTGTTTATTTATTTACTTACTTGTTTGTTTATTTACTTATTTATTATAAACTTATTTATTATTAATAAATATCCTTTTTTTTATATTATTATATTAATGGCGATATACTAACGACATAATATAAATTAAAATATTAAAAAACTAGATAATTATAAATATCGTAATATTTACGTAACATTAATAAACTATTAATGATTTATTATAAAACTGTTAGGAAAGAATATTAAACTTTTAAAATTATTATTTATAATTTTTATGTTAGTAAAAATAAGGGTACCATCATGATAAACCAGCATCTCAAGTACATCCCGGCAACATAACACTAACACAACACTAATACCATAATCCTTTAACTTATTATTAAGAAAATTTAAAGATACCATTAAATTCCTTCATTAACCGGATATAACCAACCCCGAGGTATCATAAAAACCATACATATTATCATTTAAATTTTTTAATAATATTTTCTTACTTATATGGTTATAAAATAATATTAATAACTTTATAAACATATAATAAATCCTTAATCATTTTAATATTAAACTAATAACCTTACCTTTCATTAATATTTTAAGAAATTTAAAATAATATACTTATATCATCATATAATAAAAAGATTAATTATAAATAAAAAATAAGACTTTATGGGAAGAGATTAATAAGTTAATAAGTTTTTAAAATATTAAAACTTAATTAATAAAGTATTTTATGTTTATTTTTAACTTAGCTTTTTTATATAATATAAAATTAAAATTAAACCTTATATTAATTAAAAGTAATTATAATGGCATGCCGGTATCACGTCTATAAATCTTTTATAAAATGTATTAATAATTAAACCCTTTTATAATAAAAAGAAATTATATTAAAGTAAAAAGTATTATATAAAGCTTATTAAACTTTAATAAATGATTAAAAACAAGTTATAAATTATATAATAAAATAAAAGAAAAGGGATTATAAGGGCATTTTAATTATAATATAAAATATTAATATAATAATTATTCCTTATCATTAAAGTTAAAAATAAGTGAATTTAAGATATTTATAAGGGATGAATAATTAATTAACATTAAACAATAAAAATTTTATTATTAATGTTATAATATTATAATTAAATTTAATTTTAAGAAAGAAAGATATTAAATAATATATTAATATATCACTTATGTTATGATAAGGTTAAATAAGTTAATATATAAATAAATCTTTAAACATATTTAATAAATAATAAAAAATAAGTATAAATTAAAGAAATAACTAGAAAATTAAAGTGATTTTAATGATTTAATAAATATTTTAAAAATGATATATAAGGTTAAAGATATTTATAATGATATTAAAAAGTAAATAAAAATTTTATGATAAGATAAAATATTATTTAAAAAATTCTTAAGAAAATTTATAAACTTAATAAACATGATTAACCTTATTAACTTATAAAAAATTAATTATTTTAAAAAAAAAATTAATAATTAATTAAAAAATATTATTATAATAATAATGCCATGCTTGGGCTTTTTCGATATTTATGCTTGGATTTACCTTTTTAAAAAATTAAATAAAAATCTTATAAACCAAGACTTTTTTAAGAAAAAAGAAAATAATTAATAAAGGAATTATAAAATAATATAATTATAATATTAATATAATTTTATTAACATATTAAAATAAAACCTGTTAATACTTAATAAGATTATGTAAGAGAAAAGGAACATATAATACCATAATATAAGTATAATATTAAAAGAATGTTAATAAAAAATTGATAAGGATTTTTATAATTATTATGGAAAAAAAAGGTTATTATAAATATAATTATTTAATAAAACCTTAAATCTTATAAGGCATTAATAAAGTTTTATTAAAATATAAGCGTAGTATTAATGACTTGGATAATGAATAAAATAATAAAAACCTTAAGATATTTAATAATAAGATGGAGAAAGCATAATTTCTTCTTAAAAATATAAAAAAAGGTATAAGGGGATAATTAAAAAAAGAATTAATAATAATTTATATTTAAGTTTTATAAGGATAAGTATATTATTTATATTATTAACCATTATATATAATAAGAGCTAAATTATTATTATAAGGACTTTAATAAACTTTAAATGCTTTTTTATAGATTTTATAAACGAAGTGTTTATGTATTAAATAAAAATGGATATATTTTATTTTTTAATATCATAGATTTTAAAATTTATCGACAACATAATAATAAGGTATGTATTAGAATATTATTTTATTGATTTTTATATAAGCGATATTAAAGAATTTTAAAAGTTTAATATATGGCATTTAAATAAACATAAGATAATATTAAGCTTCTTATGACTTAAAAAATATAATTTATAAATAAATTAATTTAATAGGACGTTAATGTTTTATAAGTGTATTATTAACGAGAAAATAAAACCATACAATAAAGTATTATAATATAATAAAATTATAAAAAACTTAAAATGGAACTTTAAAATAAAAAATTTAATAATACTTAATTTTTTAAAAATTTATAAAAAAGAAAAGATGGAAATAAAGAAAATGGCATTTAATTTATTTTAAGTATTAATAGATTATTTATGTAATGTGGGTGCATACTTAAAACACTTTAAAAATGAACTTATATTAAATAAAATAATGTTAAAATTATTAACGAAGATAATTCGCCACGTATTATATAAAGAAATAAAGGATGTGACCGAAAATATCCTTTAATAATTAAAGGTTTATATAAATTAAGTAAATGTGATATTAATATTATATTAAATAACTAATAATAATATAAAAAAATACTTATTTAATAAATTATTTTTAATGGATGAGGAGATATTAAAAATACTTTTAAATAAATATTATAATTTAATATAAACATTTTAACTTAATAAAATAATAAAATTACCCTCATATCGTAAATATAATTATAAGATCGATATATGTGTTAATATTATGTTATTAAATCATTATAATTATATTATATTTATAAAAGAATTATTAATTATAAAAAAATACTTAAATAATTATTTTAATAAAAAATTTATATAAGTAAACTCTTTTTTAACGGCAACGCCGATATTTTTAATTAAAAAATTAAATGGAAAAATATAAGTATATATAAATTATAAAAGTTTAAATAATATAATAATAAAAAACTATTACTTTATTTTTTTAATTAAAGAGATATTAAATATAATATAAATTGTTAAGATATTTATTAAATTTAATATAATTATAATGTTTAATAATTTTTATATTATTAAAAGTAATAAATAAAAGATAACATTTATTATTAAATTTAGGTTATTTAAATATTTAATAGTTAATTTTAAGATAATAAAAGCTTTTAATTTATTTTAATATTATATAAATAATATATTATTTAATACATTAAATAATTATATTATAACCTACTTAAATGATATATTTATATATAGTAAATTAAAAATGTAATATTAACATTATGTTTATAAAATATTTATAAGATTAATTAAGATAAGGCTTATAATGGATATATAAAAATATGAATTTTATATAATAAAAATAAAATATTTAAATTTTATTATATTTATTAATAAGATTAATATAAACTTAAAAAAAGTTATGATGATTTTTAAATGAAAACTTTTTAAAATATTAAAAGATTTATAATGTTTTATAGGATTTATAAATTATTATAAGTAATTTATTAAAAGATTTTTTAAGATTATAAGGTAATTTATAACATTAATAAGTATATTAAAGTGGCTAGAATGTTTTAATAATATAATATTAATAACTTTTAAAAAATTTAAATAAACTTTTATTATAACTTTAATATTAAAATATTATAACTTAAGTTTAAAAATAATAATAAAAGTAAATATTTTAAATTAAGCATTAAGTAATGTTTTATATTAAGTTAATAAGGAGGGATTATATTATTTAATCATTTATTTTTTAATAAAACATATACTTATAAAATATAATTATAAGATTTATAATAAAGAGTTATTAGTTATTATAAAAACCTTTAAAAAATAGAAATTAAAGTTATAAAAATATAATAATATAATAAACATTATTATAAATTATAAAAACTTATTTTATTTTATTATTATAAAGTTTTTAAATTAAAAATAAATTAAATGGTTAAAATTTTTTAATAATTTTAATTTTTAAATTATTTATTAACTTAAATAATAAATTATCATTATTAATATGTTATTATAACACTTAAATAATATCTTTAAGACTTTATAAGATATAAAAGATGATTATATTATAAATAAGTAGAGAATATTATTATTAAAAGACCATTAATATATTATTAATATAATATTAAGATTTAACTTATAAGTTTTAAATATGATTATAAATATAAACATATTAATACGAAAGAGTTATAAGAAATCTATTATAATTAAAAAGATAATGGAAATAATAAAAGACTTTAAAATACGATGGTTTTTAATAAATCTTAAATATAATGTCGGCGTATTATTATTAAACTATAAATTATAAAATGAGTATATCTTAATTAATAATAAGATCTTTATATTTAATAATAAGGAGTTAAAATTATATATATTATATCATGTTCATGTATTAAAACCAAGTGGCCACTTAAAAAAAAATAAAACTATAAACTTAATAAAATGATTGTATATATGATTAAACTTTTAACATAATATTTATACTTTTATAAAAACATGTTATAAATGTATATAAGTTAAAAAGTTATGAAGAGCCCTGGTAGGTTATTTAAAATTATTATTAATGCCTTTTTATTTATAAGTAAATATATTTATTAATTATATTAAACTATTATTACCATGTAAATGTAATAATGTTATGTATAAAAATATATTGGTAGTAATTAATTATTTTAATAAAATGAGGTACTTTATACTTATTGTAAATATAATAACAGCCACTTTAAACAACACTTTTATAACATTAATATTTCACTTACATAATATTTTAAAGATAATCATATTTAATAAAAGCATTTAATTTATATTATTATTATAAATAAAAATATATCACTAGTTAAATATAACATTAAAATATTTATTAATATATCATTTAAAAATTAATAAGTAAATTAAAATAATTAATGTTTTTTTAAAATAATACTTAAAGTTATATAATAATTATCGTTAAGATAATTAAGTAGATTAGTTTTTTATTATTAAATTTTTAATAAATAACTAGATATTTAAAATTATAAGGGTCTCCTTATTTTACATAAATTATGGATATAATTTATAAATGGAAATGGAGTTTAAACATGATGTTAATATTAAACATATGTCATATTAATAAGATGAATTTAAAGCTGCTTAAAAGATAAGGAAAAAATTAAAGGATATAATTAAAAATATTAAGATTTTAATAGTTGAGGTATAAAATTATTATATAATAGTGGTGAATAAAAAGCATAATAAAACCAATTAATATAAAATAAAGGATAAAGTTTAAATAAATATAAAATATATTAAAACTTTTAAATTTATAATTAAATTAAATAATATTTAAGTTGGATTATATTAAGTAAATAAGGTTTATAAGTGAGTCATAATAATTAAATTATTTAATATAATAAAATACTTTTTAGTTTTTTATTATAGCTTAGTTGTTAAAAAGCTGTTAACGTTACACAAGTAAGATGATATAAATTAAGAATATAATAAGTAAGTGGAGGGTTTAATTATTATAAATGAAAGGTAAAAGGAATAATTATTTAAGAAAATAATTAATTTAAAAATCATTAAAAGTATCTTATAATATAAAATTAAGTGGTTGTTATCATATAAGTTAACTTAAAAATCAGCAGAGAATTTATAAGGTTATGATAACATAATATTAACATTCCATGAATAATATAAAATAAAACCTGAACTACTTAATTAGTTTAATAAAAATAAAATAAAAAAAGATATTTAATTATTATTATAATGTTATTATCACACTTATGATTCATCATTAAGTAATAAGGGATAATTTATTATTATAATAAAAGCCTTTTAAAAACCCAAGTATGCTTTTAAAACTTGCTTTAATTAAGCTTGAAAAATATTTTTTAATATTTATTAATTATAATAACTTGTATTACCGGGCAAGAGGTGATATATTATAATTTTATTTTAATTGTCATGACTAAAAGGTGTTTGTATTATATTAATGATACGATAAAAAAAAAAAGATATAAAATAAAACTTATATTAAAATAAAAGTTATAAAGGTATTAAGTTAATAAATAAGAATGATGATGCTTCATCTAATCCTTAAAAATAGCCTGCTTATGTAACACTACCATCCTTCTTAAACTAAAAATATTAAAAGTTTCCTAGTGGGTTAATTTTATTTTTCCTTAATTAATAAAAAGGTTTAAAATCATTTTAATAACATCTTAATGTAGTTTTAACGGGTAAGCGTAGTTGCCATGCTTTCCATTTAAGTTCATATTATTATTAAGATTGTTAGCTTTAACCTCGAAGTCGAGAGAAAAGATAAACGTAATAAAACGAATGAGGGTTATCATAATAATACTATTGCTTTTAATATCCAGATAATGTTAAAAAAACAACGAATTAGCTATTAAATCACCACTAACAACACACCAACGCAACACTTATAAAAACGCAACTTTTATTTTTATGTGCACAAATATTATATTAACCCACGAAAGCCTTGTTAAAAGCATAGTTAAAATTAAGTGTCTGACCATCCTTAAACTCATAATTTATAAATAAATTTTAAAAACAAATCATATAAAAGACCTACCATTTAATTAAAACAAGTTATTTTTTAGCTTAACAAGGTATATCAACAATGTTACACAGGTTATACGACTTTAAAGTTAAAGTTATTAAAGATAAAATTTATAATTAATACACATTAAATTATTAAAAAATTATATACAACTAAAGCTACATTTAATAATAAAAGTATTAAAAAAAGAAAAATAAATATAACAATATAATAATTAAAAAACAATAAGATATACTACACCATCAAAACACCAACAAGGTAATAATGGTTTTATTAATTAATTAAAACTATTTAAACCTTAAAGAAAATTATATCCGCAGTTAAAAGCATTAAAAAGGATAAGGTACAACGACAGCGCATTAT
Source organism: Hypomontagnella monticulosa (assembly GCA_902825475.1). NCBI lineage: Eukaryota > Fungi > Ascomycota > Sordariomycetes > Xylariales > Hypoxylaceae > Hypomontagnella > Hypomontagnella monticulosa. Next base: position 3,310,798 of record CADEBF010000007.1, read on the forward strand.
TAACGCCTTATTAATAAAGATATAAAACATTATTAAAACACTTAAAAAACATTTTTTTTATAATATCTCCTCTTTATATATTAAAATGATTCTATTAAAATAATCGCAGACAACTATTATAAAAGGAGGGCATATTATCACGGTTATTACGTAACCCTTCGGGTTATGTAATTAACCCTTATATAAACACGCCAGCGGACCGCTGGCGGTCCGCCCTTAGACTTGTTTCGCTTTGCAAAACAATAGTATCTAGACCTTGACATCTTGTTTCAATATAGCTATTAGCTATATCTGCTAGCTGCACTAGGGGGTCAGGCAGCGAAACCTCAAAGCCCAGGAAGAAATCTTTGATTTGACGCAGTGTATCTGCTAACGGACTAACGTATACTTCCCCTAGTGGATTCACACCGATGACATGCCCGTATAAGACAAACATCTGCGCATCAACGACTAGGGATCCTGAGTCGCCATGTGTCATCCCTATGTACATATAAGCTTTGAATACAGAAAAGAGAAAGACATATTTACTCACTTTCATTATCCCCCAATACAATTGACCATGCTTGGGATGGGTTACTACCGTTAATACCCCCCAGAAAGGCCTTAGATCGTCGAAGTATGCCGCGCTTCGGTGCCCCAGATGATACAACGATGAGTACTTGTCTTTCCTGAACGGAGCGCCCTTCGTCTACTTCTAATACTGGCATCCGCCCATGGGTTCCGCTTGCAACTATATTCAATGCCCCATGCACTGGCTCCTCCAGCCGAACTAGAGCCCAGTCCAAGTCGAACTCATCGCAGTCCCCGGTAATTTTAGCTAATTTAGGATAAATCGCAAAGTGACTTGGCCTCACGATTTTGCTTGTTAGTTTATCTGGTACGTCTTCCGCAATTTCGTTATCGTAATTATCATGGTCATCGTCTTCGTCATCGGTCAGATATTCGTAAGTTACGAGCTCGTCAGAATCCGATTGAAGCGATGATGCATCAGTCTCCCGTCCTTGAAACGCCTCACTGCTGCTGCTAGCTTTGGGTCGTATAGCCCCTTCTATTCCATTTTGAGCAATCTCTCCCCCTCCCCAGTTCATTCGCTCCATTACCTCGGCTGATATGCTTTCGTTGCCATTCCGTAATCCATGGGAGGTTGTCAGTCCATAGTAGTTCAGGCCCACCTGGATGGTACAAGAGAGGGTGGAAACCTGACGCCCACCCGAGATATCACAGACCGGCGTACCACCCACAGATAGCTTATCAGAAGTTGATGGTTCCAAAAAGACGGGAACACCGACCACACTTCCCCTTAGCAGAATCCTGGGCCTGTGAGTGCGCCAGAAGTAAAGCTTGAAACGAGGCTTTTGCGGCTCGGAGTTGACCCCACCGTCGAGGGGATTCTTCCATGACGCCTCCGGGGCCGCGCTTGAAGCGTAGTATTGAGCTTTTAGATGTTTACGGCTTAATAGGAGTCGAAGAGGTTTAAATGCCTCTAGGGTGCAAAACACAAGAATTGATGGCTGCGCCGTTTCTTCTGATGGGCCACATAGCCTTAAGGTATAATCTATGCTGCTTATATGTTCCTTGACTTCAGGGTCCTTTAGAGAATCTTGACGGAACATGTCCACAACTTCGTGAAATCTATCATGGAAAACGTGTGAGATGAGGGACGTGCCGTGTGGGTAAACGTATATTACTGGCGTCGTTTTTGGGATTTCCCGGGGGTGGCTGTATCTTTCTGGAATTGCAATCCTCCTCAGCTTTTCCTGTTGTATATGCGATTCTCTCCGGGCAACAATAGCAGGAGGTAAAGAAGGAGTAGACTCTAACACTGTTTGAGGGTTATGTCTAGGGGGTTCTTCTTTAGTATCGGTCTGTACCACAGTAGATATTCCAACGTCAGTGTTCACTTCGGAAGATGATTCCTCGCTAGTAGCTCGACTAGTATCACCGGTAGCCCGTATATTCTTTGTTGCAAAGGCGAATCCTTCACGTCTCTGGGCTTCTCCGGACGTTGTTACCGGTGGCATGGCTCTCTCATCCTCACGAATACGGAAAAAGATCCTAGGGCTCTTGAGGCCCATCATAGTTTTGAAGAGGTCCCGGAACTTAGTAGTATATCGAGATATTAAAGAACGTTGTTGGGACTCAGGCCGAGACTCGTGGATCGTTCTAAGCTAACATTAACTCAAGTACTGGATTTGCTGGGAATCGTTCGTTTGTCTACAAATTGCTTACTTCACGTTCTTCTCCTCCATCTTACTGAGCATTTCTTGTAGCAGGTAGATAGGCGAAGTCTTAGCCGACGTGAGAAATTTCGTGAATAGCTTAGATATTATCACCGCAGGGTTTGATTCGGGAATTGGCGCATTAGCGTCGTACCCAAATGAAAAGGAGAGGGTGTGGGGGCCAAGAGCCTTGCATTCTGTAGCAGACGTGTCGGTGTGTAAGTGGAAAATCCCCCCTATCCCAGCGATCCAATTAAAAACGAATGTGAAGGGGCAGGGCAGGGCAGGGCAATGATCCGGCACTGCCCTCAGCCAAGAAATTGGTAAGCAGGTAAAAGGACTTGAAGCCTAAAATATGACTTACATATGTGCGATTATGAGTACACCTAGGCAGCGTTTGATCTGTGCTACACCTTTGCATCATGCTCCCGCCGACTGAGACTGAAAGATTTGATATTGCGAAGCAACTCTTACATACTGAAACCAATCCTAAGAAAGAGCTCCTATTCGAGGCCTACTTTCATTACTACTATTTGATTATTTGCCCTGGTGATCCTAATGACGCTACGATTGAATTTGACAATCCCGCACTACGGAGCCATGCCCAACTTCTAGTATGTGTAAAGTCACTTTTCGAAAATCAAGCGACAACGCGGGATGAAATGACGATACTCTGGTACCCCGGACCTGATATTAAACCCGCCGAAAGAGAACTTGCTCTGAGGAACGTCGTGAAAGTTGCTCTCATGAGTGATTGTGATGCTAGGGACTATTACCCTAGAGAGCTTTGCGAGGTCCCGCAACCAAAATGGGAAGGGAACCAGACGATCATAGACTTCCTGACGAAGTCTTTTCCTCTTGAGCAAAGTGCCGATATTAACGTAGATGCGACTTCGCTGAAAGCTCTTAAAGCGTGGAAACTCGTGAAACGATATGGAATAAAGATCAAGGGCACCAACAACCTAGTGGATCATCTACGATATGACCCTAGTGATGGGACTCTCATGCTCTTCCACCAAGTGGCATATTTACGCTCTCACCTTCGCTATTCGAAAGACTTGAGCTTAGATTCAGGTTTCGTGTCTAGTTTAAAGCAGTATGTTGAATGCCAATTCTTATGTATGGAATCGAGGTGGCTAAAGGCTTTTCTCACAGACACACATTGCCACCGCAGCTCTTATTCGAAACGCTGCTGTCGATTTATTATATTCTTTTCCCAATCGCTAGTTCGGGCAACAAGCGATCAGCATCACTGCTCAAAAAGTGCATTGAATCACAGGATCTTGACAATAATTTACTCTGGGTCGAATATGTGCGTCGTATGCCGCCTGACTTCACATTCAAGTATTGGGGGAAACGATTAGGAAAGCTACAAGAACTCACTAGACGACCGCCTCCAAGGAATTCTTTGGTTTCTTGGTTTGAAAGGCACACTTCGGAGAGAAACGCGCTGACGGCTGCAATCATCGGGTTATTCTTAGCTGCTCTATTCGGTCTTTTAGGGTTCATAGTAGGCGTCCTCCAGCTAGTAATAGCATGGTTGGCCTGGAAATACCCTCAATCGGTCCAGTATCAAGAAGCTTGAGGGGCAGTAACAGCTATAGAAGACGATGAGCTTAAGACCATAAAGCCCAAGAATCATCTACTTTATTATGCGAGGCAGTCCCTATCAACTAAGACTATTAGTCAGCTTATTTACTTACCTGCCTCGTCATTATTTATATGCATATATTGTGGGTGCGATTTGTCTCCTGATTCAGAACCACGAGGCTTCACGTTAATAAAACTAGCTTCGAAATGGCTTCCACAGTTATATTTACTGAGCTATATTAACTAGATGCCCTTGCTGAAGCTCTAACTGGTCGTTTTATACTTCACCTTCTTCAGTGTTTGACTCCCATCTGTCTACGGTGAATGTATTGATACCTTCGTACCAGTCCCCAAACTCTTTGAAGCGCACGGCTTATACTATTGTAGAAACTTACCAGCTTGAACCTGGACATTTAAAGTGAATCTTTTCCATGTTTCTAATACAGTATCCCGCTAACAGTATCAAATACCCTGTTTTCTACTACCCAGTATGTACATGCAAGTGAATATAGATAAGAAGCGCACCACGTGGGCTTGTGTCACAAAATTCTATGGAACTTCTACACACTATAATATCATATTATTTTCTGAATCCATTTCTCTTTTTTTCGTCCAGGCCCTAATACCAACCCGTCCATTATCCTGACTCCAACACATTGCCGACCGATCACCACCATGGCTTCGGTATTTCAACAGCCGATGATCAACGTGACTGAGTCATTTACTCTGTTTACGCTCCTCCCAAAGGAGCTACGCGACAAAATATGGGATACCGCAATACGTCCAGACCAAGCGGGCGCTCATTTCTTCTCCGTAGTCGGCCCTTTCGAAGTAGGTGATAGTGCTCTGGATTACGGACCTCGTATGGAAATGAAACTACCGGGGCCTCGCGAAATATGGGAAGATCGTATACTTGCTGCGCCGGGTCACTTACAAGCCAACTCTGTTAGACTCTCCTGGGAGATTCATAACCCGTCACTATACATGTACGATAGTGGCCTATGGTTAGCTTGCAAGGAATCAAGGGACCGTATGGAATGGCGATTCAAGTCCCAATCGTGGGATCAAGATGCTAGGTTTCGCCATTTCCGGGACTCGCCAATCTCCGCGAAAACCAAGGAATCGAATGTTATCTCAACAACGGGATGTTTCCGTACGCGAACAGGCATGCGGTACTTCACTATGTACCCGCACCAAGACCTGTTTTGCTTACAGTACCGATGGAAGAAGACGTTCCAGTTATGTGATTTTTACTTCCCAGGTATTTCTGCTGCAGTCCCTTTCTTCTCTTGGGATCAAGGTTTCATGGGACCTAGAAACATAGCCATAGAGTTCGATCCGGCTTGGGCTAGCTACGAAATGGGACAACCCTCCCGCTTTAGTCAAGGTTTGATCTTCACCGCCGATCACCGGAATTGCCGCCCCAACACGATTTGGTTCATAGACTATCGGATCCGTCGACAGGACGACTCCCGTATAGCTAAGAACTTGAACATGACCCTTCAGGAGTTCTTGGACAAGAAAGGATCCCCAGGATATAATCCTCGCCAAGACAGACGAACCTTCCTAGGCGTCGACCGGATATTCATCGAGGGATACGAAAACGATAACTGGTATCAGGTTGATCCTCCGACAGGAAGCAGCGATTCCTCGAGCTGCCCGAGCAGCGTTACCGGCTTTATTCAAAAATTGAAACGCTGTGCCGACACTCTTCGAAATTGTCCGAGATGTGGTAAACCGAACTGTGGCTGTTCAGATTGCGCAGGGTTCAGGTTCTTGATTTGCGAACAGTTGGTGGACGTTCCAACTGAAGCTATCTAAATTTCAAGGCTAGGTTCATTCGAGGTCACAGAGCCTGCTTTTATTCAGCAATGAAGTCACTCCATAGATTAATTAAGATATAGTCTACTAGTCATAAACGTGGTTGACTGAGTACTGATGTGAATATGGGCGTAACCCCTGCCCTTGATCTCGGGGCATTGTGAAGAGTGATGCAATGCGCTGATCCTTTTTTACAGCTTATTTTTAAATGCAGCCGTCTACAACTGTGTCCTCTGAACAAACATCTAAGAATAGCTTCATCCCTGAATGCTACTTAAAACGAATCGGAGGTAAGAAAGAAAACAAAGTATCGGTTAGCTGGACTTGGAATAGGCAGTCTTTGCTTTAGGTTATTGTTACTTGCTAGAATTGAATCTTTAAGAGCTATTGAGGGAGGACATGGGTGTTTTTTAACGTAATCTGTGAATAGCATCACTCATCGTAAAACTTCGGCTTGACAGTTATCAGATAGAATCTAGTATTTGAAGGCAGGATTTAGTTTTTAATGTAGTTTACTCACCCATATTATTATATCAGAGTTCATCGCTACTGTTCATCCTTCCGGGGTTAAGAAAATGGTGAATGAGTGGATAAGAACTCCAAGGTTACTCTAACTCTAGTCCACTTTGGCAGCTTTGTGTTTGACATTATGAATAAGGGGCATCCTTGCGATAATGGCATAGCCTACCGCTATCTTCGATATAGAACCGGTCGCTACCGACGCCCATGTTTGCGAAGAAAAGCTGATCCGGGTCATACTTATCCTTGATACTGAGCAAACGATCATAGTTGACACCAAACAGCTCTTTCTTCCAGTCACCTCGGTACAACGATTCAATTTCATTAAGGTAGGACCCGGCCCCAGGGGTGACGGCTTCTAGCGCTGGGGCTATCTCATAAGCTAGACGCTTCTTTCGCTCTATCATCTCAGATCGTGGAATAGTCCAGTTCCAGTAACTAACTACTGAGCAAATACTGAGAGCGTGGTCACCTTCGGAACTGCCTTTGACGCCGTTGCGAAAGGCGGGTAACACGGCGTTATTCGGAGCGGATCCATCCGAGTCGGTGTTGCTAATATGCAAGGCTTCGCATACCCAAAGGAAATTGTCGTCTTTATACGCCGTCGTATCTCGAAGTGCTTGTACAAGCGCTTTGTTAGCCACAGGGTCCCCAGCCACGGACCGAGGGAAAAGGCGACTGTGGATGAGTGTATCGGCCGGGGTCTTGCCGTACGGCAATGGTCCGAGATCCGTCTGAAAGTGGACGTAGTAGTTAGGCGATGTGTGCGAGCTATACTGGTATTTAATCCCTAGATGATCGAGCTCTGTGAGGTATGGCTGCATCAGTTTATTGACGTCGTCAGTACTGGCATCTGGTACCAGGAAGCTGACACCAGCGAAGGAATTTGCGTTTATCAGGTATTCGCAGGTATTGCCGCCGCTGAGGCCGTCGACGTAAGATGGAAGGAATGCGAACCAAGCCTCGATGGACTTCCAAAAGGTATCTGGTCCAACAGTCGAAGAGTTAAAGAAAAGTTTCGCACCACTGATCTCGCCGTCTTTGTGTAGCTTAGCTGTCATGCTGAGGACTGCGCCCCATACGCCACCGCCGCCACCACACATAGCCCAGTACAGGTCTGCATGATCATTCGTTGGGGTAGCGATAACATGTTCGCCATTGGCTTTCACAACCTCCCACTCCAGCACATTATCCGCGGCCATGCCATTTAGGCCACTAAGGGGTGAGTGGCCTCCACCGGAGGAGTACCCACCCGCGATACCGACGCTAGCGCATGTACCGCCGACCGCACGGTAACCTTGCAATGTAATAGCTCCATGAAGTTCGCCGGCAATGACGCCTGCACCGACTTTAACAGCGGGCCCAGTGTAATGGCCACTTTTATAATCAGGGAGAATGTCGATCGATTTGAGATTGTGTGTCCATAAAGATAGTGCGCCTTTTCCGGTGGATCTTCCCAAATAGCTTCATAATAGTCAGTATATCAAACAGAGGAGAGAGGTAGGTTGGTGGAAACTTACTCAATTCCTGTGTTCTTCATTACGAGCCGAATATCGTTATCCCGTGCGAATTGGATACCCGCTATAACATCATCGGCGCCGGTTACGTTAATAGAATAGGATGCATAGTTTCCAAGCTCGCAAGGCTTAGATATATCGGTGTATGGGTCGCAGGATTGGTTCTGGAATGCCGGGTTCGCAATATCGGCTGGGCTTGAGTCACTGAAGACATGCAGTTAGAAAATGGTAGATGAACAAGGCGGATGATGGAATAACATCTAACTTACAAGGCTTGAGAAAAGTCCCAATAATTTCGGAGTTTACGGCAGGCTGTCTGATTAAAGTTATCATACGGCGCGGAATGACATACACTGGCTTGGGGAACTGTTGCTATAAGTCGGCCATGAACGGTAGTGTTAAGCTTGTCCCAGCTTGCTGTGGCTGGCCATTCTGGGTCACCTGGTATGATTTTGCAGGAAGGCTTCTGAGCATAGCTACCGATGCTAAGTGCCAAGGCACCAACCCCTATTTTCTTAAGGGTGGAGAGCGCCATTACGGCGTCGATGAAAGGGGTTTGTGTAACGGATCCTTCGGAGAATGAAAGACTAGGCGAAGCGGCAGTCGAATACAGGCGTATAAGAAATATTAAAGGTTGAACTATCGTTTACACATTATTATTTACGTTCTCTTTCGCCGTCACTTCCCTTTAATTTATGCGAGCATGAAACCATGCGGTCTGACATTGTTCTACATTAGTTGAATAGTTACACCATGAGGGATTTTACCTTTAATGAAATTCCCAAGCCACAGCACATGTTTGCAGCCTCCTTTCATTGGCTAGTCTCTATGTACACGGCTTCTGGTTGCGACCCCTTCTTCCCTCAAAATACTCGCGTACGCTTTAATAAGGATCATATAGTCTTAAATTCGGGCTATAACGAATAAGAGTGCTGATAATCTCAGCAATGCTTTCGGAAACTTCATATCGGTCTTTAGTATAAAAGCATGTTTGTAGGCGAATCAATTGACGTGGGCTCAGTTTTGGATGTCGAATTAGAGGTGGCAATGGGGTGCGGAAGCCGGGGCTGACTCAATACATTGATGTTCACCAATGAGATTTTCTAGGCATATGGTCGTTGTAGCGGTTGTTTGAAAACTGATCGTGACGTACTCATCCCATATTGTCTTCGAACGCAAGGGAGAACTTCATGGATAACAAGGCCACATAAATTTGGATGACTAAGGTTACCATGTCAAATTGCTGACGGAAATCGTTACCTTGAAATCTTGGCTGGCGATGTCAAATATTCCAATCGCAAGGATGCATGTAAGGATTCTCGGCACAGTTGTAAATCCGGGCCTACCGTTCTAAGCTCTCTTAGAGTAAGTACCTAGGCGTTTCTCTCCATCTATTCATCCGATTGCTAACTAAACACGCATTAAAACGTTCGCCAAACCGTTTCCCGCCGCCACACCAGAAGCGACGTTCCTGCTCGATGGTTGTATCCGGTTTGGTGCGGCATGGGATCGACGACGGAATCTAAATCCGGCATTTATCAGTAGAGGGTGTTTCCTGTAGGATTATGTCCTACGTGAGAACGTTCCACATAACTGTGGATACGGCCGCAAGGAGAGTTCTTCGTAGTGATGGCTGGCGTGCCCATTCTACATACTCTCGGGCGTAAACAGGATAGATGCAAACTCTGTTTGCGCACGTAGGAAGTATGCAGCGGGGCGCCTCGAATACTCTGCATACCTGCCTCTAGGTAGATGGGTGTCGCGAGTTACTGCTCCTTGCCCTAGGGGTAATCTTTCATCACACCTCGTACCGCGAGCAGGAAACACGTCGGATCCATTGAAGGTAAAGTGGCAGATCAGAAAATTACCGTGTGATTTCTGAGATATGACTATGGTGCCGGGCTGATATTTCCATCGGTACATTAGCTAGTGTGAAAAGCGTGGCGCATGATAGGCCAACCGGATCAACCCAGGGGATACGTGGGATTCTTCACGCCGTCTAATGGAAGACTGGATATGCACGTATTGCGCGCGTAGCAAAAGTACACTCATAATAGCCATACGTCCCCATGCCCTGCCTTACTGAATGTTTGATTGAGTTGTACTGAGCAAGATCGATCGATTGATGCTGTTGTAGTGAGCTGATCACACGTGCTACGTAGCATGTGACACTTGACAAATTAGCCTTAAAATTGGGGCTCATGAAGTGGCCCCCGCTGGGTTGAGCCTCAACTCCAGGTACCCGGTAAGGGGCTGGTAACCCCGTAATTTAGAACTTACAAGGGTCTTATTCCAACCAACAAAGAATTTTATTCTTCATCGACACTCTTCCAATTAATTAATCAGCAATAACAATAACGCCAAGTAAGACCCCGTAACGTAATCCAACATGCTGCCGAGGCGTATTCGGATGCGAAAATCATCCTCATATCAACTCACTATAGCCTAGCTTCTATACGGTTAGATAGGAGCAGGGAGACAGGCCTAGACCAGTCGACGGTAGAAAGCTAGTTCACGTCATGGCCGACACTCCCAATACGACACGCCGATCGACATCACGACGAGACGGCGCCTCGGCGAACGCGATATAGTAGGGTAACGAAACGACGAGAACTAGTAAGGCGCCCGGTGATCTAACGCGAAGAACTTAGTTGAACTATTTCGTTGCGGGAGATGCTGCGCGTCCCTCCTTGATGAGTACATGCATTATTATGCACGAACAAAGGCATTAAAGACACTGTTAGAAGACAATTCATGGTTTACCACAAAGGGCTTTTTCAAAGCTTATTTTCATTTATATAAATGTGAGACCAGAGCCATACGCAGAAAAAAATAGCTTGTTCTTTATATAAAAGGAGCTCACTATCCACAGGCGCATCTAAGCTCTTATCTCCACCACCTAGGTAAGTTTCCAAAATGGCATCCTTCTCTTGTGGTCATGGATTGCCGAAATCACGCATCGGGGTTAACCTCGCCCACATCCCCCGAGAAAAGGGCGGGCGCTGCCCGGACTGCCAGATGAAAAGTCCCGTGGGGACGATAAAGCTGCTCAAAAGCATGAATAAGCTAGGGAAACGAAACACGAATATCAACCTATATGTTCTTACGTACGTCTTCGACAAATTCATGTCTCAACGCAAGGATACGGACGCCGGCTTCAAGAAACAACTCACGAATATCATCAGCCAATGGAGCGAGACGGCCTTCTATTTACTAGATCGGAATCAGCTCGGAAGTTTCTTAATCACGGTTAGAGGTCGCTGGGGTAGCGAAATCGTCAAGCGGATTTTGCGTTCCCTGGCTATGGAGTCTCTTAAGGTTAATGACGTTTACACGCCGATAGAGCCTCAAGATGCGGAGATACTGCATACCTTCAATAGGATGGTCGGCTTTGCGAAGACCCGCGCTGCGGCCGTCGAGAACTTGGAGCAGCTAGATATCATCTCCAGCAATGCAGTCGTACTGAAGAAGCTGCGAGAGGATGTGATATCTGCCCTGTCGAAGCTGGAGGATGGATTTTCTAACTGGAATTCCCATTCTACTTGGTAGTTAAGTACACGTGTGCTTAGTGAGTGGCTTGGAGGTTGATGACGCTGATTTCACGATGGTTGACCCGTCGAAACGGATTCAAAGTACAGTAAAGCCTTGCTCGTGTGAGTCTTATACTTGATTCGGCATCATAGCATTGCGTGTTTATTTAGTTTCATGTAATATTTCAAGTAAATCTTTACTACACCATATAATTAGTTCCTAGTCACGAGCGAAATTCACCAACGGACGGCCTTAAGCCTCAATCCAAAACTTTCCGTGTATCCTAGTGACACCCCCGTAGGAGACGCCGAGCCCGACCATATGACCACGGCTTCCGGGGCATTATCCCCTAGAGTACGCGGCACCAAATATTGATCAGCGGGAGTCTTCTAGCACTGGTATTCTAAGCGCGAGAGTTCCGTCATTCCCAAGTGCTCGGGTAGGGACATGGCGATTGGAATGCCAACGCGCTTGATCGGTCGCGTTAGTCTGAGCACTATCTCGCACCTCGAGGGTGGAAAGGTCTAACCCCGTGTGGCAGTGATTGTGCCTGGCTGCTAGCGCCTGAGTAGCCCCCAAACCCCGCCCATGCGTAGCCCTTATGCCAGCGCGCCTAAAGCGTCCGAATGCCCATGATAGAGTACATCATACTTTGGTGATATTCTTGTTGTGAGCGCGAGTTTGGGTGAATCTAGTCTAATATATTGTTGCCTGGTAGTGTTGTATCTATAAGTGTGTACGTTGAAAATAACTCGTTATGTTAGCATTACGCTTTCCCTGATCTAACTCCTTCAAGAGGCGCATGGCGCCCCTTGCCCAATACCAACGCCAATGTATATGCAATATATAAGCGAAGCAAAGACAAAAGAGAGTCTTGGTGTTTCCATCTTGTTGATAGGGATCAACTCCATATTAGGAGGGGTAACCAGTCGTGGCAGTGTTCTATAGTATTACCTGTTAATCCTTCCATCGCTCACATCTACACTCTTGCCTTCAATCCGCTGTCTATCTGGTTCAGCATGTTTCCATTCGTGAACCGAGACGTAAACTCGTTCCAGTCGCGACAGGTCTCCTTAGTATCATGCGGGACATTGAACTGGTGTGTCGCCAGCTCATCAGATCGGAACAGCATCTGCGAGAAGAAGCCGGCGGATGCATGCCAGGCGGTGTGGCAGTGGAAAGGCCAGACGCCAGGATTCCTTGTGGTGTCCAACTGCACTACGACGTAGCCGTTCGCACGAACCATCTGGACGTCGCGGCGCATTGGATTCTCGGTATTGAATGGTATGGCATCCGTCTCGGAGTAATTCCCTGCTCCATGGGCGAGGATGTACATAGTCAGGCCATGAACGTGGATTGGATGTGGTCTAAAAGGCAATTGTCAGTATGGCTACGACGTGTAACGCGCCGGGGCGTATTGGGAAGACGGGTAACTCACGAGTTCGTTGGATTGTTGACTATAATACGGATGGAAGAATTCGTCCCGTAGTCAATTAGATTGGCGTTGGGTCCAAATTGGAAGCCACCCTTGCTATGAGCTTGGAGGAGGGTCGGATTGTTGTAATCGACTTTAGCGGCGACACCCTACGCGTGGTTGTGAGAACGAGGTACCACTGAAATTCGAAAAAGGAGAATAACTTACACCGAACTCCCAGAGGAAGCTCCCGCTCGAGTTGGTAAAGAAGCCGATATCCATGTGTTGCGTCCAAGATGGCTCAGGCAGAGCCATAGCGAAGCTTGGCTTAGTGATAGCTATGTCGTCATTCTCGCAGGTTCCTGGATCAGGGACGTCCCAGGGTATGCTAGTCGGCATCGTGTCGGTGTCGGTGCCCTCATAGTAGATCGCAGCGAGAGCTAAAGGCTGTTTTGTGATGGAACATGACGTTAGGTTAGAGCGTAGCCAAAATGCCGACCCGGGTTCGGCATGAGCATGAACAAGGACATCAACTCGCTGGCCGACGCCAAGTGTGACGACCTGTGTATCATAGGGCTCGATTGGGACGAAGTCGTTTGCTATAACAGTCATGTTGTGTTCATCGATGGAGATGCGCTGCGTTCCCTCTGCGCCGGAGTTGATGAAACGAATGCGGTGGGTTTTGCCTGGCGTGAATGTAAACTTGGACAGGCCGGCATCATTCGTACATTCTGTCTCATCGCCGGAAGCTCTAGTTGAGCAGTCGAAGTTCATCTTCCCATTAATCATGTTGTTGTCCGAGTAAGTCTGACCAGAGAAGCCGGAGCCCATAACCTCCTGCACAACCGCGTAATAATCCTTATGCCACCAGTCTATACCAGTGTAAGTCTGTAATTCTTTAAGGTCTTGGCGTAAACATACCATTCACCATGACTGGCCCGAGATCGATATCGTACTCCGCGTTTCTCGGGCCATAGATAACCATAGGGCCATGGAGACCGCCGGCATACTGGGCGGAGTAGTGAGAGTGATACCACGTCGTCCCGTAGATTTCGGCGCGGAATCTATAAGTGAAACTCTTCCCCGGAGCGATTGGACATTGGGAAACTCCGGGTACGCCGTCCATCCACGGCGTGCCCGTCTGAAGAAAGCCGTGCCAGTGGATCGCAGTACCTTCGGCCGGGCCATCCGTGATGGAGTTGGTAACCTTCACCTCGATATAATCACCCCAGTTTGCCTCAACCAGCGGGCCCGGAAACTGGTCGTTGATGAGCAACACCTGCTTTTGATACCCGTCCGGCGCGATGGTGCCTCGGCTGATGTTGAATTCATATCTACGCGTCGTCCCTGTCATCGGCACATCGGTATACGGACTGTGTGACTTCGCCGACCTATCGCCCCACGGAATATTCCTGTGCATAAGCTCTTGGCCGCTATTGCTCATGAGCCATAGCGGGAGCGTGGGCGCTACAAGCGTGCCCCAGAATGACTTCCTAGGATCAGTTAGTTTGCTATCCTTAGGCAGTTTGAGGTGTAACGCGTGTAGAAATAAACATAGATGTCTTACCCATTCTGCGCACTCGGCGAAAGTTCTTCGATTAGCTTACAACACTCCTTGAAGAAACCCATTACAAATTAATTAACGATTGGACGGCTTAAAAAAAGCCAGGGCATTAGAGAAGGAAAGGAACGGCGGAGCGACTACGAGGCGTCCATAAGAGAGTAAACCTGAGAAATTTTTGCTACGAAGGAGAGGTAGAAGACATTATATGATATGAAGCGAGTCTTGGGCTGTCTCTGTGGCAGCAGGGCATTCCGAAGGGCTCTCATACTAGGGATTTGAGACAGGGATATCTCAGGGCGTCTCCCTTATCAATGTCTGTAATACATATGAGCCTGGAAAAAAGGGCATTCCCAAATTGGCTGTCGTCATCGAGGACAGCATCCGCTATGTCAATTACACCTCGATTTTGCCGGTCTGCACTGCATAGGGGTTATTGGCCGCCGGGTCCTACCCGAACAGCAGAATCATCAACGCTGGGTGATGGTTCGTGCCTAGATGCTAGTTTGATTCTTGCAAGGCCACGCGAGTGCCTCGCTATCATTGGCTAGGACTGAATAACGACCGATAATTACTTGGCCAGGAGCTGGCAGAGAGCCGATCGCCGTGTTACTACGGCTTGGGTGATGATCTCTTGTGAATTATCGCGATTATCAATAGTGGCTTAAATGTCTCAAGCCTCGGTCCGTTGAATTGCATGTAGATAGAGAATATCTGAGACAGTCGCGCTAGTTGAGCCGCTTCTTCTTGTTTACCAAGCTTCGAACTCATTTCCACAGCATAACTTTAGTTTGCTGTTATGACCTTAGCACGACAGCATACGATCTCATCGCAAGTAGCACATATTTGGGAGAATTGCTCGTCAGATACATACCAAATGATGAGCAAATTTCGAGGTTAACAATGATAAGTAAAGATAATGACGACGTGAAGAAGGGGGAAGAAGAGTCTTAAGTGAGACAGTCGAGTAAAACGATGCGCTAATGTAAGGAGGGTAGTCTAAGGGCAATATAGTCCAAGCTGTTTACCCTTCAAAGAATCCCTTGGCTTAATTGGGCTTCAGGGGTCATATCAACCACTGCTTTCGTTATGGGATGGCTTGGCCGGAAATTCGATGGGGTAAAGCCATCTGCACTTTATGGATGTCGCACCAGCGAAACAGGTTCTATGAACTTGAAGGATATAAGAGAGCTGATGGTTGAACCGATACTAGCTTATCGAACCATGTGTGAACAACGTGTAATCCCGCTCGTTATTCAATTCGGCTGTCGGCAGGATTGATCATTCCCCAAGTCTCTACTGCCGACTCGTCCGATTCTCAAGTTGCGACCTCGTAGTTATATATAGAAGGCTTATATTGTTCTGGAACTTGATGTCGAATTTCTTTGATTTTCGAAGATGTGGCGTTGAAGATTTACTTGACAGCTCCCGCTCTCCTTGGCCCAGAGCTGCTGTGATTAGCTTATATACAGAAGCTTAATATAGTACAACAAGTAATTGGTAGCTCTGTATGCTTGGTATAAGACAGATGCCACGGTTCTCGTCCAGTTTACCGTCATTAGTGGTGGAGTTTCTTCAGCCGATAAGCTAACTCGGCTGCTTGCATATTTCGCTCATGGAATTGTAAGACTGAACGGGAATTCGGACGCCGAACATTCTTCAGCGGCGAACCGAGTCTGAGTTCGTCACAGCTTCTGTGAGACGGTGGATGCTTCTATTGACTTCGGGATCGGTACGCGCTGGAATTGGGAGGCATTATAAAAGGCCGTCGTTGAGCTCGGGCAAACGCTTCGACCGCAATTGGAGATGCGTCCGTCCGAATGACACTTCCTATCGACATGAAGAAACTAACCGGGGATAGTCAGCTTAGAGTTGCATTGATATTGATGGCGTCGTTAGTTTCGCTTACCCAAAAGTAGCACCGGATCCTAGCATGTATTGGCCCAATGTTCGCATTATACCATTTGCACCAGCGCCATATCTGAATATGTTTACGGTTCCTATCGGCTAACTGTTAGTCGGTCGAGCTCGGCGGGGTCGAGGAAAAGGCGCACCGAAGATGAAGCCGATGATAACACCAACAGCTACAATGAGGATTAGAAATAATATTGCTTATTGGGACTACTTTATAACATACTACCGCCCATCATGGCTCCCATCTTTACTGCTCGATGCGACAATGTCAGTAACACGAAAGAACCAGTATTCAGGGCTTGAGGAGGGACGAACGCTTGTCGACGGTAGAGGGGCCTTGCGGGCCACGGTTCGCTGGCATAGGCGGCATTTTAGGATTATTCAAGCTCCTTGGTCTTCAATTGAAGAGTCTGAAGCTACAGCAGATACCACAGCAAGAATATCTCTGGTATGAATGTGTTGTATTGCGACAAGTTAAGGGTAGGGTAGGTATTTTACTGGCACGGTGGGACCACTACGGCGCCTTTGCGCTTTTGCTCGAAGCTCTAGAAATGATTTCATAAATCAGCCGTTGTAATGCCGGAATACCGTCTCTCTCTCTAGACTCGGATCCATTGATGATTCTTAGCGCGGTTCCATCGCTTATCGATAAGATCGAAAGAAACATTGAATGGATCTTGATACGTAGCTGAATGATCGTAAGAGGTCCGAGCGTCAAGTAGTTCATGGGAATAAGTCACGTGCCACGGGGTAACAGCCTAACCGTGTTGGGAATACAGAGCGTCGCATGTGCTTCCATTCGATACAGTACAAACGATTTTAGGTGCAAACTAATCGTCAATGACGGTTAACGCGACCGGTGTAGTTAAAATTAAGAGCATCCATCCAGGGATACATCATATCATAACGTCCGCTCAACAATCTATAATTCAACCGTTTGAGTATAAAATTGCACATAATACGTACGTGGATAGCAAACTATTCTTATGGTCCAGCTATATCTCAATCTATTTAGCAGCCCTGTAAGGGAAGAAAACAGAGAGAGAAGACAGCGAGGTGGAAGTTGCGGCTCTCCTTGGGCTTGCTATTCGTTGTAACGGCCCCATGTCATTGCCACACTAAAAACCCGCTAGGGACGCAAAGCGCTTAGTGAAGTAACTCCTAGTAGGGATATACGTAGATACCTACAGTACAATAGATGTGTAGCACCCCCCCATATCAATTGATGTACCTGCCGCCCTGCCCAGTGCCCAGCGCCCAGTAAAGGAGGGAGAGAAAGTACGGCGACCTGGCACCTCGCCCGGCGTAGTTCCTGGTTGCTCTGGTTGGAAGAACCGAATCAAATCAAATCTCGAATCTGAATGACCACAAAAATTCATAACCCTCACGTCGCTCATATTTTCCAACCACACGTCGCCGTCCAGATAAACTACTTTATCAAATCGCATGGTATGTCTCTTAAACCTCTTTTCCTTTAACGCGTACAAATCACATTTCCTATACCCCCTCTGGTCCCCGGGGTACCCGTAAATCTTAGCAATCAGCTTTCCTCCGACGCCCTCATCTCCTCGTGGGACCCCCTTTAGCTGACAATTTTTTTTTATCTTGGCCACAGAGAACAACATCGGTCAAACATTTCGCATGCGAGTGTATTTGTATTTTTCGGTCGCTCTTTTACACTAGTCACCATATTTCGATT
Organism: Hypomontagnella monticulosa; assembly: GCA_902825475.1. Taxonomy (NCBI): domain Eukaryota; kingdom Fungi; phylum Ascomycota; class Sordariomycetes; order Xylariales; family Hypoxylaceae; genus Hypomontagnella; species Hypomontagnella monticulosa. Next base: position 3,328,583 of record CADEBF010000007.1, read on the forward strand.
CTCGACGCCTCCCAATCGCGTGCATGGTCAATAGAAGGGGCCCTCTTGACCCCCCGACTCGACTCCCTCATCCTCCGCGTCCTCATCCGCGTACTCCCTTTCCATCTCCCATTCCATTGCGCCAGTCTTCCTCATGACCGCTGTCGCGAGCCCGCCAACATTCACTCAGCATAATCGGCCGGCATGGGGTATTAACGGCGGTCACGCCGGTCAGATGAATCCCATGAATACCGACGAGCTGAATCGAATGTTTCTTCCCCGAAAGAATCTACAGCGAAACAACTCGTCCTCCTCTATCTCCTCAACTTCATCTGTATCCTCTACCTCAACCATCGCCACGACTGGTTCCCAGACGAATGGCAACCCTATGCCAAATTCGGGTGATGTAGGCGCGTGGAGCAATGGTACCGGAACGCGAAAACGACCTCAACCCAAAGCCCCGTGGCCATCTCCGAAACCAGATGGTCAGTCGGACTTTGTTAGAATGTCTGCAGGGCGTCCACAGATGGCTACTAGCTTAAATGGGTCCGCGCCGATGCATTCGCCCTCGCAGATATTACCATCACAGAGTATGATAACGACACAGCAGGCCATGTCTCGTCCTATGATCGAGTCTTTGCCTCCTGGGAATCAGCCGGCCCTATATCTTCTATCTCTGAATGGAACGTTTGAGCGCAAGACGATTTCCGTACCATTCTCCCCTGAGACTCTTAGGATCGGTCGTCAGACGAATGCCAAAACGGTCCCTACACCCATTAACGGCTTCTTCGACTCTAAGGTTCTTTCGCGTCAACATGCCGAAATCTGGGCCGACCGTCAGGGGAAGATCTGGATTCGCGATGTCAAATCTTCGAACGGTACTTTTGTCAACGGCTCGCGATTATCGCAAGAGAACAGGGAATCGGAACCTCACGAGTTACAAACCGGAGACCATTTGGAGCTAGGTATCGACATTGTGAGCGAGGACCAAAAGACAGTCGTTCATCACAAAGTTGCAGCCAAGGTCGAACATGCAGGCTTCTTGAATCCCTCAAGCAACCTGTTGGATATGAACTTTGGTGATCTCGATCCAGCTAATGGTTCCATGATGATGATGGGACAGGGAGGCATTGCTGTTCGTCCCCGACCCGGAAGTCAAGCTTCTATGGCAAGTAACGGACGCGTTGTCGCGGGAAATGGAATGATGGGATCCCAAGGAAATGTATTAGTTCATCAACGAGGTCTTTTTTACTCACCAATTAGCACCGAGCAAATTGTGAAGCGGCTTCAGGTAAGTCAAGGATCTAATTTTCATGGCAGATCCATCTAATTGTATCTCTAGAATGAAATGCGGACTCAACGACTTCAGTCAGAAGATCTAGGTCGAACAAACCAATTTGTTCATAAGCTCCTTAGCAAGGAAGATATCAAGGACTTCGAGAAACCGGAGGTAGCTGAGCCGCCGAAGTCGCAAATAATCAACGGCAACGGCATATCATTCAGGTCCGACAACAAAACCAGGTTCTCCGATCCCCCAGCACCACCACCACAGCAGCCTTTACCCGAAAAACCAGACGTCCCCTCTCTTAAACGTGGTATAACTGAACGACCTAAGCAGCAGGGCAACCAGAACGTATCACCAATCCGTCAGGATGGCAACACTAGCCAGATCCTACAGTTAACAGAGGCACTGAATAGTGCGAAACGAGAGATAGAGAATCAAAGTTCGCGGATGCGAGATCTCGAGGAAACGTTGCAAAAGGAGCGACAGGCTCGGGAGCTCGCTGAGGAACTGGCTAGGAGATTGGAGGAAGCTGCGGCGTTGAAGACGAATGGCACCACCACGAAGGCAGAGGCCCAGGAGACGGCCTTAGAAGCAGCCTTTGAACCACCCGTAGAAGACGTGACGATATCTATCGTGGACACTGCAGCCAGTGACATTGAGAAGACGGCCCCCCAAGCCGAAGCCGTCGAAGCTTCAGCAACACATCTACAAGCTCAAATCGAGTCAATGGTAATAGAAATGAAGGAGTTACGGCAGCAGTTAGATGATTACAAGCAACGAGCGAAGGACGCAGAGGCAGAAAGGGATGCAGATCGCAAGAGCCTGGCCGAAATGGCGTTGCAGATCCGAGAAGCCGAGGCTAGAGAAGCCGAGAGAGAGAAGGCATTGGCAGAGTCGCATGCGATTGAGAAGTCGGACGCCTTAAAGTCAACTTCTAGGGAACTATCCGCCTTGGCCAAAGCCTCATCAAGTTTAAGCAAAGAACAGTCAGCTTTCGATGAACCCACCGACCAGCCCACTCTATCAAGAGCCAACACCATAACTCCACATTCTACCACACCTACCCTTCTACCACGCGATCAAGCATTGGCAAACAGCATACCTTATGCGTCGATGATAGGAGTTGTACTTATCGGCTGGGGCTTGATGGCGTATATAAATGGGTGGGAACCGCAACCACGACTCGAGCGATAAACCGACCGACCACACGCTCGCTACGGACAGGCATCAGCATACTCTCATCGGCCCCGTGAGAATTAATCGAATACTTGAACTCATCCCTTACACAAACTACGATTCGCTTCCCTTTGTACCTATTCTATAATAAGCTCCCTTTTCGGCTACCGGCATCTTCAGATACTAGTCTTTTTGTAACAAGGCATTGGTTTTGGAACCGGCGTTGGGTGAGCGGCATGCGGTAACGTCAAGACCATGCGTCAATGGAGGGGTTTTTCTTTTCTCCTTTTCTGTCCGGGGTGCAAAGCATCATCATCATCAGTGGCCATGCCGGTTTGACTCATGGCCAAGGTACGGAGTACTACTTCTCGTTATAGGATACGGAAACAAACGAAATACTAGGTACATCATCATCGGATCGAGATTGCCCTATCAGTAAATAGTGGCTCGGAGAATGGCATTTGCGCGCACTACTACCGAGAACCGGGCCTATTTCTAGTAGTCGAGGGGAGGGGGACTAGGTTCTAGTCAGTTATAGAGAAATCGAGGGGCCATGCGACACCATCGTCTTACCCCTTGTAGAGAGGTAGTATATGTTGTTGGCATAATGTATGGACAACGAAACACTTTCACACATCGGCTACTTACCGTGATATATAAGAATTCGTCCCGTGTCTACCGTAATCGTATTATACAACCGTATATATAGTAAAATCATGTTGCTAAGTCAAACGTCATAGGTACCATGGAGCCTGGCGTCAGGAACCCCAAGCGGGGAAAACAAATAGGAGTTTATTACCCCTAGTTGCGCCACAACCGATAACAGACTTCTACTAAGTAAGAGAATAGAACAAGCTATTAATCGCAGAACTGACATGGGAATACACCAGCCACCCTCGCCCCTATGCATGAATTACGACTTTTTGTACGGAGGACGCCTTCAAAAGTTTTTTCCATAGGGAACAACTGGCAGACCCATCCGGCAGCCGCTTGATATTGCCAGCCGTAAGTGCCAGCTGCCGCGCTGATCTTTATATTACCTAACTATCCCCTGTCCATCCGCTATTTCAGCTTAGTTAGCGCTGAAAAGCATCAGGGCTGACAACTAGTAAGCTAACTAACAGCTAACTGGTGGGTCTGACGGGAGCTTCGTATGGAAAAACTTTTGAAGGCGTCCTCCGTACAATTCCAACAACAAGCAAACGGAATATATCTAGCATTTCGGTATTTCGATTGAGATCTCGTTCCTATTATATAGGCTCGGGCCATAGTTAGCTGGATAATTCGGTCCGTCCGAGAAATTTGCATCCCGTCAAATAGCAGGGCTTAAGAATCTAGAAAATTTCGATCCGGTCCCACTTTATGCCCCCCTTCATAGCCCTTCCATCCATCATACTATTGACATAACATTCTCCTATCAACTCGTAGGAGTTGTTATGTGCCGGATCTTTTCGTAGAACAAGAGGTACGCTGCAGCCATCCACAATGTAGATCAAATCGTCCGCTCGAGTCCCGGTTGGAACTAATCCCAAAGGTTCTCCCGGACCATATTTGTCCACAAGCTTCGTGCGGATCAACTTACGGTTCCAAACGACGGCTTGTACCCGACGAAATACTTCATAGTAAGCAGAATTATCCTTTTCGTGGATAAATTCGTTGGTATTAATCCCGTATTCGACGCCTTTCTCTAATACAGCAGACTGAATTATTGACGGATATCCTGGCTCAGGATCAAGACCAGCACTGGTTCGATCCGCTACTATTGTTCGCCAAAACTCCTGAGGTGGCAGCTCTTTGGCATCCTTCCACCCTCCACAATCCAGCCATGAAGGAGGAATGCTTCCATGGCTAGCCGAGTCCAAAACTTTAGTTGGGTTACCCAATTTGAACCCAAACACCGTAATCGATTTCGAGCTTTCATTGATCTGAAACCAATCATCATCTTGGTTCGTTACATATGGCCCTGAGGCTGTATAGAACTTTCCTCTCACGGCGGGCCCGACGAAAGGATCCGGGTTGTAGCGGACCATTTTACCTCTAGTAGTTGCTCGGAACGGTTTTCGGGTCACGTCCAGAATCCAAGACGGCAGGGCCTTCTCTGCCGTAATCGTCTCCGCCTCTACCGGAGTCCCCTCTGCGAGCGCTTGTGGCTCCTTTCCCTCTTCCTGGGATTCATTCGTTGCTTCTAGAGCTTCTTTTTTTACCTTTGGAGCCCACGGTCGGCATAGAATGTCTAGAGATCTAGACGTTTTCATTGCATGTTTGAGAAAACGTATGTAGACAGAGAGTATACCCTCTTCATACTGAACTGGGAATTTGGATGGGCCATGCTCCGTTTGGGCGCCGGAGGGTGGTTGGCCACTAGGAGATTCTTCGTAGGAGGGCTGAACATCCGAGGCGATACCAAGCATCGCATATATGATATCTCGCGGCTCTGAAGACTCAAATATGACAAGAAAGCAGACAAGCTGTTCGAGAGTGTACTGCGCGACTCGGTTCTTGCCACTTAGTTGTCGGTATAACCCAGACACATTCTGAACCAGACGGTATGCTGGGAGCGCGGAGATGTTACCCACATATTCGGAAACATGGCGGGTGTCCGGACGTAGCTTGAAAAGCCTATCGATCGAACCGTCTCGACCGATCCTTTCCAATAAGGCCACAGCATGAATTAATTTTTCCCAGCTAAAACTCTTATCTCCGCAATGTACTGTTGCTTTTTTTGCAACTCCGACTTCCTAGTTAAGAGATAGTTAGAGAACGTTCTCCGTAGTGACAATTTCCTCGTCGATTGAATAACTTACCTGCACGATCCAGCGACGGCTGAACCAACCACGTTTTAATAGCTTGAATAGGGGCTCCAGATTATGTAGGACCGCCTTGTTGCGAATTCCTATGTCAACGCTACCTATATGGTTGGCATCATCTAAATTGGAGAGAGTATCGATGTCTTCGACAGCTACTCCAAGTTCCTCCTCCGTGAAATCGTCTTGCACACCGGCATGTACCGGATATCCTGGTTTACCAAGCCACACGTGAACTGTTTCAGCTCCACTGTAGATATCTGTCATTCTTGCCACTTGTTTAGCTCTCTCCTTCGAATTGGTTTGATTGATGCAGATAAAGTCCACCCAAAGTCGACGAGGCTCAGTGAGTTGACGGATGCTTTTGAGTGCCCAGAGTAAATTGGGCATTACTAGCATCAGCTGGAAGAATTTATCTCCTTTATTTCGGATATAGATCGTATTCCCGCCTGCATCACCTTCACTGCCCCATTGCCAGGACAGAGCGTCGTAGTGTTTTGCCGGGTCATCCTGTTTTTCAGCCGACGCCTCATCCAAGCTTTCGAAAGAAAGCTCAACGTGAACAGCATTGTCCCCGGGCAGCAAGCGAGCAACGCGAAATTCTCCCTCCTTGAGCTCATTATATGTATAAGGCATTTCTGTAAAGGTGCTGATATATCAACTCGAGAAAAGATATAAGGTTAATATTGAATGAACGATAATATAGAGTCTTAGAAAACTAGCTAATAGGATAAAAGCCTTCGATAGGTGCGTTATTGGGTTTGTGTGTAATTTCTGACACCTAAGTATGGTATCGGGCAACCGAGAGGCTGAACGTGAAAGGATATACATCCCTACATACTGTATGTGCATAGAATTCAATCAAACGTGAGCCTCATGGCGGTAGAGACGCACGTAGCTTGTACACAAGAATAGAACAACGGTATACTTACATAACCCTAGATAAGTTACAGGGAATAGCGATGATAATAGTGAATGCATAGCTGTAAGCTGAGCATCGTCTCCAATACAGGCGTACGCCACGGCGGTCCAGCCGCTTGAGGCTGTAATGGGTAGACCCCGTTTTATTGTCCACCTGGAGTCATCCACGTACACATTATGAGGCTCTGTAATATTAGATCTAGTGATATAATCAGGGATCCTAGACACCTAATGCTTTATTGAAAGTTAGCCCGGTCAGCGATCCCGACTTTCAGGGGCTTCGCGCGTAGGCGAACTTCCTATTTGGGTGAAATGGCAAAATGCTAACAGCTGAATAGTTGCACTTTCAGTGCAAGGTGGGCCTTGACAGTGTACATTACATTGCATTTAATACTCCAACGCTACCGCATAGGCCTGTACCTTTTTCTTATTCGGCATTTTTATGCTGTCATCATTACAACATCCAGCCTAGTTCATAACGCAGCAAGATAATTTGTCGCCTCATCTTCCCACGGTTTCGGCATACTCGTTCAGTTAACCTATTGCGTTTAGGCTCCCCGCAGCAAAGTAGATCGATAGACCGGCACATTTATGGTACACAGCCTCAGATTTGTTAATCTAGAGATATCCTACTGGGTGTTATCCCCGCTCGTATGGAAACATGACTGCTTTGGAGAAGGAGGTGGTTTCGCGTAGAGCCTCACGTCGACTACCTTCTTCAAGACGACTAACTTATATGCTGTAGGAGTCCTTATCTCATATGAACACACTTGTTCCAGGGGTATGGTCCTCCTCCAGCTTTTATATTTAGGGTCGAAGATCTAACCATCCGAAATTACCCATCCAGCCCTCTATCAAATAGCCCCGAGTGGCCTTGCTATGTATTGAGTCGCCCAATAGGAGGGCTTTCTCTGGCCGATATTATCGGAGAGGAGACCCTGGATAAGCGCGAAGCGGCGAATATCATCTCTAGGCCACCCCTGAAGGCAAGCACTCATCCGTTGCCCATCGTCGCCAATTCTTTTCACAAATACAAATTGTTCGTCGTTTCGCCTGGAAGTGTATAATATAGGCAGTTCTGAATCATCGATGTCATGTTCAAGGAACTGGATGATCCGTTCTGGCATCCGGGTGTCGATTAAAATGCTGAAGATTATTAGAAATCTCGATTTGATTCTGGTTGCATAAGAATTCCGTGCGTTGTCGGGTATGTAAGGACAATGACGTCTCAACTGCTGTTTGACGATGTCCAATGTGAATAATTTATCCAGTTGATCATCGCAAGTTGGTCGTTGGTTGATAATACGCCTATTTTCGCGAACAAGATCATCCTCCGGGTATGCCGAGTTCACAGCGGAAGACAGCCGGTTGAGTACATTGAGGGATCCCTTAATACTTTCGATACAAAGTTGCTGGTGCGGTGGCTGAATTTCATCTGGCGGTAGCATTCCAAGTATCAATGCGGCTGAGGCTTCATTATTAAGGCGTAAAGCAGAAGCAATTGAGTCGGTGCTTATCTTATCGAATTGGGAGCCTTTACATAGACGTTAGTAGTAGTACTATGTATCTATAAACAAGGGGAACGCACAGTATTTAAGTACTCGGATAGACATACTGCGTAGTAGGTTGATAAAGGAATCTGCGATCATGGTAGGAGGGCTTCTCTCATTTCTATATTTCTTGAGGCGATCGTCAAGGGTCATTCCGGAATCCAAATGTGGTAGTGCGCGATTGTAAGATATCCAAATGCGGAGACTACCACAGAGACTGTCCATCTCGGTTTTTGAAGAACCAGAGAAGCGATAGGTACACGTATCCAGCACTACCTGAAGCTTTTGGGCCCATTCCCATATCGTTCCGGCGCTGCCCATCTCCATTGCGCCTTTTACGTGGATAGTATTCTGGATTTTGCCGAGTCTCTGTGGCTGATATCGGCGAAATACTACCACCAGGGCTTCTTTCTAGATTTATCACATCAATATATCGGGTAAAGCGTATCGGGCTATACGGTTGGGTATGGAAAAAGATGGTAATGGGGAGATAGGTGTAGGACGTCAAGTCTTTGCGTTAAGTATGAACCTGTATAGACCAAGAGAGGGTTCCCCCGATAAAACTTATATGTACACCTTAGCCTGTAGAAAGTCTAATGAAGAATACTGTCCACGCATTGTACTCGAGGACTAATGATTTTGGCGTGAATAATTCTACACACTGTGATATTGGAGGGGCCTATTCTACCGGTGACTCTCTCCTTCTTTCTGATAGTGATTATGGGCCCTGAACTGGGGGGTCAGCTCCATCTTGCTGTGTTTTTTCTTATCTCAGGAATACTCTCCTCTTCAGTGTTCCTCATGGGGTTTCTTTCTCCGTTCTATCAGTAGAAGGAGTGCGTAATATGGCACACGGCTTTGGTTCGATGCTACACGGCTGCGAAACGGTGTACCTACACTCAAGTACCTAGGACGTATCTCCTTGTTACTATGAAGGATTACAGTGCTGTGAAGATGTTGTAGATTTCGGATTTAAGAAGGTCATATGATCATAACTCGTCAACGTGGACGTTCTAATCAGGCTTCGGGATGGCAATTGACTGAAAAAGGGGTAAAAGTGGGACCTCAGGGGGTAGGATTCGATGGATACGGAATGCGCCACGTCCAACCCTCCCGTGAAAACGGTGTACCATTGTGATTCAATTTAGAATATATCAACGAAGCAAATACCCTCACGAAGGAGACATTGATGCCATAATTGAATGACGGAGGCAGGAAACTCCTAACCGAAATCCCCTGATCGATATGCGCAATGTTAATGGAGCCAGTCTGTCGGACAATCTTATATAACAGGACAACCTTCTCACTTTTATGTAATTACAGACTTTCTATCTGTATATATATATATATATATATATACGAGGTACGTATGGACAACTACAGCCCTTCAGACATCATTTAGTCGAAATAAAAAAAACAACAAATAACTTCCAGCAGAAACATCCAATGCCATTCCCGCTATCCTAAATGAAGCGCCGAACGCCAGCCTCTCACCCTCGATCCATCCACCTTAATACGGTAGTAATACAATTACAGCTTTTCGCCTGCCCACACAAAGTACATACCACCTATTAACCCTGCAAGGACAAGTGTCGTCAAGATACCCGCGCCAGCCCTATCCCCTGCCGTGATAGCTCTCGGTTGATCGATCTTGGTGTTGTCGTTCGCACCGGCATTCGGATTGCCCTTGGACGAGCCGCCATTGTCGGACGTAAAAGGGGCGGGGGCCGTACTTGCAAGGGGTGCCATAACGGCTTGGAGCGCGTTCATCTGCTCGCCGACTCCTGTAATGCCGTCGAACGTACTCTGCTGTAGCCAGCTGAACCCGCAGGCGGTTCCGGTCGGGCCTTTATAATCCGACGACGCGGGTCCGGAGCATTGCTTGGCAGCCGCTTCGGCCGTGGATTGGAGGAGGGGCTTGATCGTGTCGTATGTGGAAGGCGCCAGGACCGCCGTCAGAGCCATCCAGCGGCTTAGGTGGCCCTTGAAGGACTGCTGGTCTACGTCGCACTTGGCCGCCGTCTTCTCGCAGCTGGGCTCCCACATGACCCCGTCCTGGAAGAAGATGCTGGCGGCGGACTTCACCAGCCCCTCCACCCGCGTCTTCCATAGGTCCGAGCTGGTGTAGTTATACATGGCCGCGGAGCCGTACATGAATAGCCCCGCGTTGTAGGTGAACTGGGCCGCGTTGATCTGCGTGCAGTTCTCGTTCCCCGCATTTCCTGCCCCATCGAGCACGTTGAAGTTCTTGTTGATGAAGCCGACGGACTCTTCCCATTCATATATCTTATTCGCCCAGTCCCCGTAGGAGTCGTTCGCAGTGAACCTGTTCAAGCGCGCGGCGATGTTGAAGAAACACCCGTTCGATACACTGTTCTTATAGTTGTATCCATTGTTGAAAGTGTAGATCTGCCAGCGCATTCCGCCACCGCACGTGTCTGGCTCCCACCGCTTGACATACTCATTATACACGGCCTGTACTAGTGCTAGCCACTGAGGTTGGCTCGGTTCTGGGTTTGTGAAGTTCGCTTCCGCGGCTGTCATCGCCGCCATGGCCCAAAAGCCTTGGTCATCGTTCCCTTCGGACTTGGTCTGGTTGCTTGGCATGAAGTCTGCGTCGTCACCAACTTGGTGCTGGAGAGCCTGTAAGGTTATATCGTTGTACGTCGTGTCGCCTGTGAACCCCCAGTAGTCTATCAAGGTTCCAAACATTGCGCCTGCCTCCCACCCTGTCATTCTCGTTAGTTGAGGACATCATTGTCTTCCTGTTTGGATAGAACGTACAATAGTATGGGTCGGGTAGGTTTCCAGCAACATCGCCCGTGTTATTGCCTGTTGCTTATATCAATACAATCGTCCTTCTCATGACGAGTCGGCTAGACCAAAACATACCCGTGTAATATTTGACGAGGCCATATGCGATGGTGCTAGCGGCGGACTTGATAGAGGCTGGGTGGTATTAGTAAGGCACATTATTCGCATTCACACTTGCGTGGCAGAAATGTCTCACAATCGCTTGTCCAGTCAACGTCAATGGCAGTTACTGAATTTAGGAATAAGCTCGAGACGCCAGCGAGGATGGGTATGGAATGCATGGCGCTGCGAGCCTAGGGTATACCAAAGACAGGAGATGTATGAATTAAAGTCAATCGAATTCGAGAACTACCATAATGAAATGGGAGCAGGTTGGTACAAGTAGGGTAAGCAGGGAATCCCAACGGTCCGATACGTCACAAAACCAATGCAAGTGATCGACTCTCTCTACCCACAATACCCTAACAAGTTACAAATCGTGGTCGATACTGTGGACCTAGCGGAGCTTGAACCACGTAAATATTTACATACGAGACATCTGTGTCGCGAAGAGCTTTGGATAATCGCGTTCGTAGGTTCGACTGTCACGGATTCTAAAACACTGAAGTCAAGCGACGATTAATTATAAGTCCGATGGGCCATCCAATCCTGATGATAATTAAAACCTCAGTGGCTGTGATCTCGGTAGCCGCTCTCAGCACGACTCCAGCGTTCCAAACAGCTTGATTAGCTCATGTTGCTGGCCCGTAAGCAGTCAAAACAGCTTACGTACCCTCTCTACCCAGTAGGTCACCTAGATTGGTGGTGTCGAATAGGAGCCGACATCGTCAACGGCTAGTTTCAAAACAGCCAAACGGTCTCGTGGTAGCTCCACTGTTGACGCCATATGGTACGCGTAGGTCGAAGAAACTGGACCCCCAAAGTCGCGGGTGGGGACCTGAACCCATGCGAACACATCGAAGCCGTCTAAGCAAGCTTTTCGCTTCAGTCTCGTACCCGCGGGAGGCTCGGCTTGGCGGTACCGATCATCAGGGGGATGAGAAACAAGCTTTTTTCTGCCGTTATGCACAGCCCCATCCCTGAGCGGGTTTTGTGGATTGGGATTTTCTATGGTCTCGTGTTCGGACCGAAGAGGACTGGAGAGCTACCGCATATACGAGAAGAGATATTAAAGATGTGTTCAGAGTCGCAGAAATTTGCAACTAGAAATGACCTTCTCATTTCTCGCCATTAAATTGGACACCTTAGTCGTCGAAAGGTCAACATCGCCATAGTTGAGACGACGCGTCTTTGAAATCCGTTAATATCGTGGCTGCGTGGCTAGCGATATGGAATCTGAAATTTGGGATCTTCAGCTGCCCTTGTCGTCCCACAATTTGTCCCCATTAAAAAAGGGCGATTTGAGCAAATCGTCATTTCTGGGACCCAAGAAATTCTACCAAGACTGTGGGCGGGCATAGTGCCATGACGTTAAACCCGTGGAATTCGTTATTGTGTCGCCTTAAGGGGATCGACTAGCTATTCGTATTTCTTACCCCGATATGCCAAAATTAACAAAAGGATCTTATTGTTATTTCAGCGCATTACTGGTACCATCATCGAAGGAAAACGGATGATTGAAGCCTGCGTAGGTGCATAAATTACTATCTATTATATTGAGTCTCGCGACGGCGGTAGCATATTTGTTTATCGAATATCAGAGTCCTTTTCTCTCGCACATTAGCGCTTATCCCATCTGCGGAGGTCGTTTTACTGTATATTTATTAATATATCCATCAATTATTTAAAAGTCGACTGGGGGGTTGTTTCCAGTTATCGGGAATAAAAACGCGCCTTCAATACGTATCTCCTATCAGAAGTCCGATCCGAGCCCCAAATATTCTGTCGCTTCTCATCTCACAAGCTACAGAATTTGAGCACGTGCCCGGGATGACAAGTTGGGTCCGCGATGATGGGAATTGAGATATCAAGCATTAGCAACTCTTTGGTGCGATATCTCCCGTCCATGTTACCGATTTCGCCCTCACCGACTTTGCTCGAGAGCCCCGATGCGGTCTCGGAGTTGAAATACCAGACCGTTTTCGCTAAGACGAGGCTCACTTCGAATTATACTAGTGACTTACTTACCTATGCACAGCAGACTAGAGCTGACGATGAGCGGGGCGGGCCGCGTTCTGACTTCCGGGCCGGGTGTCATCCTCCGCGCCCATTGATCCATCGGCAAGCTCGGGCTCTCACGTCCATCAACGGTCACCAATCCGTAGCTAACCCCCACTTATCTCTGCTAGAATATAGTCGGCGGGGAGCTTACTACACTTCACATTTTGACGGTTAATAACAAGGATGCATGTGAGCTCATTTCTGGCGACATGCTATCAGAGCAAGCATGATCTCAGCGCCTGTGTTCTCGATAACATAACTGGTCGTTGGATTGGAGAAAGTAGAATATAACTCTTGCTGATCGTATCCTTGGGCCACGAACGTGTCCTTCAAATTGCTTCGAAACTGGGCTGGCGAGCCCGCTCCGGTAAGGCTTGGAGAACATAGCTAAGGAGACGAAATACGTGTAGATGAATAAGTATCATAGATATGTTAGGCTAGGTCTCGTCCGATACGAGACGGATGAGGAGATAAGGCTTGCAGTCGTGTCGAATCCTACGGACCTACGCATTCGCATTGCCCGATTGGTGGACGAGGGCTGGGAGATCTAGATTAGATAATCCTTAGACTTTCAAAACCATACAAGCCAACGCCCACGCTTGCACCGTCTCACATTTAAGTGCCTCTATTACGTATTCATGCGCAACAACACGAAAGAATGGGCGACATAGTATAAGGCCCGATTTCAGTCATCCGGCCCAGGTGTTAACCTTGGCAATCTTTCTTCTATTCTTCAAGCGCGATAGACAAGTGTACTGGTCCAGAACTTATTCGGTGCGTCGTGGCTGCTGCGTCAACGCCACCAGGTTGTGGTAAAACTCAATACCGAGGTGCATCGTTCATGGTAAACAGAGAATAAATCATAAATCTAGTACACATCATAAGTCTAGAGAATGATACATCATATTGCGATTCTCGGCTATTCTCGACCATACTTATAAGCCACTTAAGAAAGACGGCAACATCATGATGCACGATATAATCTTTTATGATGCCAAGCATTGAATGTTTTCTTAGTGCTGGATCATGCAAGGTTATGCTAAAGTGGTTAGGTATCCAACCCGTGGACCGATTTGACTGCTATACAGACGTTGATATAATACTAGTCATGGATAAATTCCAGTTACATCATGCCATAACTTGAAGCAGGTTGTTGAGGGGAACGATGGTCAAAGAAAAAGAAAGAGTGGGCTTCCAAGGTTGTTCTCAGAGAAGTGAGAAGAAGCAGGAAGCAATGATTAGTTTGGTCATAGTAGGGCAACAGTAAGAGCACGTCGCTTCCTATTTAACTTGTCTTCCCCCATATTCATGAATCTAATAATATTCCAGTTTGTTTTTCTTATATGAAATTCCTAAACACCTTCAAACATCGGTTATTTGAAACAAACAGCTTCAGCAATTCCAATGCTAATATCGCACTGAATACCCAGAATATTCAACTTCTAAGGTTAGAAGCAAGATCGTGACACGTGGGGTTGGAGTTTACAAATTCACAACCTTGTGAACTTCGTTAACTCCCAACCAGACCGTAACTGCCCCTTAACCTTTCCTGCATTGTTTCCAACGCCGTTTCCGTCGTTGTTTCCATCGAAATTGCCCTCGTCGTTTCCTAATAACATTTCGCTTTTGCCTATTGCCGTGTAACTTGTCGGCGCAACTCTTTCCCTTGCACGACCAGGTCAACTCATTCACAACACGTACCCTACTTTAGAGCACACAACTAGAATTCTAAACAACTGTGCTTGTTATCACAAATTGTCTCCTCAATTTCCACAAGTAGTTCTATGCAACAATTACTATCACCCTGATATTGCGCCGCCACGCAACAACAATCTTCTATTCAACTATTCATCCAACCTGTCCCACAGATCCGTCTGTGCCCTCCAACAAATCTAGACTTGCACACCGTGACAGACGTCATCCTACTTGACAAGGTAAGCCGCTCCTTCACTCCAGATATTCACGGACATTGCCATCTCCTATTGTCACCACGCAGTTTCATAGCCACCCCCTTAAACATAACTATCATAACTATGTCGCCGTTGCCAATAATACCGATACTAACAATACTTCTTCCTTAGATGCCGCCCAAGAAGGCTGACACCGCACCTGGCGAGAATACCACTCCCACTCTTACTGGAGGAGACGTCAAGATGATTGATACCATCCTCAAGAACTGCGGCCCTAGCGCTAAGCCTGCACCGACTGATTGGGACCACGTCGCGAAGCTACTGGATCTCAAGAACACTCATGTTGCGAAGGAGCGCTTCCGCCAGATCTGCAAGAAGTACGACTGGTTCCAGCCTAAGGTCGGTTCCGCCACTGCCGGCTCCACCCCCAGTACCCCGGTTAAGGGAGCAGCGAACAGCCGTGTCAGATCCGCTCGCAAGCACCCCATGAGCCCCCGCAGCGGCGACGAGGCCGATGCTAAGGGTACTCCGGTCAAGAAGCGTTCGCGCAGCATCAAGGCTGAAAAGGTTCCCGAAATCAAGATTGAGCCCGACCTTCCCAGTGCCTATCATCTCGGCGCTAGTGACGACGATGATGACAACAAGATGTTCGGTCTTCTCTCTGATGAGGTTTGACTGCATCATCATAGAGCACCTTCACTCGCCGATAATGCTTTGGTTTCACCTCAACGTTCGGGATAGGGGTTTCGTTGGGATTTCTGCGACTGGTTAGGAAGTCTATATGGGCGGGAACACAACTGGATTGATGCGGACGCATCATGGGATTTTCACAGGAGTTCATAATCGTTGCTTTCTTTCCTTTCCTTGAATTCACTTGAACAAAGTACATGCACTGGGGCACTGGGACATCGTATAGTGGAAGTGATCGCCGACCACCAAATTCAGTCATTAGTCTAGTGCTTCCTGTACTTAGTCGCGCTTTGGTGCCAAGGATCACTACTTATACTAGTAGTGGCACAACTCACAGACACAACCTGGAAGTCAATAGTTTGGTTTCGGAAGACCTAATACACGTCACTTCAATAATATATCGTTGTGAACTCTGCTTTAATGAATGACTAGAACTTCCCTTGTCTATAATGACGACTCAAGCGGTCGTGCTAATGTGTGAATTGATAATTCAGTACGTTGTAATTATATGACGCCTCTCTAACGTATCTAGATAGAATTAATTTCGCATCAGTGATTATCTCGAATGACGGTAGTGTTTTTGCCGGCTCTCCGCTGAAAGATAAACCTCTTGTCTTCGGAATAAACTAATAAATAGAACCCAGGATGGACAAAGGTTGATAAATGAGAAATAGTCTTATCAGCAGAGCCTCTATGATGGGTAAAAAGAACTATCCTTGGTCGTGGGTTATTGACAAAACCTAATTGGTAGAGATATTGGGGAACGCTCCTGATGACGTTCTAATACCGGGGATGTGGAAACCAATGCCCTGACCGGATGTAAGAAGAGGTCTTCCGCATGAAATATGACGCGAAGAGAAGACTCATTGGTATGTACGTAATGTGTCATTGCAATTACCTAGAGCTAGACAATCACTTGTCCATAATGTGAGCTAGTAAGGGTTGTACGATCTATCCCACGTAAAAAGAGTTATATTGATATGGTGACGCAGTCACATTGCCATTCAATTGACCAACAAGGTAGAGAGAACGGTCAGCGGGCACCTTTCTGGTTCGGAATCATACGTTAGGAAACTTTGAATATGGTCATTCATTGGCGCATACAACCTCTTAAGGATACATCTGTAACAAATCCCTGACCAATAGTGGCAAACATTACAACATGGCTTTAGATAATTAGAAAAGTTGTATTGAATACCGTATAGGTAATATCCCCGCATCTTCCCCATACTATTTGTAGGACCATCTTGAAGCGATGACAACATCGCAATATTGCAAACTCACATCCACATTATAAACAACTATAAACTAGTCTATCGTGGCCTGTATACTCTCGTATATAACACCAACCTTCCTGCCAGAACCCTGTCTTCTCACCCCGCTTCAGCCAAGATGTCTTCTAGTGAAAAGGGGAAGTCAACTTCTGCAGGACAGGGGAATAACAGCCACGGCAACGACAGAACGGGTAGCAGTGGCCAACGAAATCGCGACCAGAAAAGCTCTAGCAGCCGCAGCAACAGCAATCAGACAAGCAGCAGCGAGCACTTCGCTATTCCAGAGCTAGACGATGAACTTATCTTTCCAATTGACGACCTAGAAGCAGACGATGAAGAGGAATGAGATGGTAAATAGTCCAGAGGAGAATTGCAATTGTTATGATGGAGTCGGAGTTAATACGATGTTATGGGCAATGCTAGAGTGGGAGAGATGATAAAAAGGAGACATGTCAGAGGAAAACATGGATATTAATACCTTAATTTGGGAACAAAAAGGATTATAACGGGTGGCAGGCTTACTTATTAACTGGTTTACGGATCGAAATAGGCGGTACAGAGGCGTTCACTACCGAAATTTCATTACTTCACTACTCGGCTTTCCCCTATTAATTAAGACACATTCAACTCGCTATATAATCAATCTCATTCTGCTATAATAATGTTCAGGCTGCGTGATAACGAGCGACTACAACAGCCAATGCCAAGAAGAAAGACGTATCCCGAAAGCCTTCAAATTCGCAATTCTCGAAACCGGTCGATGTCTTAGGACGAGCAACCCGAGACATAGTTGATGGTGGTCAAGCATCCATCACCCCAATGCTTGCTGCCACACTTCTGGCAACCGTTGTTCCGAATATCCTGGTAGTCCCACCAGATCTGATTACCAGACCGCGCGCAGTTCTTCTGGCCCTGGATGAAGACTCCGCAGCCGTAGCCGCCGAAAACAGACGCACAAGCTCCTGTGTTAGGTCTGCCGCTTCTGTGAAGGTTGTTAGAATGGTGTCCACCGGTAATAGGTATCTAGGCGCGTGTTATGAGGTAACTTACCCAGGGGCCCCGTAGTTGATGTCGTCGTTGCGGATAATGTTATTGTTGACGGCCGTATCGCAAGCTGCAACGTTGAGGCTTGAGCACAAGCTGCTTCCTTTGCAGTCGTAGGTGTCTCGCGCTTCGAGAAGACTCCAAGAATCTTCAGTCGCGTTGAACTCTGTAGGCTGATCCACGGTCTCGGGGATAGCACTAGCAGTGGATACGGCCGCGAAGGCTAGGATAGCTGCGATCTTGAATTGCATTGTGACGATGGGCAGTTTATGCTTTGAAATAAGTTCGAAATGATGTAGTTAAATAGGGGAAGAAGGCTGATGTTGGAAGTCCTCTGTCTTTCGGCTTGGGTAATGTCATGAGCGACGGTTAGCTCGCATTCTTATAGTCATCTGGATCTATGGCTATAGGTCGCGAGAAGCGCCGGTGTAACACCACATGGTAGAGGTAAGAGCCATATAGACCGCTCATGACTTCAACGCAATTCGGGCATGAGCTTCGAATCTCGAGAGATGTCAGACTTGAGCCCATCCCAATGAGCTGAGATCAGCCACGATGCTACGCATCGAACATGCAAAAGTAGTAGCAGGCTCACCGCCCACCAGATGCGTAGCGACCTCCATTAGTCCATATGTTTAGATCCCGCGTAGCCCGCCGTAGTTCCTTCTTTCCTTAACATGTCTTAGTGAAGAGCCATAGCATCCTCCTAGGCTTTATTCAACACGATTACCGCTAATGGTATGCCTGCCGAGATGTGTGGGCTAAGGCTTGGGCTAAAATAAGACATCGTGGATTAGCTCGTTCGGTGTTACGCCTAGAAACTGAGGCTGAGGGCCTCGGTAGTAATGATACCGGATACCGGCATGCCCCCCGAATGATTCTGTGTAACAGAAAAGTCTTGGCAACATAACTTCGACATAATTAGACGGATGCCGACGAATAATTGAGTAACTTGTCTAATACTATTGACCCACCGCTCCGGATGTCGGGTTATGCAGGAACAAATAGATTAAGGGTCGTGCCACACATGTGTTGGAGAACCATGGTTTATACACTTTCGACGGTTTGGGATCACACCATTTATGCAGCACTCTATGAGTTTATTGTGTAGTATCTGTAGTGGAGGTGGCAGTTAATACTTAGATGGAACATCAGGTTAGATCATAGCAATGAAGGTAGATGACTGTTTTCTTTCCAGTCAAACACTAATTAACACATTTCTCTAGAGAACTCCAATGGCTACACCATGACTATCGTAGTTGATTTATTGCTCATTAGATATCAAATCTACCACTGATAGAGACGAGCACGAAGAGGGCGTTTGGTAGGATTACGTAAGACTACGTGGCAAAAGCAATATGAGACACTCGTCACCTATCTCAATCTATTCTTTGCTGCGTCTTCTCCGCTTACTTCCTCAATCAAGTATTTAGTTTCGAGGCGTTCAACGTACCGTAAGTTGAACCATCACCGCCGACAATATCCACCTTTGGGTGCAACTTGAATGGTAGGAAAGCTTAGAGACCCTTTGAGATAGTTGTGTTGTTGCTTAGGGTGGAGCAATTGTCACCTTCTCGTCAGCTGATGGAAAAAAATTTGGACTCGTTAAGTCGTGCGCAATGAATTTCCTTCACGGCAGTGAGCTCTTCCATCCCACGAACCTTCGAGCGGAGTACCCGCCTCTTCTAATGGACTCATCGGTCCGAAGCGGGTTACAGTTACCTCAATTAGGCGATTGATGAAGGGGTCTACATTGAAGGGTGATTGATTATCTTATTAGAGAGTAAAAGATTTTATGCCTTCATTAGGGTGAATCGATTTCTTCAGTTGTCAGCGAAATAATTTTACCCCTTTTCGTCCTAGGATAAAGGGGGTCAAAGCGCGCGGAACAAATCCTGGGGTAGGTAACCATGAATCAACGAGATCATAAATTCAAGAATCAATTGCCATAAGCCCTCTAGTATCTCTAACAACACATGTACACACTTACATGTAGGTACTGAATTCGAACTTTTATTATACCTTGGAAATCTTGAAGCCACCCGGGATCCTGTCTTGGAAGACACCAGTGGGGTCGTACTTTTTAGACGCCTCCTTCATTAGCTTGATGTTTTCGGCGCCGTAGGTGGCGAGCGGGTTCTGCCACTCAGCGCAGTAGTTAAGGTAGAGGAAGTCGACGTCCTTGCCGAGAGAGGCGGCGTGCTCCTTGATGTTGGCGAACATGGTCTTGGCGGCGGGCTCGACAGCGCTCTTCATGAGTTCCAGCGAGTCGACCTCCACACCTAGTAGTAGATTGACGCAGTCGCCTTCCGTCAGGTTCTCAATACCGAACACGTTGCCGCCCTGCGCCTGTCCGTGCTTCGCCCAGTCCGGGATGAGGGGTTGCACCACGAGATGCGTCTTGAAGTTGGCGCCGGGGAACACGGCTTTGAGCTTCTCGATCAGCGCCTCGAATTCAGTGATCGAGCGCTTGACAAGACGTGCATCACAATAAAATGTGGATGTCACCCAGCAGTCGCTGAGCGGGGTGGGTTAGCACTCTTGTCCTCTTAGTGTTGTGCGACGCATTTTGACTTACTACTTCTCTGAGGCTGTGTGGAAGGTCGCGACCTTCTCAGTGAGCATCTTTGAGCTAAAATCGTGCTGACCCGGGATGTCCTTCCACATCTCCAGGGACTTCGGGTTTTCTTCGTTATCGAGGTTGGTCAGAAGCACAGTTGTGAGGAGTTCCGTAGCGCCAGGGAAGAAGTTGAAGAATATGACACATTGGTTGTCCGGTGTTGAGGCAAGCTTAGATGAAAAATCGACGTAAGCCTCGATGATCTTATCAGTTGCGTCTGGACCACAGGTGATGACTCCGTCCCAGAATGGCTTCGCCGGGAATGTGTTCACGTCAAATCGGGTGACGATGCCAAAGTTGCCGATACCACCCTTTAGGACACGGAAGAGATCCGGGTGTGAGTCACGGTTGGCCTGGACTACGCTACCGTCGGCCAAGACGACTTCGAAGTTGGCGACTTGGTCTGTACATCGAGTTAGTGTAAAAGCTTTCATTTCTGTCTCAGATACGACTTACCGCAACCCCATCCATAACGGCAAGTGTAGAAGCTGATACCACCACCGATTAGGAAGCCGCCGACACCAACCTCACGATCACGGCCCCCAACAATTAGGACTCCCTCTATAATACTACTATTAATAATGTGGGGTCCTGGGTTATGATATCATCACATACCTTCTACCACCTTATTATACGTTTTATTCCACCTGCTACCAGGCTCAAGAGACGCAAGCTTCGTCTCAGGATTGTATGTTGTCTTATCCAGAAGACCAAGGTCAATAGTTATGCCTTCAGTGATGTTGTTGCTGTGTCCCGCCCACATGTGGCCACCACTACCTGCCGGTCAGCGACACGAAGCACAACACATGGCCCAAATAGGGAAAAACCAGGCAAGGAAAGACGTGATGAGTAAGTGAGAACCAACCTGCGGACGGCAAATTTTAGGTCAGGGGTGTCGACCAGAGCCTTCACGGCTTTGGAGACTTCCTCGGTGTTGCGGGGTTGCACGATAGCCCATGGTCCTGCTCGTTGTGACAGGGACCAGTAGGACTTCTCACGCGCCTGATAGGATGACTCGCCGGCGCTGTACACGACATCGCCGAGGCCGGCCGCCTTCAAGTTAGTGATAGCGGCCTGTGCAATTGAAGCCATGTTGACAATTTCTTCGAGGGGTTCCGCGTCTACGCGAAGGTAGCATATGCACCTGTATGATGAGACGCGGGGAACGTATATATATAGGGGAGGATTGCATATAAGTCCCTAGCACGGTGAATCCAGGCGCGTCCCGCCGCCTCGTAAGTAGCTCACATGTTTACATAGTGATCCTTCCCGTCTTAGGCATCTCACCCACTAGCTCGTTTCATAGCCCAGAACCTTCAATAGGAAAATGTACTGTATTGTAATAGGTTTCCGAGAATACTAGTTCCATGGTTCTGGAATGCGACGTGCTGGAAAAATAGACCCGACCTATATTGAGGTAGCATAATTACCTACCGTACAGTCGAGCCAAGATAGCTACAACACCCTCCCATTCAGCCCCTCCAAAAAGGGGCGAATAAACTAAGTAAACTAAAATCATCTACACCCCAGATTAGTGTCGTACATGTAGGATCTTGAATAAATGTGATTTCTTATAGACTATCATACGTTACCATACGTTTCGTCGACCTCATATCAAACGCACTTATGCACCCACGGAGCCGCTCGGCCGCTCGGCCGCTATTATAGTGGCGACCGGTGAGAAAATCCTACGGGGTCGGTCGTTCAGAATCGTTAGCTGAGCTAGGTATGTTGCGAGTAAAAGCCGGTCGTCAGACGGATTATCATTGTTGCTTTATATGCGACACACCCCTTCCATCAGCTCTTGATAGTTACCTTTTTTTGAGAGAGAGAAAATTCCCAGATCAACCCCTCTCTGGATTTTTATATGGTTCTACCCCGATCTGAACCAGGAATTTTAAAATCTTACTTAAGCCGTACAGTTTGAAAAAGATGCCCGACACTGTATGGTTTCAAAATAAGCTACCCTATCCACAGCCAGATTCAACAAAATCACAACTACTTAGACTCAATACCCAAGCAACAGTCCCTTGTATAGGATGACAGACTGAACCAATGGCTACGCTATTCGTTTTTGACTTATATGTAGTTGTGCATGGCTCATTGTCTCTCTAGCAGCTAAATAAAATGAACGCTTCTTCCGCCAACATGCATGCGCCACTGCCCCAAGCACGGTTGTTGGTGAAACCTGACCGATCATCAGGCGTTACCTAGATGCCAATAATCGTAGGCGCCGGATGTTTTCTACTTCTTCTCTCGCGAAGCTGATTCTAGTTTCTAGATGTGCGACTCGATATGGCACTCTCCAGCCCATTAATTGAGGCTACGGTATACACGCTCTACGGCCTTGTGTTTCTGGTAGGGCACTCCCGGTACCCCTCAGTACATCATTGTTGACGCATTTCGAAGGCTGTGGCTGGTTTCAGCTACCAGTTACTCCTACATCCATTGCGTAATTATCCTGGGCCTCTGGTCGCGAAGCTCACTAATGGATATACCGGGTTCTTCGCATTTAAAAGGAATCTCCACATACAGCTATGGAGAGATCACCAGAAATATGGTTAGCCGAAGCTCCTCTTCGAATTTGATGGCTTTTCGAACGGACTGTTAATTCAGAAAGGACCGGTTGTTAGAGCGGGGCCGAAAAAGCTCGTGTTTAATTCTGCTGCCGCATTGCGAGGTAAAATCAAAATTTAAAGCTATTATACCCGAGTTTTACAAGGGATATTATATCGTTAAAATTCTTAATAGACCCCTCACCGAGAAAAAAGGGTCTAATATGCTTAAATTACTGTGATAGGAAATTTTTCATAAAAAGTTTCTTATATTTCATGGTTAACATAATTATATAAATAAAATAAAAAGTTATAATATTTAATTTTTTTAATTTTATATATAATTAAAAAAAATTTAAAAGATTAAACATTTTAAAATTATATTATAAAATCTTATCATTTCATAAAATTATGAATTTTTAAATTAATTTAAATTTAAATAAATTTATTTTTATAAAATAATAAATAATTAAATTTTTTACTTATAAATTTTTTATTAAATTAAATTAAAAAATAAATTTTATTTAAATTAAAATAATTTTATATATTTAAATACTTTTAAATAACATTTTATATTTTTAAAAACATTATACTTAATAATTTAAATTAAATAAATTTTATATATTACATTATTATTTTAAAACAATCATTTTTAATTAAAATTTAAAATCATTAATATTAAACAACAATTAACGTAAACATACACTTATAAATTCATTACTACCTCATTTTATTTTTTATTATAAACTTAATTTTATAAACTTTATATTATCGTTAAAATTTTACACATTCACTATTATTTTTATAATTACATTAATATATTTTATTAACATAAAATTAAAATAATCTTTTAAATCTTTTATTTCTTATTTTTTTAATCCTATTAATTTAAATAACCTCGATAATAAAAAATATTAAAAATCACTTAATAATTTACTACCATACGTTAATATATATCATTTTAATTATTTAAATTATTATCTAACATTTTTATAATTTTTATAATTAAATAATAATAACATAAACTTTAATTTTATTTATTTTATATATTACATTATTATTAATAATATATAAACTTTTAATAATATTAAAAACTAATTTAATTTAAATATTATATTAAATAAAAAATTATACATATATTTATTAATATCTTAAAATTTTAATATTATTATACCTTTTATATAATTAAATAATAATATCATTTAATATAAATTATATTACTTTTATATTCATATTAATTTTAATAGTAAATATATTAATATATTATTATAATTAAAATAAATTCTTATTTATATTAAAATTATATTTTATTATTTTTATATTTAACCATTAGATTTTTTTTTATAATAACTTATCTTTTTTATAAAAATTAATATAAATTCCTTACATTTTACTTTTAAAATATTATATATTATTAAATAAAAATAATAAAACTATTTATATATATAATAAATGCTATTAAATTATTTTATTCTTTTATAATTATAATTAAACACATATTATTCTTAAAACTTTTAATGATTAATTTATTTATAATTAAATAAATTAATATTTTATAAATTTAATAACTTATTTAAAAATTAATAAATTAAATAATATTATACTTTTTTATATAAATATTTATAAAATATTTAATAAAAAAAAGATTATTATATTTCTTAAAAAAAATCAAATAAGATATATATTTATTATATATATATTTAAATTAAAGATTTAATATTTATATAAATAAGAACTTTTATATCATAATTATAAGCTTCATTTTTTATTTAATTTTAATCATAAATTTTTTTCTATATATTTTATTTAATTAATTTTTAATAACATAACTTTACAATTATTTAAAACTATTATTAAACTTATTTTAATAAAAATTTAATAGCTTAAAAATCGAAAAAAGAAAGTTATTATTACCATAATAATAATTTAAAGATCTTTTAATATTCCCTTAATACTTAATATTTTTAATATAAAAAAAACATATTTTATTTAAGCTTTATCTCGATAACTTAATTAAAAATAATCCCACTTTTAAAAAAATAATACTTATTAATATTTTTTAATTTCATAAGAATATATAATATATCCTAATAATAATAAAAATAAATCTAAAAATAATTATAGTTTTTATAATATTAATAAAAAAAAGGTTTATAAAAATTAAAAACTTTATTAAATTAATTTTAAAAATAATAAATTAATACTTATTTTATTATCATCTTTTATTAAAATTATTATTAATAATAACCTTAATTAAAATACCATAATAAAAAAATTAAACTTAAATTATCTTTTATTTATTAATCTTTTATTAAACTTATTATTCCTTTAAATTATAAAAATAAATATTAAGATTTTATTTAAATATATATAAAAGTAATTTAAAAGTAATATTATAATATCATATAATTTTATTAGATAATATTCATATATTTAAATTATTTAAAAGCTTTTTATAAAATAATTTTAATTATATTTATTAGAAATTTATTATAAAAAAATTAAATTACTAAAAGAAAAGGATAAAACTATTTAAAATTTTTAAAAATAACTTTTAATAATAATTAATTTCATTAATATTAATTAACTTAAAATTATAATTAATATAATAATTTTAATTTAATAATATAACATTTAAAAAATATATTAAAAAAATATTTAAAAAAAATTTTTTAATAAAATTAAAATTATTAATTAAAATATCTTTTTTAATTAAAATTATTAATATTAAATATAATACTTTTAATTTTTAAATATTTATTAAAAATGATATTAATAAAATTCCTTACTGTTTATTTATATAAATATACCACTTATTATAAAACTAATAAAATTTATAAATTAATTTTAATAATAAGTTAAAAATCTTACTTTTTTATTTTAAATATAAATATTTATAATATTATTAAATATTTAAATAATATTAAATTCAGATTTCATATTCTTTACATATTATAATTAAACTTTATCCATTAATAACCATAATATGTTATTAATATTAAGCTAAAAGTTAACTTAAAAATAAATTAAAAGTTAATTTAAAGATAAGCTAAAAATTAACTTAAAAATAAATTAAAAGTTAACTTAAAAATAAGTTAAAAGTTAACTTAAAAATAAGCTAAAAGTTAATTTAAAAATAAATTAAAAGTTAATTTAAAAATAAATTAAAAATTAACTTAAAAATAAGTAATATTAATTATAAGTTAAGTATAACTTTTAATTTAATATAAAAAAAAACCTTTTAATATTTTATCTTTTATTATATAAAAAGATAAAATGTATTATATAATTATAAAGATTACATTCTAAATAACAAGGTTAATTTATTACACTTATATTTTTAAAAATATTTTAAATTTATTATTTTTTTATTAAAATAACTTTATGAATGTAATCAGTAATAGTTTATTATATATAATTTAAGTTTAAAAAATATTATATAACTTTAAAATTTATTAATAATATTAATATATTATTTAATTAAATTTACCGATTTTTTTTTAACATTTTATTTTTAATGATTTTTTAAAAGTAATAAATTATTTTTAAGAATTAATTAACTTTTTTATCCTTTTATAAACTTTAATATTTTAATAGTTATATTTTATAAACTTATATTTTAATTTTTATTTAACTTTTAAATTATTTAAAATTTTTAATAAAAATTATCTTTAATTATTTTTTATTTAAATGATGATATATTTTAATATTATTTTATAAAAATATTAATATTTAAGTTATTAAATAAATATAAAAAAATCATTAAAAAAAGATTATTTTAACTTTATAAATTATATTATTAAATTTTAAGATATTAAAATTTAATTAATTACTTAAATTAATAATAATGTAATAAAATAAGTGTAATAATTTAAAAAAAAATAGTAAATTTTATGCTTATTATAATAACATAAAACGTACACATTTTTCATAATATCTTTTTTTCGATTTAATAAAATAAAAAAAATCATGCATTTTTTTTATAAGTTTTATCTACTTATATAAGTAACGTATTATTAATCCTCCTCGTAAACGTAGCTTAATATTTATACGTAAAAAGTTAAAACATTTTTTATAATATTATTAATTTAAATTTTAAATATATTAAAATAACCTTATCTTATATGGTTATTTTATAAGTTAATAATGGAAAAAAGTTTTAAATAATTAAAATAATTAAACTTTTTAATTAATTATTAACGGGCAGGTAAGTTAAAAAGTTAAAAGATCATATTTTTTTTTAAGTTAAATCATGTTTTTATATAAAAATATAATGCTTTCATAATTTCTTATATAATTAAAGGATTTAAAAAGTTATATCAATTAAAAAAAACCTATATATATGCGTATATCTTTATATTATATAAACTTTATACGCTATTATTTTTCTTAATAAAAAAAATCAACTTACTTATTTATATTAATTATATTAAAAAACATAAACATTAAAAGGTTTATTTAAAAAATTAAATTAAAGAAAAAAAAGAAAGCTTTAAATGTGGTAAAATAAATAAAATTAAAAGCTAATATATAATAAAATAAGATAGCAAATATTTTAATAATTAAAAAAAAAAGATATAAATTAATTTTTTAAGATATTAAAAATTAATAAAATTTTAACTTAATTTAATATTTTATTAATTTAAAGATATATTATATAATAAATAGTATAAATAAATCTACTTTATATATAATTAAGATTATATATTATATTTATATAATAATAATTAAGTCTACCCTTAAAAGCCTCCTTTTTTATCATAAAAAAAAAAAAGTGGCCGGTTATATAATATGATATATTCTTTTAATATATTCTTTTTAACATTTATTAATCAGTCCATTCCAATTTTAAATCTAAATAAAAAGCGTAGAAAACATTAATAATTAATATCAATTTTTAATAAAAAATAAAGATTATTAAAATAAATAATTTTAAATAATTATATATAAATTATTATAAAATCAACGCCTTTTTTAAAATCATATCTTAATATAAAACTAATATAAATTTTAAAGAACATTTATTTTTATAATTTATATTTAATAATAATAAAAGTTAAAATTACTATAAATTTTATCCATTTAAATAATCTTATATTTTTATTATTATTAAAAAGAGAAATACTTTTAAGAAAAAAAAGTAACACATTTTTATTTAAGCCTTACAAATAAATATCCTTAATAAATTTAAAAGATACTAAGATTACTTTTAATAATTTCATAATAATAAAAATATTAAAAATAAACGAATATATAATAAAATTTAAATTAAAAAAAAACCTTTTAACTATATATTTAACACTATTAACTATTTTTAAAACTTAATATATATTTTTTATAACAATTAATAACATACCTTTCATAAATAATAAATATATTAAAACTTTTATTAAAAAAGTATCCATTATATTATATACCTTATTTAAAAATGCATTTACATCGGGACTTTTAAATATATATTTTAAAAAAAATATATATATCATTTACTTTTATTATTTTATAAATATAATAATTACTTATAAATTAATAACATATTACATTTTATTTAATAATATTATAACTTTAATACATTTATTTAACCATATATTTTCATTATTAATTAATTTAAAATTTAATAAAACTACATTAATAATTATTTACTTTTTTTAATATAAACGTTTTAAGATTACTATTAATTCCATATTTATTATACGCATTTACTTATTTAAAATAATAACATTATTAAAGTTATATAAGGTTATATATAAATAAAACATAAAAGCTTTATATATAAAATGCTTATAAAAGCGTAAAAGCTAAAAATAATATTAGTTTATAATAAAATAAATATATATATATTATATATATATTTATAATAAATATTTAAAATAATAATCACTTAAGAAATTTAAATGTTTATAAAATAAATAAAAATTATATTAGTTGGTTTTACATAAAAGTTATAATAAATAAATTTATCTTTCCTTATATAAAACCTTTTTAATAAAGAAATATTCCTTATTTTTTTATACTTATATAAAAACAAGTAATATTTGGTTTTATTTATTAAATAAAAAAGTAATAATGTCGATAATATTTATGTAAGAATATAATATCACCATTTTCGTGATTTCTTTATCCGTTTTCAGAGTTGTAGGGTAGCTATAAAGTAATTATAAGGTAATTATAAAATGGCTATTATAAAACATAACTCCTTTAATTTTAATTTAAATTATTAGTTGTTATTATTAAGGTTATATAAGGTTATATATAAATAAAACATAAAAACTTTATATATAAAGTGCTTATAAAAGCGTAAAAGTTAAAAATAATATTAATTTATAATAAAATAAATATATATAATAAGGTAAAAAAAATATGTGTGCATTTATATAAATTATATTAAAACTCAGCATTTTTAAAGCCCGAGTAAAAATCGAAGAAAAACCGTAAAAACATTTTAAATATATAAGCTTAAATAATAAAAGTAAATCACTTATATAATAGTGTCATATATTATTTTTCCCCTACGTGGAAGAAATGAGAGGTTAATTAAGTAGTAGGTATGAGATTTTACTTTTATTCATGTATTACTTCATATATTATTTTATAACGGGGTACATACACTTTTAATTTTCAACCTTCCCGCCATTTTATCGAGCGACCTTTTTAACTACGCTTACCGTTGATAGTTATAATTACTTTTTATATGATCTTTATTCGTCGTTACTTATTATAAGCAAGTTCGGTAATTTCGCGATTTTTCTTCGATTTTTAATTTAGTTTTAAAAACCTTAAGTTTTAGTGTAGTTTATATAAATGCACACATATTTTTTTTATTTTATTATATATATTATATATATATTTATAATAAATACTGAAGATAATAATCACTTAAAAAGTTTAAGTGTTTATAAAATAAGTAAAAATTATATTAATTAGTTTTATATAAAAGTTATAATAAGTGGATTTATCTTTTTTTATATAAAATCTTCTTAATAAAAAAATATTTTTTATTTTTTTATGCTTATACGAAAATGGGTAATATTTAATTTTATTTATTAAATAAAGGAGTGATAATATTAATAATATTCATGTAAAAATGTAATATTATCGTTTTCGTGGTTTTTTTATTTGTTTTTAAAGTTATAAGGTAGTTATAAAGTAGTTATAAGGTAGTTATAAGGTAGTTATAAAGTGGCTATTATAAAATATAACTTTTTTAGTTTTAATTTAAATTACTAGTTATTATATTTAAAATAAAACTTAAATTTTATTAAATTTAATCTTATTTAACACCTTTTTTTAATTAATTATTATATAAGTTTATTATAAATTTAAATTTAATAATTATTAAAATTATTATTATTTAATTATATTTAAAAACTTAATTAAGCTATTTATAATCATATTAATAATAAATATATATTTAATATCCACTTCCTTTAATTTTTAAGCTATTTTAATATATTAAAATTTTATTAAAATGTATTTTATATGATTATAATGAATAAGGTTTTTAGTAATAGTTATAACATTTATATTATTACATCATAAGGTTATAAATCCTTTTATAAATTATAACGATTTAATATATAAAACTTAAAATCATTAAACTTCTCGAATAATTTTTATAATAATTATATATTTAGCTTTTAAAGTAAATAACGTTATAATATTACCCTTTTTACATTTTCAGCTTATAACTTTATCAGTTATTAAAATTATATAACTTTAAATCGATTTTATAGTTATTTTATAATTTGTATAATTATTATTATTATATATTATAAGATAATTATCTTATAATAACTATTTTTTATCAATTTTAAATGATTTTTTATATAAAATCTTTAAATTATCATATTTTTTTAGATATCTTAAAAAAAATTTAACTATAATTAAGTAACTTTTATAAAATATTTGTAAATACTTAAATAACCATTAAATAAAGAAGGTTATATTAAGTTTAATCATATTTATTAAATAAATTATAGTTTTTATTATTATTAAATATAAGTGAGATTTAATTTAATTTAATAATAGATTATAATCTTTTAAAGCTATAATTTTAAGTTATAATAAGATCTTATTAAGCTTATACTTAATTAAATTAAATTTAATTAAAACTTATTTAATATATTATTTTTAATATAATAATAAAATATTTTTAACCTGATTTCGGTTGATTTTTACCTTTAAAAACCAGATAATAAATTTTTTATCTTCTATAAAATAAACCTTATTAATTTTAACTTTTAAATCTTTAATATAAGTTTTATTTAAATTTATTATTAAGTAGTTATCTATATATATTATTATAAATGTAGTGGTTTTAATATTAAAAAATATTAATAAATTATTAATTAAAACTGTAAATTTCAAGGAATTTAATAAGTTTATAAGTTTTAATTGTTATTATTAAAATATTTATTTTAAGTTATATAAAATAATAATTATTTAAATTATTTATTTATTTTTAAGATTATATTTATGGCTTTTAAAAAGGTTTAATATCTTAAAATCTTAAAATAATTTATCGATGTTATTTGAAAATAAAATATATATTATTTTTTTTAAGGAGTTATTAAAAAAAGTATTTATAAAATTAATTTATTTAATTTCTTAATTGTATAAAGTAGCTTAAGCTAATAAAATTTACTAGATAAATGGTATGTTAATTAATGTAAAAGTCTTATTATAATTGATTCTAAGCTTTTATTTAAAATTATATATTATAAATTAAGCCTTATATTTTTTAATTTTATTTTTTAAATTTATTTTTTTCTTAAATACTTATTTAATATTAATAAATCATTTTAAATCTTTAAAATAATTTAAAAATTTAAATATATTAATATATAATAATTAAAAAAATTTAGATTTTATAATTTTAAATTAATAATTTTTTTTAATTAATTTTAACATTTAATTAATTATTAAAGGTTTTAAATTAATAATAATCGAGTATATTAAATCTCGGATTTTTTATTGAATATTAAGTTTAAAGTGGCTACCTTATACTAGGTTTTCCTAGTTGTTTTTTAACTTTTCAAGCTGATTTACAGCTTTTCCTTTTTTGTTTAAATTATTAACTATAAGGTAGCTACCTTGTAATGTATCGTTTTACTGGTTTTTTAGCTTTTCTAGCTGTTTTTCAGCTTTTTTTTTTATAGTTATATTTTCTAAAATATTTTTAAGTATTTTAAAAGTTGTATTACCTTGTATAAGCTTATGTACAAGCTTATTTATATATTTTTCCTTTTTTAAAACGTGGGTAATTTTATTAACCTCAGTTTTATTAAATAAATAAGCTATATTTTCGATTTTTTTAAATTTATTTAAGTAATTTTTAAATAATTTAAGTAATTTAATGATTAGTTTATTTCTTTTAGATTTAAATCTTAGTTAAATATTATGATTTTCAGGTTTTTTTAAAGGTGTAAGGTAGTTATTTTA
Organism: Hypomontagnella monticulosa; assembly: GCA_902825475.1. Taxonomy (NCBI): domain Eukaryota; kingdom Fungi; phylum Ascomycota; class Sordariomycetes; order Xylariales; family Hypoxylaceae; genus Hypomontagnella; species Hypomontagnella monticulosa. The sequence goes on from CADEBF010000007.1 coordinate 3,360,803, forward strand.
TATTGTTTAAGATATAAAGTAACTGTTTTTTACTTCTCGTATTATTATTATAATTATTTTTATTATCTTTTTGGTATAAGGTATATAAATTAAATATATATTAATATTTAAAATAATTAAAACTTATCTTTTTATAGTTTTATTAGTTAATTTATAATTTTTTGTCGATTTTTTTTAAGGATAATAATTAAAACTTAAGATTTTATTATTTTAATTAAAACTTAAGATTTTATTACTTTATATTTAAATAAGTTAAGTATATAAGGTGATTTCTTAAGTTTTAATTTATTGAAAAAGGTTTAATAAAAAATGATATTATAGGTAAATATAATTATAAAATTTATTATATTTAATATAAAATTTATAATAAAATTTTATAAATATAATAATAAATCTATAGCTTTTAAGGTAGCTTTTAAATGGTTTAATAAGACTTTTATAGATTATTTAGATAAGTTATTTTATTTATAAATATAAAAATTAGAAATAATAAATTTTATCTTTTTATTTAAAAGTTAAGTTTTTATTAATTTATTATAAGCTTTTAATTTATTATTAAAATGAAATTTTTTAGGATAGCGGTTATATTTATTCTTAAAGGATTTAAAAAGTTATTTTAAAATGGTTAAAACATTTTTAACTGATTTATTTTTTAAAAAAATAATCCATCGATATTTAATTTTCTTATTAATTAATATAAGCTTATATTTATTTTTATTATAAGATAATAACTTTAAAATAAATAAATCCCCTTTTATTATATTTAAGGTTTTGGTTGGATTATTTATTTTAAAAGAAATAAATCATCTTATAACTTTTAAAATTTAATAGTTCTTATAATAAAAGTTATTAGGTTTTATAACTAAAAAATCAAGTATTTTAATGTTTATTTTACTTGTTTTTTTTAGTAAATCAAGTTTTATATAATTTAATCTATTATAATATAAATAAGTTAGCTTTAATAAAATTAAATAATCTTTTATAAGATACTTACTTTATAAAGTTTTTCTTATAAAATAATTATCTTATATTAACTTGTTTTACTAATTTTTAATGGTTTAATTAGTAGAAGCCTGGTTATCTTGTAAGGGTATATTTTGATTTTAATTTAAATTTATTATATAATTTATTATAATAATAATATTAATGATATTTTTTATTAATATTTTAAAAATTAAATTTTTTAATTTTAATAAAGTAAAAAGTTGGTTTTTAAAATTATATAATTTTAAACCTTTTAAAAATCTTTTAGCTTTATAATGTTTAACTTTTAATATAAGATTTATAGAAAATTTAAGGATATATAAAATGTTTTATAAGGTAATAATTATTATTTTATTTAAATATTTATATATAATTAATTTAATAATATTTAAGCCTTATGATTTTAAATTTCCATTAATTATATATATTAATTCTATATTATCTTTAAATTTATAATTATTAAATCATTTAAGATTATTAATTATATAATTAATTAATTCGATATCATAAATCTACCGGTCTTTTTATATATTTTTATTATTATTATAAATATATGTTAAATTCGTAAATTTTAATTTATTAAATTCTTTAAAATCATCCATTTCTTTAAAAGAAACCATAGAAAAGTGTTAAATTTTCATTTTAGGATAACTACTTTATACTTTAAGGTGGCTTTTAAGTAGCTTTCGAGAGGTATAAAACGAAGTATTATTTTAATTCGAATTTTTAAAATTATTTTTATAATTCTTATTATTCTTATTATTCTTTTTATAATTCTTAAAATTATAATTAAAAGAATTAAAATAATTTAATAATTTATTATTATTTTTTAAATCTTAATTAAATTTAATTTTAAAATTGTTTTTTAAATCATTTTTTAAATTATTTTTTAAATTTTTAAATCCTTTAAAATAAGAATTTTTAAGATCTTATAAGGTATCTCCTATTAAATATTATATATTAATAATTATATTATTTACCATTAAAGCTTTTATTATATAATGGGTTTAATTTACCCACATAAGACATTTATTAATTAATGTTTTAAAGTAAGTATTAACTTAATTAATTTTATCGATTTTAACTCCTACAACTATTAAACGGGCTATTAAAGCATTAAATTTAACATTAAATTTAACTAACGGCTCCATTTTAATATATTTTAATAAATAGAATTTATTATATAACTTATTTTTTATTTACATTTTTTTTAATTTAAATATTTTTAATAAATATTTAAAAACTATAATAAGATCTTATATATAAATAATGATAATTTATAGATTTATATATAAATTATCTTTTATTAATAATAAAATAATAATTTAATTAACGTTAAGATATGCTTATAACATAATGGGTTTTTTAATAAATTTAAATATATTTATAACTTTAAAAATTATAAAAATACCTTATAATTATTATTTAAAATTTTTAAATCCTTTTAACCGTTAAGCTTTAAAAAAAAAGTGAATCTTTTTAGTTATTTTTTAACTTAAGCTATTTATAATTATAAAAGCAAATAATTAAGCTATAAGTATAATAGATTATTAAAATTTAAGATTTAATTCAATCATTTTTCTAGTTAAACTACCTTATACAACTAATTATGTAAAGTTAAATCCATTATTAAATTTAGTTATAACTTTTATAACTAATTTTAAATAATTGATTTTACCTTATAAGACCTCGAGGGAACTTAAAAGTAAAAGATTATTAAATTCTAATTTTATTTTACCAAATAAAAGTAAATTATTTATATATAAATAATAATAAATTAAATATTATTAAAAATAATAAGTTAAGTTTATAACTTATTAAAATTATATAAGATTATATATAAATAAAATATAAAAGCTTTATATATAAAATATTTATAAAAACATAAAAGTTAAAAATAATATTAGTTTATAATAAAATAAATATATATATATTATATATATATTTATAATAAATATTTAAAATAATAATCATTTAAAAAATCTAAATATTTATAAGATAAATAAAAATTATATTAATTAATTCTATATAAAAATTATAATAAATGGATTTATCTTTTTTTATATAAAACTTTTTTAATAAAAAAATATTTTTTATTTCTTTATATTTATATAAAAACAAGTAATATTTAATTTCATTTATTAAATAAAAGAGTAATAATGTCGATAATATTTATATAAAAATATAATATCATTATTTTTATGGTTTTTTTATTCATTTTTAAAATTATAAGATAATTATAAGATAATTATAAGATAATTATAAAATAACTATTATAAAATATAACTCTTTTAATTTTAATCTAAATTGTTAGTTATTATATTTAAAATAAAGCTTAAATTCTATTAAATTTAACTTTATTTAACAGTTATATTTAAAATAAAACTTAAATTCTATTAAATTTAACTTTATTTAACACTTTTTTTTAACTAGTTATTATATAAATTTATTATAAATTTAAACTTAATAACTACTAAAACTATTATTATTTAATTATGTTTAAAAGCTTAGTTAAGTTATTTATAATTATATTAATGGTGAATATATATTTAATATCCACTTCCTTTAATTTTTAAGTTATTTTAATATATTAAAATTTTATTAAAATATATTTTATATAATTATAATAAATAAAGTTTTTAACAATAATTATAATACTTATATTATCATATCATAAAGTTATAAATCCTTTTATAAATCATAACGATTTAATATATAAAACTTAAAATTATTAAATTTCTTAAATAACTTTTATAATAGTTATATATTTAACTTTTAAAGTAAATAACATTATAATATTACCTTTTTTATATTTTTAACTTATAACTTTATTAATTATTAAAACCATATAATTTTAAATTAATTTTATAATTATTTTATAGCTTGTATAATTATTATTATTATATATTATAAAATGGTTATCTTATAATAATTATTTTTTATTAATTTTAAATGATTTCTTATATAAAATCTGTTATGAGTTATGTTTTAACGGTCTGATTTAAAGGTAATATAAAAAGCTGTTTTTTTTAAGTCGGGGTGCGTAAACGTTCTTAAAAGCGTAGTGTTTTTATACTTGCAGCGTTTTATTAATGTTGTAAGTGTGTGGGGTTAACTTTATAAAGGTTTAATTGTGATATATCTTTTTATAAGGCTGAGGCTATTTATAATTAAATATATTATGTATTTTTAAATTGTTTAATATAATTATTTTATATAAGAAATAATAATTTTTAAATGAATGTCTTGTTTTTTTATAAGTTCTTAACGTTTATAATTATTTTAAATGATGTAGATTAATAGTTATATTTATATATAATAGTTTAAAGTGATTTATATATCCTTGCTTTAAGCGTAGCGTTGGCTTATATATATCCGCAGTTGTTTAACGTTTTTTAAAATCTTATTTTTTTTTTAATTATTTATTTTTTAAAATTTAAAGATAACATCATGTTATTTAAAATTTTTAAATGTGTTTTTAAGGTTTTAAAATAAGTTTATGTTAAGTATATTTATAATGTTTATTAAGTTAATCGTTATAAAAATGGTTTTAATAATTTTATGCTTGTTATTTTTTTTATCATGTTGTTAATAATTAATTCTCTCATTTTTACCATTATAATGCCGGTAGCATTTTTAATGTTTCTTATATTAATTATATTAACATTAGCGTGTACAGTTATACTACCACCAACTCCTTTTAATTAAGTAGAGGTTTAAATTCTTAAACATTACTTAAGCTTTTAAACTTTATTTTTAAAAGCTTAACCCTCCATTTACTTTAATAATTACGCATCTCCGGCTTTTATTATTACTTGTAAATATTTTTATTACAAATATTTTTATAATGTTTTAATTAATTGTTTTAATGGTAAGTATTTTAATCATACCGGTATAAAGAACCGTTGCGTGCGTTGTTAGCATGGTTATAATTATATGGCTATGTAAATCCCTTAAGTTTTAATAATAAAATGTTAAGTTTTAATGGTTAATAATATTATAATAAAAATCTTATTTTTTAAGACATTATTTATAACTTAATATGGCTTTTATATTTATTTAAGCTTACTTGTAATAAAATTAAATAAATAAATATTTTTTATATTCCTTAAGTATTTATATATTAATGTTATCGTTAATTTAATAAATTTATTATAAGTGTACCTCTTTTAAGAATATATTAAACTTTTTTTATAAAATAAAAGTTTTGATAAGTGAAACTTCTCGGCATAATAGTTTAATTATTCGTAAATCTTTTAATTTTAATTTTAATAATAATGGTTTTTTTAAAAATAATTTTAATGGTAAGCTTTATAATACCATTTTTATTTATGATTCCTTTATTTTTAAAATTAAAAACTTAAACGATATCATTATTATATTAAATAATAACAATGATTTAAAAGAGTGGGGGAGTAATATTAAGAATAATAATAATAATAAAAAGGTTAAAAAGGAATAAAACGTTTTACCACTTATTATTAATATACTTTTAACGTACCGTTTATTATAAAAAGTTATAAAAGCTAACTTATAATAACGTTTTTAATTTATAAAAGTTAATTAAAAGCGTTTATGGTTGGAGATTAAGATTTAAAAATTTAAAGATTATTAAGACACTACTTATATTACTTATTAAATTAAACGCTAACTTTTTATTAAATGTTATAAAAATTAACGTTATTATATTAAAATATTAAAGTGTAATTTGATTTTTTAAAGCTTTTAAATGAGTTTATTATTAATATGTTTAATAAAATTTAAAGGTATTAATATAGGATACTCCTTAAAATAAGTGGTAAATTAGTTAACGTTTTTTTACTTTTTTCATTAATAATTTCCATATGTATCTTATAAGTTAAATAATGTTTTAAAATGTTTAAATAATTGTTTAATTAAGTTTTTAATTAATTTATTAATAAATATTTAATTTATTAACAAATAAAACATTTTAAAATTCTTTATAAAATATTTTTAATATAATTATATATTATAAATATTAATATATTTAAACTTAATATTAATATACTTTTAATCTTTTATTATTAACTTAATAACTTATTAATTATTATTATATATCATTTAAATGTTTTTTAAATCTAAAGTAATATCCTTAAAAAATTACTTTAATACTATGATTTTATATATTATTTTACTTATTACAATGATTTTAACTTTTATAATAAATGTTATTATAATAGATTATTTAACGGCTTTTTAGGTTATTATTTTATTAAAAAATAAGATAATATAATCATAAGACGAACATTTAATTTTTATATCATTTATAAATAAAATATCATTTATTATTTATAAGCTTTATGTATTACCGTTTATACCTTTACCTTTATATTTAAAATATAAATATCTAATAGTATATAAGTAATAAATTATTTAATTTATTATTATTATGTGTGCTAGTAATGGGTTAATTAAATGGTATAATAATTAAGTTGTTATAAAAGTTATATTTAAATAGATTATTATAATAATATATAAAATAAAGCCGATATGCTTTTAAAAAGCCTTAATTTTAACTTTTAACGTTTATTTTTTATTCTTAAAAAATACTTTAAACGATAATAATATGTTAAATACTTAATTATTATTATTTAAGCTAAATTTAACAGCTATTTTTTTAATATAAGCATTATATATTAAATTTATAATACTTTTTAAATGGTTTTTAATAATTTTAATGCTTAAATATTAATTAATTTTAAGCTTTTTTTTAAGGTATAAGTTTCTTTAATGTTTTATATCATCTTATTCGCCATTACTTTATACCTTTTTAAATTTAATATTAATATGTTATTAATATATATTAATATAAATATTTAACGATTTTTTATATAAAATAAGTAAGGTTTTTTTAAGGTGTTTTAAAGCTTTAATGTTTTTAATATATTAGAAATCTCTTTATATTATAATATAAAAAAGTCTTTTAAATTATATAATATTTTTAATAATTAAGTACATTTATTTTTTTATTTAAACTTATTTAATAATTTTATTATTATAAGGTTTTATTTATTTCGTAGCGTATTAATAAAAACATTTTTAACATTAAATTAATGGATATTAAGGTTGAATTTAATAGTAATAATCATTATAATCTTAAAGTTTTTAATTGTTAAAATGGTAGTGTAAGTGTTTTATAAGGTTTTTATTTAAAGATTATTTTATATTATTAAATGGGATTTATAAGTGTTTAAATAGTTTTTTTCATTAAATTTATAGTTGAATATTTATTTAAAAAAAAGTGGGGGATTTTTTATTTTAAAGTGGTTAATGATTTTTTATATCTTATTTTTAATAAAAGCTTTTATTTTATTTTTAACGTTTTTTTTAAAATGAGTACTTAATAAGTGGCTTTAAAAGTCCTTCTACTTTTTAAATAATAATTTTATTAAGTCATTCCGGTAAATTTATTTGATGGGAGTAGTGTTTAAACGGTTTATATATTTTTATTTTACCGTTATAATTATTATAACGTGTAGGATATAATGCTTTTAGTTTTTTTTATGGATAGCTTTTAACTGATTAAGAAAGAAGGTTTTTAAAAAGGAAGTTTATTACTTATTATTAAGTATAATAATCTTTTCGTTTTTATTATATATAAAAGTGATAAATACGAAATTACTACCCGCTTTTAGCTTATTTTTTTAGCTTTTAAGCTGTTCGTCCGGTGTTATATCTTGTAAATGTTTATTATATCTTTTAAAAGTAGGTTTAATTATAATAATAAAACGGTTTTTAAATCCTTTAAGCCTTCCCTTATTACGTTATTAAATTAATATATTTTCAGAATGTTTTTTTTAAGATTTATGGTTTTTAAAGTTACTTTACTTATTTACGGATATTTTAAGATTATTAACGATAAGTTTAAAAATATATATTCTTTATAATCCATTTACTTAATTTTCTTTAATGCTTTTATTAAAAGTTTTATTAGTTGATTATTTTAATATTTATTTTTATATAAGCATTTTATTTTAATTATTATTAAGCTTTAATTTATTTTTAAGATCTTTATTAAAAGTCTTCCGAGATATAATTAAATTAATTAGTAATAGATTTAATAGTATATTATAAGGCTTTTTTAATGCTTTTTCCACTTTTAATTTTAAGTTCCTAGGTAATTGTTTTTTTATGCTCGAGTTTTAAAACATACCCTTTAATTAAATTAAAATATTAATCTAATTATTATTACTAAGTTCATTTTCTTCTTATAAGTTTAAAAGGTTTAAGATAATTATTTTCTTAAGTTTTAATTAATTGGTTTTTAAAATCATAAGCTTTTTAACTTTTTTATAAGTGATCTTTAATGTTGTATGCTTAATATTTTTATTATAAAATATCTTTTCGTTAAATTTAATATCTTTAATTAGTATAATTTTTTTTAACTTAAGTATTTATATATAATATAAGTTATTAATGTGATATCTTATTAAATATCTTATATGAGTTTTAAGTGTTATTTTAAATATTATTTAATTATTCCTTATATTTATATGGTGTTTAAGTTTTAAGGGATAAGTTTTATAATTATAAGTATAAATATTATTTTAATTAAGGTGTAAGTTATTTATTAATGTTTTAATTATTTTAGGGGTATAATATTTAAAGTATTATTTAAACCATGATTATAACACTTTTATAAAGCTATGCATATGGTTTTTTTAATAAAGGTTTATATTTATTAAATGAGCTGTTATTTAAGTGTTTTTTAATTATAATTTTAATGGTAGGTTAACTTTTAATTGTATTTTTAAGTTTTTGTTTATAAGCTTTTATTTTACGTGTTTAATAATGCTTATAAGCTCTTTTATAATGTTAAGTGGGAGTTTATAGTTTATACTTATACTTATAATTTATAATTTATATTTAATGTGATCTTTTTATTATTAATAAACCATTATTATATTATTATTATTATAAATTTTATAAATATAAAGCCGGAATTACTTACGTATTCATATTTTAAAATCTTATAAAATTTTTAATAAGGTAGGGCCTGATTTATTTTTAATAAAATAAATAAAAAATATCTTATTATATTTATTTTTAATTATTAGTAGGTATCTTATCTTATTATAACTTGTTTTATAAAAAAATATGTTTTAAATTATCTTTTAAAATAAGTGTAGTGATTATTGTTTAAATAAGTGTTTTGAAATAATTTATTTAATATATGTAATTATATAATCCTTATATTTAATCTTTAATATTCTTTTAATCCTTATGTTTTTAACATAATATATTAAAGTTTTAAATGTTTTAAAGCTTAAATGCTTTAAGTGTAAATGCCATAGGAATTTTATATCTTCTTTAAGTATTATTAAGTCTTTAATTAATTGTTTAAGTCTTTTTTTTTTAAATGTTTTATTTTTTTTATGTATTAAAGTAGTTATTATGCTTATTATATTCTTAAGTATGTTGTTTAAAAATATTGCTGGAAATTTAAGTAATATTTTAAAATAAATGGAAAATGGCTTATATTATAAGAATATTAAATTAAATTTTTTAATAAATTTATATAATAACTTATTTTTTTTTATAATTTTTATTTTTAAGGAATAATTTAACTTATTATATCATATTTTTTTTTTCTTAAGCTTAATTTTTAATATTATATTAACATAAAAGCTTTTTATAATTATCATATTAATAAGTTTTAAGTCTTTAATATTAAGGTTATTTTTGTCTATTAATATATTTTTTAACAGTTTTTTATTTATATTATTAATAGGAAATGAATTGGTTTTAATTTTTATATACTTATAATTTATTATAAGCTTATAAATACCTGGGATAAGGAGTTTTTAATTATTAATTAAGTTAAATGAATCATAATTATTAAAAATAATGGAATTAATTAATATATGTTTACTTAAAGCGAATAAGGTATAAACTTTTAAAGTAATATCTTATTTTAAGAAGGTATTAAATAACCTGACACTTCTTAAAAGCTTTAAATTAATTATTATAATTATTATTTTTTTTAAATAAAAACCACTTAAATTATTTTTATCTTATTTATTTTTATTTTATAGCTTACTTTTATTACATAAGTTATTTAAATGTATATTTCAGCTTTTAATATTAATTTTAATTTTAAATGTTTTTTATTTAATATTATTATAATATGATTTAATGGTTTTAACTTTATTTTTAATAAATGTTTTAAAGTAAAACTTATAATTAATAATTTTAATAATTGTATATTAAAAAAAAGTATAAATATATGATATTTAAAAATAAATAAAATCTTTTAAATAAAAGTATTTATATCTTTTATATTTATTTTATTTATACGAATTATTACTTTTATTATTAAGATCTGGCATGGTTTTATTAATTATAAACATCCTTCTTTTTAATCCTTATATGCTCGTTATTTTTATTTAAATTTTAAATACTTTAATGATTTTAAAGAGTATGAGTATAAAATGTTTTAAAAATTGGTCTTTTAAGAATTTTAATTATATTTATTTAGATTAATTTAAAGTAAATTTTATGTTTATAATTTTAAAGAATGTCATAATTGATAAGTCTTTAATGATAAAGTTTATTATTTTTTTAAATTTAATAAGCTTATAAAACCTTAATTATTTAGTATATTATTACTTGAAAGCTTCTTATTTATTTTTAGTATGTTTTAATATTATTTTATATTTTATTTTTAAATTATATTTTATAATAAATGATATGATATGTTAATTTTTTTATATGTATATTAAGAATTAATAAACTATATATAAGTGGTGTTTATTAATTAATTTAATAAGTATAAGGTATAAGATTATTTTATTTATTATTTTAAGGATTTAATTATAAATATTTAAAATAGATTTTTTATTTATAAGTATAAGCGGTTTGTAAGCCTTGTATTTAAATGTTGTTTATTTTAAAAGCTTTATTATTTTTTTTTTATAAGTAAAGTAAATATTTAAGGTTTAAGCGGATTTTTTTTAAATATATCTTACTTTAAGGTGTTAGGAGTGTTAAAAGTAACGTTATTCCTTAATATGCTAGTTTATTGTTTTAATTATTTTTTAATGGTAAGGATAAAGGTTTTATTTATAAACTTATTTTAAGTTATAAGTATTTCTTTTAAAATGATAGTTGTTGTAATGCGTTGTTATGTAATAGCATTTACTTGTTTACTTGTTAAATTAAAAGATATTATTAATTTATAATTTAAAATGTTATTATTTTAAGCTTTTTTATTAATAAGTTTTTAATAGTGTTTTAAGTGTCTTATAAATTTAGTTTTTTTTATAAATTTTAAAATAAAAATTTTTTTTAAGTTAAATTTTTTATACTTATTAAGGTTAATAAATTACCATATACTTTATTTTTTAATAAATATTTTAAATAAAAAAAACCATTAAACATAATTTTTTAATTTAATTATAAAGTATATATTAATAGGTATGTTTTTAATGATACCACTTATTATGCTCATTAAGGAATAATTATTAAGATTATTTATTAAAGATCTTTTAAAAAAAAAAGGTGATATTTATTAAAATATAAAAGATATTAAAATAAAAAACTATATTTATATAAATTATAAGTACGTTGGTTTTAAAATTATCTATTAAGTTTATAATTATTATAAGTTATGTTTTAACGATCTGATTTAAAAATAATATAAAAAGTTATTTTTTTTAAGTTAAAGTGTGTAAGCGTTCTTAAAAGCGTAGTGCTTTTATACCTGCAACGTTTTATTAACGTTGTAAGTGTGCGGGGCTAACCTTATAAAGGTTTAATTGTAATAAAATCTTTAAATTATTATACTTTTTTAAATATCTTAAAAAAGATTTAATTATAATTAAATGGCTTTTATAAGATATTTATAAATACTTAAATAATTATTAAATAAAAAAGGTTATATTAAGTTTAATTATATTTATTAAATAAATTATAATTTTTATTATTATTAAATATAAATAAAATTTAATTTAATTTAATAATGGATTATAATCTTTTAAGGTTATAATTTTAAGTTATAATAAGATTTTATTAAGCTTATATTTAATTAAATTAAATTTAATTAAAGTTTATTTAATATATTATTTTTAATATAATAATAAAGTATTTTTAACTTGATTTTAATTAATTTTTATCTTTAAAAATCAGGTAGTAAATCTTTTATTTTTTATAAGATAAATTTTATTAATTTTAATTTTTAAGTTTTTAATGTAAATTTTATTTAAATTTATTATTAAGTAATTATTTATATATATCATTATAAATGTAATAGTTTTAATATTAAAAAATATTAATGGATTATTAATTAAAGTTATAAATTTTAAAGAATTTAATAAGTTTATAAATTTTAATTATTATTATTAAAGTATTTATTTTAAATCATATAAAATAATAATTACTTGAATTATTTATTTATTTTTAAGATTATATTTATAGCTTTTAAAAAAACTTAATATTTTAAAATCTTAAAATAATTTATTAATGTTATTTAAAAATAAAATATATATTATTTCTTTTAAAAAATTATTAAAAAAAGCATTTATAAAATTAATTTATTTGATTTTTTAATTATATAAGGTAGCTTAAGTTAATAAAATTTATTAAGTAAATGGTATGTTAATTAATATAAAAGTCTTATTATAATCGATTTTAAACTTTTATTTAAAATTATATATTATAAATTAAGACAACATTAAATCCGCAGTGTGCCGAAGCTAAATCCGCAGTATGTCCTAAATGGGCAGGCGGTGGGCGGAGATCCGGCGCTAATACCTCACCAAACCACTAAGATAGGCAAAATCGACTTCAACTCAAATAACTTCAGATCCAGGCTATTCCAGGCTTAATAATTTACATTACTAGAATCAGCTCAATTCAGCGGTTATACTGATATATGTTTCAAATGGTGCATCCACGATTTGAAGGGGCTATCCTACGTAGGAAGCGATTCTACTGATTTTCAAAAACGACTAAGTCCCCCATATGGGCGATTGACTCCGACGTATTTCCACCAGCGCCAGCCAGGCCAGACTTGAGCCAGCTATAGCCACCTTGAATCAGGAATGCATGGTCTGAAACATATATCAGTATGATCGCTGAATTGAGCTGATTCTAGTAATGTAAATTATCAATTGAGACGACTCCTAGAACTGAAGTTATTCGAGTTGAAATGGAAATCCAGCGTTTTAGCTGGTTTGGTGAGGTAGGCGCCCGGCAAAACCGCCACCGCCTACCGTTTTAGGATCGTACTGCGGATTTAGCTTCGGCACACTGCGGATTTAGTGTTGTCCATAAATTAAGCCTTATATTTTTTAATTTTATTTTTTAAATTTTTTTTTTTTTAAATACTTATTTAATATTAATAAGTCATTTTAAATCTTTAAAATAATCTAAAAATTTAAATATGTTAATATATAATAATTAAAAAAATTTAAATTTTATAGCTTTAAACCAATGATTTTTTTTAATTAATTTTAATATTTAATTAATTATTAAAAGTTTTAAACTAATAGTAATTAAATATACCAAATCTTAGATTTTTTATTAAATATTAAATTTAAAGTAATTATTTTATATTAAGTTTTTTTGATTATTTTTTAGCTTTTTAAGTTAATTTACAACTTTTCTTTTTTTATTTAAATTATCGATTATAAAGTAACTACCTTATAATATATCATTTTATTAATTTTTTAATTTTTCTAGTTATTTTTTAACCTTTTTTTTTATAACTATATTTTTTAAAATATTTTTAAATATTTTAAAAGCTATATTACTTTATATAAACTTATATATAAATTTATTTATATATTTTTCCCTTTTTAAAACATAAATAATTCTATTAACCTTAATTTTATTAAATAAATAAGCCATATTTTTAATTTTTTCAAATTTATTTAAATAATCTTTAAATAATTTAAATAATTTAATGATTAGTTTATTTTTTTTAGATTTAAATCTTAGTTAAATATTATAATTTTTAAGTTTTTTTAAAAATATAAAATAACTATCTTATATTATTTAAGGTATAAAGTAATTACTTTTTACTTTTTATATCATTATTATAACTATTTTTATTACCTTTTTAATATGAGGTATATAAATTAAATACATATTAATGCTTAAAACAATTAAAACTCATCTTTTTACAATTTTATCAATTAATTTATAACCTTTTTATTAATTTTTTTAAGGATAATAATTAAAACCTAAGATCTTATTACTTTATATTTAAATAAGTTAAGTATATAAGATAATTTCTTAAGTTTTAATTTGTTAAAAAAAGCTTAATAAGGAGTGATATTATAAATGGATATAATTGTAGAATTTATTATATTTAATATAAAATTTATAATAAAATTTTATAAATATAATGGTAAATCTATGGTTTTTAAGGTAATTCTTAAATAATCTAATAAGATTCTTATAAATTATTTAAATAAACTATTTTATTTATAAATATAAAAGTTAAAAATAATAAATTTTATCTTTTTATTTAAAAGTTAAATTTTTATTAATTTATTATAAATTTTTAATTTATTATTAAAATAAAACCTTTTAAGGTAATGATTATATTTATTTTTAAAGGATTTAAAAAGTTATTTTAAAATGATTAAAATGCTTTTAACTAATTTATCTTTTAAAAAAATAATCCATTAATATTTAATTTTTTTATTAATTAATATAAACTTATATTTATTTTTATTATAAGATAATGGTTTTAAAATAAATAAGTCTTTTTTTATTATATTTAAGGTTTTAGTTAAATTATTTATTTTAAAAGGGATAAATTGTTTTATAGCTTTTAAAATCTAATAGTTTTTATAATAAAAATCATTTAATTTTATAATTAAAAAATTAAGTATTTTAATGTTTATTTTACTTATTTTCTTTAATAAATTAAGCTTTATATAACTTAATCTACTATGATATAAGTAGGTTAACTTTAATAAAACTAAATAATCTTTTATAAAATGCCTACTTTATAAAGTTTTTTTTATAAGATAACTACTTTATATTAATTTATTTTATTAATTTTCAACAATTTAATTAATAAAAGCTTAATTACCTTATAAGGGTATATCTTAATTTTAATCTAAATTTATTACATAATTTATTACAATAATAATATTAATGATATTTTTTATTAATACTTTAAAAGCTAAATTCTTTAGTTTTAATAAAATAAAAAGCTAGTTTTTAAAATTATATAATTTTAAACCTTTTAAAAATCTTTTAACTTTATAATATTTAACCCTTAATATAAGGTTTATAAAGAATTTAAGGATATATAAAATGTTTTATAAGGTAATAATTGTTGTTTTATTTAAATATTTATATATAATTAATTTAATAATGTTTAAACCTTATGGTTTTAAATTTCTATTAATTATATACATTAATCCCATATTATTTTTAAATTTATAATTGTTAAATTATTTAAGATTATTAATTATATAATTAATTGATTTAATATCGTAAATCTATTAGTCTTTTTATATATTTTTATTATTATTATAAATATACATTAAATTTATAAATTTTAATTCGCTGAATTCTTTAAAATCATTTATTTTTTCGAGAGAAATTATAAAAAAATACTAAATTTTCATTTTAAAATAACTACCTTATACTTTAAGGTGGCTCCCAGATAGCTGTTAAAAAATATAAAATAAGATATCATTTTAATTCGAATTTTTAAAATTATTTTTATAATTCTTATTATTTTTATTATTTTTTTTATAATTTTTAAAATTATAATTAAAAGAATTAAAATGATTTAATAATTTATTATCATTTTTTAAATCTTAATTAAATTTAATTTTAAAATCATTTTTTAAATTATTTTTTAAATTATTTTTTAAATTTTTAAATTTTTTAAAATAAAAATTTCTAAAATCTTATAAGACATTTCCTATTAAATATTATATATTAACGGTTATATTATTTATTATTAAAGCTTTTATTATATGATAGGTTTAATTTACCCACATAAAACATTTATTAATTAATGCTTTAAAATAAGTATTAACTTAATTAATTTCATTAATTTTAACCCTTATAATTATTAAATGGGTTGTTAAAGTGTTAAATTTAACATTAAATTTAATTTACAACTCTATTTTAATATATTTTAATAAATAAAATTTATTATATAACTTATTTTTTATTTATATTTCTTTTAATTTAAATATTTTTAATAAATATTTAAAAACTATAATAAAATCCTACATATAAACAATGGTAGCTTATAAATTCATATATAAACTATCCCTTATTAATAATAAAATAATAACTTAATTAATATTAAAATATACTTATAACATAATAAATTTTTTAATAAATTTAAATATACTTATAACTTTAAAAACTATAAAAATACTTTATAACCATTATTCGAAATTTTCAAATCCTTTTAACCATTAAACTTTAAAGAAAAAATAAATCTTTTTAACTACTTTTTAACTTAAACTACTTATAATTATAAAAGCAAATAATTAAACCATAAATATAATAAACTATTAAAATTTAAGATTTAATTCAATCATTTTTCCAGTTAAATTACCTTATACAACTAACTATATAAGATTAAATCCATTATTAAATTTAATTATAATTTTTATAACTAATTCTAAATAATTGATTTTACTTTATAAAGCTTTAAAAGGATTTAAAGGTAAAAGATTATTAAATTCCAGTTCTATTTTATTAAATAAAAATAAATTATTTATATATAAATAATAATAAATTAAATATTATTAAAAATAATAAGTTAAGCTTATAACTTATTAAGATTATATAAGATTATATATAAATAAAGTATAAAAACTTTATATATAAAATGTTTATAAAAATATAAAAATTAAGAATAATATTAATTTATAATAAATATTTAAAATAATAATCACTTAAGAAATCTAAATATTTATAAAGTAAGTAAAAATTATATTAATTAATTTTATATAAAAGTTATAATAAGTAAATTTATCTTTTTTTATATAAAACCTTTTTAATAAAGAAATATTTTTTATTTCTTTATGTTTATATAAAAATAAGTAATATTTAGTTTTATTTATTAAATAAAGGAGTGATGATATCGATGATATTCATATAAGAATATAATATCATTGTTTTTATAATTTCTTTATCTATTTTTAAAATTATAAAATAACTACAATGTAGTTATAAAATAACTACAAGATAGTTATTATAAAACATAACTCCTTTAATTTTAATCTAAATTGTTAGTTATTATATTTAAAATAAAGCTTAAATTCTATTAAATTTAACTTTATTTAACAAACATTATTAAACTTTTTTTAAAATTCATAACTTAAATAATAATTATTATTTAAATTATTAAAAAATTTTCTCATTATTTTATATTTTTTTAACTTATAATAATACTTTTATATAAAAATAATTAATTTTAAACTAATTTAAATTAATAAAAATCTCCATAAAAAATCATAATTAACATACCCTTAAAATCTTTTTTAAACTACTCGTAAGCTTTTTAAAACTATTTATAAATTTTATAAAAATCTTTACTTAATATTATATTACATTTATTATTTATTAAAATATTTATTTCTTTTTAAATAATGATTTTTTTAACTAATATTTTTCTAAATTTAATTTAAAATAATCTTATAATAAAATAAATTATTATTCTTTTAATATAAGTATTAATGTTTTTTAATGTAATAATAATTTAAATTATTTTTTAAACTCTTTTATTATTTAATATTTTTAATAAAGTTTTAATAATAATATTTTTATTTATTTTATTTTTATTACTTAAATAATAAAGTAATTATTTTTAATCTTATAATATTAAATCATTAATAATTAAAATTATATTTTTAAAATTTATTTTAATTTAATTTATTTTAATCTTATTTAAATATTATAAAATAATATTTAAAAATATAACTTGTTTAAAATTTAAAAACTTTTTTTACATTAATATAAAATTAATGTTAATTTATATCTTTTTAAAATAATAATTAATAATTAAAGTTATTAAGTGAATTAAAAGTTATGTTATTAAAACATTTTATATTTATGTTATAAGTTTAATGTTAAATAAGTTATCATTTATTTTTATAAATTTTTTATTTTTAATATAAATTAAACCCGAATTAAAAACGTTTAATAATATATTTTTTAAAGAGGTTATTTTTTTAATAGTTTTATTAATAATATTTTATATATATTTAAAATTAAATTAATTTAATTTTAATTTTTATTTTATAATATTATTATAAATTTTTACTTTAATAATATTTATATTATCATTTATGTTTATAGCTTTAAAATGAAATTCATTTAATAATCATTTAAAATTTTTTAATTTAAAAATTATAAATAAATCCTTAAAAGTTATAATATCAGAAATCTTAATAAATTAAAATAATTAGTTTATAAAGTTTTTAAATATAAAAACTTTTTTTTTTATAATAATATTTAAATATATTAATATATTTTAAATAAATATTAAAAATTTTTAAATATATAAAATATTTAAATTTCTTTTACTATTAAATCTTTTATTATTAATACTTATATTAATTTAAAGTTTAATAATATTATTATAATTAAAGTAAACATTTTATATTTTTATATTAAAAATTATGTTATTTTAAGATTTTTTTAATAAATTTAAATTTTTATTCATGAATAATAACCGATCGGGAATTTTTTTAATAAATTAATTTTATATATTAATTAAACTTTTTAACTTTTTTAAAAGAAATTTATTTTAAGAAACAAATAAGCTTAAACGAATAATAATATTCTTATAAAAAGTTTTTATTTTTTTAAAATTTAAAAGTAAAGTTTTAATTAATAAAAAAGTTATAATAACTTTTTTTAATATAAGTTATTAATAATGTTTAATAATTTATAAAATATTTTAAAATTCGATATAATAATTTAATTATCTTTTTATCTTTAATTTAAGTATAATTTTAATTAAAAAAGTATAATTATATAAACATATATTTATAAATATAAGCTTTTAATATAAATAATCTTAGAAAATATTTAATTTATTATTTTTAATTTTAATAAAAGTAATTATTTTTTTCGAATCTCATTTTATATTATTATGAGATACATTAAATATTAAATGTTTTAAATAAAACCATTGATATTATATCATTTAATAAATAATTTTATAATATAATTAATATTATTTTAATTTAAAATAATAAAAAGAATTAAAACTTAAGATATAATTATATATGTTAATAAAAAAAATTTCTTATTTAAAAAAATGTGATTTAAAATTTTTATTATAAAATTATATATTAATTTATTTTTATTTTATTTATTAATAAAAAAAAGATTAAATTTTATTTTAAAACAACCTTAAATTTATAGTATGTTTTACTTTAAATTTATAATAAATCCGAAAAAAACAAACGGTTAATAATTTTACCGAGCGCTTATTTTATTAAATTATTAAAAACTATTTATAAATGTTATCATTTAATTTTAACTTAAATAATTTTAAATTTAAGTTATCTTTTAATTAATAATTTATATCATTTAAAAGCATTTAATTCGTTAATTTTAATTATATAAGTTTTAAAACTTATATCTTAAAATTAAAATGGTTATAATTAATTGAAGTTTAAATTAACTGGTGTTATTTTAAGTGGTTTTAAACTAGTAAGTTGTATAATTATAGCTTACAACCGTTGGTTTAAGCTTTTATATATATAAAGCCATATCGCGAAACCGCATAATTATTAATTTAAAGCCATCTTAAAAAAAATAATTATATGTGAAGATAAAATTAATATAATATTAAGATATTAAGTTAAAATACATAATCATTAAGCATTTAAAAAGCTTTAAAATAAATTTTAAAAGTAAATAATTTATTAAATATTTTTATTATCCATTTAAATTTAAAATACAACGTAATTTAACCGAATGTTAACTTAAAATAAAAAAAAGTTACTTAAAAACAACTTCCTTTAACTACTTATAATTAAAATTAACATTAATATTAAAAAAATTAATATTTTAACCATTATTATTTAAAATATCAAAAAGAATTTAATTAATAAATAACCTTTTAATAACTTTAACCTTATATCCTTTTATTTTAATAATTTAATATATTATCATTAAACGTAACCGTAAACAGCTTTTTTTCCCTCCCATCAGTTAATTAACACTTAAATCGCGTCCAAGTCGCAGTTAAATCACGTTTAAAATCATGTTTAAATACGAGATAAACTTAAAGAAAATTAATATTTAAATAACTATTTAATTAAAAACTTATTTTAATATTTTATTTAATAATTTAATTAATTATTATATAATTATTTAATGATTACTTAATTAAATTTAATTATAATAAAATAATAATAAAATAATAACTGGTTTTTATTTAAAATGATTTTAAATTATGTATTATAAAAGTTAAAAAATAATTTTAATTAATTAAAAAAACTAATACGAAAAAAATACTTTTATAATTACGTAATTTAAAGCCACCTGAAATAAGGCTGGTATTAATAAAAATTTATTAAAGTTAACCATTTATATAAAAAACTTAATCATTTTTAAAAATTAATAAAATCACATCTTATATAAAATAATCATTTTAAATCTTAAATGTAAGATTTAAAATATATATAATAAAATCTTTTAATTAAACTGATTTTAACTATGTAAATTATTAATTAAAATGATATTTATAAGTGAAGTTATTCGAGTTAAAGCTGAAATTTAACTGTTAATTAATTTAATAAAATATTAATGCCGGATTTTTACTTACCGTTTATTATAATAAGAAATACTACAAATTTAAGGATGGGTATATTACAGATTTAAAGTTGCCTTTATTTTATTATAATAAGTAATTAAAAAAATAAATTTTTAATATATAAGTAATTTTAATTTTATTATATAATTTATAATATAATATAATAATGTTAATGTTTAAATTTAAGTAAAAATAAATGTAAAGTTATAATTATAACGTAAAGTAATAATAATGATTTTATTTTATTAAGTATAATTTTTAAATATTTTTTTAATTTATAAAATATTATTATTATTTAAATGGGTAACATCTACCTTATTTTAAAACCATTTAAATTAATATTTCTTTAAGTATTATCAACTTTTTATTTTTATTTTATTATATTTATGACATATTACCATATATTAATGTAATTAAACAATTATGATAATAAATTAAACTTTTTTTATTATTTTTTTTAAAATAATTTAAATTAATTTATAAAAGTTTAAGAGTTTATAATTAATTTAAAAAATAAGATCTTTCTCTTAAGATTTATTAATTAAAATCTTCTTAAAAGTGTTTATTTATTTATTTAAAAAACTAATTAATTTTTTTAAGATTATTTTTATAAATGATATTTAATAAAATATTTTTAATTTTAATATTTTTATAAAATTATAACATTTTATAAAAATAAAAAAATCCTTACTTATTAATTTTAATTATATTAAAATAAAAATTTATTAATTTAAATACTTTATTTTTAAAATTAACTTACATAATTTTAAAAAAGAAGGATATTATATGATTATAAAATCATCACATTATTATAATAAGATTTTAATTGATTTCCTTAATAAAAACTCTACGATTTTTTAAAAAATACTTTTCTAAGCTTAATTTAATTTAATAATGATATTTTAAATTATAAAATTAATTTCTTATGTAAATATAAATAAGTGATGATATATCATTTAAATTAATTATAAATTAAATGGATAAAAAGCTTTATTTTATAATTAAACTTTTAATTTTATTTTTTTAATAAACTTTTTCTTTATTAAAAAACAATTATTAATATTTATAAACTATAATTTCTTTTAATAACTTTTTTATTTATAAATTTAAGATTAATTTATTATATTATAATTCTTTATTTACTTTTAAAAATTAATCCTTAATTATTAAATTAAATAAGTTATAAATATTTTTAAATGAAGACTTTTTAATTTAAGCATTATTAATTTTATTATTATTATCTTTAATAATTTAATTAAACATTAAAAACGGGAATATTAAGTGTATAATGGCTAATATTTTATATTAATAAAATTTAATAAAAGCTTATTTTTAATATAAAAACATGTTAATATTTTAATTAATATAAAAGATATATTTTATAAGTTATATATTATTTTAAATTAAAAATTTTTCATTATATTCTTATAATTAACATTATTAATCCTCATTTATAACTATTAATCCTCCCCACTTAAATAAAAAAATTTTAATAAAAGTTAAAATAAAAAAATAAAAGTTTTTAATGTTAAGGAATTAATTTCTTAAAAAAATTTACATGTAAGATTACTTATTAATAATTTCTTTTAAAAATATATTTTATATAATTTTATTTTTATTTTATATCATTAAATTAATTTAAAAAAATTCTTATATAAAATAGATTTTTTATACATTATTAATTTAATTTCTAATTAAAATAAAAAAGCTAAAAAAAGTTATTATAAATAACATTTTAATATTTTTTATTTTTATAAATAAACCATTAATTAATAAAAAAAAGTAATATAAATATTAAAAACTTTAACTTTTTTTATTAATCACTTACTTAATTTAACTTATATAACTTTTTATTTTATAAATATTATTATTTATTTTTTTATTATAATAATATATTATTGTCACAGCTAAACCCCTACGGGGTTAGCCCCGCGCACCTGCAGCGCTAGTAAAGCGCTGCGGGTATAAAAGCACTACGCTCCCGGGAGCGCTTACGCTCCCCGACTTAGAAAGAGCAGCTCCTTATATTACCTCCAAATCAGACCGCTAAAACATAACTCGTGACAATTATTTTTTTTATATATTACATAAAAATAATTATTATTATTAAAATAAATTTAATATTTAATAATATTATAAATATTAAAAACAAAATTAAATAAATTATATATTAAAACAATTTAATTATAATTAAGTTTATTATCATTAAATGTAAGAAGTTTTATTCGTTATAAAAAAATATATATAAATCATTTAATAAATTTTAATTAAACATTTAAAATATAAGCTATATAAAAAAAAATTTATAAAAGAAAAATATTATTACCATCTTCTTCATCTTAATAATTTTAAAAGTTACTATTTAAAAGAATATTAAAATATAAATAATTATATTTTTTTAATTATAATAAAGCTTTTTATATAATAAATTTTTATAATCTTAAAAAAGATAATAAATCTTTTTTAATTAACTTTTTAAAATTATACCACATAATATAAATATTTCTTAAAATATCTTTAATTTAATAAGATAATATATCTACCATTAAGATTAAATTATTTATAAAGATAATTATACATCCTATTATTTTTTTATATGAATTATTAATAACTTATTTTATCTTTAAATCTAAAAAGAATTTAATAATTATGTTAAATATATAATTAAAAGATAAAAATTATTTTTTTAAAAAATATAACTTCTTAATAAGTTTTAAATAAAAATAAATACATGATATATATAACATTATTAATTAATAATTTACTAAAAACCTTTCTTTTTTAATATCTACAAAATATTTTTTATAAATAAATATCATAATTAATAAGTTTAAAAAATATTTAAAATAATTAAATTAATAAGACTTTTATATTAAATTAAATAAAAAAGACAATTTTAATTCGATAAGAAAATAATTAAAAAATTTACTTATATAAAACAATTTCATATCTTTTTTTAATGATTAAATTTGGTATAATTAATATCATTATATAAATAAATTATTTTAATTTTAAATATTTTTTTAAAAATTAAATATATAATATACTTTATATTAATTAAATATTAATTAAAAAAAGATTTTCGATTTAAATATATGCTTTTTCGCTTAAAAATCTTCTTTTATACCATTTATAAAAGTTTAAATTATTTAAATAAATGTGTTATTTAATGTTGAAAAAAAGGAATTAAATATATTAAATATTATTATACATACAATGATATTTTAAACTTTTTTAATATCGATATTTATTTATAAAACTTTTTTTATTATTATTATCTTATTTTTTAATTTATTATTAAATAAACGTAACGTTTAATTCTTAATAAAATTTTATAATAAAAAAGAATGAGATATTATAATAAAATTTATTTAAACCAAATATAATAGATTAATAATTAAAAATATTTTATATTTTTAAGATTAATATTTTATATTTAGATATTTTATTTATCATTTTTATTAAAACTTAAGATGTTAATATATTAAAAATAAAAATCATTAAAACTAATACGTAATTTATGATTAATAAGTTTTTATTTTTTATTTAGTTTATATTAAATAAATTATAAAAATATTATCATGTGTTTATATTAAAAACTAAATAAATTTTATATATTATATTATATATATTATAACTATTATATAGTTAATTTATATTAAAAACTCATTTAAGTTAATAATAAACTTTTTAAACTTTTCCTTTTTTTTTAAGTATATATATAGTTAATACTTTATAATTAATAATTATACTTATCTTTAATAAAAATTTATGTATATAAATATGTTATATCGTTAAATTAATATTAATTAATATGATTTTATGCTTATATATAAACCCATATTCTTTTTAAAGATAATTTATATTTGTATATCTTATATATAAAAGCGAAATAAAGTTATATTCTTTAATATTAATTAAATAATTTTTATTATAAACTACTAGTATATTAAAAAGCAAATTATTTAAATAAATGATAAAATTTAATTTAATCATAAAATATATTTTTATCATTAATTATATAATAATTTTAATATAAATTTAATTTTAATTTAATTTAAAACTTTAACTTTATTATAAAATTTATTATATAATAATAACTTATTATAAGGTTTTATTTAAAAAATTATAAATATATTTTAAATTTATATTATATCGGGTAGAATATGTTTTAATAATAATAAATAATTTAAATTTATAAATTAAAATATATTAAATGGCTTAAATGATTAGTTTAAAAAGGATTATAAGAATATTTAATTCTTAATTTTTACTTATAAGATAATATTTATAAATAATTATATATAATATTAATTAATAAAATATAAAAATGCTTTAATGACTTATCATTTATAAATAATCATATTTATATTTATAAATGATAATATTAATTATATGTAACCATATATAATATATTATTTACAAGTTATATACTTTTAATTATATTTTATACCAGATAATCATATATTATTTATGTTTTATTATAATAATAAAATAACATATGTATTTATTTAAAAATGTTTTAATTATATATATTAAAAATATATAAGTTATAAAGTTAATATAAATAAAAATGATATAAAGTTATTAAAATTTTATAATTATTATAAGTTTATTTTAAGTTAATTTAAATATATATAATTAAGATATTTTCATTGAAATAATAAATTTAACTTTTTTATTTAAATCTTTTTTTTTATTATTATATAACTTTTTATTAATCATTTATAAATTATTTTAATCTTTTAACTTTTTACTTTTATTTTTTTAATATATCTTTTTTTATCCCTCCTCGTTAAATAATATTTAACATATCCGTAGATATTCGTATAATTTTATAAACCTTTTAAGATTTTAATTTTAATATATGTGACATTATAATCATAATATTAATTAATAATATTTTTAAAGATATATAAGTAATAAAAAGTAGCTTTTAATTAATAAATTTCCTTATCATTATTAATTTAATATTAATGAGTAATATTCATGATTATTTTAACTTTATTAATTTTATTACCATTTATTTAATAACTTTTACTTTTATTTTTACCGTAAGGTATACTTTTTAAATAAAAGGAAGCTTAATTTTTTTTATTAATATCTTAAATACATAAGGTATTAAAATTTCTCTTAAAAAGTAGATATTAATTTTAATAACTTTATTATTTAATATTTAACCATAAGTATCCATTTTAACTTAAATAATATATGATAAATATAATTTTAATATTAATAGAATTAATAACTTTTTTATTAAAAACTTAATGATATTTATTTTATAAAAGTGGTTTTTTATTTTTTTTTAAGATAAATTTATTTAAATTTAAATTTAAAATATTTAAAATTAAATTATGCCATTATAATCCTTTTTTTATAATATAATATATTTATAAAGTTATAATTTTATTTTAATTAAAAAAAATGAGATAATTTGTTTTTTAAAAGTGTTTATATGTTTCTTATTTTTTTATTATTAATAAAATTAGTAAAAAAATGATTTTTATAAATAATAGTTAATGGTAAGTTATTTTTATGGGATGGTATTTATATTTATTATTCCGGTAAATTAATTAATAAATTATAGTTTTAACTTATTTATTATGTTAAATATAAACTTAATATATTTAAAAATTAATATTTTATTTATGTTATAATGTTAACATAAAGTTTATGATTAATTAAAATAAAAAAGGTATTACTTACTAACTTTTATTATATAAAACCTTTTTTATTATTTATGATTTAATTAATCATTTATTAATAAATAAGTTAATTGATTTAATCGATAATTTAATTAATAATAACAACTTTTTTATTTAATTTTCTTATAATTATAACACTTTTATTAAATTTTTCCGTAACATTTAAAAATATTCTTATACTTTACATTTATTATTAATAAAACACATATGCATCATATATAACTTATATAAATTTTATAATATCTCGTAATATATAAAAACATTTTTATAAGAAATATCATTTATAAAACTTTAATTACGAGTTAATGATTAAGTTTAATAATTATTTAAAACTAAAAATAAACTTATTAAAGTTTAATGCTTTATATAATTAATAATAAGCATTAATTAAAACATTAAATTATTACTTTAAATTTTAAATTATATAATTAATTAAAAGCGTTATTTTTTTAAATCTTATTCCATTTATTATAAGAAATGTTTAATAAATAATTAATTTTTAATCTTAAATAATGTCAGATATAAGTGGGTCTCCGGGGTTTAGCCGTTAGATCTCCACTTATCACATGATACTAATCATAATCAAAAAATTCGTAGATATAAAACTATATATTTATAATAATAAGATAATAATTAACTATCTTATATAATGTTTATAATTATCTAATAATTAAAAGTCTTATTACTAATCCCTTAAAGTAAGCATTACTAATATTTTCAAAATTATCTTTCTAAAACTTAAAGATTTAAAATAATAATTAAAATAATAAAATATAAATGCGTTATTAAGATGAGTTTCTTATATGATATTAATAAATCAATTATCGAAAATAAATTATAAAATCTAAAAGATTAATTAAATTAAAAAGTAACGTTCTTATTTAAGGCAAATGGATATGAGATTTTAAAATAAGTTAAAAAATAATAATTATGGTTAGTTGAGTTAGTAATGTCGTTTATTAAGAAGGTAAAATACGAGAAATAAAAAGTTTTAATTTAACCTAAATAAAATTAAATTAAGATATTACTTAGTTAGGTAATTGTAAATGATAATATATCTATTTTAAAATCTAAGAAAATTTAATATAAAATACGAAACGAGCTTTAAAAGATATTTGATCTTATCGTTTTAAAAAAAAAGTTATTTAAAATAGATTATATCTTTTATAAAAAAAGATTAAATAAATTTAATAAAGAAAGATAATATGTTTTTAAGTTGATAAATTAAATTATTAAGACTATTATTTATTATTATTAATATATATATTATTCTATAAATCTATTTATATCAAAATGATATATTAATTTAAAAATAACATACGATAAATTAAAAGTAAATGATAAGGTAAAAACCTATCATTAATTTAAATAAGTGGTCCAACTAATTAAAAACGTACGAAATGTTTTATAATGGTTAGATAATTAAAAGAAGGTATTTATAAAAATAAAATTTTATGGAGTCTTAGATGCTTTAATTATAAGCTTATAAACTATAAATTTTTTAAATGCGGTATAAGAAGCCTTCCTTATATAAGTTAAATTGTATTAAGTTTTAAATATAAAGTATATTATAAATAAAATTATCATATATTAAGAAATTATCAATAATTTTTGCTGAGTAATATTTAAGTTTATATTTAAAATAAAAAGAATGATTAAAGGTACTTTCGGGGCTAAATTTAATGATAAAGAAGTAAGTAATCATAAAAATAAAAAAACGGTTATAAAGAAAAAGCTTAAGAATGTTAATAAGTATAAATCTTATAAAGAGATTAAGTGGATAAGGGATGAGACCTTTGATTATCTTGTTTATGGATTAACTTATGATTTAGCTAAATGTTTTTATATTTTCTTAAAAAAAGTTTGGAAGGGATTTATTTTAAAAGAGTATATTTAAAAAAAAGCATCTAAAACTTTAAAAGACCTTTAAATTTAAGCTTAGTTAAGGATGTTAAAGAGAGGTAAGTTTAAGTTATAAATATTAATAAAAAAAAATAATTTAATAGATTAAAATTGACTTTATGGTTAGATTAAGGGAGATATATTTATAATATTTATTATTAGTAAAATTAAAGGTTATTTATTATTTTATTTAGTTTTATTCGATAATGGTAGTATTATTATAATAATTAATTAAGTATAAAGATTAATTAATTAAAGAAAAGTTTTATTTAAAGATAGTTTATAGTTAAGAGATAGATTCTTATTTATATTAACTTATAAATATATAAATGTAATAATTAAATAAATTATATTTAGATTTGAGAATATCATTTATTGCTTATTTTTATTAATGACCTTAGTATTTTTTAAAGAGTTAAAGAAATATAAGTATTAATAAGATAATAAAAGTAAGAAAATTACCTTATAAAAAAGAGATGATATTTTAATAAAAGAAATAAAAGATATATATAATTAATATGTATTAAAATATAAGGCTTTTATTAAAAAATATGACGTCATTTTTAATATCCAAAAGATATAATGAAAATATCGTTATAATTTATAAATTAAAAAAGTATCTCTTATTAAAAATGCTTAAGTATAGCATTAAAAGTTAAGCCACTTAGATTTATAATTATTAAAACACTTAATGAATTTATCTTAAAAGGTAATAATCCATGGTCTTATCGGTGTTAAATATGAGGCATGTGATATGTTAAAAATGAGATAATAGATTTATAAAACCTTAAAACTTAATTATAATGACTTTAAAAAGTGCTTAGTAATTAATTTTTATGATTATAAAAAATCGTTAAATAATAAAAATTTATATTTAATATTTATTTATTAAATGTTAGGTATTATTTAAGATTATGCTTTTAATAATCGTAAGATTAATATTTTAATTCAAATTATATATTTTTATATTAATTAGCTTAAACGGTAGTTCGATATTAAAGTATAAATGATTAAAATTAATAATAAAATTATTATAAATAAGCTTTAAATAAGTTAAAGTATAAAAATATAAGGTATTAAAATTGAATTTTTAGTATTTAATACTTAAATTTAAAATGGTAACGTTAAATGCTTAAAGGATATATTAAAAACTAAAGGATGTGTTATATGAGTTGATGTTAAATTGTTTATTTATTTATGGTTAAAGGTTTAAAAAGTAGTAACATATTTATATAACCAGACGTTTAAAATAAAAAATGGTTGGAAATTGTTATTTAACATGTTTTATAAAATTATTAAAAGAAAATAAAAGAGATTTATAATACTTAATAAACGCTTAAATTAAATGTATTTATGAGTGTATAATTATAAAGTATATGTTATGATTAATAATAAAAAATTATATCGTAATAAATTAGATAAATTAAGCCTTAAAGTGTGGATTAGTTATTTAATGGGATATAAATTATTTAATATTTATTAGATATGGATATTTTATTTAAATAAGATTATTAATATAAAAGATGTTATTTTTAATAAAAAAAAATTCTTTAATAACAATTTAATTATTTTTTAAGATGACTTATGGTTAATGTCGGTAAAAGAAATCTAGGAATTAGTCGATAAATATATTTTAAAGGACTTAAACTATAAGATTAGCTTAAATGAATTAAAAAAAGTATTAAAGTGATAAGGAAATCCGTATAAGGTTATAAGGTTAATTATTAAAAACGATAATAACGAGAATGATATAAGTATTAAGAATTTATATTTATATATTATTATTAAATTTAAATTATTACTTATACCTTTTCTAAGTCCCTTATTAGTATTATTATGCCATTTAATATAAAATGGGAATGTAAAACCTTAAAATCTATTTTAAGATGTAGGTTTAAAAGATCTTAAGCTTTAGAAAGCAGCTTTTTTTGTTAACGTAAAAGTGTTGCTTATGGAATGGTTTAAACGAGAGGTTTTAAATTATGCTAGTATCGACCGTGTATTACGAATAAAGAAAAAGTTATATAAAAATATCTTATTAAAAGCGTCTTATTAACGTAAAAAGTTAGTTAATTATCTTATGGGGTATTTCTTCGAATAAGTTAAATAAAATTATTTAAAAAGTCATGATATTATGAAATTATAGATTAAGATTAAAAGAAAAAACTTAAAAGTAAATGGGTATTAAATTTTAAATTATATGTGAGTATATGTTTATAAATTTAATAAATATAAAAGGTTTTTAAAGTGTAAAACATAGCTCGTTGTATGAGGAGACTAGTAAAAAAAGTTATATTTAAAAGAAATATATGCGGTAATTTTAATTAAAAGATTATTTAAAACCTTAATAGCTTTAACGGTGAGGTTCGATCTCGAGATGATTTAATATAATGTAATGAATGTTTTTATTTATGTTTTTATAAGAGATATTATGTATATATAAATGCCATTTAATTATAAAAAGCCGGGGATTATCTTATAATTAAATAAAACATTGTATGATTTATGGATTTTATTGTTATTATAGTAATAAAAGTTCTCGAAGATTTTAGTAAATTTAAGTTTTAAGGTAATCTCGTATGAATCATGCTGTTATGCGAAGGGTGGAATATTAGTATTTTTTTATGTGGATGATGTGATAATTACATATAAAAAGTATTTATAGTTTATAATGGATTAGATTATTAAAAAATTAAAGAAATGTTATGAGATGACCGGTGGAAGCGATATTTACTGGTTTTTTAAAATAAAAATAATTTAAGACCGAAAATAAAAAAAAATCTAATTATTTTAAGTTTTTTATTTTAAAAAGATATTAAAGTTAATTAATTTAATTGAAAGATTTTTATTTATTTTTATAAATTTTAATAAACTCTTACCACGAAAAAATCATACCTTATCTTATAAGATTTAAAGATTTTAACGTAAGATTAACTTAATGTTATTTAAAATGGTTAATATTCGATTAAATATAATATTTATAATATTTAAATTTATTCGATTTCTTATAAATCTTAACGAGACTTATTAAAAAGCTACCGATCGAGTTATTATATATTTATATAAGATTAAATATTATGCTTTAAAATTTAATAGGGGAGATATGTTAATAATAGTTAATGATGTTTTATTTATCGATAATAGTTTTAATTAAAAAAGCTTATAAGTATATGTTATGATTTTTTTTAAAAGATTAATCGGATGGAGAGTAAATAAATAAAATATTATTATCATATTTATTATTAAAGCCGAATTATTAGTTTTCGCTTAAACTGTTAAAGAAATGTTATATGTTAATCGTATAATAAAAAAGTTAAGTATTAAATTAAAAAGTAAGTAAATTATAATTAAATGTAATAATATTTAAATAATTAAGCTAGTTATTACCGAGATAATTTAATTATAAATTAAGTTATAGTATGTTAATATTTATAATCATTAATTATGTTAAGAAATTAAATGTGGCACGATATAAGTTAAATATATATCATTAATAAAAATAAAAGTAAATGGTTTTATAAAAGTGTTACCGGCGTAAAAGTGGTTTAAATTTATACGACAAGTTGGTTTATAAGATATATAAGTTATAATTAAAATAAGAGTATTTAAAGAAAATTAAATTAAAATAAAAGATAAGATATTAAGTTAAAATTATATTAAATAATATTATGATATTAATTTAGTAAAATTATAAAAAGGATCTTATTAAAAGGGTGTGTCAAATATAAGTGGGTCTCCGGGGTTTAGCCGTTAAATCTCCACTTATCACATGATATTAATTATAATTAAAAAATTTATAAATATAAAGTTATATATTTACAATAATAAAATAATAATTGACTATTTTATATAACGTTTATAATTATCTAATAAATAACATCTTTTTTTTTTTTAATAATTACTTTTATTTTATTATTTATTTATTATAATCTTATTATAAATAAATTATATTCGATTTTTTTACTTACTACATTTACTTTATTTTTTTATTATAATTTAATTATATATAAAACATATATTCCTTTTATATTTATTATATTTTTAATTTATTATAACTTAATTATAAATAAATTAAGCCAACATTAAATGTGCAGTGTCCCTGGGCTAAACGTGCGGTATATCCCAAAACGGGTAGGCGGTCAGCGGTTTTGCCGGGCGCCTACCACACCAAACGCCCTAGAACGTTGGATTTCTACTTCAACCCAAATAACTCTACTGTTCTGGATGACGTCAATTGATAATTTACATCATTTGAAAGCCCTCAATTCAGCGATTATAGTAATCTAGGTCTCGAAGCCTGCATCCTAGAATCAAGGTGGCTATCGCTGGTTGAAGTCCTGGCTGGCTGGCGCTGGCGGAAATACGTCGGAGTCAACCGCCCATATGGGGGACTTAGTCGTTTTTGAAAATCAGTAGAATCGCTCCCTACGTGGGATAGCCACGTCAGCTTTTGGATGCAGGACCTGAAACACATACGGTGGGATCTAGAAATTGAGCTGATTCTAGCTATGTAATTTATTAATCGCTGCGACCATTATACGAGAAGTTATTCAAGTTGAAGTGCGATTTGGCTATCTCAGTCATTTGGTGAGGTA
This sequence comes from Hypomontagnella monticulosa, assembly GCA_902825475.1. NCBI lineage: Eukaryota > Fungi > Ascomycota > Sordariomycetes > Xylariales > Hypoxylaceae > Hypomontagnella > Hypomontagnella monticulosa. Next base: position 3,393,772 of record CADEBF010000007.1, read on the forward strand.
CTAGCGCCGGATTTTCGCCCACCGCCTGCCTATTTGGGCTATACTGCACGTCTAGCTTCGGTACACTGCACATTTAGTGTTGGCCATAAATTATATATAAACATAAAAAAATATCCATTATTTTTTATAATATTAAAAATGTAAAAATTAATTATAATATATTTTAACATGATGTTTAATTTATTAGTCACTTGTTAATAAATATAATAAGTTATAATTATTATTAATTAAAGTAATATGGTAATAAATTTAAAACTTAAAAAGATCTTTTTATTAAAAAAAATTAATAATAATAAAAAATATATTTTAACCCTTTTATTATTAATTATTAATTATTTTAAAAGTTAATATTTTTTAGATAATAATAAATGTTAAAAAAAAAATTAAACATATTACTATGTATTTTATTTTAAAATAATATATTAATTAAAAATTAATAAGAATTTAAAAATAATAATCGAACATTTAAAAATGAATTTTTAAATAAGATAATATTAAGTATAATATGCTTATTTTAAATACTTTTTATTATTTTTTAATCATTATAAATAACCTTATAACTATTATTTTAAAATATATGAATTAATAATTTAAATTAAAATATTAAATAAAATTTAAATATATACTTATTATTAAACTTTTATTTTTAAATAAAATAACTCTCTTAATTATATTTATCTACATAATATTTCATAATAATAAAATATTTCTTTTATATAAAGATAAAATCCATAATAAATATATATTATATTAAAAAAAATATAAATAAGATAAAAAATTACATTATAAAAATAATATAAATCTTATAATAAAAAATAATTAAATAAAAGATTATAATAAATAATTAAAAGAAAAAAGATGAAATATTTAAAAAAAAATATAAAATAATATTACTATTTTTTTATTAAAAATAAAATATAAATAAGATTAAATTTTTAATTAATTAATTACGTTATATTAACATAAAAATTTTAAATAACTTTAATAAAAAATTTTAAAATATATAAGAAATTACATACTTACTTTTTTAAACCTCATTTATTTCTAATATTTTTATTATTAAATATATTATTTAAAACATTTATATATAATCAAATAATTTTAAATGGCTTATACTTTTATTTATCTGATAATAAAAACTAAAAATATTCTAATAATATTTAATAATTTATTTTATTTTATTATAAGGTTATTTCTTTTAAATTAAATATTTAAAATATTAAGTAAAAGGTTGATAATTTAATTTAATATATATGTAAATATTTTTATTATTTTTTAAAATTTATCTTAACATATATTACTCATAGATTTAATAATACTAATAGTAATAAAAAAATTAATAATAAGTTAATTATCATATGTTTAAAGTAATAATAAACAAATAATTAAATAAGTAATAGCTTTATTATTTAAATAAGTATAAATGTTTATTTCTTTATAAATTATATTTATTAATGTTTTATAAATAAAAACTATATTATTATTTAATTAATAAAAATAATTATTTATAAAACATTAAAATAACCACGTAATTTAATACTTATTACAATAAGTTAATTAAAAATAAAGATTATATAATCATTTATGATATATTAATATAAACATTTATTATATTAATATAATTATTTATATTTTATTATAAAATAATAATATAATTATTTATTTCATTTATATATTTAATAAAACATACTTTCATACCTTATAAATATTATAATAATTCATTACTTTATTAATAAATAAATATATTTTCAAACTGTTTTATTTAATTAATAATTCTTTTATAATTTTAAAGAAGATTAAAAAAACTTTAAACCATAATTTAAAAATTAAAAAAAGGTTAATTAATAATAATCATAATAAATAAAAAAATAAATAAGAATATTTAAATTATTACGTAATATTTAATTTAAATAAAAATGAAAGAAAATGGAAAAATAAAATTAAAGATATTAAATACTTCTAAGATTAAACTAAATAATATTAAATCTTATAAATAATTTTTTACTTTATTTAACCATTTATTTATATTTTTAAATTTAAGACTTTTATAAAAAGTTATATGATTTAAGATTTTACTTTTACTTAAATAATTATAACTTATATTTATTACATAATATAATAACATTTTAAATATAATTTAATAAATAATTTAAACATTTATTTATAAATTAACGTAATTATAATAACTTATTTTTTATTATAATTTAATCGATTTTTATTATAATATTAATTTTTTATTTTAACTAATAAGATGGTTTTTTTTTTATATTATATATTATTTATAATAAAATTATACTTAAAAAAACTTAAAAGCTTAAAGCTTTAAGTTTATTTTAATATTATACCTTTTTATATTCTTATTTTTTTATTAATTTTATTTTATTTTTAACATTTTTATTAATATTTTTTATTATTTTTATTTATTTTTACCATAAATATTAAAAAGGTTTATTAACTTAAGCTTTTTAATGGAAAAATATATAAAAAACTTATATAAATCATATAAATATTCCACTTTAATTATTATGTTATAAGGTCATTTTTTTAAGATCTTTAAATGATATTAAATTATTAATTTAATAAAAGATATTTTACTTGTTAATTAATCTTATAAATTTCTTTAATCAATTAATTATTACTTTAAACTTATTTATTATATTTAATAATACCTTATTTATACTAGTTTTTTAATTAATTTATATCATATTTATGTTATTATATTAATATTTTTTTACAGTTTTATTAATGATAATTTTATTATTATAATATTAATATATGAGTCTTATTTATTTGTTATTTATTATTTTTAGACCTTTTTTAAAAGGCTGACATCGATTAATCTTCTTACGGCCTTAAAAAGTAAGAGGTATTTAATAAGTTTTGCTTTTATTAAATAACCTTACTTTTTTTTAATTAATTTTCCATTATTAATGATTAATTTTAAAATTATTAAAACATACATCAACGATCGTTTTTAATTATTAAAACACATGTTAATGATCACTTTTATAACTATTTTTACTTATTTAATTAATAAGTGTTTATTAATAATCAGACTATTTTTAAGGGGATTTTACTTTTTTTCCTTATATACCTACACTATCCTTTTTAATTTTATTTAAATAATTAAACATAAACAATCCCACATCATCGAAATTACTAAATTTTTAATAAAATACTTTAATTTTATTTAGATATAAAAATTACCGATAAAAAACATTAAATTAATATTAAATTTCACTTTTACTTTTAATGATCTCACATCAAGCTTAAAAATAATAATAAAAATAATAAGAAATTTAAAATTAAAACATAAACGTAACTTTAAATAAAATATTAACCCTCATCACTTTAAAAAAGTATTATAAATAATATTAAAATTTATTAATATTTATTTTAAAAATAAAATTATTTTTTTTCTAACTTAAATATTTAACTTATATTAATATTAATTATTATTGGTGGTATTTTAAATAAATCTAATATTATTATTAGGAATAAAATTTTATCTTAAATCTTAAAATCGAAATATATTTTTTCTTTATTATCGAAACATATTCTTTTTCTATTACTTAAATTTTTTATTTCTTCTTTATTAATTAAAATTAAACCTTTATTTATTAAGTTATAAATAACTATATAAATATTATTTAATTTAAAAAATTAATTATTATTATTAAATATTAATTTATTTATTATTTAATTACTTATATCAGATTTTAAATAATTATTAAGATTGATATTTTAATATTTAATAAGATTGATATTTATTTTTTTACTATTTATTTTATATTAACCATCTCCGGTAAAAGTTATATTTATTTAATAAATTTAATTTGTTAATCTATTAAACATAAATATTTATATTTAACCTTTTAAAATCTATATTTAAATTAAATTAATAATTAAAATATTTACTTATAAAAATAGATAATTATTTTTATTATAATTAATTACTAATTAAATTATTAATAAATTATTGATGTTAAGAATTATATTAATTATTAAAGTTAATGTGATTATATAAATTAATAAAATTTAGTTTATTTTTAATATTTTTATTTAAATATTAATATTTATAATTATTATTAATTAAACCATATAAATTAAATTAATTTAAATTATTAATTATTTAAGACTTAAAGTGTTTAAACTTAAAGATATGATAATTATAATAAGCTAATTTAAATTAAATAATTTATTAAAATTGGTAATAATTTAAGTTAACTTAAATATATTAATTAAGTTTAAAATCACTTAAGTTAAAGTAAATTTATTTAAATTTAAGTTAATTAAAATTTCTTTTACATTTAAAAGTAAAATTAAAAGCTCTTGTATTATAATATACGGTCGATCGCTTATTATAAGTATTAACTTTAATGTTGTTATATATTTTAACATTATGGATGTTAATTACTAATAAAATAATCATTAAAATAATTAATATAACCATAATCGTGATAATTATAATAATTATAATAAGGATAAAGATTATTAAAATAATAATTAATATTATAATAATTAATGTGATAATAATTAATGTGATGATAATTAATGTAATAATAATTAATATAATGATTATGATAATTATTTTTATTTATATAATAATAATTAAAGATGTAATTAATATCATTTTTAAGATCCTAGCTTTTATTATTTTAATTATAAACTTTATTAATATATTTAACATTATTAAATTAAATGAAGTTATAAAAATAATTATAGTTATTTTATTAATAATTTAAAGATTAATAATTTAAAGATTAATAAAAAAGATAAAAATATTAAAAAAATTAAAACTAAATTAAAATCTAAGGGATATAAGTTTTATGAGGAGTATTTAAAAAATGATTTAAATAATTAATAAATTTATTTCATTTATATTAAATATTAATATAATAATAATTTTTATAAGCGAATTTATAAGAAATGTGGTTAAGTATTCGATAATAAATTAAATTATATAATATATATATATGTTAATAAGTATATTTTATTTAAGCCGAAAGATAATAATTAATAAAGGAAAAATAAATAAATTATTAATAATTTAATTGTAAATATATTTAATAATTAAATTAAAGTTAATTATGAAAGTATTTAAAAGTCTAATGATAAAATTAAAATTAATTATAAAAATATTTAAAAAGTTAATGATTAAATTAAAGTAAATTATAAAAACATCTATAAAAAAAATTACTTTTAAAGCTTATAAGTGTATTAAAATTTAATTAATTAAGAAACTTATTAATGAGATAATAAGATATATTTTTTTAATAATATCGATAATTAATACTTACAGTGAATAATTAATTATATGTTATAATATAAGAGTTTTTAATTAAATGATGGATTGTTAATAGTTAAAAAAGTTTATGGATAATATTAAAATAATTATTTAATTAAAGTTAATGATGATTAAAAGTATTATCAAATTAATATAAATGATGGATAAAATAAAATTTACATTATATATTTTAATTAAATCATGTTTTAGAAATTATTAAGTATTAATTGTTTAAATGAAAATTTAAGTTTTTAAATATAAATTAATACTTAACTTATTATTTAAAATAAATTTTTATTTATAATATGAAATGGTAATTAATTATTTTAAAAAAGTAATAATTATAAGTAATTTTCTAAATAAAATTATACCGATTAAAGTTATTAAGGTTTAATAAAACTTATGATAAAAAATTGTTATTATTATATAAATAATGGTGCTTATAAATTTAATGATATTAATATTAATAAAATATGCCGATCTTTTATAAGAATAAGATTTTAAATTTATAATTATACATTAAAATGCCTTATATAATATTATTAATTTTAAAATGTTAAAAAGTATTACTTATATTAATAATATGTTAGAATTAATAATTATTTAAGTTAAGATAAGATTTAAAACGTTATTTAATATGAAATGATCGGAATATAAAAGTTATGTTGTAATTATTTAAAAGAAAGTGAATATGATTTAAGTTATATCATTAATTAATAATAAAAATATTAATGAAGTAAATTTTTTTTAATAGATTTTAATATTATTATTTTAATAATAAATATATTAAATTTTAAGGATATAATATCCGATAAGATTTGGTTAATTTTTAATAAGGAAGGATTAAAACTTAAAAATTTAAATCTATTATTTTTAAAAGTTAAAAAATTAAATAGATTATTATATATTATTATTAAAAAAAGTGTTTAAATTTATAATTTTAATCCTTAATTTATTAAAAAGATATAAAAGGTAGTTGAGGTATTAAATATTTAACGAGATCTAAGTATTATTAAAGTTTTTAATAATAAAAAAATGCGCGTTAATTTTATAAATAATTGGTAAAAAAAATATAAGATTAATATAATTTATTTATTTGGTGTTAAAAATTATTAATTGTTAAATAAAACTTTTAATAAGTTATATAAGTAAGGAAAAATGAAATAAATAAAAAAATTAATACCGTTTAAAACTTTTTATTTTATATTTTAATAAATAATTAAGGATAAGTAAAAAGATAAAGTTATGATTGATTTATAAACATTAAATAAATATATTATATTAAATATTTATTTATTATTATATTAAAAGCATATAATAACAAAGTTAAAAGGTAATAAATATTGTAATTATATTAATAGTTTAATGTTTTTTTATCAGTTATTAATAGTTAATAAGTATTATTATTAAATGATAGTTATGTTTTTAAAAGGATTTAAAATATATAAAATTACGTTTATAAGTTTTTAAAATTCATTAATAATTAATTAATAATTTATAAATAAGCATTTATTACCATTTAAAGATTTTATAATAATATATATTAATAATATATATATATTTAATAAAATAAAAGAAAATTATAAAGATTATTTTTATTAAATTTTCAAGAAATTTATTAAAATAAAATTAACCTTAAATCCCAAAAAGTTATTTTTAATTTATCTATTAATTAAATTATTTAAATTTATTATTAATAATAAAAATATTTTAATTTTTAAAAATTATATTATTATAATTAAAAAAATTAAATTATTTATAATATTAATTAATTTAAAGATTTATATAAGTTTAATAGAATTTTTAAAAAAATATATCTTATATTATTAATAAAAAATTAAATTATTATAAGATTAAAAGATTTAAATATTAATTAAAAAATAAGAAAAAAAAAGATTCTTATAATAATTATTATTTAAAAAAAATATATATTAAAATAATAATTTAAATTAATATTAATAAAAAAAGAATCTTTTAAAATTATTCAAAAAAATTTAATATAATTAATAACCCTTTTATATTAAGATTTAAATTATTAAACTTTTATTAATATTAATATTTTTAAATAATAAAATTTTAATATTATGATTTTTTATTTAGATTATTTATAAAATAAGATTAATATTTTTATTAATATTATTCATCCAATTATATTCGTATTAAAAATATTTATAAAAATAAAATTTAAATATAAAATAATAAAGTTTAAAGTAAAAAGTTTATATTAAGTATATAAATAAATTAAAATTTAACTTTAATTTTATATAAAATTAATTATGATATTAATTAATTATAATATAATAAAAAGAATGATTAATTAAATTTTTTTAAAAATTATAGATTTTAATAAAATAAATGATAAATTAATAATCTTTTTTATTTGATTATTTTAATTTAATTTGAATATTTATTATATATTAAAAATATTAAACCTAATATTAAATATATTATTATATTTAATGATATTTAATTTCTAAAAGGATATTAATAAAAGGAATAATATAATTAAATTTATATTAAAAGATATATTAGATAATTATATTTATTATTTAATAGAAATTTCTATTAATAAAGATTTTAAAATTTAAATTATTAATGGTTATAATTAAAATAAAAGTTTTAATTATATAAAAAGAATATTAATAAAAATTAAAAAAAATAAAAAAGATATAATAAAGTGATATCGATATAAATTAATTAAAAATTTAATATATTATATTAATAATATTAAAAGATATTAACTTATAATATCTTTTAATGATATTAAAAAAATATTAAATATAATTTATAATAAAAAATATTATTTTAATATTAATTATATAATATAAGATTTAAAAAATATTTATATTTAAAATTTAATTAAAAAAATATAAAAATATAAAAGTGTTAGTTCATTTATATCCAGTTGACTAGCCGGATAGCACTGGCTGGCCCGTGCGCTGGTCACATGACCAGCGCAGGGCAGGCACGGCTATTTATAGCCGGTCGCGCCCGACTCCCATCTTTATAGTTTATGCATCTACCAGAGACAGACAGACCGGATATACGAATATACTGATATTATTACTTTAACTGTACAGCTTATCTTAACCCCTTGTGCATCCAATAAAAAGATTTTACTTTAATTATTAAGAAATTTAAATGGATAAATTTAAATTTAATAATAAATTAATATTAATTAATTTAATAAACTAATTATTTTATATAATAATATAAGATTTTATTATTAAATTATTATTAATATTATTAAAAGAAAATATATAAACTATTAAAAAATTTATAATTTTTAATATATTAATAATTATTATTTATAAATTTAATAAAAAAATTATTATTATATTAAGTTATATTAAATATAAAATGTATTATTAAGTAAAATTAACTTTATAAATGTTTTAATTATATAATTAAGGAATATTAATTAAGGTTATTTTAAATTATAATTTTAAATTTATATTAAAGTTTTAACAGATGATTTTTTATTATTTAATAATTAAATTAATAATATTTATAAATTATCATGTTTAAATTAATGGGCAAATTAAAAAGTAAAATTAAGAAATTAAATTAATAATTTAATATCATATTATGACATTTAATAACCTTTAAGATTTAATTATTCTTATTTTATAATATAATATTAATAATTTTAAATTAATGGTAATTAATCATTTATTAAATAAGATTATTTATAATTTTAAATCTTATTTTATTATTTTAATAATAAAGGTTTTTTATAAATTAATTAATTATAATATAATTAAATAATTTTATTAGAAAAAAATAAAGGTTATTATTAATTTTATAATAATAAATATTAAAATAAAATATAACTTCAAATATAAACCAATGTAATTTTATATTAATAATATTATTTATTTAAAATTATATAAAAGATATATTTTATTAAGTAAACCTCTTAAAAAATGGTTTGTATAATAGGTAAAACCATTATTAATCATTAAATATATTAATAATTTAATATATAAATTTAATATTTTAAATAATTAATAAATTTATAAAGTTATATTAATTATTTAATTATATTAAATTCTATAAGGTAAAGATTTTTATAACCATTAATTATCATAAACAAATAAAATAATAATTAAAAATAATATAGATAAATGGGTTTTTTATAAAATTAAAAATTAAATTAATAAATAGATTAATAATTAAAAAATATTAATATTAGAATATTTAATATATTAAAAATTATATATGTTAATATATGATTAATAATATCTTAAAAAGTTATTAATTTAAAATATCATCAAATTAATTAATAAATATAATAAAACATATCCATTAACATTTATTAAATTAAAATTAAATTAATAATATAATTAATAAAATATTATAAAATTAAATTAAAATATTAAAGAACTTATTATTAATAATAATAAAAAATAGATATTAATTAAGGAAATTTTTAAAATAAATATTATAATTAAATTACCTATAAAATAGATTAAAGTTCCTAAGCTCTTTCTATAAATAAATTTTTTTTTTAAAAAATTTTAATTTTTTTTTGGAAAATAACTTTAAATATCTTATCTTAAATATAAATATTATAAAGTTTTCTTTTATTTTTTTAATATTAATTAATATTTATATATTTATAAATAATTATTAAATTTTTATTTATAAGTTATATTTTAATTATATATTATTAATAAATATATATTTGAAATTATAAAAATAAAATAAATTAATTAATATTATTTTCTTATTAATATAATAATAACATATCATAAGATAATATTATTTATTAAAGATAAAATTAAAATTAATAATAAAGATATAAAATCCTTAACCAACTTATTTTTTAATTTAAAAAAGGAGATTAATTTTATTAATGCTAATATAAAAAATTTATATAATAATAATAATAATTAAGAAGATAATTTAGAGAATAAATAATTTAATTATAATAATATTAATTTATCTTTTAAAGATTTTAATTAAAAAAATTTAATATTAATATAATAATTAATTAATATTTTAAATTAAATATTTAAAAATGATATATTAAAATTAAAAATATTTTTATAAATAATTAAAAAAGTTAGAATTTAAATAAATATATTTAATTAAAATTTAAAATTAAAAGAAGTTTTTTAAATAATAATGATATAAAGAAAATAATAAAAATTAAAACCATATAAGAATATTATATAATAATAATTAATTATATTTTTATTTAATAATAATTTAATATTAATAAAATAATAATAATTATTAAAATGTTTATTATTAAAACTTAATTAAATATAATTTATTAATATAAATTAATTAAAAAATAATTAAAGATTATTAAAAAGTATTTAATTAATATAAATTAAGACTTAAAAAATGTTAATAAAAATTTATTAAAAAAGAAGTTATTTAAATTAAATAACTTTAAAATCTTTAAAATATTAAGCGATATAATTAAAAGTTTTAAAATGATGTTTAATGATATTAAATAATATTTAAAAGAAACCGGATTGGTTTAATTAATATAATTAATTAATAATAAAATGATATTTAATTTTTAAAAAAATATTATTAATTAATATATATTAAATAATAATATATTTAAGGAAATAAAATAATAATATAATATTTAAAATCTAATTTAATTAAAGTTTAATATAATGATAAATTAATTAAAGAAAATATAAAAATGTTTTAATTAATTAATTAAAAATATTTAAATAATTAAGGATTAAAATAAAAATATTACAATAATGTTATATTAATAAAATGGTATATTTAAAATTATATTATAAAATGAGATGATTTTAAAAGATATAAAAAAAGCTAATAATTAAAAGCATATATTAAAAAAGGTATAAAATAATATCTAAAAAATCTATTTTTTAAAAAATCTATACTAAAAGTAACGAGTTTTTATTATTTATTAGATTAATTAAAAAAGAAGGATAAGCTGGATTAATTAAAAAAAAAGGATTAATTAAAAAAAAACAAGGATATTTAAGGTTTTTTATTAAAAAAGGTATTATTATATTATAAAGTCACTTTTTTAAGATTTTTAAATAATGCTAGATTATTAATTAAATAAAAGATACCTTACTTGTTAATTAATCTTATAGATTTCCTTAATTAATTAATTATTATTCTGGACTCATTCATTACATTAATTATCGAAAAGAAATTCCCTTATTATTTTTTTTAATACTTAATTTTAATGAGATTTATTATAATTTAATATATTATACTTATTATATCATTATTAATAATATTTAAATTAATTATAAAAGCTTTAAATTTATAAATTTTATAACACCATTTTTATTAAAATATAATAATAAAAATGAATAAATTAAATTTAATAAATATATCATCCTTTTAAAAAAATATTATTTTTATATTCTTTTATATATAAGTTGATATCTTATATTTTATATATTATATCTTATACTTTATTTTTAATTTATCTTATAAACAACTTATACCTCATCATCTTACATTTTAATTATTAACCTTATCCTTTAAAAATCTTAAAATCTTAAAAAAATTTTATATTATATAAATAAAATAAACTTAAATTATATAAAAATAACTAATAACATCGATATAAACTTAATTTTTTTTATTATTTTTTAATAAATTTTACTTTTTTTTAAAACATATACATTTCACTTTTAATAATACTATAACATAATTTTTAAAAAATTTAATATTTAAATATCTATAAAAAAAACGTTAAGCCTGCTCATATATGTTTAATTAAAAAATAAAATATACATTATAAATCATATTTATATTTTATAAAATAAAAATAATTTTATTTTTATTTTAAAACTTAACATAAAAAATAAAAATAAATTTTATTTAATAAATCATCTTTTTATTTTATTAAAAATATTTTTTAATAACTACTTTTAATTTTATAATTTATATTATAACATAAGTCTTATATATATTATAAATTTTAACCTTACGTTTATATTTACTTACTTCGTTTAAATAATATTTATTAAACTTATTTTAATTTATTTTTTAAATATAATTTCGTTAAGTTAAAAATTTATTATAAGTTAATAATATAAGGATGGTTATTAAAAGATACGTTAACTTTTTATTAATAAGTTATTTAAACTTTTTATTTTAATTATCGGTAACTTTAAAAAATAAAAAAACGATAAAATATTTAAAAGCGATAATACGTTAATTAATTTTATTAATAATATGTTAAATCATATATTAAATAATGTCTTAAAATTTAATTCCGAGGTTAACTTTTTTAAACTTAATAATTTTTACTTTAATCATATAAAGTTTTAAAAAAATTTTATTATATTTTCCGGTGTCGAATTTAACGAATTAAAAGTATTAAAACTAAAAAATAAACGGTTTCGTTTATTAATTATTAATAATAACGCGAAGTTTAACATAAATAAAAATTTTAATTTTTTAAAACTTATTTTTTAATTTACTTATACTTCCCTCGAACTATTAATAATTTATTATTATAATATATTCCTTTTAAAAATAATATTAATTAAATTTTAATCTTTTTTATTTTATATTAAAAAGTAATCTTTTTTTAAATAAACTTTTTTATCGTTTATATTAAAAAATAAACCTTTTACGTTTAATTTTTATTTATTCGAAAAGTCTTTTAAAAAGTGATTTCGGTCGAAGTAAAAAGCTTAACGGGCTTTTTACGTGTATTAAAAATTTAACTATATCTTATAATTAAATATTTAAATATATAATTACATACGTTTAAAATTTTATCGAAAATTTTTAATTATTATAATAAATTAAAATTATATACTTTATCTTTTAAATTAAAATATTTACTTGGTATATTAAATTACATTTAATAAATTTTATTTTATTTTATACTTTTTTATAATAGCATTTTATAATTAATATATATTAAAACTTATCTTATTTTTTTATAACTGTCATTTTATATTTAAATCGTTATTTTTATTATCTTTTTAAATATCATTCTTTTAAATATGCTCCTTATTTTTAATAACTTATATTATTAAAACCATTTTTAACGGCATAAGAATTTAAATTTTTAACCATTTCTTTTAAATAAAATATTATATAACTATCTTCGTTATAATTATAAATATAATCGTATTAAAAGTAAAATAAATATATTAAAACGGGATGTGACGTAAAACTTAAGTTCTTATGCCACTTGGGGTGGCCTCGGTTTCATAAGAGATAACTAATCGGAATAAGACATATATCAAAATGAAAGAGTTACGAAGCCTCCTATTTACCTAGCTATGCAGGTGAAAGCGGGCGCGCATAGTATCTGGAACTCCCTAGATAGGGCTATGCATCGCCGTAAGCGAAAGCTTGTAGGGAGAGCTACTACAGAGGCCTCTATGCGGGCATTCGAGCCATCTATGGTAGAACAAGTAGACATCTTCATTCAGTGCATCGCTCGTGATAGCCAACAGCCCGTTAATGTTAAGGATCGCTGCAGCTACCTTGGCTTCGATATCGCAGGTCTCCTTTCATTCGGATATGCGCTGCACCTCCAGACGAACGAGGAGAACCAATTCCTCGCCGACAATCTAGCTAAGGCGAATTACCGAATGAACGTGTTCATGCAGATACCCATGATCCCCATTTATAAGCTTCAGAATTATATCAACTTGTTATTTCGTCAGGCACGGGAGAAGACGGCGAAACTGATTGAGACAATGATCCGTAGCCGTATGACTCAAGACGTCCATGCGAAGCGCGACCTGTACTCCTTCGTCGCAGACGCGGTGAACGCCAAAGACGACGAGGGCCTTCGGTTAGGTGACCTGTGGTACGAAGCATTCTTCTTCATTATAGCAGGTTGGCGAACTCTTTTCCCAAGTTCCTCTATACAGAAATTTACTAAGCATCGATACAGGAGGTGACACCACTGCCACTGCCCTGAGCGCTACCATGTTCTATCTGTCGCGTAACCCAGAATGCTATTCAAAGCTTGCGACGGAAATTCGAACAGCATTCCAGAAAGGAAAGGATATTTGCGGAAAGGAACCCACAAGTTGCCGTTATCTTCGAGCTTGCATTGATGAGGCTTTAAGGATGTCCCCGCCAACACCAGGCACATTATGGCGACGCTTGGCACCTGAAGAAGAAGGGGTTAAGCCTTTTATAGTCGACGGCCATGTTATCCCTACAGGAACGATGGTTGGTGTTAACATTTACTCGCTGCATCATAACGAGGTTAGTATTCCCCCCTGGATTCGCCCCCTCCAGGAGTGATCTTTATCGTACTCAAGTACCGTAAAACCACAGGTCATAATTAATAAATGTAATGAAACAGGAGTACTTCCCTGAGCCTTTTAGATATAATCCCGGCCGATGGCTAGTCGCCGAAGACTCAAAGGATGACCTAGCTGCGAGGAAGGCAATGCACGACGCCTTCGCTGCTTTCTCCGTGGGCTCGCGTGGCTGCGCCGGGAAACCCACAGCCTACCTAGAGCTTAGTTTAGCCCTGGCCAAGGTTCTTTGGTACTTCGATTTTGAGGCGGCGCCTGGTGAGCTGGGTCAGGTCGGTGTAGGCCAGAATGGTGAATTTCGGTTGCATGATATTTTCACGGCAACCCACGATGGGCCATACTTGGTTTTTAAACCTCGGGACACATTTTCGGAGGATTTCGGCAATGCGCAGGTCCCTGGTTCGTAGCTTTTACGGATCCGAGGGCCGGTCTTGTATTCATATCTTAATGGGGCTATATCTAGGCGACACATACAGTACATTTCAATCAGACATCGTACCATATGTGATAACCCCTTGTCTTCACAAAAGTTCTAGAAGCTAGATATGCAATATAGTAATATAAGAGAAATATGTGATTAGTTAGGACCCAGCGCAAATACCATGCAGGACAAGGTAGCAAAGGGGGAGGGTCTAGTGCAGAGATAGGGGTTAGGGTTAGGGTTATCGATGATTAATACGATTGTACAGATAGAAAAACGACACCGTCTATGTCTTTCTATTCCCATCTAACTTCTTGAGAAATGAGGCAGCACTCATAGTCCGTTCATGGTCATGGCCCGCATAATGCGTCAACTCCTTCACGGCCAACTTTGCGTGTGTCTTCGCCCTCTCGATATCACCCAGCCCGGAGTAGAGTTCCGCAACAATGGTATGAAAGTCGCCAACCTGAGCCGCTAACCCTTCTTTAGCGCAAAGGCCGAGGATTTCGTCCACCCTTTTCTTAATTGCGCTGTGACTCCGTATGTCCGGGCGGTCTAGCTCTGCGAGCAACTCCTGGATGCGACTCCGGCGCTTGTCCGAAGCCGCTGACTCCTTCGGGGACTTGCACAGGGAGCAAGTGCAATTGAAACCCCACTCGCGGATAAGTGACTGGCGCTGCTCAGAAAGGAGATTCAGGGGTGTGTCTATTATATTCGTCAGATGTTGTAGCCGAATCATTGGAAAGGGGGGACATACAGCTAAAGGTTAACTCCTCCCCGGGCTCGATATCCCTATATGCAACTACTTCCATACCTAGTGTCGTAGACGAAAATCGGCTGAACATGCTATAGATCTTGTTAGTCAGCGTTCTAATGTAGAGACCATGTTGAACTTACTTCGGCTGGCACGCGTGGTTTATTCTCTACGCCACCAGGTCAGTTAGTATTATCCCTTGTGTGCGTACACCATTTCACTCACCGAGACATCGAGATACAGACCCGAATGATCCACATCATCTAACAACACGCCAAACGCATTCGTATTGACTATATCGTCAATGATATAACCCCCTTTCGAATGAGCCAACTTCAACATCTCTAGCCCATCCTTGGCCGGGAGCTGCACAGCAGCTCGGTGGAGCATTTTCATAACATCTTGGTGCTTCCACGGCCTAGGATCCATCATCCGAACGATGACCGGATACCGGAGCATAACCACCTCGTCCTTCCGAATCGTGCGGTTCGCAATAACTCCCATGCCCTTATCCTTCAGTTCCCGGACCTCGTACGGGGGTGGGTCGGACACGACGAGCGGGCGGCCCCGTGCCCAGTTCTCCCACCTCGGGTCCGGGTCCTCAAGGATTCCTATCCCCGCTGCCGCGGTCTCCGGTGTGGTTATGAGGCTGATTCCCGTTTCCCCTCGGAGCTTGGTATATGTGTAGACGCATAGTTTAGATTTCCCCCCCTTTTCGGGCTGTATACACACCGGTGGGAACATCCATGGTTGCCATGAACGTCTGTCGAAGGCAGTCTCGTCATCGACGAGGAGTGGGCATGTTAACTCCGATTCCGTGGGGTTCAAGGGGCCCGCGGGATCGGAATTGCATTCTCTAGGCGGGTCGAAGTTGTAATCTTTAAGCCATTCAGGAACTTCACTCGGCTGCGCCTTAATAACAGTACTATGTGTGAGCCATATGGCCGAAGCTAGTAAATGATACCTCATGGCCAGATCTGAGGTGGTGGTGCTGGCGATAAGGTTGGCATGTAGCTGGTTATGCCGGAGATGAATGGAATTGGCCAGCAGCGCATCTTTTTCACCGCTCGATATTCTTTGTAAGCAATCATTTCATCAGATCTGAACAGCTTGCTACATGAAAATATTTCATGGCGTTTCGGATTGTGGTACATGAGTGAAGGCAGCCAAGACGAAGGCGAATTAGCCGGAATGGCAAAGTGTAGATCGCCGGGCGCGCGACTGGTGGCGATCGTATCGCATCAGCGATTGTCGAACTGTAGGCAATTGAACTTCTTATCTACCTGCCTGATTTCGCGTGAGTGGGCAAATGGATGTCTTCTGGTATTTCAGGGGTTCTATCAGCCGCCCGAACATAGATGCAGCCAAGCAATGTATAGTCAAAGTAGCATTGGCATGTCATGCTTCCGATTAATTATTCTTTGCGAAGGTTTTAATATTTAGCCAGCACATTAGAGCCGCCAGCGACCGCCTTGAGTCATAGATGGGACGTCATGCCTCTCCTAGCTAACCAGTGAACGTAATGTTAATATTGACGATGATCAAGACGTATGTTCGTAGACCTTAAGGTTCAAGAATAGGAAAGTTTGACGAGGGCTAGGGACCGTTGCAAGCAATCATTCAGATGAACACTACTACAAGTCTCTCAGTTCTCTCCTGGGCCAAACCTTGTTCTTTGACACATCTGGAAGCTCTCGATCCCAAGCCCATCTCTCCAGCAATTCTAGCTCTAGCTTGCCTTCTAGCATTTGTACGACATACTTGCCGATGATGGGAAAGAATTTCCACCCGTGGAAGGAACCGCATGTCGCGATATACAGCCCCTCACAAGCTGCGTGTGGTGATATGATGAAGTCTTCGCTGGGCGTAACCGCCTCCCTAGGCCAGATTAGTAGACACCCACGTGGAACAAAACCGGAAGAATAAGACTATCGTGTGCTCACCAGCATATCCGATGCCCCGTGATATCCCATGACTGCGCGCGTTTCCCAATCGTCGCTTTGCTAGCAAATTCAATGTCCTCCACTAGTCCTTTGGGGACCGACCACTGCTTGTAGTCAGTATAGTCAGGAGGCATTGAGATTTGGCGGCCTGAGGGCATGGCCTGGGTGTTTCTGAAGATGCATTGCCCCCACCACTTCAACTTATTGTCGCCAGTGAGTGGTAGACTACCATTACTCGCACCTATGTTATGACGTTAATTTGACAAAAGCTCGCGGGGTTCAAGGTGGAAGATTCAAAAGGAGATTAGGGGAAAAATTGTAGATTGGGAAACACGGCTCGTCACTTACCTCTCTCAGGGGGGATCTCCTGAATACAGACGGGCATTTCTGCGAATTCCCTTGCCGTCTCATCGTCAAGTTGCGCCAGCCCAGTTGTCGTTCCTGCCGCAACCATCCTATCTCCGGCGAGAAACTCGTCTTTTCCGGTACTCTCAGCTACTCTTTCAAGCAACTTAGGTGTGAAGGCGCCGGTAGACAGGATCGTGTGCGTAGCCGTATGTCTCTCTCCCTCCTTAGTCCGAACCCCTACACAATTCCCATCCTCTGCAAATTCCAGCGCCTCGACCTCGGACTTAACGACACTCACACCAAGCTCGATAGCTTTCTCGATCACTGCGCGCAGCGCACCCTTGGCATCCGCACACCCACTAGTCGTATTTACCAGCACCTTCTCGACGCCGGTATAATCCGCCTCATCAAACACACCACCATACCTGCGCCGGGCCTCCGCAACAGGCAGGGCATAGAGCCCCTCGGTTGACCGGCCTAGGTGGGCGTAATTATCCAGAACCTCGTGCGCAAAGCCCGAGCGGCTAATCCAGTAGATACCGGCCTCACGGTAGAACGGGCGCCAGAGCGCGTCGCCGCGCCACACGTCCTGCGCCTCGAGCGCCAGCCGGCAGTACAGCGGGTCCCGGTAGTCGGCGCGCACGACCTTGTTCCAGTCCCAGGACGCGGCGACGCGGGATGCGGCGTCCGGCGCGTCGCGGTCGATGAGCGTCACGGATGCGTCTGGGAACCGGGTTTTGAGGTGCAGCGCTGTGGAGGTGCCGAAGACGCCGGCTCCGACGATGACGTAGGAGGGTTGGGGAGGGGACATTGTGGTGATGAATACAAGTCAAAATTGTAGATTCTATCCCCAACTATTAGACACTAATTAAGTGCTTTAAAAAGGAGCGGTATTGCATTTGACTAAGGGCGACTAGCGTCGGCATCTCCGCTCTAGTTTCGTTATGTGCGATCACGACATTGTCGGCGCCGTGCCCCTCACCGGGTTGTCTGCCTCCGATTGTAGGCCCGAGATCGCGATCGACCACAGCCGTGGCTCATAATTAGGAGTAAACTTACACTTAGCCAGAACTTGCGTCTGGCTTGGCTTATTTGAGCTTTTTAACTACCTCAAGGCTATATCGGGCATTGTGTATTGGCAATATTACTTTGCGAAAGGGCCACCCCTAATGGGCGCGTTGTCGTTATTGCTCGTAGTTAGCGCGCCTTAGAACGACGCACCCTAGAACAGCCACGTAGTAGCGTTCTACTTCGGATGAAATGAAGGGTTGCATAATGTCTTGAGATGAACTTTGATGGAGCTAGATGAGCATTTTTTGGATCACAACTTATGTGAGAAAATAATTTCAACAAAAATATGAGACAGCAAAAATGCATTATGGGTAATACAGTCTCGATAAGCTTAACTATCGTTCGGTTCTTCATCTCTTAATACCGGTTGCTTGTATGCTTCATCGCCGTGTGCTATGATCGCGAAAGTGCCGATGACATACATACTAAAACTCTGTAGTTAGGAGAACCCTCTTCTCAAGGTTCCCGTCGTCAGTTCTGGATTATCGATGAACGTCAAGGTTCACGTGAACAACCTAGTTAGCATTGCCAAGTTCGGATGAGTGTCGGAAACTAGGCATGCTAGACACCTAGAGTGCGGTGCCCCTGTAATTCCATCCCGTTTTCCATCTCGTTGATTCCGTATCGGATTGGTGCGATACAAAATCCGTATTGATGTTTGATGCAGCGTTCAACACTCAACTGTAGCGGACAGCAGGCGGAAACGATGTCGCCCCAACTGATACGCCCCATTTATCCCTAGGTATCGGTCGGGATTAAGGATAGAGTGGTTCGTGAATTCCAACACCCTTCATGACTCTTCAACTTCGTCTTTATAGCTATGGCCTCGGTTATTTTCGTGCCTGCTACCCTGTTCCTCTAAGGTTTTGATGGGTGTCCCTCATCCATGATCGGAACACGGTCGCATTGTTGGGCAGCCACCATTTAGCGCAACTAAGAGGCGAAGATATCAAATCGTACGTCCAGTAGGCAAGATGATCCGTCGAGCCGTGCCGCCTCTCAGCATATAGCCTTCCAACAGGTAGATCGACGACCGTAAGAGCAAGTTCGTTCGTCACCTAAGCCTGATAGATGCCTCAAGGGAACTCATCATCCGAACTCTCTCTTCGCCCTCGCCTCCCCACTCTTCATCCCCCTCTTGCACCACATCATCAATAGCACCAACGCTGCCGGTCCGCAGCTGCACGATGCAGTCGGCCTGCTTCTGGAAGAACAGCGCGACCTCGACGACCTTCTGAATAGCACGTCCAGTGCCAAGGACTACGACTTCACCAGCGTCTTCGAGCCCTATACCCAAGCCACCACCGCCGCCATTGATTTTCGAAGCAGAAGAGGAATGCCGCTGAATGGCGCGGACCCGATCGTCTAGGGACGCAGTCTTGTTACCGGCAAGCCGGTTCGTGAAGGCTTTGTTGGATGTCGAGGCTGCGCGTAAGTTTTTATCGAGTTGCTTTCGCACGCGAGCTGTGACAGAGCGGAAGGGCGTCTTGGCCGTTATGTATATGCGTTTACTCGCATGCGTGGAGGGGGTACGAGTTGGGATGGGGCGTCTTCGGACAGTAGCTCCTATATAGCCATTAGTCTATTTTATACATTATCCAGGTAAATGTGTCGGATATTCCTACCCTACCTTTAGGTATAGATGGAAGCTTTGCCGGCTGAGGAGCCCCTTGGGGTACTTGCGAAGTAGTCTCAGAAGTGGTCTGGACCTGGGCTTCAGCCATGGTTGTTCTAGTCGAATCAAGAAAGAATGGGTGTGGAAGATATTCAGTCGATATCCACTTTATTCATCCCGAGAAACCTGAACATTACGACGATAAAGATAGCGAGTAGGTAATGTCAACATTTGAGACTGGATCGACAAGGAAAAATGACGTAGAATTAGACCTAACTAATTAGCTACGCACGGACCCATATCTTATCGATTTACCTTTTTCTTTCCAAAGATTTGGGACAAGAGCTTACTGAAAGAAAAAGGAGGAAGCGATGAGATGGCAATAGTGCTAATAAGAATCGAGCCCATACCCTTCCATAACCCAAAATCAAGACGGGTTTTTATGCAATATGTGATGTTTAATGCCGGGTTCATGTCACGTGAGACTCCGGTCAGGTGATATCGTGGACTTGCATGACGGCCATGACTATAGGAAGAGTCGATTGCTTCATGGATTCCGGGCGCTTGTGTGCCGGCTCTATTATCAATCAAGAAGTTATATCGATCCACCAGACCATCTCTTGAATTTCC
Organism: Hypomontagnella monticulosa; assembly: GCA_902825475.1. Lineage (NCBI taxonomy): Eukaryota > Fungi > Ascomycota > Sordariomycetes > Xylariales > Hypoxylaceae > Hypomontagnella > Hypomontagnella monticulosa. The sequence continues at coordinate 3,415,101 of CADEBF010000007.1, forward strand.
CAAAAGATTCAAGACCATAAACTCCCCATAATCCCTGGGCACTCTAAGCGAACCCCTCCATAAAAACTCAGAGCAAATAACGTGAGAGATCGTAGAATTTTATCGTCCACGCCGTCGCAACAAAACAATTATTGCACAGAACAAGAGACAACACCCCCTGTATCGAATATTATATGTAATCCAATTGGATATGAGCCCCGTAGACAAGCCAACACAGAGGTATCCATGCTACTCATTGAAAAGAAGTACAGTCATGTTCCGTAATAATCAAATACTTTAGCACACTCAAGCTTGAGCAAAAATGAAGATCGAAGCAACAGACATCGTCATTCAAATTTATTACCACAGCTCGTAATTCTTAGGATTCCAGTATTGCCGCCATTCCGCAATGACGTCTGAAGACAGCTTAAGTGCACCGTTAAGCTTCAAAGACGCATATCGAGATCCGTTCGACTGGTCGATGCATAGGTTCGAGCCATTTACATGTAAATAGAACTGCTCATAGAAGCTGCGATATATAAAAACCCCGTATAGGTATTTCACAGTTTCAGGGTCAATATAAGTAGGCAATTCGTTTCCTGCCGCCCCGTTAGTTTTTAATAATAGCCCGTTAGCTTCGAGGACCCGGTCGGAAAGCTTTGGGATTTGTCCTACGATTCTAACAGTATTCCATCGGACTTTCGGGTCCGCGTCTTTAAGTAACCGCATAATAACTGCATTCACTTCCGGCAGGAACCGCCTATCCGTTAGTACCTCAGTGGATAGTTTACGGTCCGTCGCCGAGGGAACCTCCTTCTGCGAAGAAGTGTCAACCAGCGGAAAGATGATCTCAATAACCTCCTCCGATAACTTTGATTGCTTTCCGAGGAGTTCGATAGCATAAGCTCGGCCGAGGCCGTCGGTTCCCTTCAGTATCCTCGTAAGAGCTGTGATTGCTTTCTCCGGTACCTTCGATTGGCTGTGCAGGGCTAGAGCAGCAGGACCCCACCCACGACAATCTGGACCCTCAAGCAGTTCCATAAGAGCCGCAATCGCCGAGTCCGGTAAACTCGATTGCTTTGCCAAAACATCAGCAACCAAATAATGTTCGTCCGCAGGGACTTTATCCCTTAACGTTATTGCCAGAGTTGTAGTAATTTCCCTTGGCAATTCTTGTTGCTCTCTTAGAACATGAGCAGCAGATCGGCTCCAAATTTGGGACTCGTCAAAATCGTCCTTTAACAGTATCATGATAGCATTCATGGCTCGTAGTGATAAATTCGATTGTTGACCTAAAGCGACGACCGCCCTCTTTCGGACTTTTAGGTCTTTGTCCTCGAGTAGATGCTCGAGAGCTGCAATGGCTCCTTCCGAAAAGCTCGGTTTCACCCCCAGAAACTCGGCAGCATGCTTGCCGGCCCGGCCTTCGGTTTTGAGTAATGCTATAAGCTCCATGATGGTTCCAGGTTGCAAATGTGATTGCCGTAGCAATTTCCAAGCTTTTGTTTGCACTTCTGAAGTGCCTTTTTTAAGCAGGTTTAATAGGGACTGTTCTGATAGATCCAATCGTTGGTTAAGGGCCATGGCGGCGGCATATCGGATACCGAAATCTGAATTTTCAGCAAGCGCCTCTAGAGTGCGTTTAGTTTCCTTAGACAAGTTTAATTGGAATGCTAAGACTTCGGCGGCGTGGTCCCGAGAATGCGAATGCCCATTTTCGATCAATCGTAGAAGGGTTTTGACGGTTTCCTCTCGTAAATCTGTCTTTTTATTTAAAGCTTCTGCGGCATACGCCCGATTCACGATGTGCGGACGTTGTAATAGCCCTACAAGACCCGTAGCGATGCGCTCCGATATACTCAACTGATTTGCTAGGATCTCTCTCGCGCTGTTTTGGACTGCATGATTTTCAATTTCGAGCATTGATAGAAGTGTCGTTATGATTTCTTCCGGTAAGCACACTTGCCCTCCTAAGACAATGAGAACTTTTTCTATGACGTTAAAGCTTACACTATTGCGCGCATTCCGAAGCAGCGTCAGTAGCCTCGTAATAGCTTCCTTTGGTAAGTCCGTTCGTTTTCTTAAAGCTGTAGGGATGTTAAAAGTCATAAATTTGTCCCTTGTTTCAATCTGTTTATGTATCTCAACTTCAAATAATGTTATTAAAGTCGCGACGGATTCTTTCGATAAAGTTGATTGGTTCTCTATGGCTTTGGAGGCATGAAATCTGGTATCCGCATCGTTTGAGTCTTTGAGCAGTTGCACGAAAGTAGCAATAATTCGTTCCGGTAGGTTTGACCAGCTCCCTAAAACCCCGATGATTTTAGGTTTGAGCCCGCTTTCGATGTGAGATAGCCTTTCGAGAGTTTCAATTCTTGCCTCTGATATGTATCCGTTATGGTGATTGTTGAGTGAATATAGAATAGATGTTTTTTGCCTAAGAGAGCCATCGCCTAAGGCGATTCGCAAAGCCTCATCTGGAAATTCGGGTTCTTGAGAGAACAATGGGGAGCCTCCCCGGCCTGCCCAATCACATTCAAAGAGTAGCCATTGTGATAGTTTCCTTTCCATCTCCTCTCGATATGGTTGATCGATCAAAGTACCCGCCTCACTTAAACAACGCATAACCAATCGCTGGTGCGTGGATCCTAAAAGATCGTGCGGTTCTTGTTCAATTACGCCAAAGAAGTGTTGTACATCGTCCGCCTTGAGAAGGCCTACGACGAAACGCCAGACGATATCGTAGCGTGCGTTGTACTTGTTCTGCCGAAGAAATGCTTCAGGGCTGATACAGGAACGTTCTGCGTTCCAGCTAAAGTCTAGGTATTGAAGCGCATTTCCGGATTTCCACTGCCGTGCAAAATACTGCGCTGCAAAGAATTCCTGGAACGTTAGGTGTAAGAAGTGATAACTTCGCTTAGATATTTCCGCTGGAGAGTCTGCTGATCGTAGGAATGAGAGACGTCCAAGCCGCTCATAGAATGTGAGGCCCGGACTATCGAGTTCGACTATCTCGCTTAAATCCTCTTGCTGGTATGGCTGAAATTCAACCACATTGTTGTACATTCCGCTAAATGCGAGGCACTCAAGCAATATATTTTCATATTTGGTAGCTCTCTCGATATCCTTTTTCTGGGCGGTCTTGACGTAGGCCTCGGGGTTCTTTATTTTACGGAGCCGTACGATATCCTTTTCCCATAGGCGATGCACAATAGCTTTATAGATGGATGTCATGGTCTCTAGCTGAAGTTCCTCAAACTTATTATCCCATGCGAGACAGAGCGCATCTAGTTGAATCGGAATTCGAACAAGGCTTTCAATAAGCTGATGTTTACGCAAATACGATTGGATCTTCTGTACTTCCCGCGGGCCCTGAAGGACATTTTCGAGATAGCATTGTACTTGATCTGGATAGAATCCAATAGTATCTAATTCGAGGTCCATATCGATACTAGACGGAAGCGTAGTATAAGGCCGGGTCGCAATGATAATGTTAGGTAGTTTTAAGAGCACCAAGAGAAGGTTCGGGGTTTCATCACCCTCATACAGGAATTCGGACACCTCATCCAATCCATCAAGGATAAAAAGGGAATCACGATATGCGGTCCCCTTCAAGGCATCCCACACATTATTAGCGAGCTTGGTACGTTCAGGAAAGTGCCTGAAATATAGATGAGAAATCATCTCGCCGATGTTATGTGTATGTATCAGACCCTTCAAGTCTCGCAATGGGATCCAAAACACGTGGTTAAATAAGTGTTCCCATATATTCTTACGGAGGAAGTCATAAATGGCCTTCTTGCATAAGGTGGTTTTCCCAACTCCGGCACGGCCGCGAATCAGTAGTCTCCTTGGTTCTATCATCTCTCCGTTAGGTATTTTGCGTCGGTCGAAAAGCGTCGCGAGCTTATACTGGAGCTCCCCAGCCGGTGTTTCGATCTTCAGTCGACTATGGAGTGAAAACGGGGAAGACTGGTTTGTGGTATTTGTGGTATTTTCGCTACCCCGAGCCACAATGATAAGATTTATATAGCATTGTTCCATCGGCAGTTGGTCGCCTGATAGCCGTTTAATGCTGAGCTTGTCTTCGGTATAGTATTCGTCGCGAATCCAGTTGCACTCTCTCCCAAAAGGTGCGCCTTTCCGAATATTCTTAAGTATATCTTCGACCTTCTCCGCCACTAGTTTATATTCCAAGTCCGATGCTTTGTCTGGGCCTTTGAACTTATTCATTAACGAATGAGATCGTTTGAGTGGTATAGGATTCGGGACGGCCTGTAGGGCTGCGGAAGTGAAACCGACCAGCTGGGGAGCATTAGCCATGAATCCAAACAACTTTAACGACATGTATCGGAAAATTCTTACCGGCTTAGGTGGAGGCACAGAGAAGAAAAGGCGTAGTAGAAAAGGGACCTGGCGCCCCAAATCCGTGGGTAGCTCTTCATAGAAGATATACATTTGGTATTTACGGCGTATAGAGAGCTGCGTGAACTTAAGTACGAGCTCGCGAATATCGTCATGCAATGATACGTCCTTGAGGGCCTTATTTATTTTCTTGCCCTGAATCCAAGCCCTGGTGTTTAAAAGCGGCTCCGCCCAGTAAGCTATGTCTCGAAATGATGTGCCTTCAAATGGCGTGGCGAGGAAGATAACACCACGTGTATCCTCTTTTATAGAAGAGTACTCGTCGGTAGCATTGTTGAGAACCCTCATGAGGGTAATGCCACCAAGACACGACGCAATGAAGATGATTGGCCGATTATATCCTCCGCGACCCTTAATAGCAACAAGCAGAAGCCGAGCAAGCTCCTCAATCCTCTTCTGAATAAGCTCTGATGATTCATATAAGTCGGCCGGCCAGTCACAGGTGAAGATACGAGCGCGCCCGACTGAGCTAGGGAGCATACGTCTGTCTTGTAGCCAATTTACTCCAGGCGTATTCGAACCATCGCGATCTACCCAAGTCCACGTCCTAGGCGATGCTGTGCCCAAGCCATGAATGGCAATAACGTCGACGTCTGTATTGGCTTCGGCATCGTCCTCGCCAGGAGGATATACGCGACGTAAATGGACGGCCCGTCCTCGTTTAAAGGGTTGTTCCGAAGGTTGGTTCGGGGGTTGGGCCGATGGCTTTCGATTAAAACGGAAACCGATGAAAGTAGCTAGGATGGCTAAAAGCGTTAACACAATGTAGCTAGGCGGAACTTTCGAATTTTGGAACTTGAGCTGATTTATTCCGAGCGACGCGAAACTTTGCAACAATGGTGACCACGGTTGTTTCAACCTCCATTGCATAAGTCCTGCCAAGAGTTGGTCCATCATGCTCGGTATCAATAGAGTCCGAAAGCTTTATAGGATTTGTTGTCGGTTGAATCGCCCTTAAAATGTAGAACGTTTTGTGCAGCAGAGATGGGTGATGGCTTCCAATGAGTCTAAGAAACCACCAGGTACGAGTTGCACCTTATGATAACGGCGAGATGCTCGACGTGTCGACTGTATCTTCTTGGTCTCGTTGTGGCGAGGCTGTGTGCTGTGTTGTCCCACAGAGCTTACACCACAGCACGTGGTTTGGGGTAGTCACTTTTATATGGATGCATTTTAACAAGTCATAGCCATGAGGCTGCCAAGGTAGAAGATTCTACCTGACTCACAAATCATATCACACCAAGAAGACGTCTCAAATAAAAACTTAGACTAATAAATGCAATTCGATAGGGTAACTGTGGAAGTCGAGAGGTTAGTATTTCTAGCTGCTGCTCCTAAGAGAACATAGATCGGGTCATTCTACATATAGGTACCTACCTACTTACTTACTCAGGTAGGTATGTAATATACTAGGTACTGTGTAAGGGGGAAATTTAGATGGATATTTGCGTTTGGGTAGCCACCTCTTATGCATCATTCAGCCAGCCACCATACGTGGTCAGCCCCTCATCTCAGCTACTCAGTGTGTAGCTACCCAGGTATGTGTATAAATAACATTGAAACATTAAAGCCGTACATTTGTTGCTCCACAGAGAGCAATATCATCATACTCCGTTGTTATTATCATTATTCAAGTTGCCTAATCAATTTAATCAATTTAATAGCTTTATCCTCTTGAGACTAAACGAATTAACTAATATAGCAAGACAAGATGTAGGTCAATACGAGTGGAAGTGCTTTTACAATACGACTAAGCCGACTACGGATTAAATGAGAATGATTCATATTCACTTCCATTTCAATATCTCACTCATACCAACTTCTCGCTGCTCCAAGGCAGAACTCAACAGACGCCGCGATATGGACGTGATTGTGTAGGTCACCCGGTATTATACTGAATACATTGGAGGGGAGTTAGGTATCCCAAAACTTATTGAGATCTACGATCATCTCTGGTTGGCCGGCCGGCTTATGCTATCATGATCACTCAACTAACAGATATCGTCTTCGCGGGGCATCACTTTGACGGAGGATATCCACGCACATCTAGTATGGGAGCCAGGACGTATATTGTTAAAGCACGAGTCCTACTTAACTAATTCGTAATACGTGCATACTTAATCATCATGGCATCATTATGATCCAAACTACGTAGCCTCTAGGAGAGACTGGCCACTAGCTATGGGCGGATTGAAATCGGAGGGTTTGATGTAGTCTTAGGTGCTGAGTCGTGTAAGGAGTATAGTAAGGCTTCCATCACCCAACGATGGTAAATTCGCCCCCCTTACCCTCATTTTCGACCGTCATCTCGAGACCGGCCTCGGGCTCTCCAAATACCCAACCCTCCTGGCGCATCTTCCCTACCACAGGCCTCTCCTCACCTTCTACGGCGCTCCGTGAACTAAGGTGGTTGACGTCGTGTAGATCGACCAGATCCTTCAGCTTCCGCGCCACCTCATCCGTCTCGTCGTCTCCCGGTTCCCGCACCAGGGGCAAGTCGTTGGGGAAAGTCCACCGCGAAACCTTGGTATTGGGATTTTCGAGCGAGCCAAATGCCCACCAGCGGATGTTCAAGTCGCTTGGCACAATCCTGTATGTGTCGCCGGGCCGCAGGAAACGAGACATCTTGTCCTCTAGCGACTCGTTCTCGTCCCCCAGGTGTTCAAGTAACCTAGAAGGGAGCAGATCAAAGTCAACGTCGGCAGAACCTTGGCCCACGGGTGGGATGGTGACAAAGGTGAAGCCGTTGTCCCCACGTTTCAGCAGGTTTGGGTCGCCCGACACGCGTATGGTCGTGATGTGTTTACCGACGGGCCGTAGCGGGAGCTCGGGAGCTGGACAGTCAGGGCTAGGGGATGTAATCTTGGGGGATGCCATGGCGCGGATGAAGAATGCATCGTCCCCCTGCGATGTGTCCAGACAGGAGTACTTGGTCAGGATAGTGACAGGTCGATCGGGGAAGGGCGAGGCAGTTTGACGGATGGATGCGATGAGCTTGGGGGGTTTGGAGGGATATGCATCGTGAACGGAAATGGTGTAAGGAGGTGTGGTGCTTAGGTTCAGGGAAAGCTGAACCTTTTGTGATTCTTGTGTGGAGGCCATGCTTGAGATGGATGTTCTTGTGTGTTTGGATCTAGTTCTCTGAATTTTAGTGTTCATGCCGATTGCTCAATTACTCAGGCCTTTATTTCTCACGGGGATCTATGCTTATGTCTACGCGTGAGATTCATCTGCTTCAAAAGCAGGCTTGATGGAGTTGACGGACAGTCTCAAGCACCACCACCCCCATCCACTGGGCCAGGCCTTGTCTTACGCCTTGAGGATTGCGTGTTACACCACAACCTGCAGGTACACTCAAAATAGATGACAGAATACTCTGTATACCTGTGGTTGCGAGCGATCCTAGGGTGTGGCCACGGCGCGAGATTGCAACCCCGCTCTACTCATCAGGCACCATCAACATCTAGGTTCAGTCCGGCGACGCAGACCGCGACCATTGCAAGAACGTAGAGCCCTGGCAAGCGGCCCGCTAGCTTAAGCGGAGCACAACAAAGACGACACGAGGTACAAGCCCGTGGCGCCGTCGATCTAGAACACTGAGAGATACGCTATCGCGGCGCTCGAGTTTTACTTTTTGCACTTCTGCCAGGGGTGCGTCATTCTTCCCAAATAGGCCACTATAAGAATGTACTCTGACTGAATCTCAGGATCAATCTATGTTGGCGTGTTTGGGGTGGATAGGCAGCGTATGTGGATTGGGTTTGGTAGGGCGTTGAAAAGGGGGGAGGTTCAATGTTCTTACCATAAAGTCCGGGTCGTTCGAAAGCCCCACATGCCCCGGAGTACCGCGGGTCTAAAAAGCCCCGCTTTATTTAATCGATATTTATTTAACGAATATTGACCTCATCATCCAGATCTCAATCAACATCACCAGTTTGAGCAGTTCGAGCTCTCCACTTATTCATACCAACAGGCTACAGCTTTTAGTTTCATCAACTCCAAGTTCTGGACACCTCACGATACACTCAAATGGCCAGTTGAAATGCGGCTGCCTGTGCCAGCCAACGAACATAATGTCTGTTGAAATCTGGCCTCCCATCTCGCCGGACGAGCTTAAAGTCCAAGAAGATGCCACCCAGGTTCGACCTCCTTTCTTTTGCTACTCTATCGATCCCTCTCCCGATATGCACTAGGCACTTAAACAAATGCCCTAAATACACCAACGAGCACAATGCTTCTCGTAGAAGATGACTTCATCCTTATCCCCTCACCATATCGCAACCCTCAAGACTCATACTCACCGCATCCCGCGCCACAGGCCCGCGAGCTCTCATGGCTCCTAACCTCGCTGCACACGACCCTCGCGCAGCTCAGACACGGACTCGAAGACTGCAGCGCCCTCCTCACCCCCGCCGATGCAGCCGGCAGCACGCTCGTCCTGACCACCCCGCGCAACGAAACCGTTAAAGGCCACACGACCCGCGTCGGTACCCGGCTTGTCCGCGGCCTCGTGCACCTGAAGCTACGCACGCTCCCGCCGCAAACCCTAGCCCTGGACCCGGCGCGCCCCGTGCGGGTCCCCGCTCTCACACGCTTGGACACGCATCTCTCCCGTGCTGTGGCACTCTGCCAGGAGCTCGAGGCGCAGTCGCTGCAACACACACAGACGCAGACGCCGCCCTCGGCACCGCAGCTTGCGGCGCAATTGCGGGTGCTCGCGCGACATATCGCGGATGCCGGGGCGTTAGTCAAAGGGCCGCCCCGACCACTTCCTCCACGCCCATCGACTGCCGCGAGCACGAACACAAACACGAGTAATAGTCCCCAAGAATCCCGGGCCCAACAGCAGCAACAGCAGAACCAGACCCCGCCCGACACAAGCTGGACGACGAATTCAATATCGCTAGGCCATTTTGCGCCGCCGCTGAGCCGGAACCTATCACTATACATCACGATTCAAGACGCGTGCTTAGTTCTCTACCTCCGCGCTCTCGAGCCCGCGGACGCACCTATGAATTTCGGGACGAAGTTGGCCCTGGCCATTGGCACGACGCGGCGCTTGGAGCACGATGAGGCGGATCGCGTGTTTGCGTACCGGTGCGATGAGGAGTCATACGTTGAGGGGGCGTCTGAGACAGGAGTTCATGGTGGGGGGAAGGACACGAAAGAGGTAGAGGTCTACGTTCGTGAGAAAGTCCGTGTTGAGAGCGCGGATCCGAGTCTCTTGTCCTTGTCCGCGAAGTTGACCGCGTTGGGGAATACGCTTGGATTGGCTAGACGGAACCTGGCCGCTGTGATGGGCGAGGAACTAGAGGACTGAGCGCGATTACCTACCTCCTAACACGCGATGGATTGGGACGATCCCGGATAGTAATTGGTATGTAGCGTGCGTGATTTACTGGATATGATATCACAGGCGTTCAGGCCAGCATGCGATTAGAACGGTATTCGGCGAGAATCTGACTACAAAAAATTCTTCAATATCTTGAAGGATTTAACATCTGGTTCATCAGTTCGAATGTATTCCGCCAGGAAAAAATGATGCCGAATTGCTTCGTATTGGTATCAGTAAAATCTGCCTAACCATCGTAATCCTCGGGACGTAGTTTCTGCTCCGAGCTCATCGTGACAATCCCGATCTCGGGGATAAAAGTACAATAACATCCACAAGTTTCTCTCGTGCCAGTCCGGCAACACATGTACAAAAGAGATAACCCCCTTCCAAACTCCGGTTCTCCGTGTCAAATGCTTAGTTCGGCCCTACGTCACTAGCGAGTAAGCAACGCAAAAATCCCTCGCCATACGAGATGCTTTAAGCCACGGGAGACCACGGCATCGGGATGAGGATTCTCGACTTCATGGTCTGGATTAGCGGCACCGTCTTGTGTACGGTCTCAGCCCAGCCCTCCTGCTTCCAGCTCTCCTCTCTTCGAACCTTTCGTTCCTCCAAGTTGGCGAACTGCCAGAGATGGTGGACCGTGTTAAGGTCGCCGATTTGTACGAACCAAGCTCCTACGCCTTCCATGACTTCCCTACGAGCCTTCAGGCCTCGTCGCCAGTGTGTCTCCCATTCCAAGAGGTTACCGGGGTGGAGAGTGTATGAACGTAGCTCAAAAACACCACCTAGTTGGCGCGGGGGAGTGGTCGGCCAAAACGAGAATTCCTGCATGATGGATGTATGTTTCGCCTTGATCAATGTCTTAAGCTTCCTGTCGAACTCAGCGAAGTCGGGGTGTCGTGAGATAGAATGTACAGAGGCGTGATATCCCTGGTAGCGCTGGTACTCCCAGATGTGAACTTTGGTCACTCGGTTAGTATGCTATCGCTGCTGAAGTAAAATTGGGACGTATAGATATAACTTACCAAACGTGTCACAATCGCCCACCTCTGTTCGCCAGCTTCCAACAAGGTGAACCTTATTCTCCTCTATAGCAGCCATGCGCGGATACCAGTTGCCCACCAACTCGACGTATTCATCCACCTTGTCGGGTAACACCTCGTGGAAGACGATAGAGTGGACATACTTGCCACGAGCCAGAACTGCGGAGAAGCTTGCCTCGAGCTGGGCGTCCATCTCGCGCCCCTCCTTAGTTCCATAGATGACACGAGACAGAAGGTTATCCGGTCGGTCAGGCTCCTTACTTGAGGCCTCCGCCCGTTGTCCTGTGTGGGTGCTTAATGAGCCGAGGCCCTGGGAGGTCTCACGGGCGGCAGAAGAAGAAGAGTTATTAGAAGAGGGAGGAGGGGATCTGTTAAACCTACTTGCTTCTCGCTCCTGCTGTGCCTTAACTAACTGCTCGCGGAACTCCTTCTGTCTCGTGTTGAACGTCTCGACACCGTCGGGAGTGATGTCGCCCATGAGTGGCGTACGCTGGTTGACAGCGGTGGAGCTGAACGCTCGTAGCGAACGCGGAGCTGCCACCGTCGCTCGAGCGATACGTCGGGTCAACATGTTGGAGATTTGGGGCGGGGGTGTGTTTGTGAGGGATAGGTGGTAAAAGGGGAACAAAGATGGGTGTTTGGACGAATGATCGATTTAAGGGCTAGGCGAGAGCTTGGACTTGACAGGAAAGCAATTCAGTTGCCAGCGTCGAATTTGACGCAAAGCTGATAAGGGACAGGATGGGTTTGTGAGATGTGGACAAAGTAATAGGTGAACAGACTATTACCAGTGCTGAGGAATGCTAGAGACGGGATTCGTCAAGAGAAATACAGCAGTAGATTGGTGTGTTGTGTTATTGTAGCGTTGGCGGTATGTATGTACAAGGGTAGTGATAGTGATAGATACTATGTGATGTGGATATTGTGGAAGTGGTGGTTTCTGGCGGGGAATGGTCCAATCCCTTTGGGCTATTTAAGAGGCAATTGCAAGTTGACGGCACCAAAGCTGGGCACTTTGAGAGGGGTTGTTCCGCGAGGCAGTTTGAAGATCTAGCAGGCGGAGGCACAGAGAGAAGCAGAAGTAGTAACAGGCGCAACGTTGGAACGTTAGGGACCTCGGTGTTCAATGTTGGAGGGCAGCGTTTATGATTAATTGGTTGTTAGATTAGGTAGGTACTCTATTCCCCCGCATTCACGGGGACGGGAAGGTTGGATGGTAAAGGTTGGAGGTTTCCATTCTATTTCGCAGCGCGATTTCCCCAGCTTTTGGCGTCGCTCAGTAAAGTGGGGATATCCTGTAGCTTCGCTAGGTATGGAGCCGAAACGATGATGTCACAAGCGATTCGGTAGAATTATATTAACCGTTTCCGACGATCTACCAATATTACATAATCATTGCCATCCCCAATTGACCATGCGGGTCCGGTTGATATTTGAAATATCGCAGCCTCAGGCATCAACCGTCTCCCTATCAAATTCCGTAAGGCATTCAATCGCCAAGTCCCGGCTAACGGTAGCAGAGCTTGACCTTCGAAAACCACTCGCTTTGATAACCTCACTCTCCATCAATCCACCATTACCGATACCATCTACGCTATTCAACCCCTCCGAATACCTATTCAAAATGTCTTGGCTCGGTGTTACTCCCCTCAAGAAGTTCCCGGCACCCATTCGTACGTCAATTGATTCCCCTACGACCCGAACAAATAACCCGCGACAACTGCTAACATGATCAATAGTCCGGCCGTACGCTCCTTTCTTCGCCGCTGGTACGATAAGCAACAACCCCTATAATAGCGATATCATACTCGAATAATCCTCTGATAATGAACAGGTCTGATCATCGCCTACGGTATCAACTCGGCGCAAAATGCCATGATGAAGTGTATGTTATTGCATCGCAATTCCCCGCTAGGAGAAGAATGAGAAATAATTGACAAGCCCGGAACAGCCGACGAATGGAAGAACGACCCGCGCAACCCGATCGCCAAGTCTGGAGGGCATTAGAATGAACATGATAAATTCGGAGAAAATGGTCAACTATCCGGGGCGAGAAGCATCATAGACGGCCGATTCATTCCGGTAGACGAGCAAGTCAGGACTGTACCATAGATCGCAAGCTCGCGTCGAATCAAGAGCTTTGTCCAACACCCAATATTTATCATTTGTGCTACACATTTGCCTTGAATTTGAGTTTGGGGGTAGATCCGACGTATTGCTCATACAGGCTGCGTTTTCGAGTATATGTACGGATCCGTGCACCCAGCAAGCCATATTGCTATATTCGTCTCGTACCCGGCCTTACCGCTCTAACATAATGCTCAGAGATTCATAGCATGTCTAGTCCCGATCACCCACAGTGGTAAGCGTCAGTGGAGTAGATCGTAACCAAATCTACTACACCCTTCCAGATTGTGTGACACAGGAATTAATCAGATAATGCCGTTCTACAATGTTAACCTCGACAGGTTATATAGAGGCTAGGGGAAGGTCGATTTTCTAGTATCTAATGCAATCGTAAGACACTACACCGTATACCTAGATCGTGTGGTAGTTCCTACCACATGATTACCAATCTGTAGCTGTAGACCTGGCATATGAATGGACGCTTGAATGATAGATAAATATGTAGGACTTCCTTTCAAGCTCATATCTAATACATCAAATACTAGATAATTCTCATTCTTTTCAGCTTGTCCAATGAACGTAGAAGGGAATTGTCTCATTGTCGAAATACATGGCAGTGTAGCACTTACTACGGCAGCCGAGCATCGGTACAATTCTAGGCCGTCTCAAAAAATCTCAACACCTAAGAACCTGACTCATTCAATCTTAAGCATTATCATCCACCAAACAGCATAATAATACAAAATAAGAGGGCAACTCAAGCAAGTTCATGAAGCCGCTCATCCCGCGCACCCCACGGATATTTCAGCTTACAAGAGCATCATCCCCTCACTTCCACCGTCTCCGGACCCTCACAATGTCCACCCCGGCCTCAACCGCATCCCCGGCCCCGGGCACCCCCAACATCCCAAAAGGCAAGACCGAGATCAAGATCCTGATGCTACACGGGTACACCCAATCGGGGCCGCTCTTCTCCTCCAAAACCAAAGCCCTCGCCAAACTCCTCACCAAGGCCCTCTCCCCGGCCCCCTTCAACCTGCACCCAACGCTCATCTACCCCACGGCGCCGCACAACCTGCGGCCCTCCGATATCCCGGGGTACGTACCCACCGATGGGGGAGAAGCGGAAGACGAGGAGCAAAGCGATAACTGGGCCTGGTTTCGCAAAGATGAAGCGACGGGCGCGTACCGCGGGCTCGCGGCGGGGATGCAGCGGATCGCATCCACGATCGCGGACGCCGGGGGCGTAGATGGTGTATGTGGGTTCAGCCAGGGCGGCGCGACAGCAGCTCTCGTGGCCGCTGCGCTCGAACACCCTTACCGCTCTCCCCCACCTCCCGCTGCCTCAGGCGAGGACGACTGGTCCTGGGTCTCTGCCCTCCGTGAAGCAAATAACAACCGCCCGCTGAAGTACTGCGTGGTGTACTCGGGGTTCTTCGCGCCGGTGGGCTCGCTGCAGTGGCTGTACGAGCCGCGGATCAGCACGCCGACGCTGCATTTCCTAGGCAGTCTGGACACGGTGGTGGAGGAGAGTCGGAGCCAGGGGTTGGTGGATCGGTGTGTGGACCCGATGGTGGTGGTGCATCCCGGCGGGCACTACGTGCCAGTGGCCAAGGACTGGGTGATGGCGCTGGTGGGCTGGCTGAGGCAGCGGTATGCGGAGGCGGATGCGAGTGAGAATGCGAATAAGGAGGCTTTATGAGCTTTTGGAGCACTACGGGGGATGGGGTAGTAGGAATTAGAGAAAGGGAGGGATAGAGCTACATATAGAGTTGATGATTCACCAGTACGATCACACAAATATAATAGAATAGAAAGAGACATAGAAGGCAAACCAGTTCTCCATTGGGAATTACGTGCCTCCTAATCTAAGTATTGTACATTCGCATGCCTTTTGATGCAAACCAATGCAGTGCCTCTCGAAGACCTAAACCGTCTTCGGCTGCGAAAGAATTACATCACCTAAACCGAATCCTCATAAAGTCTACCATCACGCCTTCTTCTTGCTCTTCTTCTCCTTGCCTTCTTTTGCGCCTGGTTGAATTCTAGCCATCATCTCTTCCTTGGTGATGAGATGATCCACACGCTCTAGCAACCCAAGTAGGCTCTTCATGTTGTGGCTCCATTCATTAAGGATATCATCGACGTCTCGGGGCTTAGCGAAGCTGACTATGCGGGCCGGTCGGTCGATACGGGCAAAGACGGTCTTAGAGCATACCAGCTCGCTGATATACTTCTCCGTCTCATCCTCCGTCAAATCAAGGAGTTGGGTCAGTCGCTTCATGCCAATGCGAGTGTAGTACTTCGCGACAACTCTAACGTTATGCTCGATGACTCGCTTGCGCAGGTCTTGCCATCGCTGGTGAGCCTTCTCGTCTCCGGACTGGCTCGGACGCTCGTCAAAAATGTCGGTTCCGCATAGGTGAGGACCGTATTGCTTGGCTACCTCCGGCCATCGCATAAGTTCATGTACTGTGAATAGCTTGAGTAATGATGCGTCGATAGGGATCTGGGTATTTCGGGTATCACGGTAGATGCGCTGGAGAAGATCATGCTGTTCGTTATCGTGGGGGGCGAGTATGACGAAGTAGATGATTCGTTGCAACACCTAGCTAGTTATTAGCAAAACATACAGATCAGGAATAGGGGTAGCGTACGGGTTGAAGTTTAGAAGCGTCCTCTTCGACAGCTTCCGTGTCCAGCACCTGTCTGTAGTGCTTGCAAGCGTCGAGATACTTGTCGTCGTGCTTCGCTAGGGTAATTTGCTGTTCGTAGTAGGCCAGCTTCAGGTCGGTAGTGTCGTCTTGCTGTTCTGGAGGAACCTCCTCTCCACGCTTCAGCTTCTCCTCTCTAGCCTTCTTCTCTTTCTCTATCTGTTCTGCCGTCTTCTTCGGCTTCCGCGCTAGATACCTCGTGCTGATCTTGCGACTGAGGATACCGGCTTGCGTCCAATCGCCATTCTCGATGCAGAGGGCGACTTGTGCGAGTATGAATTCCGTCTTCTCACGCCTTTCCATCGATCCGAAGGTTTCCACCTGCAGCTCACAGAGAATGTCCATAGCGGACTTTAGGTCTCCTTGTTGCTTCTTGATGTCCGACAGAATCTTGGTCACGCGAGCCCGTTCAACCTCGACAAAGATCTTGCCCTCGGTCACGGTGCGCAGGGTCTCGATTACGGAAAGCTTGGTTTCCAGGTTCGGGGTATCGTCGAGGAAGGTCATGACGGTCTGGACCATCTTGGTGATGGCTTGTTTGAGCTGACCATGTTTCTTGGAGAGGACCAAGACCTGGTCATTGAGCAAACTCCAGTTGCCGGCATTTTTGCAGATAGTACATATCGCGATTAGCGTTCTAGATGTGGAAGCAAGATCGGATGCCTATAGAGTGCTATGGTGAGCGAATGCCAAACAATGGAGAAGGCTGAAGAGAGTATCTAACCTGTCGGGTTTGCTTCTCGAAGGCAGTGAGCTTTTCAATAGCGGCTGGGATATCATTCTATAATTATTCGTGAGCTAGATATACTCGGCAATATATTGCTAAGTTAGGCGCACCTTAGCGAGCTTTTCTGCTTCACTGATTTGTACATCAGCTTCCTTGCTGAAGTCCTTCTCGGGCTTCAGAGCTGCGTCCGCCATAATTCCTGGGGCTTGCTTTCTACGTGGAATCTAGCTAAATTGGGGTGTGATAGGTTCGGAATATGGTGGAAATCTGGGTTCTCGTAAATTCTGTGGTTGCCGTGTAATTGGAGGAGGAAGGTTATGGAGTCGCTATATGATGATGGAAAGAAGCTCAAGCGAGTTGATGCGAGGCAACGAAAGCTCATGCTGCCTTACACCATGGAACTGATTGGTCCGAGCGTTGAGCTTGGTCAGCTCGATAAGACCAAGTCACATGTAGATAAGCCAAGTAGTTGTATGGACTCACATAAACGACGACTTATCTACTTATTAATACCCAAGAGAAACATTGAATAACCAAATGGAATCAATTCATTCATCGTTGATCTTTGACTCATGGATCAATTGAAGCGAAAAGCTTCAAACAGCGCTAAGCCAGCAGACAGCCATGAAAGAAACTGCATGTCCCCGTCGCACCGGCGGTCCTCAGCGCACGTTTCATACAATAGCCAATGCGTTCGCTGTGCTTGCTATTCCTCCTGAAATCTACATCAGCCAAAAGGATTCATAGTTAACTAAAACTCAAATAACTTACCGTTCACATAATTTGGGGTACTCGTAAGGAAGAACGTCCATTTCTTCCTCTCGGCACATTTTTCTGCAAGTTCCTCGAGATCCCAAAGCTCGCCAATCGGACAACCCCATAATGCCAGGAGCTTTTCGTGGAGATAATACTCTATCATCAAACATATTAATCAGCAAGTCCCCTCTATTCGAATCTCTTCTGTAATAATTCGGGCATACCTTCGGTAGAGGGCCACGCTTCAAAAGCGGGCTGGTCCCCCGCTACTGCCGAGAAGTATGAATCATGCAAGAGATTGAGTATCTCCTCGCTCTGTTCCACACCCAAATAACGCTGCCCATCACCAGGGCCGAATTTGTGTGGTTGGAGGTGGTGAGCTGCCCTCTGCTCTTCCGTAAGAGTTCTCGCATTCTTCAAGAAGCCGGATCTGATCACCAAGATGTCGCCAACCTGGATATCACCTCCCTGTAACGCGGGTCTCAAGTCGATACCTTGCATCTGCGCTGTCTTGATGAGGTCATCGTACTTGATTTTGAAGTTATCGTAAAATACGGGCTTGATGTCGTTGGCTTCGGCGTAACGAGCATAGTCCAGAAGAAGACCCCTGCCTGCAATACCACGGGCAGCCCACGCATGTATACCACACTTAGTTGAGGCATTGGGGCCATAGATATCCCCAGATACAGTCTAGACAACTTGGTCAGAGTATACGGCACCCAAAAACCCCATTGACAAACCTACTCCATTGTAGAAAACTCCCGAAGGTACGTGAGAGAACTGGGGCATATTAATATTTAAAACAAACAATTCTCGGCTATTCAGTCCAAACTTACATGACGGAATCCATCCCATTGAGAAGTACTTTGTGGGTTCATCTCATACGTGTCATCAAACGCAATAGATCCCTTCTTGCTGATATGATGCTTGAATGTCTCTCGTTTATAGCATAGAGGAGCCGGTTGATCAAAGGGGAGGCTGATGTAATAATCAGACACGATTCACTACCTGATACTTCACCACACCGTCTCGCATACCTGAGAGCGATGATCTCTCCCGTCGAAACACTCTCTAGCGCTTTCTTGACCCTTTCCGGTGTCTGTAAGTTTAGCCTCCCTAGCTTCAAGCACAGTTAGTAGCCTATACCACTTCCAATGTTAAGCACTCATCAGATAACCAACCTCATCATCACTCCCCCATATCCATGCCGAGTCTTCAGGTTCCCCAGATTTCGGTCGTAGGTCTTTTCTCAGGGGAAATTCCATACTATATTATAGGAGTACAAGGAGTCTAAATGTAGTGAGAAAAACAGAAATACGAACGGTAGATAGTGAGATGAATAGTCAAAGGATCATAAGACGATTGCCTGGTAGATATAATTAACAGTCTTGGGCTGCGGGGAGGGCCATTTGGAGTTTGGGGTAACCAAGCATCCGACATCTCTTAGACACATGCTGGTCTACCTATCATCTTCCTCTATAAGAAAGCTTCCCCTCATGGGGTAACCATAATGGCGTCCAATTAGGTAGATGTGACGTTGTTTTCTCAGGAGAGGTGTGTGGTCTATGGGTTTCTATAATGCGGTACATTGGGAACGGCTCGAGAACAAACGAGTGTCTGGCAGATATGCAGCGGAGTTATCAGTATGACTTATCAGCAGTACTCTACACTCAAAATTGTACAGGTTATTTCAAATTTCGAAGCTTTACCTGGTGTGAATCTCGATTACTGATGCCTTCTCCATCCGTGGATAGTAAGGGGAACCATAAAAATCGTTGAGGCCATGGTATCAACATGCTGTCATGTTACGAATAACATTATAGCATTAACGATTTGAAAGTAGTATGATAATACCATGCGTAGCTCTAGTATTCGAATTGTCTCATATTCTTTAAGCAAGTCTTAACTATCGATGCATGTCTAGATAAATGACCGCCACCGACAAGTGGCCCGGCATCCCAGCAGCACTATTAAAAGGCGTAGCTAGCTCTCACTTTTTGTCATGGCTTCTTCAACAGCACAGTCTAGAGATCCTTCTTTTCCAACCTCAAAATACTATACAGAGTGGGAAGCTACATGAATACAAGGGAGATTAAGTAAACTGCTAAACCCCTGACTGTCTTGAAGTTATCTTGCTTACCTCAAGATAGTTGGCAAAAATGGATGAGATCTATACCAGGAGGCGTAGAAAGACTAATGTCGAAAGAATCCGCTGTCATCAGGATTTGGTCTCTATAACCCAAGCAACTAAGGGCAGTGGAGATAATACGCTTTTGTCGAGCGAACCATGTAGGTCACCAAGACAATCATCCGACCTACCAACGACCCCAAGTGAAACGAAAGTAACGGTTCGAACCACTGCGAGCGCAATATGGCGATATCTTCGACTGGTACTAGTCCCCTGGCTGGTTGTCTTAGGCATCGCGATTGGCCATCATGCGTATTACCAACAACTAGATAATGAAATTGTTTTGTCAAGCGACCAGCAGATGTGGTCTTTTCGAAACGGATCTGGGCTGGCGTTTCTTGTGAAAACGGGTCTTGTGATCGTCGTTGGAGTGGTAGCTGCCCAACAAATATGGGCGACCCTAAGAAGAAATACTGTATCCGTAAGAGGAATCGATCATATGTTTGAAATTATGGCAAATCCTCTGGCTATTTTCGATAGGGATATACTTCGACACGCCAAAATAGTTTCAGTCTTAGCTATTATATCCTGGTAGGCCTTGCCTACAGCCCAGAGAATGATTTATGTGAAGAAGTTCCCAGTTGCTAATGCTTGATGTATAGGTTCATCCCCCTTATTGCAGTCTTAGCGCCAGCCACTCTCTCGGTACAATCTCGCATAACGACTAGTATCACGCAGCAGGACATACGGACTGTAAATTTCATTGACTATTTACTATGGGCTGATTTCGAGGGTGCTGGCTGGATTCAAGGCCCAACATATATCGTCGAGCAGTTATTCACTAACGTTTACTCGTCCGCTAGCATCGTACCTCAATCCGCACCTTTTCCGAACGCTTTTTACAACCTGTCTTTCCATGGTCCATCATATAGATGTTTCAAACCTGGCGAAGTCACTTCCGAACAAGCGAATGATCGAGATTTCGAGCAGACTGTCCACAAAGCTTTAGGGTTGGACAGTAATGGTCACCCGAGCGGATCTAGTACGATTTACAATAGTTTATCGCCATCGGAAATGAGTACCTGGATATTTATTTATGGTACGGGTCTCAATCAAAAATGGTCCGAATCGGCACCCCCTGTAATTGCTTGTCAGCTGTACAATACATCATTTGCGCTGTCTATAAGTTTCGAGGACGGTGTACAGTTGATAACATCAAGATCTGTTAAGTACTTAGAGCCCAAGATGATAAATTACACTAGCAGGCTCTTCGTTGCCCCTCCCTCGAAATGTCCTAGCATGGGTGTTAGCTGTGTAGAAGGGGAAATGGTATCATACATGATCACACACATGCTATTCTCAGATTTATTAAGTGGTGAACTGACAGTGGCAGTTGATGGCGGGCTGAACTATATGGAAAAAAATCATTCCGCCCCTGGGGGATCGGCTCGTTTTTTGCAGTCAAGTATGGTGAACTGCCCAGAAATATGGAACTCGACGGACTATCCATACACAAGCTGGATAAAGGTAAATGAGAATAAATGTATAAATGGGACACTAGCTGCCACCATCGAGGAACTATCGAGGAACTTCACTTACAGCACTCTGACCTTCGAACCATGGTCTAATTACACAACTACTGTGCCAATGGCAGTGACGACTCCTCGAAACATATATTTGTACGACAAACGGGCCCTTTTGACCATCTATTCGATCGCCTTCCTAGTTACGCTGGTGTGTATTGGACTTGGGGCGGTCGCCGCATGCAAGAATGGTGTTACGAGCAACACATCATTCTCCACGGCACTGCTAACAACAAGAAATCCTGATTTGGACAGACTTGCAAGCGGACATACTCTTGGAGCTCAACCATTACCAAATGCCGTAGCCAATGCCCGGCTGAGATTTGGGTCTCTGAAGACGAACTCAGAGTGGCATGCGGCATTCGGCTTTGAGGAGACAGTTGGTCCTCTGAGAAAAGGCGCAGAAGATTCGGCACTACCTCTAAATGGATCCTAGGCAGTTATTATACATTTTTCTTATTTATCAATAGTAAACTGCCCGAGGGTTAGAACTCAATATCTTCTCAATCTGCTGCTGGTCTTCTCAGCTTAACCATTCTGCGAGAACTTCCGCTGAAACAGAGTCCTAGTCTAACCAGGTCAACTATCCCACATTTTAAGACGACATTATTATAAATAGGTCTAATATAGACTATAAATATATCATAATGCTTCTAAAATCCTTAAGCGAACTAAGGACTGATACTCCATGAACTCACATATCACTCTAGCATTTTTCTTCAAATGTATCCTGCAAATCAAAGCCTTTTGCCTCCTGTAAATCTATATAATTGAGTAAAATGTGCATACTGTCAAGAACGAACTCCGCTGTTAAACTAGAATCCCTCCGTCCTCCGTTTTCGATAGTCGTGTTAAATGACCGTGAATTACGCGCTAAGGGGGCTAGGGCATATCAAACAAATTTGCGAGAAAAAATTTCATCCACAGTGAAATAACATCTTGAAACACTTCTGGTATAACATCCGAATTGGTGTAGTGGCTAACATTTGGTGCTCTCATCAGTCGACCGACTGCTAGGGATCCGCCAAGCCCGGGGTTCGATTCCCCGATTCGGAGTTCTTTTTGTTGTTAACTAATAACTATAAAACACTCATGATTTAATGAGTCGATATTAGCTTAGAAATTCTAAGTATCATAGTTTCGAAGACAGTTTAAAAGTATTTAACATCCCCTGCCAGGACCACTTCTCTAGTATATTCAGGAAATAGGAAGGTCCCTCAGAAAATAGTAGCCCATTTCAGAGATAGACATTGGAAAGAATATCTTGACGTATGCTACGATATGCAAAAAGCTGAACTTCATTCTAATGTAACGTCTTGAAACGGGGAATCTGTGAATAGCGAGGCCCTGAGGATTTGCTCGGCCTCTGGCTCTTTATGGTCAACGTGCTTGAGATCTCTCCTCTCGTATTCAAACATTCCCAGTCGAACATAGCTGTCTTTATCGCTAGAAGACCTGGTAATGATTAGTCCAGCAGGAGATGTCTGCCTCGCAGAATATGGTACAAGCTCAAGTAGAGCTACGAAGTGTTCACCCTGCAAGGCACGGTTGATTATTTGTTCCCTTTCCTTGGTATCAGGGCTCAAGAGAATGGTACAAGTTTCAGGATAGAAGCGCTCTAGCTTCCATTTCCTTTTCCTGACTAGTTTGACGTTGTCCGTAATTGTGTCAAGGGCTCGCGATCGCGCTCGTACTCGGATTGACCCGTTCAAGACCTCACCGAACCGGGCTACATTACTTTGTAATTGTACTGAATGTCCGAGAAGACGAGTTTCGTTGGATTCGTCCCAATCCCTCGGCTGCGACCAGCCCCATACCATAATGGGACCGTCGAGCGACGACCATGCCCAGGATGGCCCGCGGGGACCGACCTCCCTCATATCATCAACCACACACGACATCCAGAGGAGCTGTGCTCGCCACTCAAAGTCGTCTTCCATATCCATCATAAGGCCCGCAAGATATTTTATGCTCTGCCCTCGTTCTTTTGCCATAGCAGTGATAACAGAAGCCATAGCTGATACCGCCGGTAACTTATCTGGCGAGAAGCTGAGTTGTCGTGTTGTATATTCCTCGACTACCTTCTGCCATATGATACGGACCGGGTAAAACCGAAGGCCTGATAGTGTATGTATACCGATCACGGGAGAAGTATAACTAGAGGTCACGCGATCGATCGGTTTTATCGCCGGACCGCCACATGTGGCATTACTAACAGCGCAGGTAAAGACTAGTCTGGACGAGGAGAATATCAGGATCCGTCGAGATAGGAGTGACTCCTGTAATGTCCATCCACGCAAGGTAGTCGGCTCTTCTGGCCTTTTCTGATTGTATTCATCGTAAGGTCTCAGTTCCGAGTCGTTCTCTTCCATGACTTGGATGTATCCTTTGGCACCGGACGTCGTTATAGCTTGCAGCTGGATCGGACCGATACTATACGCAGAAGGGACCTCCTGTCGAGGCTGGAGGAACCCCTCAGAACAGCGAACTGCAGAGGCAGCGCATATGGTCACGGTGCTCTCCGTGTAGTATTCCGCCATTCGGGAGATCTCCAGAACTTTGTCGTGAACATCATCTTGAAAGATACAAAGAGCGTCTACCCAAAGATACTCTATGTCGATAGCTGAAGTATACCATACTGCGTCTCGAATTGTTCTGGGTAGCGATGATGCTGGAATACCAGATGAAAGCTTATGGACGTTATTTCTGGTGAGTTCTATAGGTTGTGGTCCTCCCCAGCAGTATGATAGGATTGCGTATCCTTGTTTTGACACGAGATGTGTATCCAGCTCGTTGTAGGAGTCCTTACCGACCAATTCTACCCCGAGGCCTCCTGCATCGTTGGTAACTCTTAGGAGCCGTGAAGGGATATGTTCGGGTTTGATCCTCTCCGGCTCGTCCAACGGGTGGAAAGCAGGTGATCTGCAGTCAGTATGTTCTGATTGGCACAGCCTGAGGCAGTCCTTTGCAAATCGAACACTCGCTTCAGAGGTAAAATCAGATTCATAAGGTCGAGCAATAACATCTGATGCTGTGTTATCATCTGGATTGGGGTTAGCATGGGTTGTTACACATCATTTGACATGTATGTTCTGCCGTCAAGAAACCTCCCTCTGAGTGCCCAACAAAATAGCGGCCCAGAAACAAGGCCTCCAGTAACCCGTTTCTCGGTCCCGTCATCGAGCTGTCCAAGAACAGAAAACCTTAAAGTCGCGGAAGACGAGCTTTGGGTTTCTTCGCGGATATTGAGTGTATAAGAGAGCACTAGGTCGCGGTAATTATCGAGGTTTTCGTCTCGGCCCTTTCCCTGCGTCGCCTTGCCCTTTGCAGCAATATCGACAACTACTTGGTACAATGGACAGCCCTCTTGTGCTGCGGTTATCGCTTTCCCGATATCATAATCTAAGCGTATACGCTCTCCGCTGCGTCTGAGGTCAATAGTAATGGTCTGACAGTGTCTACACGTGTGAGGCTCCCTGGACGTGTTGTCGTGTCTGGTCCGCAATTTCTGGCTGGAGTTTTCTAGGCGAATAACTTCCGCGCCACGTTCCACGAGGTACTGTTGCGTAGCGGGCAACATGAACGAAGTCATACTTGCGACTCATGAACCCCTTCGCGACTTTTTAGCAGTTGAATTCTAAAGCGGGCGCGAGCCTGATGGCTCTATCATCGCCCATGCCTAGATATAGCTACTAGACTAGAGCTTTAGGTATGTGTAGGTTGTTCAGCTCGCTCATTGAAGCCCACTAATGTCGGGTACCCGGGGGCGGATGCTAAGCGCTAACCATGCCGCCTGATACGGGCGATCGCTCTCAGCCCTTGTCAGCCCCGAGCTCTCTACTACGTATGGTAGCTGTGAATTATACATCAATTTCAAATATTTGTGTGCTTACCCATATGTTTCACGGGCCATAATGCATGCCAACTAGGTATTTACTAGCCCAAGAAGACATTTACCTGCGTTAGGCTGTATTGGCGCTGTAACTAACACCTTGGAACCGGAGTTTGGCCACACTCTAACTCCGACGGGGAAAGACATGGAGAATAGTTATGCTCACTATTTTCGTTCACTACATCACATAATAACGTGATTTATTACGAGCCAGATATTTGTTACACAGCCGTTCACTTGCAGGCTTATCTATGCGGTCATAATGACTAATTATACTCCCTTTGTCATAGGGAAAGGGGAAGCAAACGCGTCGAGGGAGTCGGAGATGAAGGAATTATGTAAATGGAGAAAAAGAATTGTGGTCGTCATTTAAGCACGGACTTATTTCGATAGCGATCAGAAGACTAAACCAGGACAATATCCTTTCCAAACGCCTTCACCGGCATAGCTGCAATCATATCATTCGTACTCTTATACCGATCCATCTCACTTTCCTCCATGGTCATTGCCAGACGCCCAACCCTCTCCCAGCGCTCACCAGCGCCATCGGCTTTCCGCAAGATCAAGTAACGGGCCATGCCGTTAAACACGAATGGCACGATACTCGCGAAGACCAGTACAGTCACAAACTCGCCGGACTTGTAGCCCTCCGTCAGTTGAGCCTCCGTGAGCAGCACGGAAAGATGGATCTCGACGAAACGACCCATCAGACGGCGCCACTCGCCACCATGCGTTGTGTGTACTAGATGCATGTGACGAAGCACAAGTGGGTTCCGGATTGTTAACAACCACTGCTTCGTCGGATCACTCGTGCTGAGCCCAGCTAGGGGTACCCGGCCCGTCAGCAGTGTCGACTCACCGCCATCAGCGGTGCGTAATATCGTCTCGATGGACCAGAGCCTTTTCGCGATCCCGCGCACATAGCCATTACTCATCAGGGCTCTGAAGAAATCAATATGCCCTAAATCGCTGGGAGTGCTGTTCTCAGAATCCTCCGAGACCTCCCAACTGGCAGCGAAGTCGACGCGACCTTCCCAGCCTGCCCAGGTCCACGAAGGGAATTGCGGGCGCCGGCGGCAGTTCGCTTGGAATATCAGCGCCCCGGTCTCAATTGGCGGGCGTGGCGCGGCGTGTGTCCATGCGGAAATTGATAGCGCGAATGTGTGCTGTAGGCCTGGCTGTCCGTTGGCAAATTCGCCCGCCCACACGGGGATACCCAACAGCAGCGCCAAGCCGTCGTTTGCGCCGGTGTAGCATGCAGCGACACCCATGAAGGCGTTAAGTGAGTCGCTGTCGTAGCTCAATGTGCGTGAGGTGAAGGTGCGTATGTGACTATCGAGTTTGCGCACCTGCTCAGCTACGTCATCTGTAGCGCTGATGCTATAGCCGTACTGCAACTCAGGGACCCGGTGGATATCGCCGTCGAAGATTCCGGAGAGATTATAGTCATCGAAGCGTGTACCGGTGTCGTCGACCAGGATGCCGAGTGGTAAGTTGACAGCTTCGCTCATCGCGTAACCGCGGCACTCCCAATACACCTGTTTCTCGGTGAATACGAGTCGGCGGTTTGAAAGGACTCCTTCTTGATAAGTCCAACCTCGTGTCGCCCATTCAGACCTGCGGATAGTGACTCTTGCATCTTCCAGGGCCGATACCAGAATCGTTTTCCCCGGGGTTTTACCTGCTGGGAGAGGTTTCACTGGTTTAGACGGGTTCGTGATCGGTGTATCCCCAATGATCAAATCACGGCCTTCATCAGCGGAGAGTCCCATCCGTATCGCCATTTGACCCTTCATGTATGGCACAACCTCCTGCATGGGAATGTTCATCCTCTGCGAGATTGATTTTGGTGTCCTCATGAACTCATCAATCGTCTGCCCAAAATCTTCGGCCAGGTTATAGAAAATGTCCAGATGCTCGTTGGATATACCATACTTGTCCATTATCTCTTTATCCTTCTTGTACTCTTCTAGGTCTATCTCCATATTTTCTCTCATTCCGTGGCGGTACATATCCAGCCACTCCCCATGGTCTACTCTTTCTTGTCGATACTCATCTAGTGTGACACCAAACATCTCGAATGTTTTGTCGTTGGGATCCGTCCCACGATTCGCCACCCTCGAGGGGCTAGCTATAGGGCGACGTTCTTTTAACGATACCTGTGGCTGCTGCTGTCGTGGTGTCGTGTTGATGCCCGGTAACCCAGTCCTAGCGTCACCACTTGCAGCGACAATGGTAAACTCGGCCCCTGCGTAAATCATGTCCATCTTAGAAATAAGCATCTGCTTCTCCTGCGGATTGGACTGATCTATACACAGACGGTCGACCCAGAGATACTTTTCACCCATCCGCTTCGTAACCTCAACAGCGTCGAGGATTGTCGGTGGCCAGTCGCCGGACGGCGGGCCCCAGACATAGCTGAGCGCGACATACTTCTCAGCCCAGGGCCGTGATTCAACCACCGGAGGCGTCTTTGTACAGTCAATTACGCGAAACCCGGGTAATGACACCCCGTTCGGCTTCTTCGGGGCGCAGCCCTGATGAAAATCTCGACAGAGACTAAGCCATTCCATAGGCTCGCTGAGATTGGCTTTTGGTTCCAGCTCGCGCGCCATGGTCATCCTGTCTATATCAGACCAAGGGGGTGTGAGGCGATATATCGGTCCAGACTTCGGTAGCTCTGTCTCAATCCAACGCAGCGGGACGCCGTTCTTCGGAATACCCGGTACCTCGCGTACTACGGCCATAAACACATTATGATCGACCTCGCTCCATGGTCGCCGCTCTAGTCTCCCGCGGCGCATCCTAGGTGGTTCAAAGAGGTAACTCTCGCTGCTGCATATGGCCAGTAGCTTGTACGTGCCCTGGCTCGGATCCGGCGTTGTCTGCTTGAGGAAGTCGCATAGTTTGCAAGGCTGTCGCGCCCTCGAAAGTCGGTCGCCGAGCGACGTGACGTAGAAGAAATCGGCGAGATATTCAGGGCCTTCGCCATATGGCTTATACACGGCTAGGCGCCTCCCGTTCTTATGCCTTCGGGCCCCTTCGTAGAGATCATGGGCACGCGCAAAGCTCCGTTCCAAGTCGAGCTTTGCACACTCGTCACACAGTATCTCGGATTCATCTTCGGTAGGCCGTACCGAACCCGGAGGTTGGAAGCGGAAGGTGAAAGAACCTTCAAAAGCCATGCTGACTCCTTGAACATTTGTTCTATTCCATTAGAACAACAACATCTCTCCATTTTCCATTCCAGAGTTCCCGGAGCGTGTTTTACTCCAATTCTGCCTAGAGCTATAAGGGTGATCGCGTCTTCAGCCCGGATTTGCTGCCTCCAATGATATGCCGCACTGTACTCGGAGCTGAAAGCACAGCCTCCACAACCAGGGATTAGTGGCACGATACATATCAATTCTGCATCAAATGTGATAAGTCAAGACAACTTGCCCAGTCATGCTACATGTAGGTACTCATGAATGAGAAAAGATAAGGTGGGCCGAGCAAATATAATCCTTATAGAAGCATGTCGTGGGGTTATCTGGTGCTTTCGCATATCCTCCCTATTGATTGCCCTTGGGCGACCAGCGCGAGATGTTTAGGTCACGCAATCATCGTGTTATCCAGCTCATGCCGGGAACAGAGGCTAAGCAACGGTGAAAATGACCAGCAGTTTTACGAGTGAGATATCCGGGCCTCTCACAGCATATGAGATGTCCGAGCAATATTACCGATATCTCCGGTGGATGGCCCAGTCCTTTATTGTAAGCCGTCGGATACTACTTTTCCGATGCCATCAGCCGATTGAACAAATTGCCAATCTTGACGACTTCATTAAGCCTATGCCGGTTCGCATCTCACTTCCACGCGCATCTGCGCCTCACTGCGGTTGTACCACGACAGCAACAGGGGTGAGCAGTAGTAACGCGCTCTCATTGGCTAGTTCGGTATTGAGAATGCCATATTCAGTTAGTTGATTCTCATCCGTCTCACCAGCTAGTAAGCAACCTGCGAAGCAGTGAGACTTGAAAACTTCGCATATCTTCAGTATCGAATTTCCCAATAAAGACCTAAGACTCTAATTGGTATCCTCGGAGCTATGGACTCAACTTCGTTAGATAGGGGCCGCCCCTTAGATGAAACTAGCAGCCATCTCCTAGGTACGGCAAGATCTTCCACCCATCCAAGTTTAAATGGTGAAAGCGAGGTTAGAGCCGGACGAAAGCCAAGGTTTGGGATGCCGAAAGTACGCACGGGATGTGCTGTATGCAAGTGAGTCGTAGTTCCGTATCGCTGCTCTTAAGCCCTGGTTTTGTGGCTTGTTTCGTAAGCCATCATCGAAGTTTAATTTCTAACTGGTCCTATTAGGATAAGGAGGGTTAAGTGTGATGAGACCAAGCCGTTTTGCATCCGATGCACCTCAACGGGGAGGAAGTGTGAGGGATATCCACCTATATTAAAGAGAAAGTCTAGGGAGGGAAATGCAGCAAAAGGCAAAGCACCTGTTACCTCTAGCGGAGCAGCCATTACCGGATACAATATCTTTCAACTGTATCCTCCAGCACTTACAGCACCTGACCCCAGAGCCACCATCGGTAATGTTGAGCGGAAATCGCTACACTTCTTTTGGGTCGCAACTGAGCGCGATATCTCGCGGAACTTTTGTCCGGACTTCTGGGGACAGCTAGTTCTGCAGGCTTCCAGGGAGTATCCTACTGTACAATACGCACTCGACGCTGTAAGTGCTTTGTACAAAGCCTACATGTTTATGGAGCACACCACACATCGGTCGCAAGGCGTCTTAGATACTGCCACGACCCGCTCAGCCCTAGTGTGCTATAACAAGGCTGTGAAGCTTATCTCCGATGATCTTTCCGCCGGTACCATTCCAATCCAGGCTGTCCTTATCTGCTGCCTCCTGTTTGTGTGGCTCGAGTTTATGAGAAACGACTTTGCAACCGGCATAAAACATCTTCAAAGCGGCCTCGCTATTTTGCATGAAAATCTCAGCGTGTCTAGTCGAAATAATTCCGCATCCACAAGGATCGATGAGTCGCTCCCGCACATCTTCACTTGCCTGCAACTTCAAGCCACCGTTCATGGGTGTCCATCTTCTGACTTCAACTCTTTACCCATGAAATGTCCATCCGAGGCCATCATCAACCCATACCCATCGGTCTTTACCACATTGGCTGAGGCACGATATTATCTCACCCGTAGGCTAGTATATATATACCAGTTCGTTAGAGAGAAGCAAACCTTTGAGCACAGCAAGGGATTCCAGGTTGCCGGTTGTCCAGAGTGGCCACAGCTTATGGCCAAGCGTGACGCTCATATGAGAGAACTTATGCGATGGAATGCGGCATTTCAACATAGCAAGCCGTCGACTGCCAAGTATGCTGCCGAATCCGTTGGAGTTCTCCTCCTTCGGCTCAACTTCGAGGCAGCCCTGATGGTATTAAGGAGCATGTTTTTCAACTCCGAGATGCAATTCGACGAGTACAATGATGTATTCGAATTGATGCTATCTCTTGCCGAGAAGATCCTGCATGCCGGTGCTCCCAAGGGGCAGCGCCCCCTTCTCTCGCTCGATACGGGCGTCATTCCAGCGTTATGCTACATCATAGCCAAATGTCGCGAGCGAACGATTAGGTATAGGGCTATGGAAGCTCTTAAACATGCACCCCTACGCGAGGGCATGTGGCATAAAGATAGTATCATCGCAGCAACAAATTGGAAAGTGGCCATGGAAGAAAGGCTGGCTGCCGGGATATTAGATAAAGAGCAACACCCTCTCCCTAGCGCTGCGCGGATCTACCGTGCAATAGTCCTAGACGCGACTATAGATGGAAATTCCGCGGTAGTGCGTTTCAACACCGACCCGGCGGATAGCTCCGGTCTCGAATCGGAGCTGAACGGCATGCTTTCCAAGTTAGGTGATATGATATAGAATATGGCATGCATACGTAGATTTGTGAATATCAATTATTATCAATATCAGCTATGAAACCCCCAAGAATCATCGCATAATAGATTACACACGATGTTAAAACTCCGACCCTGCAATGAGACCCCTACGTAATTCATGGCGCAGCGGAGGATTCACAGCTCAAACGGCCCAGGAAGCCAGACATCGTAGCCTACCGGATTGAGACAGCTAATAGCGAGTAGGCGAATCAGGTAGCCCGAAGGAATATAGCACTACAACTAGTCCGGGGCTCTATAATTCCCTATGGATATCCTACAAGGACAATATATAAGTATTCCATTTTCCCTCAATTCTCCGGGCGGTATTGATAAGCCCAGTTCATGCTTTAAAGCAGTCGGCGTCCTTGTATTTATTTATCTCAAGCTCATTCTCCCCCTCTGCAACATGTGGGGCCTTAACCCCCTTTTCCTCGCGGCGGCATGGCATGGTGTCGCTTCCTATGCACAACCTGATTTTAGCCATAGCAATCACATCCGCTGGGTTAACTGCAGCGAAAATGTTCCCAGTACTCTTAACCGCACCGGAGTCGATCTGTCGAATTTGCCATCTAATCTTCACTGCGGACAGATATCCGTACCCATGGACTATGGTCAACCACAAGGCCCGAACAATACAATCACTTTAAGCCTAGCTATGATTAGGCCCTCTCGCCCGAAGGGGGTCTTATTTGTGTGCGCGCAATTCCCCATGAATATGATTATATCCCCGAAATTTACTAACACCAAGATGCGGACCACAGCAACACAGGCGGAAGTGATCCCGTAGTAGTGGTCGCATGGCAGGTTGCTCTAAAGCAGACAACGACATTCTCTAGTTTATCTGATTACTATGATATAATGTTCATGGATGTTAGGGGCACTTATGGGTCTAATCCTATATCCCTATCCCTAGACGCTGTCGCCGCACTCCCTTCAGCCTAGTAAGTTAGGCTATAGCTCCCTCGCACGGCCATGATGATTAATTATTGGTGAATAGTCCACAGAACGAGTCTGACTACGACGAATACAAGAAGGGTTCGGCGGCCTTTTTTCAATCCTGGATCGACAACAGTTCTCCACCGGGAATTCTGCAGTTTGTATCGACTAAAGAAGTGGTACAGGACTACGAGCAAATTCGCAAAGCACTTGGATACGAGAAGGTGCATTTCCTTGGAGAGTCATAGTGAGTGAGAGTTCTTTAGTTTTTGAAACCCTCGACAGCAATGCTAAGCTTCCGACAGTGGCACCTACCGGGCACAGAAGTATGCACTCGCTTTCCCAGACCGGGTTGGTTACTTCGCTCTTGATTCAGGGGTCCCTTACGGAATGGTAAGTCAGCCTCATTGAGATATCAGGATTATGCATGACTGATAAATACTACTTAGAGTCTATTCGATAAGGCGCAGGCACATGTCAGTTCAATCAACCGGGCGCTACTCCGGGCAGATGCATATTGTCAAAATGAACCTTCGTGCCCTTTCCACAACGATGGGGTTGGAATCGTGACCAAGGTAGTACTCCCTCTTGGTCTACAGCACATTTACTGCACGGACATGTAATTGTGATGCTAATATCGTGAGAAGGTTGTCCACACCATCTTCACGACGCTACCTTGCTCAGAAGGAGTGCCTTTGCAACAACTTCAACAAGCGGTTCTCTCAGCGTTCAGCGGTCTTCCTGACTTCCCATTACTCCTACGCGGACTCGATGACGCACTGAATGGTAACTGTACAACGCTCCTAGGCGATAATAATCTAGCTGTTGATAGAATCGTGGCCATACCGTTGGAGTGTGGCGATGTAGGTACTGTTAATATTCTTTCCCCTTTTGCTCAGAAAGTCGTTATTAACCCGGGCTCTCATTCTAGCTTATAACCAAGTGACATATGAAGAATTCAGGGCATCCTTCGATGCAGGGCTAGCAGTACGTCTGGTAACAGCTGTTATTTCGACTCTGATATTGACCTTGCTCATAGCATGACCAAACCGGGATCGAAATGACGCCGATATGGTCCCTTCAGGTAAACCGTGTACCTTATTCCACGCCGTACTCGTTACTAACAATTTCCATATAGCTCGCCTGTTCCGGGTGGCCATTTCCGGTAGCTGAGGAGACCAACCAGCCAAATCCCCACAAGATGCTATTGGTAACAGCGGATTATGACGCCGAGTAAGTCTTCGAGCCCCGTCACCGAGTGGATTATCTAACATATATTCATCAGCGCGCCGACGGAGTGGACGTCGTATATTTGGGAAAAGCAGGCAAGAAGGTCGGCGTTGGTGGTTCGACATGGAGATGGGCATGTCTCTTTCCAACGTAAGCTTTCTACCTTAACTAGATATTGACCGGTGGCATCTCCCTCTAAATATTTCGCAGTCCCGGACCAGCCCTCTTCGTTAATCACGAAGGAATTCCTTCGGACGGGGGTGCTTCCGACGCCGAGATATGAGACCATTGTATCTGTGTATACTCCATGCATGCACCGAGCCCCTATTCCTAATCCGTACCAGATCCAAACAGGGGCTGCAGCAGGTGATATCGAAAGCGTATAGGGAGTTTGGTTGAGTTAGTGTGGTTTGTATTAACAACAATCTTGGGCTAGATGTTAGGTGTCTTAAAACAGCGTTCAATATTCTCATCGCCCCTATTCTTCCTCACTACAGAGGATCTGAATCATAAGCTCTTGAAATATATATAAAAACTGTTTATAAAGTTTTATACGTTATTGCGTTTAGCCTATTGGTGCCAATATTGGGTATGTAGTTTGAGCATCTCAGTACTCATACAGTCGCTAAGAGATACTGTATATGCATCAATGCCGTGTATACCAGCTACCATGCCCGGTAGCGCCGCCTATCTACTTGAATAGACCACCTGTATAGGAATATAGTAGTTGGTATCTATCTGATTTGGCATAATATGATGTTAACCTTATTTGGTTACTATGAGTTGTGAGGTCATGCTAACGCTTCTAGCAACGTGGATTTGACGCATAATTCGTACTCACTTCCTTTCGTTGCGACACTAACAACCCACGAATCATTAGATAGTCATGTTTCATATTGATTATGCCTCATATCTACCTAGGCATATATTTTCATCTTGGCCTCTACATTAAGTGTCTTCCGACCTTTGTCACCCCGTGTTAGAATATAATCAACAATCATACTCCAGATTGTGCTTGTCGGAATCCTAATGGTGACGAGTACACATCATACAAAGAAACACTGCACTGACCGTAAATACTGGGGGCCTGATCGGGGGGAGCTTCGTTATACGAACAATCACATTCAGAATCCTCTATTTAAAGATCGCCTTATCCTGCTTCATTACGTGTAACCACCGGGAGACTCATCTAGCTGAGGCGGTGCTTTCACTACTTGACGTGAAGCTGTACGCTGCCCACCATGGACATGACTCATGTAGCACCGACTTATCGTCGACCTTGGCGTCCTCGTCAATGTCGCTGCTATTATCGATGTCAGTGTCATGCTCGACGGTCCCATCCCTCCATCAAGTGGCAGATAGCCATTTAAAACCTAGCCTGTCACTCTAGTAGATTTCTACGGATCGCTCCATATATTGCCATCAGATTTCAGATCAGGACTTAATTTACGCGTTTAGTTTTCTATAGCCCTAGATTATCAATTTACGTGCGGTATTACACCCGAATACTGCTACTCATCGCTCCCATCGGCACATAAAGTGTGCCGATATCGAACAACACACTTGCTATGGCGGATAGGGAAACCCAGTCCGATCCGGCGAGGACTAGCAACCACTCCCACCCCCGGCGGAGATTTCGGCGTCCGCGAGTAAGGAAAGGAAAGACCGGCTTCAAGGAGCCCACCCAACGCCGCACTGTATCTACGGCCGCCCCTATCACGCCCGTACCGGGTAGCTCCTCTGCTGATAAAGCACCCAAGCCACTGCCACGAATAGAGCGTATACATGGTATGTATCCGCTCCCTCCCCCGCCGGCTGTTGTCTCTCCATATTCAGACCAACTTGCGTACACCAGTATGAAGCCATCTTCCCCCGCTCCTAATGACGACGCAAACAACACCCGCGCAAATGTCTCTCTCGGCAATACTGCCGAGGGAACTTCCGAGCCAATCTATGTCCGGACTCGTCCCTCTCTCCCGTTCGGACGTGTTGATGCACGTCACATGACGATCCGTCGACCTGCTCAGCCTTCAACAGAAGCAGGCAGAATGGACTCTAATAACCCCATAACCCCGCTTCCGGAGCGATTTGATAATAGCTGCCAGCCACCGCCACGCCCGTCGTATCGGGACGTGTTGTGCGGTTTTGCTAAGCCCGGCACTAGGCCGCGTCCGTCAGCTTAATTCGTAGACAATTCGTATCCTCCCCGGGAAAATACATAGGGAAGGGGATTAATGAGGTGGCCCGGAATGATTCCTCCGAGAAAATGGGTTGTTGAGGCTATAGACGATGGCCGTCTCATTTATAAGCGTGGAGTTCTCGTCGTAGTTCTATTTTACCATTCTAACGTTGAAATTACCACAGTTTCGTAGCACGGACTATGGGGCGATGGAGGGTTTGCTCCGGTCAAACATGGCGTTCGTAATAATCATTTCAAGAGCATTTGGCGCGGTATCCTGACCCATGTTGATGATATTCAACACTTACACGCTGTATTTTAAACATTAGGCAGCAGCCAAACTGACACAACTTACCGCCAGCAATCTAACTCCACGTAACAGATACTATATTGACAATCACCATAATACCCTAATCAAGGAGTTTGAAGAGATGCAAGTCAAAGCGTCATAGATGTCGTATATCTTCCAGGATCGGTGACTCACCCAGCTCACCGACGCCTCGAGTGTGAAGAAAAAAAAAGGAAATAGTCTATCTCCAGCGGAGACATGTCGGTCCTAATGGCTTAGAAATACAGACTGCAAGAACGGCGTTTCAAAAGGTCTCTAACAGACAGAGCCAGTTCTGCACAGACGGTAACTATGTGGAGAGGGCGCCAACAACGCCACTGGCGTAATCGCTTCCAGGTAGATAGGGGCGAATATAACACGTGGTGTAGTGTAGTGTAGCCAGGGACCACGTCGCGCAGTCCTATCTGGCATCCTAGGACTACTACTAGTAGTAGGAGACAGCTGTCAAACAAATTAGGTAGATAGATTAGCGGGACCAAATAGTAGGGCTGTCCCACGTCCGAGACACCGAGCTATCTGAAACAGGTAGCGTGATGACGAAGCCGGTCGCGTTGCGGCGAGATGGATAGATGAATGGTCATGCTACGAGAGATGCCGGAGACCGAGCTATCACGGAATGGGAACCGTCACGGGTACGACGGGGATACGAGCGTGTGGGCACATGACGGAGGTGGATGAGATATCATGTAGAATAATTCGCTGTGTAGGTAAGAAATACTCGTATCGGCATTGCCTGCTGACGAATCCGAGCATACATGGCGTGTTCTAGGGACCTCGAGGAGGGTCTAGTAGGTTCGCGGCCGCGGGTCGCAAAAGTGGTTGTTGTTTCGATGGAGAGTTGGGAGTGGCGAAGGGAGATGTTCGGGGCAAACCGAGAGAGACGATTGAAGTCTGAATTGAGCCAACCAATGAGGTCATGTGACGGGGATTAGCATCAGCCACAACGTGATGTGTGGCTTGGCTATATGCAAGGTAGATCGTGGACGTGGAATTGTAGCACATGTGCCACTTTGTTGCGAGAAGGGTGGCGAATCTTCCGGAAATCTCCCCCGAATCCCAACGGCGCCAGCGGCGGATTAGTGCGGGTGTAGTGCATTCCGGGCGGAACATGCCAACCCTTGACAGGGCAAGACAGGCGAGACAGGAACATGAGGCTGCTGTCAGCTAGGATACACCTGGGATACGCCTGGTTCCTCGATTGTCTAGGAAATATTCTCCGAATAGGGGCCATGATCGTCGTTGATGTTCGGTTCGAGGTGTCGTGCGACTTACGAACCAAACACGACATACAACGCCTTTCCTGACTCAGCTCTTATTCTGTCACCTTAATTGCGATGACGTCAAATTCAATAAAACATTCCCAAAGCGTGCGGTGAACTAATTACTAGATCAATATGTTGCGAATATTACCTGCGTGTAGCGTTTGTAGGGTTGGAGATGATATCTGGTTCAACACTAGGTGTGGCGAATAAGATATTTGACGTTTCTCATTTTCATGCTAAAGAACTGCTAATTGGGAAACGCTAGCCCTAGTATAGGTCGCAATCGCAGCCTCTTACCCTGTTGATTACTAGCTCGACAGCTCTATATCCAACATCCAAACCCGACGTTTCGGTATATCCACCAGAGCTCGGCTTTTTAAGGTTCACAGCCACATTAGTGATCCCCTGGGATTCTTTGAAGACCAAGGCGATCTCAGATCGCGCGTGTTAAGTCGCCAATAATCTACTAAGGAGCTTCTTCCGAGTCTTGGAACGCTTAAGCATGTGGGGGGTCCCTCCACATATTCTCACCGACGAGGGGCCTAAGAGGCCGGACCGTCTTCTGGAAGCAAATTTCATAGAGAAGCTATTAGCCGAGCCCACTGAAGAGTGGACATAGCTGGTAGCTATAGACCATGGCGGAAGAAGTAGAGAAAATTGGCCATAGAAACTCCAGGAGGCGACCGTACAATGTCGTACTAGGGTGGAATGAATCTCGATGACTTCGGGAAAGGTCGTATGCAGTAGTCATAAGCAATCGATACTCTTGACAAATTCATGATTGGGAATGCGCACGAAAACGAGGGGATGTGTTATTTCCGCCGATTCAAGCAAGGACAGCTCTCGGAGCTGAAAGTAAACAATATCCACTCGCGACACTTGCATCTGTCTAGATATGTGGCTGAGCGGGTGAAAAGCTCCTAGCTTGGCGCCTGCCCCGTCCGGTTCGAGCCGCTGTTCGATTAGTTGTAGTCTAGCAGACCCGGCCGCTTGGGGGCGGCGGACAGCGGGACAGGACAAGCTTACGGTTGCACTCGGCGGGACAGTTGGGCATAAAGTTCCTGCTCCTTCGTTTCAGGCCGAGATGATGGCTGAAGAATAATACATTTACAGTGGATATTCAGAAATTACGCACATACGAGTACGGTAGATACCTAGGCATGTAAGGTATGCATGCGCAGCTCTGATATGGATCGTGGGGATGGTTGTGGGAACACTCCCGAGGGGCCAAATGCACATGCATGTATTGATGTACTTACACGCGAAGTGGGGGAATTTTGATCGTTCTCGAAACATTCATCCCCCCTTTTTCCCCTTCACTAGTTCCCATGCGAGAGGGTCTATGAGGGTCTACTAGTGTCGAGAAGAGAAACTTGTCTCGATTATCAATAATGCGGCGAAGACATTTGCATCATACATCATAGGCGCCACCGTGTCGGTACTGGTGGTCAAATAGTGTCTCTTATGGTAGATGCAAGATGCCATGTTCGTCCTCATAGCTCCGCTAGCATTGCCGACAGGCCATGGGCCTATGGCACGCGCGTCTAGACTTTAAAGATTTCCCCTTTTATTAATCAACATGATCAATTGGACCTTGTAGGGCTGTACTCGCATCCTTCTGCTGATCGTCAGTCGGGTATTGTTATTACTGGTAGCGACCAGCAGATAAGCGTCATGGATATTGAGGAGCTCCCCGAATCATGGTTCCAGGTAGGAAGTAAACAACAATCAGAACACTGATAGGCCAGCAACGGTTGGAGGGTTCTTTAGACAAATTTCCGAGCAGGAGTTCAGTGCCGATTCAAATCCGTCTATGTAGAGCGGAAGATCGGTTCAATGTCGAAAAATTGATCTAGAATCAACGGGAATCACCTGACAGCGGTCGAAGACCGAAGAAAAAAAGTGCTGCTCGCTGGAACCAACTAACATGGTAAGCGCCGCAGATCCATTTGGGCCTATCACATGCGACAAGGAGCTTTTGCTCCGGCTCACTACAGAGCAGTAGTATGCTATGTCCCCATTTAGCTGTTAATGCTTGCTGGGCTGGATTGGATTAGACAGCACACAAAAAAAAATGAAAGGGAAAGCAGGCAGCGCAAGCAAGCTGCCTGAGCAAACAGAAAATGACAATTCCTCTTCTTGTAACTATTTCTTCGGGGGTTGTCAGTTACGTATTCCCCATGCCCTGCACTCGCCACAGGGGGTTTCATCAGCAGTGCATCAGTGGTCAAATGTGCTTTTTCGGTTCGGTGGTGGCGATTCCAGCAGTCGTGTTACACTACTCATATGAGCATCTCTGCCCTATTTCTGTACTTGAAAGCCACACCTACGTCTCATGAGCCACGTCTACACGGATGGTTATGCCAAATCAACAGTTGTCGTCGAGACATCCGTCCTTCCAGGGACGATCCATATTCCGGTGTTCTTTGCTGCAATTCCGGGCAAAGACCCATCCTCCATCTTTAATGTGCACTGAGCACACCGCAGAGTGCCCTGTCTGCGGGAAGCAATATCTCATCTATGTCGAGTTCTGCAAAGACTACCATCCTCCTCTGTTACGCTGCCCTAGGGGAATAACTGAAGAAAACGAAGATATGGAAGAAGGAAGATGTCCCAGTCCAGTTTGTCCTTACAGTCGTACAGGGGGTTGCAATGTCAGTTAGCCCGGGGGAGCCACTTCTTCGATGAACCGACATTCCCAATTCCCAAAAACATGCTACAGTCGAAATTCGGTCATCAGAGCTTCTCTCCTCCAATGCTGACCTCAACAATTTGGTCAATTCCTTGGTACTCCGGAACGTCGAAATCATACTTCTTAGCAATTGCTGGAGAGACGAAGCTAACGGTACGTCAGCCGCAAAGCCTGTTCCTAGATCATCAGAAACCACTTACCGCCCGCCTACGAAATGACGGCCTTTGAAGAATTTGGCCAACGGCTTGGGTGCTGTCAGGCTGATCAAGAAATCAGGGTTGAAATTGCTTCCCAGGCCGGATTCGGGTGGCCCAGTCTCAATATTCCAAGATGATGGTGCGTCAACAGAAGTAACAGGAAGCTTGGTATCCTCCATTGCTCGGATCACAGCCGGGAAGGGTTCACGAACCTCGCCCGAGAAACTGAAACCTTGTCCTGAATGAGTCTGAGTGTTTTGAACGGCTACGACAATACATACCAAAGACGGCATCCACGATGTGATCCGTCGAATTCAAAGCTGCTGGGAAATCATCCACAAACGGCACCTCAAGATCTTCTAGTTGTTTTGCCAGTCGCTATCAAGAACAGTCATGGTCAGCATCTCGAACGCAGGATTCCATACTCCAATCAGAACGAAGCCCAGACGGAATACACGCCTTTTCAATTAATGACTTTGGGGGATGGCATAGATGAGCGTTAGGCGACGGTGGTATGATGGACGAGGCAGGAAGACTATAATTGATATGGGGTCATTGTGCTTTTTAAGTGGGATAGATCAGGCTAGGGAACCCGAGGGTGTGCGAACCGAATGTGCATGAGGTGATACAGTGGTGGGAAGGTGTTTTAGATAGAATCCAATGTCTAGCATACCTGGTAGAGTTCATTTTTGCTTCGTTTTGGATAGTAGATGGCTGGCCGGTACCCATAATGGCGAAGATGACGAGCTGCAACGAGCCCATCACCACCTTTTGATGTGTTAGACAATCTGCATGAATGTAGCTCCTTAAAAGTACCTAGGTAGTTAGAGTAGACAGCTCACCATTGTTGCCAGGACCGCAAGCCACAAGTACCCGGTTCCCCTTATTCGGAGGATGAACTCTATATACTATATTGGTGAGGGTGTCAGATACCTTAGCCATTGAGGCCTAGGAGTTACACTCTAGCACACACCAACTTGTGATACTGACAATCCGGCAAGCTCCATGAGCTGATCGATAGAAAAGGCACCAGTGCTCATAAGCTCTTTATCTAGAGCTGCTGCAGCCTTAGCTGACAATGTCTACGATTGTGTAAGTCAATCTACGCCGACACATTTCGATGCAGCCCAACTCACCTTAATTGCCATGGTCTCGTACGTATGTATGTCGGACTCAGATATGTGAAGATTGGAT
This sequence comes from Hypomontagnella monticulosa, assembly GCA_902825475.1. Classification (NCBI taxonomy): domain Eukaryota; kingdom Fungi; phylum Ascomycota; class Sordariomycetes; order Xylariales; family Hypoxylaceae; genus Hypomontagnella; species Hypomontagnella monticulosa. The sequence goes on from CADEBF010000007.1 coordinate 3,455,810, forward strand.
TGAAGAGGAGAGTCGAGAAGAAAAAGGAAAGTGAAGCAAACTGGAGAAGTTAATGGGATTTAGTGGTTCGAATGTTTGGTTGGTGGACTGACATCACCGGAGAAGCTGTGACCTTAATTGGCACATCCATGCAACTCCATTGTTCATTGGGTTTAAATGCCACAGAGTTCATGACTAAGCCCATTATGTTCTCCGATTGGTGGAGACGGAGAAAACAGTCTCCAGATCCGCCAAAATTATTGAATCGCAAAGTGAGGTTCCGGCAATATCAATCTTTATTATTAATTGAGGATTCCAATGCTATAATTATTAACCCTCAACTGCCAAACAACACCGCAGGGGAATATGGTGGTGAAAATTCGGTTAGCCCGTTTCGGGCGCAAAAATCAACCCTTCTACAACATAGTCGTCGCCCACGCTAGGTTAGTACGACGAAACCATACACGTTTTATTCTACATACCTAAGTATGCAATATACTAACCAATTCAGAACGGCGAGGAATAGCAGACCACTTGAAGTAATCGGTACATATGATCCCATGCCAAAGCCCGATCCGTACGACGACTCTGGAACACTACACAAGGACATCAAGTTGGACACATTAAGAGCCAAGTACTGGATTGGTGTCGGCGCACAACCAACAGATACCGTCTGGAGATTGTTATCTCTCGTATGAAACGATCCGCCTCGTGTGTATATAATATTCATTAACAGACTCATTTTAGTTGGGCGTCATGGAACCTAAATATCGAAATACTCAACCCCGGACCCCTCCCCCAATGCCGCGCGAGTTCCGAGGCGATTCTCAACCACAAGAAACGAAATGATAAACCCGGCATATTTACATGTACAAAGCATTTAGCGGCGCTTCGGGTTTTTACCACGGGTTGTACACTAGGAAGGGACACTAAAAGCTATTTCATAATGTGCGATCTCGCGCGGTCTCCTACACAGATATGAAGGCACTCCCGGGCTGCAACATCCATGGATATACACCAAAATAGCTGCCCGAGCCTAGCGCGTTGTATATATTAGGATATGGGGCAACATGTACCTTCGAAGTACATGTATGTTTGACTACTCCTACTGGCAGACGGTCTGCATGAAGTAGACAGGCCATCTGTTAAATAAACCAATCAAGAGATGAAACAAAAAACGGCAGCCCTTCATGTGCCATCTCATGTTGAACCATCACAGCGCGATGGCGCGTGCTAAATTAACCTAACACGAGTGAATACAACTACGTTGGTAGGCAGCTACCCAGCGCTTGGAGCACTTGAAATGAGTTACCACCATCCGGCCAAGATTCAGGTCTATAAGCCAACGCCACTCCCATCATAATCTGAGAGATACGAAACTCATCAACTAAATTACTTCAATAACAGATTTATTAATCTCCTGGTCACCATACATAGCATGAGTGAAGTAGTCGAAAACTGCCACGTAATCACTGAGCATCCACTGGTAGACACGATTAAGCCAAGATTCCAAACATTGGACAGTCTCAGACTTCGCTAAGCACTACACAATTTCACCATTGCATTCCAAATATTTGCAGCAGCTTACAGCGTACGCGTAATTATTCGGTCATAAATGTCTCTACCTATCGGGCAGGTTGCTTGTTCGCTTAGTCCTCATGGGTTCAAATGAGACATGAATACATAGCCCCTATTCGTACGAACACCGCGATGCACCCTCGCCCAACATTTTCATAGAAGATGCCCCTAAAATCATATTATGGGGTAGAACAGGGCGTTTCGCATTTTAGTATAATTATACATAAAACATACAGCCACAAGTCCCGCTTTTCAACCTTATAGAAGGCAGCCAACAACACCCTCGTGAGCTGTATCCCCCCATACCATGACCGACCGTCCACCCAGAGCAAATCCGATCAACAAGCGAATCCCAACTCACCTCACACCATTCACCACAGTCGCCGCCGGCGTACCCTCAGAAACCAGGACCCAATCCTTAACACCTCCCTTCCAATCACTGGTCCGTATATCCTTGACATGCACCAGAATAACACGCACCTCCTCGCCGGCAACAAAACACTCACGTCCACCATCCTCCTGGCCTCCTACTGTCTCGGTGCCACTAAACGGGACGCCGCCCTCGGAGTCGAAGGTGTTGTTCTCGAGGTGCTGGCTGCGATAGAACGCCTCCTCATCCGACCCCGGCGCCACCAACTCCGCCGTCCCGTTGATGGTCGCGCTGATGCTGGACATGGCGCTCGTGTTCAGGTTCAGCAGCAGAGAGGCTAGGCTCGACCGGTGCTCTGGACCCGGTGACCCCCCGGACATGCGCCGGCCTTGAGTCGGCGGTCTGTGTGAAACCCCTAGTTCCGGTAAGTAAATATCCATTGAAGCGCGCCCGTCTCGGGTATGCTAGTTTATGAGGGGAAATTCAAACTAGACTGAGAACCGAGCACATGGAGGGGCTCTTACAGTCATGCACTAGTAGTGAGACGTTGGGGTTGACGACCAAGTTGTTAGTCTTCTTGGACGAAGGGTTCGTCGTCATAACAATGACAGGTGCCGATGAGAACTGCGATGACGGGATGTAGGTGTAGTTCATCAGCGACACGTGCGGCTGGTTATCGATACATGTCGCCAGGTGAAGCTGTACTTCTGTTAGTACATATATAGTCGTGGTTCAACATTCCCCCAAAATTTGAAGGTAAACAGATGGTGAAGTCAAACCTATGTAGACAAGCCAAGATTAGGAACGTCAGCTGACTTACGAAGCGAGCATTTTCGAGACATTGTACGACGTCCGGAGGGAGAGAAGTGACCAATTGCTTGTGCGTATCCCCAGCTGAAGCCTCGTGGTTTAAGGCTATCTGATCCATGGTGCCGTTGCTACCTACCTCCACGTATGAGGCTTGCTCGCGTGAAGTTCGTCTGGAGGGGTCCAGTGAAAGATCCTATCAGATAACGGATATCTCTGCGATGACGTTGGCATTCAAGGATTGGGTCGTAGGAAACCCCCACATAGCCACTGAGGCTGGGAGCTTGGGCCATGTCGATCTGCTGTAGCCATGCCCTTAGGTAATGGCCGCGGCTTTTCGCGGGGTCAAGTCGGTACCGCTTATATGCGGCTTTCACTCCCTCAATTCAACTCATCACCGGCACAATAACGAGGATGATGGAATGAATGATGACCATAGCTGACAACCTATCCCGAAGTCAGCCTCTTCCCTTAGCTACTTCTCCTGTAATACCAACCACTGCATTATGCAGAAGAACTGTACTACTTATATCAAGATATTAATCAACCCAAATTACTTCTAAATACCACTCAAAATGCGGTCAATTAAGCCTAGACATATCCGCCGCTCGTTCCCTCGTTACCTCACAACTAGTTCCACCGTGCCATCACAAGTTACTCCTATAACATCTCTACTCATCGCCAATCGCGGTGAGATCGCATTGAGGATAAACAAGACAGCCGAGCGTCTCGGTATAAAGACCACCACCTTATACACCGACCCGGATGCTTCCTCACAGCACGCCTCTTGTTCCCCACATTCCATTGGCCTCGGCGCGGCGAATGGGTACCTCGACGGCGAGAGGATAGTGAAGCTAGCGAAACAACACGGCATCCAGGCACTGCACCCGGGCTATGGATTCCTCTCAGAGAACTCCGCCTTCGCCGAGCGGTGTGAGCAAGAGGGCATCGTATTCGTCGGCCCGCCCGCCCAGGCTATGGCGGATATGGGCGACAAGGCCCGCAGCAAAGAGATCATGACTAAAGCCGGTGTCCCGTGCGTACCTGGATACCACGGGAGCGAACAGGACGAGGCCGAGCTTCTGGAACACGCCAAGCGGATCCAGTTCCCCGTGCTGCTGAAGAGCGTGAAAGGAGGCGGTGGTAAGGGCATGCGTATCGTTATGGAAGAAAGTGAATTCCTCCAGCAGCTAAAGAGCGCACGGGCTGAAGCCAGAGCTTCATTTGGAGAGGGTGGCGAGGTGATGTTGGTGGAGAAATACATCATCCGGCCCAGACATGTAGAAGTGCAGGTATTCGCAGACAAGCACGGTAACTGCGTGGCTCTAGGAGAACGGGATTGCAGTGTGCAGAGGCGGCATCAGAAGATCCTCGAGGAATCACCGGCGCCTGACTTGGACGATGTCACGAGACTGGACCTATGGGAAAAAGCGAAGACGGCTGCGTTGGCGGTTGGTTACGTCGGTGCGGGGACGGTGGAGTTCATATTCGATAAGGATACGGGTGACTTCTACTTCATGGAGATGAATACCCGACTTCAAGTTGAGCATCCCGTCAGCGAGATGGTCACGGGGACAGACTTAGTCGAATGGCAATTTCGAGTTGCTGCGGGAGAGAGGCTACCCTTGACCCAGAAAGAGGTCCTAGAAAGGATCGAGGAGAGGGGAGCGGCTATTGAGGCGAGGATATACGCCGAGAATCCCGAAAAAGGTTTCATACCCGACTCCGGAAAGCTTGTTCACCTGAAGACGCCCAAGACTGATGAGGATATCCGAATTGATGCTGGCTTCGTACAGGGCGACACGGTCACTGAGGCATACGATGGTATGATCGCAAAACTCATAGTCAGGGGCCGGGATCGTGAGACCGCAATTAGGAAGATGGAACTTGCGCTGCGCGACTATGAAGTTGTCGGATTGAGCACCAACATTGAGTTTCTGAAACGCTTATGCAGATCGCCGGCTTTTATAGAAGGCGATGTTGAGACTGGCTTCATTGAAAAGTGGAAAGAGGAGCTGTTCGACCCGGTCATGATCAAGCCTGAAGTGTATGTACAAGCAGCACTAGGCATATTCACTTCTCAGCCAACGAAAGCGATTGAGCCTCACGGAGAAAGCCTTGGCTTTGGATCAAATGGTAGGGAGCAAAGCTTCTTTTTCAAGTCGCTCGACGTGTTAGATCAGAAGGGAGGAGAAGTGGTGGAAGTCAAGATCACCCAGAAGGGTAACAGCCTTTTTGATGCTCGGGTCAATCAGAAGGACGAGGGTGCCCAAGGTTTTGAGGATCTCGTCTCTTCGCCTATCTCGACGTCGGAGAAGGCGAGTCTAGTCACCTTCTTCCCGCATACGCGGATAGAAACGACCGTTGTCCAGGACCCCAATAACGACAATAAAATTACCATATTCCAGCATGGTACGAAGACAGAGCTGTCACTCGTATCTCCAACTTGGTACGAGAAGGCTCTAGGACTGAAGGACGTGGCAGCGTCAGTTGCGGCTCCGATGCCGTGTAAGATTCTCAAGAACGAGGTTAAGGAAGGCGATAGAGTTACCAAGGGAGCCCCTCTTGTTGTGTAAGTTCCCCTTCCGGTCACGCGGTAGGTTTAGCAGTATTCTAATCTCGACTTTAGTATTGAATCTATGAAGATGGAGACGGTGATTCGATCACCACAGGATGGTGTCATTAAGAAACTCGCTCACAAAGAAGGGGTAAGTTGCTGCGTTTAACTTCGATTAGGCTTCACGGTTACTAATATGAATTATAGGACAAATGCAAAGCGGGCACTGTTTTAGTTGTGTTCGAAGAAGAAACTGCCGCAGAATGATATCAAATAGGTTGGGATATCCTATAGAGTCATCCAAGGCTCGATGTCATTACGCACAATATAAGGGTTTATTATGGCTAGTTCATGTAGCCTAGCAAATCTTTAAGTAAATGGTCACAATAAAACCCGAGGACGATGGTCCTCCAGGAATTACAAACTCATTGATTCGTCTTACGCGGCGGCATGTCTTAGTCGGCCGCTTACCATCAGTTCCTCCCAGAGCGCTTAAAAACCGGTACGTAAACCTTGCCAAACCGAGTACCGAGATAAATAGGTTGTTAAGGGACTGCTTTCTGGTGTAGTACATGGAAAATTGGCTTATAAGGTAGACGCCCCTCTACCATGCACTCATACGCACAGATGATCGAGTCCTTACACCTAACATCAGCTCATATACTGTATCTTGTAGCAAACCTCCATAGATTTGATAATGTATGAAGGCATGTTTTAGTCTATAGGACTACATTTCATTTTATTAAAAACATGGTCCAGCTTGATCTACAACCGATGCTAGCTAGTGGCCGTGGCTGGTCAATTTACGTATAGTAGTACAACACCCATTCCAAGCACGTTGAGGTCATATTTACAGGCAGAGTAGCAATTTTCTATATTTAGGTTTTCCTACGGTCGAACTCCGTCATAAAATAAGGTCACTATATAACCATGCCCTGGCATGAAATCATCGAGAAAGAAATAGTATATTGTGACTTATGAATGAGAGTAAAGAGAAATCGACAAGTAGTTCATCCATGTAAAGGTTTCCTATAGCCATCTTCTGCAGGGGATCGTCATAGACAACGCCGATGATTATTAGCTCATATACGGTAGCCAATGTTCTTCAAGAACTCTCTATAGACGAATCACATCTCTACTGGCTCATCTTCAACGAATAAACGGCGATCAAACATACACCGGGCGTGCGTAGCGCGATTATATCATGTAGTAAGCACATGGCATTCGAGGACGAGTACAAAAATAGCTGTTGGTTTCATATACAAGCCACTGTTGTCACTAGTTCTCCTAACAGAGACTAGACTATCCTTATTGGGAGGGCACCGATGAATAATAAAGCTGAATAGGGCGATTACTGAGTATCAACGCACACAATAACTCGGCGCCGAACCAATCCCTGTGAATGATCAACTCCGGGATACGTTTGTTAGTCTCAGACTTTTACTCCTATTTCCCACGCATATGTATCGAATTGGAATATAGCTACTGGTGGATGAACTTAGGCTAAATGTCTATAACGTACACTAGTCGTGAGCACGGATCCCCCAAAATCCCTACGCGAAGTAATTAAACCATTTCTACAACGACCATCAAGCCCCCGAGTTAACCTCGTTTGTCTCACCACAGTATATGTCACAATTCATAATTATTCAGGGTTAGTGAAACCACAGAAAAAGAAAAACCGCTCTCGTCTTCCAGCCACCAGGTTAGTGTTAACTCGGTCTGCCGTTCTAGGTAGGTCGAGGATGAAATCCGTTATTTGTCTATCGCGGGCGTCAAGCCATTTCCGCGCCACGGCGGTCTGATTCACCGGTGGTCCGGGGCAGACCTCCTTTCAGCAACGGCGCGGAAGATCAAGAGGCGTAGGCACTCGCATGATATGTCTCAGCTGAAGTCGTCTACAGATTTGGCACAGAGATAGAGAAGTAGGCTATCGGTCCGCAAGTCAAACTATGTATGTATGTACATAGGTAGATACCTACATAGGTAAGTATACGATAGGCCGTTACTATCCACACCCTTGCCTTGTCCTTACCCCTATCACCAAAGCCTTGCAAAGAAGGTAGTCGCCCATGGCTACGTATACGGTATCAATCGCAACATCAAGTCCGTACAAGTCTTTTGGGTTTTGTTGTTTCAATGTGACCACTACATCCGGCAGTAAGAGGGCCGCCACAGGTAAGTGCACACAAGCAAGCAAGCACACACGCAAGCAGGCAGGCGGGAAAGTAAGTAGGCACAGAAAGCCATAAGTAATAACATATCTACTATAAACCGTCATCTTCGCGGCACGAGGCCGTGGCTGCGGCTGACAGCATTTCCTCGCAGCCAGGCTTGCCTGTCCGTATGCTGGCTTCCCGTCCGTGCTTGCCTGGCTGCCCGCCCGCCTATGTGCTTGCGTGCGCGCGTGCGTGCTTGCTTGCTTGCTCTCCGCAAGTAGCAGTAGCAGTAGTAGCCTATGTATGTACCAAGGCGGCGCGCCGTGTAACGCAATATAAACCTATAGAGTAACCCGCAAATAGGAAATAGCGCCGGGCCCTAGCGACTGCAGGATTCCTCCTCGCGCGCCACTTACACTTACTTATTTACTCGCAGACCATAGACCATAGGCCATAAGGGAAGAGAGAGGGACGTATACAGGTAGGTTTGCCCCCCAAGGACAATAGGAGAAGTAGTAGCAGTAGTATCTGTAGGATAGCATACCATAGCATAGCATGGCATACGTAAGTACGAGATAAGGTAGCATGGCATAGTATACTGGCGGCCAGAAAAACACGCCTATGATCTAAGAGCATATAACTGTAGCGTAGCGGGGTCACAGAGGCACCGTCGCATTGCGAGGCAACGTCCCCCGCGGGCGGGATCGGGGGGTGGGTTCGTTCGACGAGGAGATGGAGATGGGGGATGTGGGAGAGGAGATTGGGAGAGTAACACCCGCGGCAAGAAATATATGACCACCTCCTTACCCGCCTCGCTCTGGTTGGCGAGCCCGCGCAGCAGGGAGGTAGGATCTATCTGGATGGATAGCAGAGATGGGAAATCACAATTACACTATTGTTATTATTGAAGGGACACCGTGATTGTGACTGAACTGACTGGGGAAGATGCGATATGGAGCAGAGCACCCGCGCACGCCGGATTGGATGCACGCGATGCGTGTCTTGGAAGTTGGAATTGGCTTGTCGGCCTATCTGGCGTTTCTCTCTACCTCCCATACCTACTTTGCCTACCTTACCTACGCTTCCCACCCGCTCCCCTTCCCATTCCCGATCGGCGGTCCACCTAGAGACCTGATTGGCCTCTATGAACAAGCTTGCTGCATATATATCATTTAATATTATATTTTAAGTTTCTGGTGAAGAGGAACATAGTAGAGTAGAAAGGTCAATGCGCAGCATCGATGCGAGCGAAAAGGGGGAAGTAATGAAGCCCAGTCAGCAAGCTAGCTTACTTACTTACCTACTACCTACCTACCCAGCCAGCCAGCCTTCGGGGTTTCGTCTGGAACCGCGATCCATCCCCGGTCGGCGACCCAGACGATCAGCGAACGCGGCTGTCGATACGGCTGCGGTGGGTAGAACGGCCCGGAAGCGAGTGCAACGTCCCCATGGACTAGCCAGCCTAGAGCGTAAAACCTGCTTTCGGGAGTTTCCCCAGGGCAATCCTATAGCTTTTTTCCCTAGTCACTACCAGGGGCTAAGTTAACGTCAGGTTACAGAGACTGGAAATACGGGAATGATTTATTTCTTGTTTGCGCGCGACAGCAGCACGTAAAGATGGGATGGGGTGCGAAGGCAGGGACGGAACGAGAGGCAAGAAAAAATTGAGATGGACGATCGATTGCTGGAAGTTAAGAGATTGGCTCGGCGTTTCATTGTGATATGGAAAAGGCTTCCAGGCGTGCTTTGCTTCGCTGCGGGACTGCTGCAAGGCAGTCCAGTTGGACGAATGAGGCATGCCGAGTGGGAACCGGCATAATGCGAATTGTAGATGAAGGGGGAACTATCGGGAGATCCATCTCCTCAACTCATCTTGACCTACGTGACAGGTCGCAACCTGAGGGTTGTCTGTCGCCCGTGGTCCGCGGTAGTCGTCCTGACGTTGTGAGACTGGAGAGAAGACTTTTGGTTTGCATGCGACCTGTCCCTCTCGTGTCCATTTGCGGGAGGTAAGACAAGCGGGCGGGCGTTGCTTTCAATCGTATTCAGGTAGAGGTAATTAGAGAGGAGAAAAATTGAAAAGGCCGTTGGTCTGTGTCGTGGGAGACTGCACTAGGTATTTCACCGGCTTGGCGTAGTACATATCGCGATTTTCTGCACGCTGCCGTTAGCCAGCTTGGTCTTGCCTATAAGCAATCTGCTCTTCTGCTGAAGCCGTCCGCTGCTCGTCGAAAAACGGTTAAGATTTAATGCAGAGTCAAGCACGACATGGCTTATGCATTGCAGTTAGAGTGATTTCTTTTACTCGTGTATGTATGAATTTATACTGTGGCATTGCGGTTTATATAAGCGACTCTCGCTCGGTCCATGGCTGGATCCAGCCGAGGTCGGGTGGAATTCGTACCATAGCGTTCGCCCGCTTTCTATACGCATCACTGGTTAAACTATATAGCGCAGATGTACGTAGTAGGTGCTCGCCAAGTCGTACGTGACGAAGCGTTCTGCCGAGCAAATTGGCAGACGCCGTTGGGGTTGTGCGATCTTGACCTCGCGTAAGAAGGGTTATGGGAGGTCGCGTACCTTTTGCGCATGCATCCACTACAGCGCTACAGAATATGGGCTAGAAGTCCCGTGTGTTTCAACGATCCAGAAATAGAGACTTTAGAACATAGAACAACATAATGGAGGTAACTCCAGGCCAATAAGCTTCCAGACTAATTGTATGTAGGCCGTACCAATTCTATGGTGAGGACCCGATGTCGATCTCCTCGATTTTATGCAGATCCCACGGCAAATCCGGAGGCGCCTACGATCCCCCCTAAATTAGCTAGAGCTTTGATCAACACATGGATGATAGCTGCCAGAGGGGACCTAGCTCCAGTATGGCGGAGACTTCTTGTCGGGACCGTTGTAAGAAACAAGTGTAGGGAAGCTTCCGTCTTCTCCCTTAATAAGTGCGCACTTCACTTGCCGGACCCTGATATCTATTGAGCACGTGTTGATGTGCTAGTCACTGCTGATCCGAGAGTTCCGAATACACCAGAGCGCTGCCGACTGCAGCTTTAGTCCCCGGTGGCTTTAAGTGGAAGCCGAAGCGTAGTAGCCGTGATGTTTGGATGCGATACAGCCCACGAATCACAATAACAGCGGCCGTATCTCATCTGAGAATCACGTATCGCGGTACTTTTTTCAAGGTGTCACTGCTGCCCGATGGGTGGGTGACCTTGACGCAGGTGGGAACCTGTATTGCAGCCAGCGTGGAATCACCGACACACTCGGGCTCGGCCAGCGAAGCATCTCTTTTTTTTGCCGTCGGGTTCAAGATGAGACGTTGGACTTGGATCTCGTCGATGCTTTGTGGACGTATTCACGACCAGTCGATCCAAGCTTCGACCGTCCAACGTTAGCTTAGGGTCCGTCTGAATAAGCTGTATGACATATATGCAGGTAACAAATGTTCTAGAAGGGATCTCGGACGCTTTCGAGAAACGACGACTCTAGAACCCCTTGACCGACCGGAAGACTTTAATGCCGACGTCTTCCACCGGGTTAACAGAACCCTTACCTACCCAGCAATTTAGTAACACCGAATCACAGCTTGAAAGGTGTATGAAGGCACTCTCACTTGGTGGTAGCGACCAGAATGAACCGAGAAAATTCGCAACCCTCCGACCCTGATAGTCCTTGGCGTACATATCGGTGCTTGTCTGTCCCATGTAAGTCTCAGATTGATCCAGTACCGCGTCGTGGTGGCGGAAGAAAGGCGGGGTCAGGCCAGAATGTATGTAGTAATAGGTAGAGCTTGGCACGGGGTTCTGTTGGAGTTCGTCCACGATCCTTCGACCGATGGATATCAGATACGACCCCGAGTCTTTTTTATGACCTATAAGATGGAGATAGTGGGGAGAGCCAGCCAAGTAGATATAGCTGCACTTTTCGTCAATAATAACCTACCTATGTCAAGCCCCATGCCCCAGGCCCCAAGCCCGGAGGGCGATCCCTGCGGTATTCTTCTGGGAGGACAGCATATAAAAAAATGACTTCATCTCACACCGTCTTTTCAGCCCTAGGGGGGTTATAACGGGGCATACGGAACATTAATGGAATCCTCTTAAGATTGAGGCAAAATAACCCACGATCCTATTTGGGGTTCTCCATCGTAACTTCGGGCGAGTCGTCAACCACCTAGATACCCGATAGAGATGGAAACAAACGCCTTGCTTACCAAGACCGCTAGCTAGTTTCTTAATAAAGCATCACTACTTATCTATATGTAAGTAGCTGGCTATCCAGTGTGTGCCAACCTTCCCACACCATTATGAGGCTGACCTACCTCTGTTCCTCATCAAAAGCTTGTCTCGTAGAACCTAGCGCGGATTGGCTGGTGAGATTGAAAATGGTGCCGTCAAAGGCGACCTCCATGGTACTTACACGCCTCGCTTGTGACGCTGTGCTACGGTGGCTTTTTTATTCTTGTGGTCGTCTGTTCTTGTGCCACCAACACATATTCCGACCCCATGCGCATCAGGCACTACATAATACGCTAGTTAGGCTCGCGAACTGACAACGTATACTTACGTATTTTATGTATGTATGTATGTATGTATGAGTGTGCGGTAGCAAGTGGATCGCTCTGTTGTCCATTGCCCAAGAGAAAAAGTATTTGGTAGTCTAAGTAGAATCGCCACCAAATGACGTGCCACCGCAGCCGCCGTGGTTTTGTTTGCTTGCTCTATGCTGCGTAGGTTGCGTTGCGTTGCGTCGCGTTGCGTTCCCCTGTTCGGATGGGAAACTCTGTAGCACATCAGCCGCTGAAGATTCCCCCCTCTGGCGCGTCGGAGAATCTTTGATTCAAGGAATCGGCCGGATGAGCTAGTTTATGCTTGCTTGCCCCTCCGTGCCGCCGTGCCGGCTCTACATGGTATCGCCAAAAAGCCCAAGGAATAAATCGAACGATCAATGGAAAAAACCAAGGTACAAATAAGGACTAGAAGAGGCGCTACCGAATCCGCATGGCTGGTGCCGTGTGAAGTTCATGATGTTGCGCAATGATGGGATGGTTGCTCACTCATCCCTGCTCTGACATTTCTGGGTACGTATCAGAGTCTTGGCTTTCGATATACCTTACCCATCACAGTCTGGTGCCGCATCCATCGTAAGCACCAGTCTGGGGTAAGGAAAGATCTGGGTAATTTTAATCCCTTGGGTCTGATGGCGTGTGAAGGATTCGGATTCAAGCCTCAGCACATCACATTTGATATCTAGATATAGATTGGTAGACCGGTGTACAGCCGCAGTACAGTACGGTACCATTCCGTACACCTACACCGACTATAGCGCCGGTTGACTAGTTGGAGCAGTAGTTCATAAGAACTTGAATGCTCAAAGCTGATAAGTCAAAAGCTCTAGCATGATACGGATAGCTGGGACCCGAAGTCGGGATTACTATTTTGGCCCCAACTTAGTAGAAGCTATTAGTGGACACGATTATCGTGAGGAGCTTTTGGTGTTGGTGTTAGCTGGCTTTTTGCAGCTCATCTGATGCGCTGACTGAGGACAGCAATGATGGCCATGGCAATTAGACGGAGAAGAGCGAGTGCCCATGACGCTCACTAGTCAGCGGTAGCGTTCGTTGGTATTCCTTGGCTACTTTTTCAGCTTTCGTCGGACCGGGACAGAGAACCAGGACCAGGACCCAGGACCCAGGACCAGGCAGGCTTCGGGGTTGGACGGACGGGCAAGATGGGTACGTAATTGAAGGACTGGAGTTTGATAATGTCTCGACCGAGAAACACTTGCTCGGCCGTATAAGTACGCAGGTGATATATGTAAGGTTAATAATGCTATAGTCGGATAGGGAAGGTTAGCAATGCTTGCTTGGTTGCTTGCTTTTGTTGCTGGCTGTCTGGCTGACTGGCTGACTACCTAGAGGGGCTGACACTGGAAGTTGGTAATGCGCATAAAGGTGTGTAGTTTCAAACATACATATATGGGTATAGTGTAGTTTGGTATGTGTGTTATGTACGTTATGTAGGAGGTATCCGACGTATGTAGGATGTATGTGGGTATTCCCGGTCCGAAGGTCGACTGATAAGCACTTGAGGTGAAGGACGGGGAAGTAATTGTATTGTACTTTGTTGTTTTTGTTGCTTCCCTAGTACAATTCATACATGATACCCATGGACAGCTTTCAATGTTGTCAATTCTAATAGCTGGGCTTGTGATGTTTTCATGGTACTTGTACCTAACTGTTACTTTGGTTCCCACTGAGATCAATTGATCGATTGATCGCTAGCCGACGTCAAGGTCAAGGTCTGGGGCTGTTCTCTAGGTTTGGGAAGCACAGACCATATTCTTAATCTACAGGGGATACACAGAGGATACAGGGGACTTTCTGGGTAACCCCTCAGGGGTCTAGGTTCTCCTGCACGTGTAACTCGTGGACTTTGTCTTCTCATATATTGCGAATAGATTGGATAGGCCAGTGATTACATATTTTCTGTTCCTAGCGGCCCTTTTATATCTTATACTATGGTAAGGTACCATGTCCTGAGGTCTTGGGGTCTTGTAAGGAGTCATCGGTTTTGCGAACTACATACGGAGTAAAGTGTGTATGCGATTCTGCAATTAGTACATATAATGTGCAATCCTTCCAATCTGAAGCACTTACACACTATACGTACACGTAGTTGGAAGTGGGGAACCATTGATCCCTACTATAATATACTTGAGCATTATACCTGCCGACATAACATAATCTTAGAAGATAGATACCTACATATATATACTGGAGATATCAATGATCTATCTGTTATGGGGTAGGGACATGGTACTAGGTCGACGGGAACTTCCTATCGAAACTTATAAGCGCATCTCCATATACCCACATATATCCATCAACTGATATCCACCACCTGTGGACCTTGCGTTCGATGTTCAATCAACGCTGTCCCTCCTTTTAGACCCGATCCCAATACCTACCAGGTAGCTGATGTACTTTGCGATGGTGGACATATTGGAACTTTGGAACTAACCGACGTGACATAAAAAATCCACGAATTCACCTCGGACCCAATTTGGGCTTCGGGTAGCAAGGTGAAGTCCAGTAAGGTATTCATTTATTCTATAAGAGGCAATTCTCCCCTCCCTTCCGTTTTTTTACCTTATAGGAGTTAGATATACCTTGGTTGACCACTTACATCCCACACGCACCCATGGTTGATGATGATGTATACACAATTACATAGTCGATACGTATCTTTTGATGTACGCGCGGATGGACGACATCTGGATGGACGATGGACACCAGACAGGTAAGGTACTACAAGACTACAAGAGGTATCACAGGTACCTACAGATATAATACGTATTTTGAGGAATGTACGGTAGCTTCTCTACACCCTCTCTACTTGGAATACATACTACCTACATACTACACACTACATCCATACATCCATACTACTTACTTGGACACATAAGCAAGCAGGTGTTATGCTTGCAGGCTTGCTATATGTGCAGGGAATAGGAATACTATGTACAGGGTGTACTGTGTACAGGGGGGTGGTACTACTGCCGCTTGCTGGTGTAACCCCGACCTTTTGTGATTGACATGATTGATCGATTCTAGTTTTGGCTCTGCTTTGGTTCTGGTTCTGATTCTTGTAGCCCTGGAGCTTTTTGGCTTTTTCTGGTCCTCACCTGCAATCTGAAATGTAATGTGGTAATGTTGTAATTGTTCAAGTGTGTTCCATTTAGAACAAAAGCCCGCTTGTTACCAACTCTCTGGATCCCCTCCTGCTTCCTCTTACTCTCTCCTCTCTCTCTCTTTTCCCTCTTCTCTCTTCCTCTTTCCTCCTCCTCCTCCTCTCCCCTTTCCCTCTCTCTTACAATTATTTCTTCAATAAAGAAAAATCATTCCTCCTTCTTCGTTTCTCTTCACCTGTCGCTGCTGGTTACAGCCCGAAGAGAAACGTCGAATTAATTCACGCAACAAAGAGAGAGTGACCGAGCTAGCTAGCTAGCTACCGGTCCTAGGTCTTTAGTTACCTCCAGGCTATCTATCTACCTATCTACCTACCTACCAGCATAATCCCATACACATGAGCTCTGGGGCGCTTGTAGCTAATAAAGCAATTATTAACTTCAAAGATCACCCCCCAGCTACCTAGAGCTTTCATGACCCGGAGCTCTCAAGCTTGGGGTCAAGCTCTGGCTCGTCACACCCAGGTACAGGCATGTTCCAGCCTCAACCAACTCCGTATTCCTCCTCCTATTCTTCCTATGGAATTCACATAGCCAACGCAGAAGTTCCCGAATACGCCTTCCAACCCACTCCGTTGGCACAATTCGGGACGGGGCATGCTGGTAGTGGTGGTATAGGCGCAGGCGCAGGCTCAGTTCCAATCTCAGTCGCGGCCGGTAGATCAGCAAGCACCGACCTCTTCGCCTCTCATATCTTCCACAGCCACAATCCTGGTCATCTTTCTTACAACTCCTCCAACATCAACCACAACGCTACGATACCCCACCGTCACCACCAAAATCATCGCGGCATCAAGATGGAACCTCAGCACTCAGCCGATCTCGCACAGCAAGAGGCTGCAGCCCAAGAATTTAAGCCCCAGCTGGAAGTAAGTAATGCTTCAATGCATCCTGCTTCGTGATATTTTAATTCAATTAATTCTACCACTCCTTCCCGTCCCCGCTATCCGTGAATCCGCTTCGTCCCTAGATCCTATCCAGTTCGCATGTGCAGTCTAGAAGCTGGTGATCAAGAAGCTCACACCTTATTTGCGTACAGGGTCCTCTAGTTGGCGACAGGAAACCTAGCACAGTGATCACGGAGGAGTATGCGAAAGCAGATCCCATATTCGTCGCCAAAACCATGGTTAGTCAATCGACCGAACCCCCCACGCCCTCAGAAACCGAACATAACCAATTGACTCGTTATTGCATCGCAGGCGTTACCCGAAACATATTCCCATTACCGCCCCATTCAGGGTGACGGCAACTGCGGTTGGCGAGGTGAGTTTCTGACCCGTTTACCATATTCATCACCTTAGATATATATCTTCCTCCCTCATGTACGCATAACCCCACAGTCCCTGCGTCGCCGCTTGTTTTGTCTGTCTCTACTGTACGGTACTCTTCGACCAGAACGATTGATCGACGGTCGACGATCAACCGCCGCGTGAAGACGAATCTAGGTACTGAGGATGACCCTCAACCTTCGAACCCTTCCTCGTCTACTTCATCCGATGTCTGGAATACTGAGTTGACTTTTTGTGGTGTTTTGCAGCAATCGCATTCGCTTATTTCGAGACGCTGGTACGGTCTGGCGACATGAATCAGATCCAAGGCGAGTTGGCCCGGCTCACCAGCCTGAACACCTACATCGAGTCGGTCGGCGGACACACTTCTTGGATGTTCGAGGATATGGTATCAGAAACGTTCGAACTATTCAACGCGGTCATCACCGCGATGTCTAATGGCCAAGACCCAATGCCCTTTGTCATGGAGAAGTTCAACAACCTCGAGTCGGCACAAAATCTCGTTTACCACCAACGTCTGCTTGCTTCGTCGTGGCTGAAAGGCAACCCCTCCCAATACGAGCCGTGGATAGCTGGCACCGTCGACAGTTATATTCAAGACACCATCCTACCGATTGACCGGGAGATTGATCACATAGGCGTCGTGCTACTGCACGATGTGCTCATGAAACCAGCAGGTATCGTACTAGAGATCGCTTATTTAGATCGGAGCGAAGGCAGCGTGGTCAATGTTCACCGAATGCCTGAAGAAACCATCAATCAAGATCCAGCTGTGTTAGGGCCGATGGTCTACCTACTATATCGTCCAGGTCACTACGATATTCTATACCGCGATTCAATCATTCAAGCTCCTCCCATGCCGCCGCCGCCGACTACCTTGTCGATAAACCGGGCGACGTCGTTCACGCACCACCACGAGATCGAGAACACTATGCCTATACAAGACTTCTCAGTGGATATGAGCGCTCTATCCATGATACCGGGCTTTGGTACAGCGGACATGTCGCCTCTGGGGTCACCCACGGCACCGTCTCCGATGACGGATCCATATGCGCCGTCTCCGCAATCGCCGTGGATGGCGCAACCATTCACGGACGGCTTAGCGACGGGACCTCCACCGCCGCAGCCGAGCCCCCCGCAACAAGTCGCGGCGGTGCACCACCCTCTACGATTCAGCAAGTACAACTTTCCCGACCTAGTAGAGAGCCCGTTCCACGAACCGGCGTTCCAAACCAACACGTTTAAGAACAGCCATTTCAACGTTGCTCATTATAATAATATGAATTTCCAGCCGGAGATGTACAGACCGGAGGCAGAAGAGGAAATACCACACGGAAAGGGGAGCGGCCGGAAGCGGAGCAGCGAGCATTGCGCGGTCATCAAAAAGGAGAACAGGGGTTAGAGGTTGTATTTTTTTTTACCATTATTATTTAATTTCTCGCGCGGTTCCTATGAAGCATTCTTCCATTTTGGGGGGTCGGCAGCACTTACTTCCCGGCTTATTACACAACAAACACACCCACGGCGTTAAACTTGAGGTCATGAGAAGAAAGACTGCGAGTGCGAGCGTACGAGGTCGGGGTTTTTTTACGACCTGGTACGGTACTTACTATACCACCGAGAGACGAGATAATGAGAACGTAGGTCCCGGCAAACACACAAACCCCCCTAATATATGAGAAATACGGGACCTCGGTTATGAGTTTGGTACTTAATACGGGCCCCGAGGGCAGAGAGAATGAAGAGTTTACGCGTGTATTCGCTGCCCTCAAGCAATCGGCAAAGAGCTGGACGCAGATAAGTTGACAAAGTTCGAGCCGAAATTAATATGAGATCTTTATCTAGAAATTTCGCCATGGCATTCTTTGGTGGTATCTGTGAAACTTATGCTAGAAATTTCGACGTTGAAAACAATTCCTGGTGGTAGGCAATGACGATGAGTTGAGGAACCCGTGGCGTCAGAGACGTAACAAGCCTACATGTTACTCAAAAAATCGTCAATTCGCCTCTTAAGTCCATTACGACCAGCTTCCACCCCATATTCTAAATCGCCATGCCAATATCCTCGCAAGAAAGGTAAGGAAGAGGGAGGTACGCAGCCAAGTGTCGTATGCAGCTAAGGGGAAGCTCACGACGGCAGGCCACGTCGCTTGCAATTAGAAAGCTGCACATTGCCGCCCGCCCGGCCTGAGCTAGCAGCCAGCTATCTATCGATATATGCACACTCCTTTTCCTACCTGCCTACCTGGTACTCATCTTTCTAGCCTCCTCTCTCTCTGGCGCCGAGATCGGCGCCCGGAAACACGCATATCAATCCACCCCCCTGATTTTTGATACGGCAACGCTCGCGCATTTAGTTCACGGACTGACTCCTTGAAACAGGTGACAGCCGCCCTAGCCCCGATGCCTGCCTGCTTGCTTGTTCCCGAGTTTCCTTCTCTCCTTCCTGTCCCGCTTGCAGATTCGGATTGTTGGGAGGTAGGCTCCATGCATAGACACGCGTTGGGGACGCCATCGAGCGATAGATATATATACTCCGGTGCGTAGCCTAGCCAACGGGTGCCGCAGCAGCGACAGTTACAACCGTTGGAGGTTCCGTCTGCATGCGCACCTGCTTGAACCTGCTCGGCTTCGTGGAATTGTCTCATAGGGACGTCTTTGCAGCACACCAGGGCTTCCACATGTATTCCCTAGATCCTCCTAGCGCAGCTGGGAGCACGTGATGTGCTACTCCGTGTACGACGAGGGATCAGGCGGAAGGTACGGGAGTGATCGGACGTATCATGTAGATGGAGGGAAGGAACGTGAGGCCATGGTACCACCAATCAAGTCCGTAGTTCCCGTCCCTCGACGTAGTCCTCGTTTTCGCCCATGCCATTTATCCGTTCCTCCCGCTCCCAGTGCTCCCAAGAGTCTTCCTCTACCGCAATTCCCCTTTCCCCATCACCACCTACCCCGAGCCGGTCAGCAAATTCAGCCGCCCATGCCGCCGCAACTTCCTCCTCACTCGGCGCGGCACCCGGCCCCAGGTGTGCGGCCACACTCGTCACACCGCGATCGCCTAACCCACACGCCACGATCCGAGCCCACGGATTTTCTGTCTCAGGGCCCGTAACCGGCATGCTGAGATTGATGGCGACGCCGAGGCCCGTGACATGGCGGCGGAGGTGAACACCTAATGCCGAGATCTTCCTCTCATCCCCTGACTCGGACTCCGTAAGTGAGGGGCGCACCCACACCCCCGGGTTCGCCGTCGTGAACCCATTGATACCGAAGAGCTTACGCAGCACGGCGATAGTGGTTTTCTCTAGCAGGCATGTGTAGTCCCGCACGCTAAATTGCGCGTGGATCGGCGATCGCAAGTCCAGGACCGGCCAGAGCACGATTTGACCCGGCCCGTGGTACGTCGCCAGGCCGCCGCGGGGGGCGTGGACGACGGCGGGTGTGAATGCGAAGCTAGACCCAGTTGAGGACGACGATACATGTAACGGCGCATGCAAGCGCGCAAGCTCGTCGGCGGATAACGGTTCGGTCTGCCGTCGGCCCAGAGTGTAGGTGGGTGCCGGCGTGAAGGAGATCAGGGCGGGAGATGGTGGGGCGGGCCGCTGTTCGGAGGGGGATGCTTTCCAGGCTAATAGATCCTGCTGCAGCTTCGACTGGAGACGGGTCGCTAGGGCATAGGTCGGGTACCTAAGCGGCGTGCTCAGGGGCCGCGAGGGGATAGCAATGTGGCGGAGCGGCATTGGACCGGGTGATTGAGGTTTGGTAGCGATTATTTCATCTAGACACTAGGGGAAACAATTACATGGTTCTCTTCAGCTTGGGTTTCGCATGTGGTTACGGCTGGGCAATCAAATCAGGCCCAAAACAAATCAAATCAAGCACGGAACGAGGCCCGTTACAAAGCTGAAGTGAAAAAGCAAAAAAAAAAAGTTCCCAAAGTTGAGGTTTGTCAATCGCAAATCTTGCCGTATTAGGTAAGACGCCGTCAATTTAGCCCGTTCTGGATAGCTCCCAGCTCCACTCCGAGACAACAAGGTCCAGCCCGGTCGATTTTTCGTCAATTCTATCAATTCTGTCATTTTTGTCATTTCTGATGGCCCGAGCTCCCTTGAAGCTCTAACTTAGCTTAAGCTTAGACCACACCGTTGGGACTCTGACGATGGCACGGGACGATCCAGCAGGGGGCATAGGATAATCCCTGTTTCCATCACAAACTGATTTTCTGAGCTGTCATTTTTCTTTCGATTTGGTAACTTTTTATTATTATTTATTATTTCGGTAGCAAAAGTCAATACATTTTCTCTCTACTTCCTATCTGAGATTAGTGCTTCGTCACTCTACATAATATCAATCTCAAGTCTTCAAAAGCCGGTTATTGGAAACACGTGTGTAAGCGAATACATACATCTACATCTACATATACATATAACTGACATATGTACCATACTTACATATCCAAAGCGCCATCCTTCCACACAATACTTCTAGATACATACGAAACACTTCTGTGCCGCTGCCAAGCGGGCATCGTTTTCTTACGATCCCTCTTGGCGATACACGATACACGGCATTCTCCCCCTCTGCCGATACTTTCGAAATACATGTAAGCGCTTGTGTGTTGCAGTGCTTGCCATGCCTCGCTCACCGCATGATGAATCGAGCACATGATCATCGATGGTCACCTCCCTTTCGCTCACATCAGCCGCAAACTACAGCTCAATATCCAAATTGCTACCCCCGGGGTCTAGCCTTTCTGGCCTGGGGGTGGTGTAACATCCAAGTACGTTCCCGCGTCTCATAGGTACTTAGGTGGTACAAACCTGTCAGAAGCCGGTCGTCATGGATTCTCATTGCCAAATCCGGATCGCGTATATTGAACGTCAAGGGTGATTGGTAGTTGTTGCGATGATCTGTTCGGAGGTTAGTGGGTTGCTTCTAGGGTGGTTGGGGTGTGAATCTATGCCGTCGGTCTGTCACTGCTTCGTATGCGCAGCAGACTAATCTCGTGCGGCTCCGTTCGGACCAGAATCTTCGGAACCGTGGGTGAGGAAGAAGAGGTACCGAGCCTACGTGGAACGTGTACACCCCGTCCAACAATTGCCTTACAAGTCTTGCTAACGCGCAGGTACGACGCCAGAGGGAAAGAGTGTGCGCCTTACGGACAGGAACGGTCAGCCGACGGCCCGAGGGAGATTTCCTGGTTTACAAATCAACCATTCATCATACGACGACATTCGCGACGCCACCAATTGACCATCCTCGGTTCCCGTCGGAATGTATTTCTTGCTACGACGAATCTCATGCTTTCCACGACCTGTCCATGTGCCACCAATTTCAAGTAACATAACAGCGTATCCTGCCAATTAAACTTGATAAGATTCGGTATTTCCAGGTTATCGCCTGTTACTCGAATCGAACAATCCACGGACGTTCCATAAGTAGGTTATTTCCGAAGAGGCGCATGATCGACGGCAATACTTACGGTAGCGAGTCGGCTCTATCTCGTAGCAGCTCGGCGTGTACTCATCGCTAGCTTCGTCTAGACCTTGGCGGTACTTTTTCCACCCGGCTTGCTAGCCTTATGCAAAGGGTTACGAATGACCTATGGCATATATGAATTTGAAGGCGGGAACAGTTTTATCGCCTATGGATATCTACCAAAATACTTGCTAGACGAAGCATTGCCACTTGAAGTGGTGGCATTGACTAACTATGAAGGCCTAGCTTCAGAATACGTTATTTTATTGGATTGAGAGCCGCAAATACAATAGGCCTTAATGCTATTGTCGTATAACACATCAATATACCAGAATTCAAGGACATATCACTTGACGCCATTTGTTCCATGTGACATCCCACACTCTTAACGTAATATGTCTATTGTGAATCTACAGGCAATGTCAGTGATGCAGTTAACTTCTTTCCTATCCATGCTCAGCCCACATCCTTTTCCCTCCAAGTATCTCCCACAACATAGAGTTATTCGCCCACGTATAGTCTCATAGTAGCCACAAGCGCCGGAGACAGTATGAGTTAGCTCGGTATACCAAAGTGAACGGGGACTTGACATCAACTCACTAGCCTTCGTAAGCAAGCCGGGGCGAACAATATCTTTCGTCTAAGGAAAAAGGCATTCCCTGGGAATTGAAGCTGCCCTTCCACACATCTGGCTCAACATATTCAGGTTCAGACAACCTCACGCGACAATGTAGTCGCTTCTATTCCCTCCAGCTTCCGTAGTAATATCAAACCATATTAATAATCCCATCTCATTTGAATCCCGAACCATACTACCTAAGTCCGTCACGTCCCAACGAACCAGATAATTGCAAGACTAATTCAATTAGAGGCGTCATCGTTTCTGGAAATGTTTATCATCCCGCTATCGTACTGGAAGCCCCCCAGGGGTGCTAGACAATCGTAAATAAAAGGCATTGAGTATTAAGTCCCAACGTTGCGATAAATCTGTTCGAAATAGAATTAAGCTTTCAACGACAATATACCCGATGGTCTAAAGATACTATATAGTATGTTGACTACATCGTTTACGAAGTATCAACCGCCAAACGAGTCCTCACTTTAGTACGTTTTTCAAGAGATGCCATCATCTCGGGACCCTAGAGCCCAAGGATTGTTACCAGCACTATGATATTCTAGCCAAAGGGTTTCATTCGCTTCAGTATCGATCTCGTAATTCTCTTCCTTCCCCAGACCCCCTTTCACAAAATCGAGTGTATCACGGCTCTTGTTAGATGGGCTCTCCATATACCACAGATACCACGGGTCATGTAATACCCCAAGGGAGGAGTTCTGAGAACAAAGGACCCCTAGAGTGTATAGTTACATAGTCTCACCCAGGTAGAATTAGGGCTCTTCGTGCTACAATTTCGTTACTACCTAGGTTCATTAGCTTCCTTGTGACAGCTCTAGCTGTAGCGATCAGTAGCCAGTATCGTCCCCAACTCTACCCCTAATCCAGTATCTTAAGCTAATATACCATGGTTCTTCCTAATACGTTATTGGCAAGTCGGCTCCGAAGCCGAATTCGACGGCTGCCTCCTTGATAAACCTTGCCCGTGAAGACGAAGCATTATTAAAGCGGTGTGTTTAATACCCTTTTTCGTAGTACATATGAGGCTGGATCAAGCCGCTAGTTTCAAGTAGGTACATTTGAGATAAAAATTCTATACGATCTAATATGTTTTGTCTTTGGACGTAACATAAATATAGAACAATAGACAATACTGAATGAGAGCTACTTTAGAACATATTTATACCTGATTTTATTACTACATGGATGATTATCTCCCGTTCTCATTATCCCTATTCTGGATTTTGTTCAATATGTACCAAGTCAAAAATCGCTACCAATACCCCTTACCCAAGCCTCGCACAAACTTGTCATAGTCCGCTAAGGCAGAATCTATGCTCTGAAACGTCATTATATATACCACCAGGCGAATACACTCCATGAGCGTAAGTTACGGTATCGTTATGGCTCTTGTCTATCCGTCCACCACCCATGGCGGTTGCTAACCAAACCGCCGAAGTGACCAATGAGACAGTTTTACCCGCCCCATTCAACCACTGCCCTCCACCTAATTAATGTGTTGGTATTAAATCTTCCTTCTTCATACGCCGGGTGTAGTGTCTTGACCAGTAGTGGGAAGGGTAGTAATAGGAGCTTCCGTTTATTGCTGAGATCCAACAGAATGACGACGAGACAAAATAGAAATGCTCGGCTATGTGGTACCTTCGTATGAAGGATGAATCTCCACCGAGTTCAAAGACACACCACATCCTTCTGAACCACCAATACTCATCTCGTCATCAGCTTCGTAGCCTGGTGTTGGGTCTGGTCCTGGATCTGGAATGGGTCGTGACGGCATGTGTTGAACATACCGAGGTAAAAGTTCTTCTTGCTCGCCAGGCTCGAATAACGGATAAGTCCATGCAAAGAAGTCTCTGACAGACGCCATCAACATCCCACACAAGGCCCCAAGGATGACCCATGAAAATAATAATACGGCAATGAATATGTGGGTATGCATATCTTCGTGTCTGCTGATGTGTTAGATTATGCGTTGATACTGTTGAAAGGCAATGCTCTTCCTAGTGAGCGATCTTCACAAGTGCTGGATGTGATGAATGTTAGATACTACTGCTTTCATGCAGAGACTACGATACAGACGTG
Organism: Hypomontagnella monticulosa; assembly: GCA_902825475.1. Taxonomy (NCBI): domain Eukaryota; kingdom Fungi; phylum Ascomycota; class Sordariomycetes; order Xylariales; family Hypoxylaceae; genus Hypomontagnella; species Hypomontagnella monticulosa. The sequence goes on from CADEBF010000007.1 coordinate 3,480,507, forward strand.
TTTATAACCCTCTTGGGAGTGTATCTCCGATGAATCGCTGTAGGTTTAAATTTTTAGATTCTGCCTTCCAACTCTTTCCAGCCCCCAAATCCCATTGGTAGAGGCTAGCTTATATAAACAGAACGATGCTTTTGAGCCCAAGGTATACTCATAATTACACCTAAGAGCCGTACTAGAAAACACACAAGGGGTATTGTCAAGTTAGTCGCATTGTCCATTCGGAAGACAATAGAACTAGCATGGATAAAGACATTCCTTCATTCATGGCCTTATGGGTACTATGTCTATGGTGACCATCATAACAATCGGAATTGTGGTGATAGCAGCGGCTGCTGACAAAAAGGTCTCCATCCATAGTCCTATCTATATGGTCATATATGTTCTAAATATCAGGTACTGTATAATATATCATTAACTTCCAGTCATTCCAGATCGCGTTCTGACTTTGAAGTTGAAGAGTATAGTGGGTTATCATCTATTCATCTCATGGGATATTACTTATCAATAACACAGCTAACTTGAAAATTTAGGTAATAATAAGCGACAGTAGAACTGCTGCCAGCGATAGAGGTCGTCAGAGCTGAACAAATTCGACCCTCGTAGTTTCGCCCATTTGATGCAGTGCGAATATTCGAAAATACGCGAATTCGGTAGTAACTCAAGGTGTAAGTAGGGAGTATCGAGACATTGCTCTCAATTTAGTACCCAAAGTGGCCCAAGCGTGACCCCTATATATTGTATCATGTCCTTTTCAACCTCCTTAGGTGTACGATGGCCCTCTATTTATTTCCTTTGTGCTACGGGATCCATTCGCTGTCGTTTTCGATGTTGAGGCGTAATAGCAAGGTTGCCAGCATCAACTTTAAATGTCTAGAAATTTTTTACTATCAATACACTATTCAAAATAAAGGGGGTAATTAGCCAATGGTCAATATCCAATAGCGAAGAAGAATCGACTAGTTCCGAGTATAAGACACCACGGGGCTGAAGATTACAATAGTATATCTCACATGGCTAACCTAGTAGCTCCCGGAATAACGGATTAGGGAAAGAATATGGCCTCCAAGTCCACGGACAAAAGCTGTGTGACTCTGACTCGATGCAGTGATCCGCTATGATCAGCGAGGGTCAAGGCAAGGAAAACGTGTCAGGCTGGGATATCTGCTGTGCCTACATAGTATTTAGAATGCAAGTCTGTGGCACTGCCAAAGCCTATCTCTAATCTTCCATACTTTTGGCCCTGAGCTTGTGGAGTTGTAGGATATGGTTATTCAAGCCCTGTCTCGCAGCCCTCAGTCAGCGTCTCAGGCCAATAGAAGTCTGAAACGTAGTTGGGCACTTATGTAATCGCACTCGTACCTGGATATCATGTAATCTGGAACACAAGACATAAAACATAACATTTAAGCATGCGGTAACATAACTTGTTCGGATACGGCGGGAAGTTTGGCCCATCACTAAGCCTCATAGAGGTGACGACGACGATTCATCATAGTGATCATCACGACGTACTACTTACACTCATGATCAATGGTTCTTTGAGCGATGTCTGTGGATGACGTAGAAGTAGAGTGGCTTTGAAGACGAATGGTTCGAGGATACCAGACTTGTGTACAACTATACTAAATTAATTAGTATAATTACTATATATTGAAAGGGCAATTAATATTTAATGTTAGCAGAAGTGTCAGGGAGCGAAGAGAGTTTGGAAAAAGGCTTGTGAAAATCCGTGGATACTATTTCAGGCTAATCGGGAGGACTAGTCCCATTCGGGTAACGAGCTCTTCCAATAGCTTCGCCAGTGTCGTCATCCTGCCCCACTAGGCGCTGGCTAGCACATTGAACCCACCTTTGACATCGTCACACTCCAAAGAACACAATCAACTTCAACTTCTTCTCTTCTATCTAGTATTTCTCCTATCTTGTCCCACCTTAATTATTGTTACCCATCTTCAGATGATACTGGCCGTCTTGCGATAATAATCCAAGTATCTACCTTTTTTCTAATACTAATCCTGGTCTTGACTCCGTGAGGTGCTTCCAAGCTGTAGACGAATTAATCTGACGATATCGATCGATACCTACAGTACCCCAACTCCGACCACGTCTTTGATCTAACCATATTCCGCATCCGTATCTAAGACATTCAATCAATCTTAGAGGACGTGTCTTAGCTCTAGTGTCTGCTAAAACAAAACTGTGTCTGGCTCATAGGTGCGTGCTCCCCCAGCTACCTGCACTGTTCATTTTATTTTTAATAGTCGGGTTGCCAAAATCAGAAACCCAGACTCGATTCTTTCAGAGTTTGCGACTCCGATTCTGACTTCCAACCCACAGCTTCTCTGCATATCCAATATACAACCCTCTGAACAACGAAACACCACATCTACACAGCTTCACTACCACCTGGTCTGGTCGGCCACCAGCATCCAAGATGGCGCGAGCAAGTAAGTTACACTCACCACTTCAGCAATCCTTTATCTCTTAGCGAGTAGCTGCTAACAACCTCTAGATACATATCTCGCGCCGCTCTCCCTCATCTTCCTCGCCGGCTCGCTGGTGATGCTATTCTTCATAATTCTGTCAGCGGTCACCACTACGTCACCCTTAAACGAGACGTACTTCCTCTCGGCCGACACCAACGGAATCACCGGCGCCCGCTCCTTCACCCAATGGGCCTACTTCTACATCTGCGGCGCAGGCAACACTGACTGCAGCCAAGCCTGGCCTGCACCACCGCTGGGCTATGCTTGGTCCGGCAACCCGGCGAACGCGCCAGACCAGCTCGTGGGCTCCTACGGCGGCGATACCACTAGCTTTTTCTACTACTACATGTGGCGCTTCGGCTGGGTTTTCTACCTGATTGCGCTCGTATTCACAGTGCTCGCCTTCTTTGCCGGCTTCATCGCGTGTTGTGGACGTCTCGGGTCCGCCATCGCTGGGTTCGCGGCGATCATCGCCCTGTTCTTCCACACTATTGCTGTATCCCTAATGACGGCCGTCTTCGTCAAGATGCGTAATGCGTTTATCGCGGCTGGGCGCGATGCTAGTCTGGGTCGTTATGCATTTGGGTTTAGTTGGGGTAGTTGGACGGCCCTGTTGATCGCCGCGATACTGTTCTGCGTCGGAATCCGGGGCTCTGGAGAGGCATCGGGAGGAGGCTTCCGCCGGCCCCGTTTCGGCCGCCAGCGCAGTGTGAGAAGTCGTCGGAGTTACGATATGAACGGTCGACGGGTCAAGGAAGACTACGCCTGAGCTGAACTCGGAAAGAGGCTCGGCGTAAGAGTTTAGCTGGGGCGGACGAACAACCTAGACTACCAGGGGAAAAAAAATCTAAAATCTACGACTGGATAGTGAACCGAGATTAAGGATACTGCGATCGACGCGAGGAAATTTACGAGTTTGTTAGGGTCCGGGATCGCGCATGCCAAACCAAATCACCGCCACCACCCCCGGTTGATAGTTGATTAGAAGCTTGGTATTATACGTGGGTAATGGGCATGTAATAACGATGACGAGGACCACGGACGAAGATCTTCTATCAGGCATTGCGCACCGAACCAGGATGATTTAAAGAGCAAGAATATTATTCGATGCGATGCGATGCGATGCGATGCAACGCGATTTGATGGACGGTGAATGGAAATCGGTTAATGGATGGAAACGGTGTAATAGTTTGAGATACCACTGCCTAAAGCTACTCGTATAGTTGCTTGAGTGTACCCGATCGTTATGGGAGATAATTGAAAATATCTGACCAATATGAGCTTGAGAGTTTGGAGAAGACATACCCGTTGACCTGATAGCATCTGAGAGCACCACAGCTTGTCTAGTCAGTAAAATATACGACGACGCTCTTATATCATTGATGTGATTGTATAATTAATATAGTATATGTCTCCCTTACCTTTTTATCTATATCAAGTTAGTGGTTTTTGCTATTATGATGTCTTGTTGCCGCCGTACGGATTTCTGTTTCATCTACCAGATGACTTGGCGGTTATTACATACATACAACAGCCCCTTTTCCTGGCCTTTGGGGGGGGGGGGCTAGAAGGGAGTCACACTCTCCAATTACCAGTAATAAACAAGTATTTTCTTTTCAATCTCCAGTCCCGATCTATATTCCATCAACCCATCTATCCATCCATCTATCCCTCCTAGCGCTGTACAGAGTAGTAATTAGACCCGAGGTAGCTGAACTCTATTTCCCACCGACTTGAATCTAGGTTATACCGAGGTTGGCTTATAGTGTAAAACAAGCAGGGACTTGCAACAATCTGGGAAGCAATAAAAAGTCACTTGGTAGCTCACTTAGTAGATTAGCACAAGCATGACACCACAGCATGCGTATAGGATGACCTAAGTGGACTACAGTTCGGTTCTGGGGGCTCTTTTTTTCCCTTTCCTTTTTGACGTTGTCCTAAACCACCTTTCCCCCCTTTCCTTTGTCACAGCATCGCAAATACAGCGCATTTTTAACAATAGATAATCTGTCTGCGGTCGAGATTACTTGGTCGCTCACTTCATTTAATGTCATTTCAAGCCACACATTAGACATGGGCGTATAAGTCCCGGCGGCAAGATATCACGTATATTTACTTCTTCAATCTTGTCGCCTGATCGGCTGATTTGTTTGCTTTACCTAACCTTCTCCTTCCCGTATTCTTCTTCCCGTCATCCACCCTTCCATCCGTCCGTGCTTGATATCAGACACTGCAATGGGGGGTATTGAGAGTCCGTTACAAGACCCTTCATCATCACCACTACTTTCTTCAATCTGACCAGCCCGGGGGAAGAAAATGGAAGTTCTTTGATACTACTGCTCTTCTCTTGTATGCGGATTGTCCCTCCCTCTTCCCGAACTCCGTGCGGAATGCGAATTCCAGTCTGATTCTGTGCGGCCATCCTCCCTGTGCGAATCGCAAATTGCAAGTAAGACACTCTTGGATACGAGATGAAGTAAGAAAACACTTCTCGACTCGGACCCGATGTTCTTTCTCTTCCTCCTTAAATCAATCATGCCAGAGCAAGAAACAAAACAAATTGTACAATGGTTGCTTTGAAATGAAAAGCTTTCTCCCGAAGTAAAGTTATCGGTCGAGCGCTGTATAGGTGTATACCTAATCTCACACGGGTCATCGTCGTTTTCGTCACCCCGATTCGTCCGTCCGGATTTTCCCCTCTTATCCGTCCTTATCCCGAATACGTGTACAGGGACGCCTCGTTTTCGCCCAGAATGCCGTTTTGAATCCGTATGAAGCCCCTCCATGAATGAATAAATAAGCAAGCGTGCAAGCAAAAATCAAAAGAAGATCTGCGAATGCGGAAGAAATAAATCAAGTCGAGACAGTGCTGCCACCCCAGGTCTGCTTATGTGTCGAATGAAGTAATGTGTACGCCAAATGATGCTATGTTCTCGAAGTAATGGTTAGAAAGAGGATCGCGGAGGACCTGCCCCATCGTGTCGCAGAAATAAAGCCGCCGTTTGGTTTTTCCGGCCTAGTCTAATGAGAAATGATGTGGCGAGGCTTCATTACCATCTCTATTTTACGATCTTCGGGCTGGCCAGCGGGCTCACGACATCGAAGGGAGCGTGATGAAGCGCCGGCTGGTCCTCGGCCACGCCGTACTGCCCGTTTTCCTTCTTCTGAAGCACTTCCCTAACCCACGCAGCAACCTCCTCATCTTCCGTGCTTGAGTGACTGAGGTCCAACTTTCCAGCTGCGCCAGCAACAGCCTCAGCGCTAGCTTCATTCTCCTCTGCTTCCTCGTCTTCCTCTGTGATAGTCTCGGGCTTCGTTAGATCTGCAAGCCATTCTGAAGCTAGCAAGGCTTGATATGTCGGTCTCAGCTTAGGGACTTTATTGAGACAGCCGTGTACAAACGTGCGAGCGGCTTCAGAATACCGATCTGGTAGATCAGGTGGGTCCCCTTCAACGATAGCCTATAACAATTCGTTAGTTGATTCGCGTGATAAAGAAAGTAGTTAACTTACGCTGAGTTGGCTGAAAATCGTTGAGGACACCTCCGGAGGATAAGGGTACTTCCCCATGCCACATTCGATGATTGTTAAGCCTAAGCTCCATATGTCGCTTTGTACACTGTAGGTGCCATCTCCTGCACCAGCATGCATGAATGCTCCGCCAGAGATTCGCTCGGGTGCCATGTAACTTTGGCATCCGATATTGGTCTTAGCGATGCTCGCCACAAGGTTACCACTCACACCGAAGTCGCATATCTTGACCTGCCCTCGCGTATTTATGAGGATATTCGTGGGTTTGACGTCGCGGTGGATGATGTTATGCTTGTCCTTCAACTCCTTGAGACCCATCACTGTGCAATATGTTATCTTGCGCAGAATGTTCTCCGGAATGCCTCCTGAGTAGAGCTTGTCAATGGAACCTCCATCCATATATTCGAGGCACATATACACCGCACTCTCCTGGAAGAAAGCTCCGAAGAATTCGATAATATACGGTGACGCGCATTCGTGGAGAATTACCAATTCTTTCAAGATGGTTGTCAACTTCGCTTCATCTAGCTCTAGGCGTATCTCTTTCATAGCCATGACCATCCCGCTTGTAGATCCGGCTTTGGTTTCGGTGTCGGACTTGTCTTGCGTGCCCGTCGGTAGACCCGGTAGAGAGGCAGATTTAAATCCGGCGAGACCGGGACCGAAGCGCGGAACTCGTGGTTTTGTATGTCTCACCTTGTAGACCGTGCCATAATTACCTTTCCCTAACTCATCCAACTTCTCAACCTCATCGAGTGATATTCTGAAGACAGAGCCATCGGAGAAGTCAACGCCCTTATTCGTAATGATCGCCTTGCCCTTGAATGTGAGATATCCCTTCTCAGAATCGATGTATTCTTCGAATTGCTTCATTTGCGACATATGACCGCCACCGTTTTGTACGGGCGTCGCTTGGGAAGCGACACTAGAAGCACCAGATCCGGGGGAAGCGGGTGATGCCCCTCCACCAATGTCTCCAAGCTTAAGACCAAACTTCCTCTTACCTGCTAAACCCCCACCACTGTTAGGTATCGAAGGGACGGTCGGTGCGGATTTGGGGAACGCAGGGGCTCCGGGTCTATGGGCGGTGACAGGCAGTTGAATGTGCCTAGGTAAACCACCGATGACCGGGCCGCCCGGAGAAGGCCCGGCTGGCGGGGTGGGCGATTGGGAATTGAGAGGTGAACTACCCTGGCGCGACAGATGAAAAGCTCGCATCTTCGCATTGATATCTTCGGGAAGGCGGCCACTTGACATATGACCTGCAGCGGGCGGGCGCCTTGCATTGGATAGAACACCAATATGAGTAGACGAGGCGGACATTGGGTGGCCCGGATTCTGCGGATCGGAGACGGAGCGTAGTGAAGGCATTCTCTTGGGCAATTCGGCGGGAGGGTCGGTAGGAGTCTCGAGTGGCGTACTGGCTTCCGAGGAGTCGACAGAGCTGGGTGATACGGGGCTACCGAGACCGTCTCTATCTATCAGCTCGTCGGGTGTAGCTGGCACCGAGTCGGGATCGTCGTGTACGCCAGACATGTTGAGAGGGATTGGCGTGAAGGGAAAGAAAAGGATGTCTAGGACCGTTCTTCTACTATCATTACCGAACAATAGACAGTGGTAGTAGCTTCTTTTGTCGTTGGCGAGTAATAGCACGAGAGGCGATTCAGAAACGTAGTGGGGGGAGAGAGAATATCGGGTTTGGCGTCTAGTTAAGGACCCGAAAAAAATTCTACATGAGAAGTGGCAAAGGCGCAATACCGATTCGTCGGCGCAAGGATGGCTGAGTCGTCTACAATATGGGTATTTTCATTAGCGGTTTATTATAGTCTTTCTTCACGGAGTCGGAGCTCATGCCGGACTACTCGGGTAGGAAAGGCATGGGATGGTAATAAGGTAATAAAGGTAAGGTAGGGGTCTGGTGTCATTGGGTTCCATCTACAACTCCCAGGACCAAGCCTCCAAGGACATGTCCGTCCGACAACCTTGGAACATTGAACCCAGCAAACCCGAGCAGGCATCATATCGTTGTAGGGCTGCACGAACCTTGTCAATTCCGAGACACTAGCTTGGACAGACCAATTGTGATATTCATCAGCTATCAAACTTGCCGCAATACGTAATGGTTGGTAATATTCCGTAGGTACGGGATACGCCGCACTTGTGTCGAAGACGGGGTAACAGTAGTCAACGTCGTAGTCAGTCGTTAGCTGTAGCTACAGGTATAGTAGCGGTGGTAGCTGCAGGAGTAGTCGCAGTAGTAGTCCGAGTAAGAGGAGTTAAGAGGTAGTAGCAGCAAGAGGTTAAGGACGAACGTGCGAACGAATGTAAGCATCCGAAAAATACAGAGGTAACACCTGGGCAGACAGCACTTGGCAAATTGATGGTACGGCTATGTATGGTATGGGAAAATGGAGACGATTGTTAGAAAATGCGCATGTTGACAAAGCGGTTTGCCGGATTGTGGAACCTCTTAGACGTGTCTACTGTTCCTTGGACCTTTTCAGAGGTACGATGGAGTTTTGTTTTGGAGAGCTCGGTCAGATAACGTGCGCTGGGTCTTAGAGGTCTAAGGTCTTGGAGGTTCTGGGTCGGAGAGATGTAGCTCTCTTTTTTTTTCTCTTCGGTTGGAGAACAGATGATTTAATGATGGGGAAAAGACGTCGATGAATAGCAGTCGCAGGTCTTGAATGGTGGTGCCCTCTACAATTTTAGTGGATAGACTTGGGGAAACAGCCCCGCGTTTTTTTTCCCTGGTTCCCTGGTTGTGCCATGTAACTTGTGAAGACCTGGCCGTTGTGACGCTGAGACCGCTAAGACGTTCTAATAGCCTTAACAATACTCACGTGGTCATAGCTTAGACCTCCAGGGCTTCGTTTTATTGCGACCATCGAATCAAATGGTCTTGATATAACTCTCTGATAATAAGTACGAAACAATGATGGGATGGCCTAGTCGCAGATCATCCCAAAGATCGATTTCTTGTCAAAACGATCTTCGCTCGTTTCTATCCCATGCGGCCATGCCTTGCTATCTGCTTATCAATGAATATGAAATTAATATCTCGATAGACAACACTACTTGACACTATCATTGCACTACAATGCATCTAGTACACTGAGCGTATGCGATATTTAGCTATGTCAACTGGTGGGATTGGATCATAGCGCAGTACTACAGATGTATCTGACCAAATTCCAAGCCGGACGAGAAAAAGTCTTTTGCGTCACTTTTATGGGGCTCGCCAAGAATTTGGCTGGTGATGGCCACTTACATGCACATACGTTGGGTAGCGAATTAAGAAAACTTGAAGAATCGCAAGCCTCGAATCAGGTCAAGCTTTAGTTGGACAAATTTAAAGCAGGCTGGCGAGGCCTGGTAGGACTAAAGTGAAGGGGGGGGAAGCATTGGGTGCATCGCATTTATCACGAGCCTGCTTGGGAAAGATGCCATGCAGTCAGGCAAATGATTTGGGCATGCTGAATATGCTGGAATACATCACATCAACCAGAAACCGATGTTAATAACCATAGTCGCTGATGATCTTTTCCCTTTGCAATAGCTAGCCACCCCGCAAATGATGCTGTCAAAGTCGCAATGCAATGTAGATAAATGTAGGTAGATAGGCTGCATGAAATTGCAAGGCAACGTCAGTCATATCCATAAGCAAGGCAGCGTATGTGAGTGATGAAGCAATCATTTGAAATTGAAATTTCACGATAAATATCCCTGAAAGCTTGTTATCAGAAAGTGGCTTGGCCAGAATTCGACATGGGCTTAGCCATTCAGAATGATACCCGAATAGGGGAAGGCCTCGACCAAGCCACAGATTATTACGTACTTCATTGGGGAACAGTTGATCAAGCCTTTATCAAGCCTTGATCAAGCCCACAGGGTACACGTGCATGTACATGTAGAACCGATAAGATGGAATAACGTCATCGCCACCATCGTCATTTGTATGCATCAAATAGCAATGCTTCGACCAAAAATCAACCTAACTACTCCAAAACATCCTCCTAAAATTGGCATGTATTAGCCCGAACCAGTTACATTATTAGGACCCAAGCCGTGGGTGATGATGTTATAGAGTCCATCTTCTAAATCTTGGACTACTCGGCCTGCTGGGCGGTAGGGCCGCATTAGCCACTCTTCAACCTCCTTCGTCAGTACCAGCATCAATGACAACGGGAATGACTGGAAACAAGCATGTAAAACGTAGCACAGCAGATCTGTGCTGTACGTGTACCAGCCATTTTATGTCGTGTACGGTTAATCAGCTTGGTAATTCTTGTGGAAGGCGAATGGAGATCCAAGAACGAGAGAGCCAGTTAATATGTGAGATCTTGGCTTGGGCGGGACGATCCAGATAGTGGAGTTTCCACGAGCTCGCACTAGTCTCACCGCTTACACCACTTACATATATATGTATAGACAAGACGCGCATCCCGAGCTACTATTGCGACAAAGATTCAGTCGTTAAACTGAGCACCGAATATCTAAACGATATGGGCGAGTTGTAACCTAAGCCCAAAATCAACCGAATAAGATGCCGACTTCATGTCGAGTAGATCAAATGACACCTCAAGACGCACTGAGTAAGCATTCGGTATGTAATTAGCCGGTCACCTCTCTTGGACGTCGACGGACTTGAGCGACTTATCGTATGATAGAACGGAGCTGCCAGTTATTCCCTAGTCAGTGCCCAGACAAAATATTCCTTACCTTACCATACATATGTATGTAAGTAGTTGCTTTTGGCAGTGACTATGCGTACACTATGCGTCCTATGCGCATATACGTTACATACGATGGTATACGTTCGCATTAGTTGCCAGTAAATCACATCATACTAGCAGGAGATCTACCGTTGAGGAATAAAACCCAGCCAATCTCTCTTCTATATCTTCTATATAATACTTCAACCGAACATAGAGATAGATGAATACCGAGACAAAGGCGTCATTAGGTTACTGTGGCGCATCGGTGTTGCTGAAGTGCTTTGAGCCTTGAGGAGATTGTGCGGCAATTGCAATTGAGGGCTCCGATGTGCGATATATACATAATTACCTATTGATCCCAGCGCCATATTTTATCCGTGGTGTCCATCCGAGTACATACATGGATGTACAGTGGTTTACGAACCCCCACATTTGCGACGAAGGTCTGGGAGGCTTGTTTTAGTCTCCCCCTGAAAGCGCCAATCAACTAATACCAAAGATTCCACCTAAATCGTTTCACTGCGGACCTGCAGGTTCTTGCCGCACTCTATTGCAACGCGACAGCGCTCGGCGGCTTCAGCCAGCCCTTGCTTGCCCTTCTGAGCACAACGCTAGCCCACTCGCAGCCACTCTAAGGCTTGCAACTCAATATTTCATTGGGTGAGTCCACTGGAACTTATTCCCCGTCCGCGATCTCCAGGGCACAAGCCAAGAACGGTCGGTACCAACACTTGCACCTTGCAACCTTGTCAAACCTTGTACACCCGCCGCCTTCGCTTGCGCTATCCCGGAGCTTGAGGTCCCTTTTGATACAGTAGCGACAGGAGGAGCGACAGTAAGTAGTAGCCTTCTGAGCCTTTTATTTTCCCTGATATTCCTTCCGAACAATTCCTTCATTCATTCAATCAATTAATTCTTCTAGGCACTTGTGCCATCCCGTAGTAATAATAAGCAAAAGAACAGCCTCATTCTAATAATCTGCTTATTTCTCTTTTTCTTTCTTCTTTCTTACCCTCCTCGATCCCCCAATCCTTCTTTTTTTTCCCCTTTTCGCATCTCTCTTCCTTTTTTTCTTCTTTCATACTCACTCTGGTGGTTCTGCAGCTGGACTGGGATAGCCAGCATTTAGGTTTCTTGACGGAATCAACAAACAATTGTGGTTTTAAGTTAGGGGCCAATAAACCAATCATCAAACCCGAGAACAAGGCGTGCGCAAAATCCTCCCTTCTACCGATCCGCCGTCCGAAGTCTAATCCGAGAGTCCCGTTCGCTCATACGATTGCACTTTTAACCTCTTGATCGTTCTATAGTATATCAAAATAACGGCCACCGGTACCGGTAACGGCGACGGTCCTCTATTGTCCCTAATTCTCCTACACCCCTCGGGTCAACCAAAACGATGGACTGGATGGACTGGTCTGCGACAAACCCGACATCTTTCCGGGTTAACAATCCCAACGTGGATTGGACACCCGAACCGCCGGTGATTCCGATGCCAATGATGGTGACACCTCACGATGCGCATCCCTCGATCGACCACCTAATATTATTAGTCTTCGAGGCCGTGTTGGAAGTTGTCTGTGTTAGTTTGCCTGGATATGTCATCGCAAGATTAGGACATTTCGATGCCGACAAACAGAAGTTCTTGGCGAATCTGAACGTCATGCTGTTCACGCCATGTCTAAGTATGCTCATACGGTTATCGCGCTTAACATATATAGCTATATACTAACACGCATATAGTCTTTACGAAGTTAGCATCGCAGCTTAACGCCGATAAACTAGTCGATCTCGCAGTCATACCCTTTATCTTTATCGTCCAGACTATTGTATCCTACGGGGTGTCCCTGGTAGTGGCTAAAGCCTTCCGTTTGAAGAAACGACCAGCCAATTTCGTGACGGCTATGGGTGTATTTGGAAACTCCAACTCATTGCCGATTTCGCTTGTTATTTCGTTGTCGCAAACCCTCAAGGGGCTTCATTGGGACAGAATACCGGGCGATAACGATGACGAAGTTGCGGCGCGGGGCATTTTGTATCTCTTGATATTCCAGCAACTCGGCCAATTGGTTAGATGGAGCTGGGGATACCACGTCCTCTTAGCACCCAAAAGCAAATACGAGGAGTACCAGAACGAGACAGTGGAAGAAGGTAGATATAGGGACGACGCCTCTCCGAACGAGGTCTTGATACCCGGTCTCGATGGTAATATAGTAGATGACGATGAAGACTTGGATACTTCGGACGAATCGGATGTATACGAACCGGCTGGTCGGACCCCGGTAGCTGGGACTTCGGTGGCGTCGCCAGCGGACTCAGAAGATGAAGCTAGCAGTCCGAGAAGACGTACGGCAAAGAAATACGGCAACGGCCACAGTGTAACGGAAGGGCCCGGCGATATGATGTTATTCCCTCGCATACGTGATCTAAATGATCCGGACATTCCAGATGGGATCAAGGGTTACTATGTCCGCGCAGAAATTAGGGCGAAGAAGGCTCTGGCAACCACCAAGGGAAGGATCAACCGGGTTTCTAAGCGTGTGTTTGAAAGCTTCCCTCGTCCGATGCAGAAGGGCCTCGCTGCGATGTGGAGGGGATGGCTCCGCGTGTATAACTTCCTCTGGGAGTTCATGAATCCGCCGCTGTGGGCCATGCTGATCGCCATTGTCGTGGCTTCAGTGCCTGATTTGCAACGAGTTTTCTTCTCGGAAGGGACGTTTGTCAACAACAGTGTAACGAGAGCGGTGTCACAGAGTGGCGGCGTTGCTGTGCCCCTTATTCTAGTCGTGCTTGGTGCCAACCTAGCCCGAAACACGCAAAAGCAGGAGACCAGGGACCCCGAAGAAGAGCAAATAGGAAAGCGACTTCTCGTGGCCTCGCTCATAAGTCGAATGCTACTCCCCACCATTATTATGGCGCCTATCCTCGCATTAGTCGCCAAGTACGTGCCTGTCAGCATCCTTGATGACCCGATCTTTGTCATCGTATGCTTCCTTCTCACAGGCGCGCCCAGCGCTCTACAACTAGCACAAATTTGCCAGATCAATGAAGTGTACGAAGGAGTTATGTCACAGATCCTATTCCAGAGCTACGTTATCTGGTAAGTTATAACCATACATATCACACGAAACCGATACTAATGAATCTGCAACAGGATCCTTCCTTCGACACTCATACTTGTCATGTTGGCTCTGGAGACTGTCGAGTGGGCTCGATGAAAATAAGTCATTGATGGATGGCTTATACCACAATTGTATTATATTAGTGCGAACAGTGCGAACAAACAGTGCGAGCAGTGCGATATCCGAAGAAAAAGGAAAAGCAATAAAAACAGACCGAGTCGAGGACCGATGTGAGGGCAGAAAGGCTTTGGCGTTATGTCTCAATTATGAGTACAGACACCGCGATCGAGTCTGAGACAGGATGAACTTGGATGTGGCGCTCCGAGCTCAGTGCTGTGGAGGTCGCTCAGAGAAATCCGTGCTCGTCGACAGATCGAGGCCGTTGCGTACATTGGGGACCAATCCTTGGGTTATACTCTGGATTGAAGATTGCAGGTCGCGTCAAAAAGTAGTGTTTAGGTAGTTCGAGCTACGAGTCCGAAGCGTAATGAGCATGAGCAATACCTACAGAATGACACAGTTTTTATTGATTACCTCGTTTTTGGGTGATATGTGGTGTATTAATACAAATAATAGGAGGCGAGAGATGCTCATCAGATAGGGGAGATATGGCTCAAGGTATGGACCATGTGATAATCCCTCAAGACGCATACAGTATTCATTTATTGAAGTATATGCCTAAGCGGATGTCTTCTGCCATACATACATACCTACGATAAGCCCTAGTCCTTTATCAGAAAGCTGTTCCTCCAACATGCATTGGTTCCAGGCATCCAGGGTAGCTGCCTACCCACGGTACAAGGTAGCGTGACGCTAGTGCTAGGCTAGTGCTGGTACTCGGCGCAGGCCGTTGAATATTAAAAATGATGTAACAATCATTCGGCGTACAATTCATAGTTCACATCTTAGAAAATCTCAAACCACAGCCTTATTTTCGTTTCGCAGGCTTTTGTTGACATTTGATGGTTTTTTTTTTTCAAGTCTTCCGCGTTCTCTATATTGACTTGATCCATTTCCTCATTTGATATTAAACAAATATAGGCCGTAAGAAGAAACCTCGCCACCACAAAGGGTCAAACCCGCGCCCGTGGTCAAGATCGAGAAAGATGGGTCAAGAGACTTCGCACCTCATCGATGAGGATACGCCTCCGGAAACTCTCTCCGAACGCAGCTTGCGTGGTGTTGCTGAGTTTATTCGGGATGGCGGTCCCATAAACATCGTTGTTATGACCGGCGCCGGTATATCTACCGCGGCTGGCAGTAAGTTTTTCTGCTATCCTTATCTACATGGTGTCTGAAGTTTTAAGAGACATCGTTTCACCCTTCATACGGAGAACAAGTCATAAATCATATTACACGGTTCAATATAACTAACCACCCCATAGTCCCCGACTTCCGCTCGCCCAAGACAGGCTTGTACCACAACCTCTCGCGGTTCAACCTTCCGCATCCCGAAGCCGTCTTCGAGATCGATTTCTTCCGTAGTAACCCGGAACCGTTCTACTTACTGGCCAAGGAATTGTACCCTGGCAACTTCAGCCCGACCATCTCGCACGTCTTCATATCGCTGCTCGCCAAAAAGGACCTCCTGCGCCTGCTCTTCACCCAGAACATCGACTGCCTCGAACGCGCCGCCGGCGTGCCCCCGGAGAAAATCGTCGAGGCCCACGGCAGCTTCGCCACGCAGCGGTGCATCGAGTGCCGCACGCCGTTCCCGGATGACCTGATGCGCGAGCACGTGCTCCGCGGCGAGCCGCCCCGCTGCGCACAGCCCGGGTGCAACGGCCTAGTGAAACCCGACATCGTCTTCTTCGGCGAGCAGCTTCCGGAATCGTTCTACCGTCACATCTCGGTGCCTGCCGAAGCCGATTTGATGTTAGTTATGGGCACGAGCCTCCTCGTGCACCCCTTCGCCGGTCTCCCCCAACGTGCCAGCGACGGCGTGCCCCGCGTGCTCTTCAACCTTGAGCGCGTCGGCGACCTCGGCACGCGCGCCGACGACGTCCTGTGCCTTGGGGACTGCGACTCGGGGATCCGGAAACTGGCCGGCGAGCTCGGGTGGGGCGAGGAGCTGGAGAGTATGTGGCGCGACTTGGTCGGGGACGCAGAGGCGGAGCGCCAGCTCGACCGGACACGCCGCGAGGAGGCTATTCAAGAGGAGTTGGAAGAGCTCACGAGCCAGGTGGAGGATAAGTTGGGCATTTCCGGCACCGGCGCCGACGGTGCGCGCCAAGAAGATGAAGAATCCGAGTTCGCTAACATGGGGATGCAGGGGACGCAGGGCGAAGAGGAGGGCGGACCGCAGGATTCTACGCCTGGGCATCCGTCGCGAGTTGCGCCGGCTGATGCGCTGCCACGCGTGGGGTACGGCGCGTCGGTGGTCCCTGAGGATGGCACGGGATACGGCGAGACGGATCGTGGGGCTGCGAATGCGAAGACGGAGAAAGATGGAGGTGGAGATCAGGGGAGACCGACGCTGAGTTACGAGCCGTTGCTGCCTACGAATGAGAACGAGAAAGAGGGACCGAATACGGCGGATGGTGGGGTGAAGGCCGAGGATAAAAGGGGCGGCGAGAAGCCCGCATTGTAAGCCCTTTATGCCGTTGTATGAATGCATGAGGCGTTGACAGAAGGGAGGCTTGCTGATTTGGCTGTGGTGTATTAAGATGAAGGGACAGGGGGGCTATTTTTACAGGCATATATAGACCGTCTGCCGCCGCGAAAGATTAGAGAGAATATACCCAAGACTTCGATTCTGAAGGAGTTGATTCCCAAATTTCTACAAATGGATGTGATTCCGATGTTTTAATTTCTAGCACATGTCGGCCGCGGCGTCATTCCCGGGCATATAGTAGATATATGCTGATGTTCATTAACAATATACACTACCTAGGTAGCCAGCCCCAACGAAGTCCTACCTAGTATTTTCCAATTCCAACCCTACCGACCGCCTCAGACGGTCCCTTTTCTTCCTCCGAATAACAGTCAGTACACGCTATATGCAATATAATAAACATGCCGCCGATGCTGGCTCCCAGTGCTGATACAGACGATACCTGTACACTTGCCTACGCGATCGGTAGGCACCTAGGAAGTATCCATTCCCTTCCCCAAACGCCCAACTCGAGCCCCGCCCGCGCGAGGAATAAACAAAGGGGGTATGTAAGTGATGCATTGATGCGTGTAAGCGGGTATCTCGGCTGCAAAATGCGATGCGATGCGAATTTTTTCCTTTCCAAGGCCAAGGACAAAAGAGATGCCGGGGGAAAACGAATGCTGCCAACCCAGTTCAACCAGCCAGCCAGCGAGTCGGCCCACAGGGTAAGATGCTTTTGAAAACCAAGCAAGCCTCAAGCTCAGACGAAATCGACCAGGGGAATACCAAGTAGGTAGATGTGTATAGGTACTAGGGTAGACACCTAAATAAACCCACCACCAAAATCATCCCCCACAATTGCCGGACTCCTGAGCCCACGGCCCGAATGCGTATGCGTATGCGACGCCACTGTGTTCGCCCGCGGCGGCACCTGTCTCGGCGACGGCGAAGAATTGAAGTCCCTATGTCTCGGGGACACGGGCACAGTCTCAGATCGTTTTGGTGGAGGCGGCATACCTCCTATCCCATTACCACCTCCTGCAATGCTACCGGAACTTCCATTGAAATGCGTAGTGAAATCTCGTCGCAGCGGGGGTTGGTCCAGAGTCGGCGTCATCGGGCGACTGAAATTGAACGAGCGGAACCCGAACGGTGACTCTGCTCTCCCGCCGGCCCCGGCGCCCATTACACCCTGCGGAAGCACGCGTGGCGGCGTCTGCAGCGGGGCATCGAAGTCTTCTTCCTCAGCCAAGTACGACGCTGCGTATGAGACCGAGGTCTGGTCAAATGATGACGCAGTGGGCGACGGTAACGGCCAATCGGAAGAATCCGGGGTAGGCACGTTCCGGTGGCCGAGGCGAGGCGCTGCGAGTTGGTGGCGTAAGTCTTCCGCCAGTGATGCTGCGGCCTCGGCTTCCGCAGAAGCTACGGAAGTAGGAGTAGAGCTAGGAAAGGTGAACTCGGGCTGTGGCAACCGGGTCTTCAGGGGCGGGGGTGGTGCGAGCGCCAGATCGAGCTGTAGGTTTGATTCCGAGGGCGGGAAGCGCGGACTGCTTCTAGCGCTTATGCTGGCTAGCGGACCCGTGAGTGGCATCAGCGGACTATCAGGCGATGGGGGCCGGTCATAGATTGAACTGTCACCGGAGGCACGGCGCGAATGTACTTGCGGTTGAATCTCGTATTCGTTTGCTGCCGGTCGACGTACATTACGTGTGTTAGGTCGTCCAGGTCTGCCGTGTGCACCTATAGCTGCGGGGGGTGGTCCAGTTCGGTCTCTGGCAATGGGTCTACGAGAGTCGGAGCTGGAGCGCTCACCCGTTGGCGTGTGCGGCGCCGCATCCATCGAGAATGGGGAACGAACTGGCGGGTACGTGCCGGCGCGATCTGGAGTCCGAGGACGCGGGTTAAGGTTTAGCGGCGGTGGCCGCGCGAGTCGCCGTGTCTGAGGCCCACCGGATGTCTTGGGTCGTTGGGTGGTCTCCTCCATACGCGGCCTTTCGAACTCCTCCACCTTCATCTCTAGACTTCTTCTCCGAGGCGCAATGGACGTTAGGGTGTCGCGGCGGGCCCGGACCATCTGTATGACTGGTTCACCCCACATGTTTATCATGCCGCTGGACGCTTGTTCCTCGCTACCGCGGGGGGTAGATATCGGCGATGGGATCGATGTAGGTCCGTAATTTCCATAGTCTGGCACGTCCCATGCGTTCTGCACCTCCTTGAGGGTTGTCGACATGTTCCTGTTGCTACTTCTACTCGAAGGGCGGTATATGTCGTCCTTGGGAAAGGCGGGACGTCCTAGGACCGGGCTTCCTGTGCCCTTGATAGACTGTGGAGGTGATGGTGGTTTCCTTGGTGATTGGCTCCTTTGAGGTGATTCGCTAGGTTGCGGGGCAGGACTCGGCTTTCTTATCCGCAGAGGCGCTGGGGCTTTTGATATGTCGTCGTTCTCCCCAAATAGAGGTGTCTGCTGGTTAGGAATATCCAGCTTAAGTTCGTACTGCCCTAGTGGTGACTTGGGGGCTAACGCCATAGATATTGAAGGGCCTTTGACGGCGTTCATGTCAAGAGGGCTTATCCAGTTCGGCTGCTGCTTCACCGGTGTAGCAGGCCGTGAGGGATTTCGCATGGGTACTGGCGGTACTAAATCGGGGGTGGAGGCGTTATACCAACCTTTTCCCAGGTTAGGATTTGATGCATGTTGCTTTAAACCTGGGAAATTCGGCTGAGATAACTCAGACGTGCTCATAGCTGCTGCGTTACCAGTGCCTGAGCCATAGGGAGAAGCTTTCATTCGTGTAGCCGTAATCTTGTATGAATGCGATGTGTCAGGCCGAGAAACTGAATAGATATTTCCACTAGGTCCATTCTTTCCACAATCCCGACCCAAGAGCCGTTTCTCCGCTATAGGGTCCTGGCCGTGCTTCCTGTGCAGTTGGTTTGGTGAGGTATCTACTTCATTTGTAGATTTCCTATATGCGGTCAGCCCAAGTTCAATACAAGATACATTAAACTTACTTCTTTTTCTCGCCGCCAATCTTAAACCCAAAGAATGAGACCATCGTTCCTCCTCGAAGTCTTCCACCTCCAGCGAGGTTGCCGTTCTCTCTCTCGCTCTAGCAGTATCAAGACGGGTCGGGTAGTAGCTGGACGAAGCAAAACAATAAGCAAGAGAAATTTAGCAGTCTTCAGATTTCAGAAAGGATATGCTCGGACCGCAGATTCGGAACCAGGAACCGCGACAGGGACGTGTTGAACAGCGGGGTTGAAACGAGGATGCTAGGAGTCCATGTCGATCGTAATAGCGTCCAAGAGCACGACGTCACAATAGAATTGATATTGCTTTATAGGATGCCATATGCGATCCTTTAAATATTGGTAAATCCGACAGCAATTGGTTTCAATTCGTAGAGAAATAGTTGACAGTTGAGCTTGCGAAGCATCCAGGAAGAGATTCGCGATATTATTTTAGAAAACCCCAAAATGTCACGCGTGCGTAGTATGAGGTAGTATTCGAAGTTGCCAAGCCGAAGAGCTGTGCTAGCGATGATACCCCAACAAGTTCTCTCGTTCCTGACGGAGCTATTATGAAGGAATATGTAAGGTGGTGGTGAGGCTTAACAGTTGATTATCAAACCGCATTGATACGATCACGAAGATGGGAATTAAACATTATGCATTAGAGGTGGTCGATGACTGGGTTGAAGGTGAAGAGAGGTGTAAGTTGACATGTTATGTTGATCAGTCAGTCATTTGACGATGAGAATTGACATTCATTGGACCCAGTGGTATATCACAGAAAGTATAAGACCCGAAAGGGGAAGAGGGTCATAGCTCTATCAAATTCAGGGGAACATGCCCGACAGGGAGACGACAGGGAGCGGATAACCCTTGTCTCTGGTCTTGGCAGGGGGGGCTCTCTGAGTACCCTGATCCAGGTTTTGCTGTTTGTGTCATTAGATTCAAATGTTCCCCATCAGATTTGTTCCTCATTAGCTTCGTTTGTCTGTTTAATATCTTACAACCGGGGAGTTTAATCGACTGAAACATCTAGACTACTTCGTTTTCGACCACGATACCCGAGGGCTAGTTCCGGTGGGTGCTAGCGACAAACGGTGACACGCCGCCATTTTTTTAGTGCGTAGTGTTACCCGAGTTGCCCAGCCACTTTTACCAATTTCGAGGGACGACCCGAATCACTGGGCGTACTCGGTGTCATGGCTTGGCTTTCGTGAACAATCAGTATCCCAGCTCTTATTCGCTACTACTAACTACCATAAGAGAAACGAAAAACAACGGGCAATAGCTACGATGCCGACAGCGATCTCGCAATGAGCCTATACGCCAGATTACATAGTCGTCTAATAAATAATCAAGCTAGTCAAGTAAAGCCACCTTAAGAGATAGAGCAGTATTCACAAATTATGCCGCCCTCGGCGACCTGCGCTACAGGACCATACACATGATGCCAAACACGCACGCCACACCACAGCGCAGGAAGATACCACACAGCTATATGTGTTACGTAATCGCTAAACGAAACTACAGTATGCGGGGTGAGTACCAAGATGCCGACGACAGCCGCCATGTTCACGATGCCCAAGTGTTGGCGCTGTATGATGTTGCTGTGACCCAGCAAGTATGCAGGCTCATCCAACGGCAGTAAATAGTGGCACTATACTATCAAACCACACGTCCACCTCGATAACAGTGGGACGCACTTGAAGGCGAAAACGAAGGTTGAGGGCCAAATGCGCTGCGATGTGAAAATGAAGCCCAGGATCAAGTCTACGGCGTATGACGCTATAATATTCGGCTATAAGTTATCATTTACATGCTCCCAAAAGTACTTAGTATATTTGATCTCCTGCGGTGATAGGCAATGACATCCTGTTCGGACCTTAATAAGTGCCCAAGGACGGGGACCAGGAGCTGATGTGTCTTTAATAAATTAGTCAAGTATATGTATATAGTGACCTCAGCCTCGAGTATCGATCTCCGATTGAATGTGTTTATCATGGATTTGAGATAGGAAGAGGAGCACTCAACCAGATCGCTATTTTGCCAGGGGTTGGTACGGATGCTGCGGATGTTGTTAAGGTCAGGGCAATCCGTAAGCAGTTCCTACATCCTCGTCTTAAAGCCCACGCCAATTCATCGAAGGAACATTCCGTCAGGATTTGGTTTTATAAAATGTTAAGATGAAGTCTCTTATATTGATAAGTCCGAGGTAACATCTCTTTGTATACAATCAATGGTTGGTTCGCACGTGGGGGCTATACGATATCCCTTACTTATTGACCTGCGACCTCCCCTTCTTGTCATATATCTTCTACTCCTCTCCATCTACCTTCTAATCAACTAGCCTTAACGCTCGGAAACACCACCTCTCATCGACATATAACACCATATCACATCAACTCCTAAATCACAATGAAGCCTACTGGAGTGCTCATGGTCGGTAGCGTTCCCGGCGCCTCGCCGCAGGAGGTCTTCGAGCGCCTAGCTACTGCGCTTCCGGGCCGCTTAGGAACCGTGCCAGATGGTGAAACTGGTGAGCGATGGAATTACATCGGATGGCAACTCCAACGCTTCCCTCCGGTCGCTCGGCGAAGTGAACTAGGGGGGACACCGGTACCCGAATCCGGGGCGCCGATTTTCACACTTGCGGACTTCGATCCAACAGCTTATGATGATGCGGCATTGTCATCTTACACTGAATTCAAACGACTTCGCGAGCAGAACATCATCCCGCCAAACGTTCGTTTTCAGATTGGCCTACCTTCGCCGTTCAGTGTCTTGATCGGCCATATCAAACCAGAGCTGATCAATGCGATCGAGCCGTTTTACGAGCAGCGTTTTGCAGAAACGCTTGAAAATATCGCTGCTAACATTCCCCACGACGATGTGGTGATTCAATGGGACTTGTGCTTCGAGATGACGGCGCTCGAATTCGATCACGGACGACTTACTGATATTTGGCATCGGGCCTATTTCTCCGGAGATGTGCTACAAGGTCTCGTAGACCGCGTGGAACAGCTATCTAAGCGGATTCCTAGCGATATTAAACTTGCCTTCCATCTCTGTTACGGCGATCTTCGGCACAAGCATTTTATCGAACCCCACGATACGTCGCTCTTGGTCAAACTCGCAAACGCCCTGCTCGCCCGCGAGACCCTCGGCTCACGAACTGAATGGATTCACCTACCGGTGCCAAAGGGGCGAACAGACTCTGATTACTTCTCGCCTCTGAATGACCTCAAGCTTGATAGTGCCAGTCCGAAACCGCCTTACGTATACCTCGGGGTAGTGCATGCCAATGATGAGGCTGGGACAAAGAAACGCATCGAGGTTGCACAAGCCAATGTTCCATTTCCCTTCGGCGTAGCAACAGAATGTGGCTTAGGCAGAACTCCGCCTGAAGAGGTCGACAGTATCCTACATATTTGCAAGGAGGTCACTGCGGAACTTGTATAAGTATGGTTTTGGCACAAGGTATCGGTATCCGTATAGTCACTTGGAGACATTTTCCTCTTCTGTTGTTCTTAGGTCGGGCCACGCACATATAGCGGCAAGAACTATTATTATGACTATGTTTGTCTTTTCAGCCATTCGTTAGGTTTACAGGGTATAAGACGATACAGGAGCTATCCTTCGGGTTCTGTAGTAGGAATGGCCCGGAACGAGGTTCCGCGTACTCGTACACCTTCATTTTCTGCAATGAACATATTCCTAGTTGAAATTAAGACGTAGAAACTTCATATTCACATGCGATGGACTACTCGTAGGCTTTCATCCGGCCGTAAAGCCTCTCTACTTCCCAGTTTGAAATTGAGTAATCCACGCTTCATATTCTTAGGTGGAGGATTACGGTGGTAGAATTGGTCTAGACTTGGCCTTCGAGGATGCCACGCCTACGGGTTCTTATATCCACGTTGGCCACTAGAATTCTCACAAGTACAAACTGATCGGCCAGACAATTCAGCAAGACGCAATGCTCTCCGTTTATAGATAGGAGTCGCAGGATTAAGCATCTACTTGAAGCATATTAGCGCAGCATAGAAAAAGGCTAGTTTTATGAGTAGCCCAAGGACTAACTTAAGAGAACGAGAGCTTACGATACACTTGATGATATACCAGGTAGACGAAGGGACGATGAATTAGGATATCTAGGTATATATAACGTGATTATATCACATATTATTACGAACCGACGAGTAGCAAAAGGAAAGTGATACGTGAGAGTTATGGGGTCAGTGTCAAGAGGGTGGGAGAGTAGGGATTATATATAGATAGATACATTTAAACAAGGGAAAGAGGCGGCTCTCTTATGACATACGAAACTATACTAAACAATGAACAGACTCCGAGGCGAACATTCAGAGCTATGAGATGTAGAGCTACAAGGAACTTACCCTTCTTCAGGTTATTCACTTCGCAGTTTTAGATCCATGTGTGAACTCACAATGTGAGGTTATGACGCATACCAGCATATCAGGGGTCCTCCTCTAGTCTAGCAACTATCCTCAGAGATTTCCTCTAGGTATCATTCACATCCACATGGCATGCACAGTAGAACGTCTTATCGCATTCTGATGCAGATGAAAACATCTTCTGCACTCCTTGACTGGTACCTGGACTATGCCGGGGCGATCTATAAGTTCGCCACAGCATCCCAGAACGCCAAATTTACTTTTAGCCTCGGGGCACTTGAAGGAACGGTTTACTAGCGTACCCAAGGCATGGCCACAACGGTGGCAAATGTCCTGCTGGATCTGCCGATTGCACATGGCGTCTCTTAAGAGAGAGTAGTGTGCTGACGATATACTACCTGTTTTGAAGGTTGGATAGAAGACGTGCGACTGTTGCTGTTGAGGTAGCCTAGACTATGTTGATAGTGACTTGGTTTCCTTTCAACTTGTTTATTGATGATCATCAGTCTATGCTATGATTGTCTGACGAAAGTGACTTGTACTCCTTGTGGGTGGTGGCCATGACGTCGATTAAATGGAAATCATTAAGCTTGACCTGATCATGATATTAACATGGAAACTGATTTGAACAATGGATTCTTTTCGGAATACATAAACCTACGATTTAGCGACAATGTTAGCTGAAATACAATCCCATTGTTAGCGAGCCGTATCTAGGGAAATTACGAATAACTGTAAGAAACCACCCAGTCGAGTTTATTTAAATAAAGGAAACATATATACGTGTACAAGCCGGACTCAAACGGCGTATGTCACAGTCCCTATTCGATCAATGTACCTAAATCGCTATGTTAGATATTAAGATATAAAGCAATTGTAGTGGACAAAGGGGTTTGATCAAAAATCACCCTGAGCTTACTCTCAGTGTCTTCCCCTGAACTAACTATCTAAAGCTCTTTTCGTCTATGTTGGCTAGAGGCTTATTCACTAGGGTGTAAGGAAGTTACATATTCAAACTCCAAATTATAGTATAGCTAAGCTTCCAATACGTCGAGCCTGCCTCCACCAACATAAGACATTAGGACATCCCAGAGTCTTTAGGGGTACAATCAAGCCCGCCATGCCCTGACTGTTAAGAGAGAGAGAGCGAGTGAAAAGGCTAGAGAGCATCAACCACGAGTGATCTCGGGTTGAATAAAGGGATAAAAATAAGAACCGGGGTAATCAATTATCCTAGAGTTAGGGCTATGGTACACATGTTCTGTGACGGACTACATCAGATAAAAGCATACTCTTATTCTGTGCTATAAAATAATATTTATATGCGTAACTAAATCCAATGCGAACGACGTGTAAACTAAACCCCGAAGTATTGGTATTCAAAATCCCTAATCCCAACAACTCCGCATTAGAACCCTCTTGAGACCATCCTCCAATGCGTGTATGCCATCAGACCGTGTTGTTCTCAGGCACCATGCCCCGTCTCCTCGCCATATTGAGCGCCTTCAGCTTGGCCGTGCCGAAGCCTGCAACACCTTCTTCTTGGTTATCTCCCAACCAGGGCTTCTTGGACTCGCCCAGGATGCTGCCGGCCAGGAAATAAACAGTAAGGCCAAGAATGATGCAGACGAAGGCGATGGGGTACAGGAAATGGATAGCATAGCCGAAGACGTGAATACCGATGATAGTACCCCAGAAATTGGCCGTAAGCAGCGAGATGTTGTAGAAGGCCGCGGACGCGATACGGAAGATGAAGGGCACAACCGAGTAGAAGAACGCCAGCACGAGCGTGTATCCTACCAAGTATCCCGCTACCTCATTGTTCCATGTCGCTTGCTGGAAGCTCTCACGGTCGAAGATGGCCGCTTGTACGCCGTTGATGATCATGCCGAAGAGACCCATGAAGGACAGCACCTCGTACATGGGGCGCTTGCTAACGTACCACTCCTCGAAGACGTTGGCGAGACCATAACAGGTAGCACCAAGAAGGGCAAACAGATCGCCTTTCAGCATGTTCTCCCCGTCTCCGCCGTTAATACCCTGAATGTGATCGCTGGCCAGCAATATGCCCATGCCACCGCAGCAGATCAAGATACCGATGATCTGGAAAATCTTGTACCGCACACGCAGAAGGAAGAACGAGATGATGACGACACATACAATGGCCCAGAAGTTGATCAGCTGCGCGGAGAGGATGTTGGTGTAACGGTAGGCTAGCACGGTGAAATAGTTACCCTCGACATCTAGGAAACTGAGAATGAAGTATTTCCAACCGTCCTTTAGCAAGATCTTTCCGTACTTCTTGGGTCCATATACGTAGAGGGTGTAAGTCAAGTAAATGAGCGATAGCAAGATGTACATGAAAACAGTCTGGAAGGCTGGAATCGAAGTACCGAAGTTAACCAGGAAGGTTGAGAAGGTGTTGGTGGCAGTGATACAAAGGGCGAGCAACTGGCCCAGTAGTAGGACGATCCAAAAGTCGGCCGTCGTCAGATACGAATACCAATGGACTTTCTTGGCCTCAAGTTGCTGTAACCCATGGCCGACAGCTTCGTTGGTAGCTTGGTCAGTATTGCCAGCAGAGTCATGCTGGCTGTTGTGGCTGCTACCACCCGTCACCTCCACGGTCGTGGTGGGCCCTTGAAATTGATTCGGCTTATTGTAGTCTGCCATTTCGAACTCCTGGATCCTACTGTATCCCTGGTGTTGGCTGCCCCGTTTGAAGATGTCTCGAAGAGTGTGGATGGAAGTGGTTGCAATGTCTGAGAATATCATACACAGGCGTGAAGTGAGAAGGGTATCTTATTTATATATGAAAAAGCAAACAACCTGATATATCAGGTCTGGGTATCCAAATAAACACAACAAACCGTCCGTGTAAGTCTTTCTGTCGTCCCCTTAGTGCAAGCGCAAAGACTTCAAGTCGCTTGCAAATGATGTTACCGTGACGGAAAAGCGCACATATGCGTATGAGCGCGCGGGGGATGTTTTGATCGCGGGGTCGAGGTTGAGGTCGAAGAGCAAGGAACCATAAGAACAGAGCTCAAGTATTAAGCTTATAGTAGGTTATAGTTATTTATATATACTAGTATGCTAATATGCTACAAGATAATTTGGGTGTTGAGGCGAAAAAAGAAGTGAAATAAAATTTTAGAGTCTATTATCAAGGTCTATCGTGGTCGGGACGTACTATCCAACTCTAAACTCGGTCGGCGTGGTAGGTTAAACGAGATCTGGAAAGCGACCTCCGTTGCGGGTGGGGACCTCGTGGGGTGCTGAAAGTCTGTTTGCTTTCGTAAAAATGTTTAAATCTACTTTTCTCATTGGTCAGTATATTCCAGGGAGCCCTAGTCCCAGTTCTACTCAGCTAACTAACTAGGCTAGCCCTGGGCTAGGCCGTGATTATCGCCGATCTCCACCGAATAGCACATGTTTCCAGGCCTGGCCAGCGGGAGCTCCCATTGGGTTTTGACCGGTTGGTAACTTTTAGTGCGGGATTTCAACCTTAGGAATACTCAGCTCGCTCACTTTATCACTTCTCATCCTTTTATCTACAACTATCTCTACTTCCGTAATGTCTATCATAAGTTTTCTCACTAGCCAGTTCCTGTATGGTGAATATTATGAGATATTCAAAGCATACGACGTTGTGAACCCTTAATGTGCTCGTTTCTATTCGATATACACGTTGTATTAAAGAAGCTAACGAGAAGGCTGGTGAGATCGCAAGTTAGCGGCTAACTCTGAGACGAGACAATCTGGGTCAGTGAAACTAAACAACTCTTGAAGTGTTTCGATGACGTAAAATCTCAGTCACAAAATCGTTGGACATCTCTCCAATACTTTAACTTAACAGTTATTATCTCAACGAGAAGCCCACTCTTATCGTACGGGTATCAGGTTGAGCTGAAAGCCGACGAGAACGCCACCCGCAAGGCTAGAAGGCGTGATAGGCTTGAGCACATCACACTAGTTTCTCGTGGCGCTTGCGGGGGATAAGTACCATGTGCTCGGGATGGGTGCGTGTATATTCGAACGCCACACGCCCTCTCGCGTTTCAAAGGATTCTACCTTTTTCTTAGCTGCGGAAATGACCGGTCGTCAGGTATGGTGATACAGCCATGTGATGATTGTGCCGAGATTAAATCACGGACATACTGAGGGAACAATATGCCTCAATAATTCCTTCCACTGAACACTATCAAGGGAGATATGCGTAGCCCACTGGGGAGGCTGATGCTGTTTGTCAACTTATCGGCCGTCTCACTACCCCCAAGTGCTATCGGTATCGAGGGATGCTGTGGCAGTTCCATATCCAAGGAGGGAGTGTTTTGGGCTGGATAGAACATATGAAATATCATCATGGCGCTATTATATAATGCCTTGCCGACGATAGGGACCTGTCCGACAGCCTAGAGACATCCTCAAAGCGGCTGAATGTATAGTCGTGGAGCTTGATAGTCGTGAGAGAAAGGGGGCGAACTGGCACAGTTACACTACGACTCCGGATGGGTTATTAGTTGGTGATATGGAGATTTCTGCTCCGAGTGTGAAGTGTGTAGATATATTCTCTCTTTATATTCATATACATCACCCACTAATAGGATGTTCCGATCATGAGCCAAGACCATTAGATAGATCGTAGTCGGGCGTGTATGTACCTTATAAGGAGCACTCTAATAAAAGACAAGACCACCACGGAAAAGCCAATATCGCTCAGCCTCCGTGTGTCTTCTTAATATATATCAACGTTAGGAGTAGCTTACTCTAGACTTATCGCTCATGATGACTGCGATACTAGCGTTTGAAGAAATGTCTACGTATCTTGTCATCGTTATTGGTTTATGACATATTCGGCATGAAACAATGTGAACAAGTTCTACAGTATCAAAGAATTAGTATTTATGAACCAGCTCCCCTTCATGCTGACTGCCAGAACGTATGACAATAATTTTCTCAAATAGACTAGTACAATATAAAACGAGGCTGAGACCTCAAACGTTCCATATTAAAGAAATGTAAAAGTCTCCGTCAACTAAGGCAAGAGGCTATCACATAGTAGAGCAAGTTTTCGATGAATGATGAGTTAACTAAATGTCAACCTCGGGTAGCTGGGAGAGAGGGCCCGTCGGATCGGCTGGAGCATAGAAAGAAGGTTAGCATATCTCCTCATCTGATAAATCAGGTTGATCAAGACAGAGGGATCATTAAACGCAGAAACCGGTCTTGGATACATAGATGGATGCAAGTCGCGGCACGTGCCTGATCCGTCACCAATAGTATCTGACAAATATAAATTGATTCTAAGGTGCTGGTGCTGGTGCTGGTGGCGTAAATACTTCGCCCAACTTATTAGCTTTACGAACGGTACCGTGGCAATGGTTGCCGGACGGGCGCCTCCTGGAGAGCCGCTTGGCCGAGACCCTGGAGTTGGGTGAGATCATGCGGGACGATACCAAAAGGCCAACACGTCGGTTCCGAATAAGAATAATACGTTCTCAGTTGACGGATAGCATACATGCAGATATGCCGCCTATCAGAAGACACGCCTACATACTACTCTAGTGCATTTGGCAAACCTGAAATTCTGCTAAGCGAGGGTCGTAGATGTCATCGCAGGCCAGGGACGAAGTATGATTCGCGCCCGGGCGTCAAAAACCGTAACGCGGGGAAAGCTTTACTTGCTCGATGTGGTGACCGAGGGAGCGAAAAGAAAATCTACCAGAGATCAGGTGGTGGTGGGGTTTTGTCGTTTCTGGTAATGGAAGCCTTGTAGGTTAGGCCTTGGAACGTCCTATCGAGTAACGATCAGAGATGTCTAGATTAGTTCATTGGTATGCCTGCAGGAAGACGCCACTGTCTGCGATCTCAGACAGGCGAATGGGATTCCGGATGGTGAGGTTCATCGAAAAACTGATGAATACTAAAGTTGATCGCGTGAATGGTTTATAATGGGCTTAATTCGACCTAGTCGTCCTTGGTGAGAATCAAGATATTAAACTACGAATGCATCAACCATCCCTAAGGGGCGGGGTACCGGGCTGGACCTATGAAATCATAAAGGGCGATATCATATATTGCTAATCAGAGAAGTGTGGTTTATGGTATAAGATTGGAAGATCCTTGACTCTATTCGATTTACCTTTCGTTGACTGATCTCGATGTTTTGTTTCTAATCAAGAATACTGTTGCTTGAAGGGGCTAGGGACGGAGATGATACTCGGCGGATGGGATATTAGAGGGATATGTGCCGGTTGCCTTATTGGAAGCAGGTTTGTCGTTTAGAACAACAGCTGAAGTCTAGTATAATCGCTAACAACCGCTAAATAGGCGTTGAATGTAGCGCGGAGCTACGGCGACCTTAACTGTCGAATAATAGATGACTACCTAGGTACCGACAAGGAAGAAAAGAAATGTCCGACTTGCTAATATTGGTTCTGAATTCATAGAGGTTGTTTATATTAACCCATCCCGTCTTCTGTAGTTTTGATGAATTATCATGTTCGTGAATCTATGCGGTAGACCGAGTCCATGGAGAGCGGTTGATTGGATCCCTGATGATGGGCACCTCGACTTCAAGGGCTAAAAGTTTATTAGCGATGTTCTGAATATCGGACTTCTTAGTCGGTGGAGTAGTATTTGGAATCGCGATATCTCAATCGCCATTCAGGGGTGTTAAGATGAGCGGTATAGGGCCACGGTCCACGGACTATGGACGTCTAGGAATTGCGAGCGCCATTGAACCGAAAAGGAGCATACTGCCAATTTGGGAAGCTCGTGGGGAAAATATAACGGTCAGGCCCTTTCGATCGGCTCGCCGAAGGGGGGACCCTCTTCTGCTGGTCACCTTGACTCCTGGGATTGTACTGTGTAAGAACCTTGTAACGCAATCAGGCCATTCATTAATTGATGACGATGGGAAAGGCATTCGAGTGGTTGAATTGACGGCCCATTCCACAAATTGGTAGCCTCGGGTATTTGGAGCCACTGAGCCAGGCTAGTTTCTAGCAGCACTCCGAATTTAATCGTCGCTAAGAGCGCTAAGCGGAAAATAAGAAATTGGACAGAGAAAACGACGAACAACCAGCCACAGCCGTCAGGAGAGAGGTATTATTTGCCCGCAGGAGTTGGAGCAATGGTCGTCGGTTCTATTCCCGAGAAACGCCCGCCTCCTGACCATCAACAGACTGTGGCCGTGACCGTGACCGTGGTATGGGATGCCGAATGTGCGGCGGACATACTGGGGAAACAAGATCTGGAACTCTAGTGAGCTCCAGAGATGCGGATGGCAGACTTACTAGTCTATAACCTAGGCTATCCAGACTCTCGGGTTCTGGTTGTGACAAGTTGTAGCACTATATCCTCATGCCTGGGTTCCCATATCAAACGAATGCATCATGCTCTTTGGCAGCGGCCGCAACTGATGAACCATATGGTTGGGTGGATTCCTTGAAGTTTGCATCCACGTGAGGTTGGATTGTGAACGGTTAGTGGATGCGATCCCTTGCTTTTAGTCGACTCGGACCGCCAATTATGCATAGAGATCCCTGCTTGTGAGCTGCGAGATGCCAAGCCTACGCAAACCGTTGGCTCTTCTGGGATCAGCGCTCGCGGCGCTTCCCACATACATGCTGCAGAAAAAGGCGTTTGTGGTGTGTTGTGTTGTCTTGCCCTGTCTCATAGCTGGAAAGTGGTGATGTGAGACCATGACGGTAGGTTATTATCCTTCAGGGTTCTTACACAGTCTCCAGAGTTGTTCAAGACGGCAATCGGAAGAACTGGTAGGGGATATAGCGGTCAAGCGAGACTCTGTTTTGGTTGGTGTTTCGAACCAGCTCCAACATAATGAACTGGTGTCAGAAGTGTCATGTGTAGGACTTTACATATGTATTTCGACCTAAATATCGCTTATGATTATTTTCAGACAAGATCGATATCACCCATGAGGCTACAAGCAAGGGGTATTCTCGTATGTATGCACACGCAAGATTTGGCGCGCCGTAGGGCCAGATTCAAACTCGGGAAATTTTATCTCGCCTCGGGACTTCTCAACCGAACCGAAGTCAAGATTCCGTCAGCTCATTTTGGCAAGTCTTCGTTTTTCACCATGCGGAAATAATCAAGTATGCCACGCCAAATAGGAAACCCGAAGCGTATTGGTAGCTTTTGATTCGATCCCAACAAATGCGTTTCCTGTAGCTATTTGTCCAATGGCTCCGTACGTCTATATCCGGACTCGCAGCTTTCAAGAGTCGTGCAACGTTTCTCTGTCGGTATGGACTGGCGGTATCCGCGCCGTAATGGAGGTATTTTTGGATGCGGTTGCACCGTATGAGGTATGTACGTATTAAAGACGGGATAATGCAACATGATGACCTCTACCACGTGTAACGACGGCGAATCGGGCGAGGGGGGTTCATTAGAATGGTTAGAATATTCTTTATTATCCTGGAGTCATAGTTACCTTGGAATTTCCTTTGAAGCTGCAGGCGAGAACTCCACGGGGGAGTCCTGAAATCCGGAGACGTCAAGTACATACAACCGGGATACTTAATTGGTGACATAAGGATAATGCCCTTATCCCCGATCCGATTTCCAGAGATTCCAGGGGCTGCCAACGACAATAGCGATTTCACGCGAATCCGTATTACACGTCTGTCCCTCTTTTCCGGGTCCATTCATGCATTTATGGGCTAGAGGAAAACGTATGTACGGTGTATATGAAGCGGTCAAGTTCGGGAGAGGTTCGAGTTGTACGGAGTTGATGTGATTTTGAAGCTTGAAACGCACGCGCCTGGAGCCTCAAGTTTCAACGGGTCGCAGGGTCCAAGATGCGACCCGAGACAACACGGGAGACTTCCACCATCTGAGGAACTGACAAGATTTAAGATGTGGGGAGGAATGAGCTCATCCGCCTCCATCCGTACCTACTAGGTAGATACCTACATGTATGTATATGTATCTTCTATACTAGTTCCTTTTGTATAAAGCTTCGCTACGGACGTGGATAGGTACTCGTAGGACATGTACTTAATTAGACAGTCCCATCTCTCCCTTTCGGAAATTGTACCTAGGCCCTCGCAGTTTGATGGAGAGAATCTTGAACTGGTGGGTGCTGTGGGGGTCACGGGCCATTGGTAAATGGTAATCAAACAAGAGGTCTGAGAGGATGTACCCTTACGCATCTGTGGATGTGGACAACGGTTCAGACGGCAACGATGTCCGGTGTTGGCTCTATGCTTAATAATGAAAAGTCCACAACATTTTGGACGTTTTGAGGGTCTTTCATTTTATTACTATTATTCTCATCTAGTACATACAACTTTCCATTTCTCCTCAAGCACCGTCGGCTTATTCTTCTTACATAAAACGGTGTGATGCCAATACTGAGATGTGCCAACAGAATGGCCCATACTAAGAGGTAGGTAGGTAATTACCTAGTAGTTAACTTACTACTTCGAAGGATGATGGGATTCAACTCATGTAGAATAGCTGCATGATGGCGTGTGTAAGTAGTTAGTCATGTAGGTACAGGCTGGCATATGAGGCACATGAGCTGCTGAGGTACGAAGTACATACAAAGTGGTATTGAAGATGTCGCCGTCAAATCAATCTTAAGCACTCCATTGGCCCACTTACAGTCCTGGTTCCAGTCCTGGTTCCCGTTGATTACTAGCAGGCTAACCCCTGTACCCTGCTTCCAAATTCCACATTTCCACATGTGAAGTCCCATGTACATGTAACATTGAACATTCTGTAGCTGGGTAACTCGACGCGATGGTCAATATCGAAGTCTCAAGCTTTGAAGCTTGGACCTATTCTTGTATATGTATCCTACCCTTCAAGTTCATTTTTAAGACTATCCTTGTACGTGTATGTCAAGTAATTATACTATGAATCAGTAAGGGAATTCATCAAACAATTTGTATAGAAACTCATGTTACACCTACCAGCCTTTATATATCAACTATCGTCATCTCAAGTGCTCATCATTGCATACCATTCATCACACATATTACTCATATTTCGTATGTTTGCGAGCTATGTACATACGTAGTCTTATGACGAGCAATATCGTTGCTTTCGCCCCTGCGTTGCATATGAGATATACGGTACCTAATCAAAGAACCAAGTTATGATTAACTGAGGCAAGATATGTTTGATTTAATAGTTGCTTCAAGCAACAGCCACAGGTAAAGAGGCGCGGAGTTTGGGGAGCTACTGGTATGACCAAAAAAGGGAGTTGGATCTCATCTCACCTCCTACTCAGCTCCTGAATATTTAAAGGGAGACCTATTGTATGGATTTTTAATCAATGACAACTGTCACTCAGACTTGTGCCACAGCCAAGGGGGAACGACAGGAGATGTGCATGTCACGTACCAGAATTGTGGACATACAAATCGCCTTCCGAGATGGCTGATGTAAGTCAACGTTGTTATTTCTTCCAAATGTCGTAGACGATATTTCTATACATGTCGAACTAGTTATTGATACTACGCAGTAAGTGAGCATATAGAATAATGCTAACGACTTCGACTTCAACCTCAACTTCAGTATCAAAGGTCGTTTACCTACATACTTATACAAGGTACGAGGACAGAGGTGCGATACTTAAAAGCCTCTAGGCCCCATTGCGGTGTCTCTTCTCTTCCCCACAAGTATCTTGTCCTACCATCTAAGCCAACCTTGCCTGATTCGTATTGGTCCCTGCTGGAGAGTTTCCCTAGAAGGGACAGAACAACACCCTACAGAAAAAAAAAAAGTCTCGAAAAATCCGCAACCTAATCCATGATTGACCAGTGAGATGCGACCTAATATGTGCCCCATTTAAAAAAAATCCATCACCTCGTCAGTCCACCATCGATCGTAGGGGGTATCGGGGGGGCATGTACCTGGCTCGCCTAGGAAGGACAGGACCACACCAACGAAAGAATTATTAGAGATAAATGTATTTCATATAGGTAAGGTACGGTAAGGTACGTGATGGTTCCTCTGATTAGGGGTGAAAAGGGAAGTAACATTTACCTTAGTAGGGAGGTGCTATACACGGAGTGCCTAGGTAAATCCAGGTCAATCCAAGTAAATTCGAATGGCTCGGCTTGGTCCTTGACAAGTTCATGTCATGTCAACCCTCTCACCAACCCTACCATTTCCAACCCTTTTACCACTTAACCACTACAATAAGATACATCCATCCGTTACCTTCTGGCTACCTAGACTACCAGACTACCAGACTACCTAGACCAAGCAAGATACCTAAACCACCCCCCCTCCTCCTCAATTCCCCATTCTGACCCGGTCTGGTTGATCAACTACACTTGTCCCCTCCGATAATTTCTCTTATTACTCCTATTAATTACTCGAACGTAGCCATCTCCCGTTACCGTTGCCGCCTCCCTTTTCCATAACCCACGTCTCGTCCCCCCGTCGCGTGTGTACTGCGCAGTTGTGTGGTGCAGTCCCTTTTTTCTTTTTTACTTTTTATTTTCTAAATTTCCTATCTTCTTCCTCATAGAAGTTGGCGAATATTCCGTCGCCAAACCAAAACAGGGTTGATTTCCAAGAAATATTCTTTGGACTGAAGATTTCTGGTGAGTCGCGAAATGAGAGACATATGGTTTTGTTTTTTCCCTTTTTTTTTATGGTCGGTTCTTTTTTTCCCGCCCCCTCTTGCGCGGCAATCCAGGGAAGGTTTTTTTGCGTCTACGCGCTTGCGGCATG
Organism: Hypomontagnella monticulosa; assembly: GCA_902825475.1. NCBI lineage: Eukaryota > Fungi > Ascomycota > Sordariomycetes > Xylariales > Hypoxylaceae > Hypomontagnella > Hypomontagnella monticulosa. The sequence goes on from CADEBF010000007.1 coordinate 3,516,116, forward strand.
GAGCGGAAAGCGACAACAGCATTTGAGGCGGGCAACTTTATTTTTGTTTTTTAATATTTGTCAGTTGCTGTCAGGTCCGACGTTGGTCATAACAGGTGCACGTCAAAAATAATAGCTGAGATCCGGGGGCTGCGCTTGAACAGCACGACGTCTATGCCGAACGACCCCTACTCCTACCTCTGAGGCACCACCGTTGAAATTTTCGCTGGCGTCCGTGTCATTACATTCTACATGGTTGTTGCGACCCATCGTGATAAGACTGACCTAGATCATTTAGAAGAATCGCCAGTTCTTCCGATACCAAGGAATCGCTGTCCACCGCCTCCACAACCTCGAATCACGACCCCCAAAGTCACGATACAGACCCATACACCGTCATTCATATCCGAATCCAGACGTAGGTAAAAAGCGACAGTATGTCACAGCAGTACTACGGAGAGTCGCAGTGGACCGGCGCCGGCCCTTCCCAATCCACATGGGATCACCAAACCCCTCCGCCGCCACCAGCGCGATCTGGTAAGACTATTACCATATACCAGAGCTATTCGGGATGTGTCAATTAACTCTGGGACATTAGGTGCCAGTTCCGCGATTCCCCGCGAGGTTGAGACGATTGCTTTCGCTTACCAATTTGAGGGTACGTAAACTCAAGGCAGCAAGGAGAGAATTGAGGAGCGCAAATGTTAGATGGTCTGGCTCGATTGAATATATTTGCCGAAAAGCCTATATCGTCGATACCGGACGAGTCAACCTTTGTGTATCACAACACTGCATACATATACCGCAGCTGTCGACCCCTTTTACGTGCGAATACTAATGTTAATGGCAGAGGTTGAACGGGCCATCGACAACCTAGTCAAGAGCGGGAAGATGTACGGCCCGCCCGGCCGACGTGAGTTATCCCAACCATGGCTTCGAATCGAGGGCACGAAACGTGCCTAGGAATTCAGACAACTCTGGTATTCAGCACTAACAAGGGGATAGATGGTCGAGCTGCTTCCGGACATGGCCCCCGACAGCATTCTCTGGAGTTTGGCGACCCGCGCACCGGTCACTCTGGTCCTAACCTACAGAATTTCTATGCTGCGCAACGACACCAGCCTTCGCGTGGCTCCAACGAGGCGGAGCAGATGATGCAGGCCAAGCGTAGGATGGCGGCTCAACGGGAGCGAGAACTTCGCAACTATCATCAAGAACAGCAATACAACCGAAGTAGGCCACCCTCTACTGTATAGCACGCAATTTCCATTGCAAATCAAAAAAGAAAATTTCGGTGGAGTCACCATGTTCCATCTCTCTTCTGACTTCACATACCATGTTTCCATGTCTCTTGAATTTCCGTAATACCTGATTCGACATGTCTCAATTCCTCGAACCAATGCCCCCTCGTTATTCTCATTGTCAGGAAGAGACACTAACTCTTCACAGACGTCCTTGCTGACATGTCCTACAATGGCAAGCCTGATCGAGCCCTGAGCCCTGGAAGTATGTCCGAAGATGAGCGTCGCGAGCTGATCGCACGCCAGCGTAGTGCCCTATTTGGCGAAGCTAGTTACAGCGAAGAATCCGGCGTAGGTCGAGCCGGAGCATCTGGATTGCCAGCGGGCACTTCCGGCCATCGTGGTCCTTCGCCTCTGGCTTACGACTACGGACGAGGGAATGCGCCTAACCCCTCCGAGGGCGCTTCGCAGCCTTCTGAGGCGCAAGGACTGTCCCGTGCCAATAGCAACGCCAGTCCGCAGTCTAACCCACCGGCAAATATGGGAATTTTTGATAGTGCCGTCGGCCAGCAAACTAATCGAACGAGCAACTCGTCCCCGACCGGCGGGTCTCCACCCCGGGCCGGAGGAGCCTCCAAACCTATCCAAAGTGGTAGCGCGGTAGCTCCCATTGGTACGCGCCCGTCGGCGGCTTCTCAAGCTCCCAACCCGGCCTTGAATAAGCGTTCAACCACGCCTCTGCCATCGCCATTAAGTCATGGCTTCTCGGCTTCCGGCAACAATGATGACGGGAGCCAAGGTGTTTCAACCACCGGTGCTCCTTCCAACCCGCCTAGCGCCGCACCTGAGGGGTATAACGGATGGGGAAACCGTTCGGGCGTCTGGGGAAGCAAGTCGAACCTGGGAGTTCAAGCGAGCGTTTGGGGTTAGGAGGCAATATGACGTCTTGAAGGCTCGGACGAAGACCTAGGTGATGATTAGGGAGTAATTGAGGACCTTGGGGCATCAGAAAGGGGCAATGAGTTGAGTCGGCACAAAATTCGGTGTTCAGGTTGGTTAGGCACGGGGCGAGGGATAACTTATATCCAGCATCAGCATGGGTGTTCAGGCCTTTGACGACACGGAAACAAAGATTTGGTAAATCGGGGGTGGAAAACATTATTTTCTGTTAGGAGTTCTTTTGCGTTTTCTGCTTTTTCCGGCCTACGATACCTCCCATTTCTCGATTTTCAAAGCATTGCGGGCACGCCTCTCTCCTACACAAGAACGAATATATAAGGCGTCACGTTCCCTTATTTAAGAACCTGCGAAGGCTCGGCTGGATGGAAAGTACCGAAAAAGAGTGGAACGGAATCTCACGGAAATGGTATGGCAAAGGTACAAGGTTAAGGACAGTGGCGGCTTATGTTTTGTGATTGCAATCTCTCGGTCATGGCTGCGTATTCGGTTTGGACCCGGCACGAATTTCCCCCCCATTAATACGATACTACAGAATGCTGTTGATAGCTTCGGCAACACTCGACGGCGCATCAGGAGCAACTTAGAATTAAGCCTGACTGTTCTGATTAAGCCCAACTGTCACGCTCATACCTACAACTGAAGAGGGGAGAAATACGGAAGAGAAATATCAATCACAGAAGGGGTGTTTTTGTCGGTGGCATGGTGGTGTTCATTGTCATTGATTCTGTTTGTTTTTTAAAAAAGGGTCCCCTGTTAATGGAAGAAGGTTGCGTGTAGAGTCGGGTCTTTTTTTTCGTTTCATTTCAGGGTGTGTCTATGTGAGCTGCGTGTAAAGCATTAGGGGAGGAGAGGAAACCTTTGTGTATTGTCGCGTCCGTCCGCATGAGGGAGTTTGGCACATCGATTTGATTAGGCAAGGCATATCACCAACTGGCAAAATGGACTGGCAAACAAACTCCGGCGTTATGATTCCCCCCTCTCTCTCACAGTTTCATGTGTTCTTCAGCCTATCCAAGTAATTGTGATGTTCCTAAGGCTCCGGTCAAGACGCTGGTCCGTGTGTCTCGTAGACGGAGTAAGTAGGGAGACGTTTAGTAAGATGGAAGTTGGCCTCAGAATAGCACCAGTCTGAACCTATTCTAGGAACATACACGCAGTTTGCTGTCGTGACGATGTAGAAGATCAGATGGATAAGCTGGTTGAGTATTTGGTGACTTAGATCGATCTAACACTTACCTGCTAGGTGCGTAACCTGACACTCCATTAAAGGGGCTACTGAAATATATGGTATTCTCTATTCACCCTATGCACTCGGAAAGATTTCTAATGTTTTTATTCGATCGCAGCAAGAGATCACGGCAGCTAGTGCTTGAGGAGACATGATAAGACCTAGTGAAGTGATTGACATAATCACGAGCATGCTCTTTAGTAGTCACCGTCGATGGTCTGGTAGAATGCTCAGAGTGATGGGCCGAAGCCTCTCACGCTCACGTCTTCCACGTAAGTAGGGTATTCAGCTTGAGATCAGCAGTTGCTTCACTCCAATTCTACTCCTAGTCGCTAGATCCGTCCATCATTTCCCCAGCAACACACGTTGGGTTTTTCTTCGGCATAGTTCAACCCGACAGGAGCATCTCCTACATACCACTTCCATGTCAGTCGGTTCTCTGTCCCTTGCTTCTAAGGCTCTTGCAGTCGTCTGTCAGGGGTTTATACAGGTTCAGGTGAGCGGGACCTATAAATAGATCGCTCTATCTCCCTTGTTCGTGTGTTCCTTCATATACGGCATTTACGGCCTGGCAGGATTCCCGCGTGGCTGAGGCGCTGGGCAAGTAGGTCTTGACATTGGGTAGACTAATAATTTTTATGTAAATCGCTTGAAAGTTGGTTTCAACTAACTGTTGGCTTTGTAGCATTATAGTGTTGGATAGTCAATTGTCTTTGAATCTAGGTACCCAGTAGGCATGCATTTAGGTAGATGATTATATTATGGGTGGGTTGAAGGGGTGGCCGGATTACATGTGGTCTATCAACCCATTATGAAAACCCGTTTAATGAAGAATCTGTATTGAGATTGCGATTATTAAAATCATGTTTGAACATACCATTACCTAATAGTCAGGCCTAGTCACTGGCTATAGATCTGTTTCGACCGGAGGGCTTAACCCTGCTGCGTATACTCAACTTACCTATGACTAGGAGTTATGTTGAATAGATGGGTTGTTATCCAGAACATGAGTCATGGCGCCCGTCTCTTCGGTGCCGGATTTGATCTCTGGTACAACTGTGTTTTCTGGTGTATTGTGAAACGGCACCTTACTGTAGTAATGAATCCAATGCTTTAGCTAGCTGACGGGCATATGACGTTCTTGGAAAGGGCACTCTGTGCAACATTTCTCGGTCATGTTTTGTCAATACACGTCTGCCGATCGCTCTGTAAGCAAATGAAGTTTTATCAACACCTTTCAATGACCTGGCCTTGCGCCGGCCAGAATCCCCGAAGGTATGATAGGATTCATGAGCCTTAGAGATGCATACGCACGGCATGAATTCCAAGGAAATCATTTACGGTAAGCTCGACTTTTTAGGTACTCATGATTCCAACTATTACCACCTACCCAGGTGGGCTATGAACGCGTTGTATGTGTTCCACTATGCTGAAGATTGGCTGCTGTAGTCGCGCGTAATACACGAACTTAATCGTTGACGTATATCATTTTAACTGATTTCTCATATTCAAAGTAGCCGATGCTAGTGGTACAAGTGGTATTACACATTCGTTCAGTCGTTCGTTCGTTACCCGGTAGGCTATCGCAGTTCACTCATCAGAAGCCAAGCACCCCAGCGGCTGCTCTTATATCCATAACATCATCAGCGCGAAGCGCCTTCTCGGCCCATATTACTGTGCCCCGCCCGTCCACAGAGAATAGGCCAGCTTGCTGCCATTTATTGCCCATTACCGTCGAGGGGCCTTCCTCCGCCTCTCCCAGGCCTACGGCACCAGCACTGTTGGCCGCAGCGGCGCTCGGTCTGAGGCTGTTTGTCCGCTGGAGCGAATCGGCGACTTTTATGCCTAGCCACCCTTTTTCTTTCCAGCCTTGTATTTGGGTCGTCGGGTTGAACATGTACCATATACTCCCAAGGCCGAGCCCCCACGCGGCGTAAATGGCACGGTCCTCGTCGATGACGACCTCGACGTTCCACGCGCCGCCTAGGATGTCGACCCATTTGCGCGTGGCCTCACGCGACGAGTGCGACACAGCTATGCAGGTTAGTCTGCCTTGGTTCTTGATGGCGAGGTCTCGAAGGGCTAGGAAGGACTTTTGCGCAACTACGAAAAATGGCATGTTAGCGTCAATGTGCTACTTCGTTGCGCGGCGGGCTGTTGCGACGGTGTAACGGTGGGGGCGAGGCGAGTCATACAGGCGCATCCCACGCAGCGCAGAAAGAGCACGATCACAGGCCGCCCGCCACCGAAGGTGAGCCGACGATCCCGGTCCAGAGGGGCCAAATCTCCCGGTTTCGGACATTCCGCCACGGGAACTGGTGGTGGTGCTGGCGATAGCCAGGCTTGTGCCGTCAGCGGGAGCTTTTTGGTGTTCATCCAGGTCGGCCAGCCCGAGTTCGACTCTTCCAATTCATCGAGGCCGGGCATGGAGCCATCGTTGGATTTGCTGGATTTGGATGAGAAGTCGAGGGCGTCGCTCGACAGCCCGACCTTCCTCATCGCCAGCTTCGTAGTTAAGCTTGTAAACATCTCGAATAGACTGCTTTCGCTAGAAGTATTAAGACGAGAAAAAAAAATTAAGATAATAACGTCAATGCGAAGCCACACCGTGGTCAATCTCGTAAGAATCTAGGAAAAAGAAACAAATGGAGATCAATCAGATAACGAGGGAAAGGAACAGAAACATAAAACAAAAAGAAAAGGTCCCTGGCGCCATTCACAAGGCTGATGGAGCTCCTTGATACAGGGGCCGTCTCAACCCTTTCTACAGAGCGGGTGCTAGTCCGGTCTCGAGAAGAAAACCCCTGACTGGACCCCTTGAAATTTCGCGAGGCTGATGCCAAGCGTGCCTCAAAGAGTCGCGCCGCCCCAGCTCCCCCAAGCAGTTGAATTGGAACCAATCGGGATTAGCAACAATAGCTGTGGTAGCGAATGCGCGGGGTCCAATCAAAGACGGCTTGGCGATTCGTGTTACTGAATTCCTCCGCCATGCGCATAGATGTGGGTTAAAGGGGTTGACGGATAAATCATCTATTATGTACTGTGCTTCGGCGTTCTCAGCCCCTGAACGAAAGGCTTTGTAAAGCTTGCGCGTAAAACTTGCTGAAAAATCCATGCTGAGGTAGAAATTCTTTGCTAGTATCCGAAGAGAATTTTCCATCAACGACATCATTTCCATACGTTGATCAGGTCGGCGGAGGATGAGTTGCGACAAGGTCTCGGAGCCCCCATTCCGCGAACGCAATATTCAAATGATCGAGATGGGTGGTTATGAGCCAGCGACTCGCATATCATTATTCTAAATCGATTCATCTACCTAGAATTACTACCTACTCCACCATATATTCATATAGGAGCGGTTTCCAAGGGACAGATCGCTCATCATGCTACCTAGCAGCCCTAAGACGTGAAAGTTACCTACGTCTGCAGGTCTGGTCTGGACCGCTTAGTTAACATCCGGGTGGATGTCGGTAGTATCGGAGAAATTGTACCTGAATTCTTCCATATCCACGTTACCAAATAGGGAACATTGAGTAGTCCGGTGGGTTGAGGTAGGTAGACAGGCCAACGGCGCACCTTACTGTCATAATAGGAAAGTAGACGGTGTAGCCGACTTATATGGAACTAAGAGAACCTGAATCAAGTAATCGAGGTTTGATGTCAGCATCAGTTCACTAGCCACCTAGGCAATTCAAACGATATATATTGGAAACATGTCACTATGAAGATGGGACACGATACCCATCTCCGATAGCTCGGCCGAATTGGGGACTCTCGAAATACGGCAAGGCCGCGAAATATGCTTACTGGCCTCCCTCAGCGTGCTGGTGTGAAGCAACTATTGAGAGTCAGGCTACGTACCTAGCCCCCTTCACGTCAGATTTGCTGAGTGATGGGTTGTGATGTTGCGTGGCGCTATCCAATTATCTCGGCCAGCCTGGCCGGTTGGAAAGCCGAGTATTTCGTGTGCTGAGGCATCGAAGCATCAGCCAATAAGTCGAGTTCTGCTAGTATGAGAGCGGCGCTGACAGAGGCCAAGAGAAGGATCCCCGTAAGTACAAGGGACTGGATCATGACGTCAAAAAACGGAATCTGTGTAGCTGTAGTAATGTTGAAGTAGATTCCCCGGCACCCAGCAAACTCAGATAGCACAAAATACGCATGTCTTTCATATCCGGTGAAGGGTGAGGACGCCTTGCTTCAGGTTGCTTTTTCAATATGGCTCCCAAATGGACGAAGACAGGGATGAGCGGTCCATGGGTTGCAGGTGACAGGCTGACGAGGTCGGTTACATCACTCCCACTTCTACATGTACAACCCATAGCATACAACCATGGGTCTCTGAAGTATGCAGGTAGGCATTTGCCTCGGCTCCTCTTATACTAGTTGGTTCCATGTCGAATTGAATTGACAAGAGTTCCTGTTGGATCTGGACTAGGCGATCATCTTTCGAAAAGCTCACGATTCCTTGATTGATATGAGTTGATCTTTGTGGGTTAGAGGGAATTCAATAATTACTATGTATATTTTAGCGACTGATCGACAGGGACAAGGGCTGTCCCATGTGCTTGGTTCGCCATTTGACAAAGCTGTCGGTCAGATTTGGGGATCTCACCGGATGCTTGGTTAGGCTGTTCGAAAGCCATTAATAATTGCAAACAGACATTACGAGTAAGAGAAAAGAGAAAGGCAGCCTTGTACGTGCGAGTTGAGATTGCGTGGATGAAGAAACATCTTTGTACATACTGATGTTATGTATGCAGGTGGCAGAAAGGCAGATTAAGGCTTAAAGAAGGGTAACACACTGAGGTCGAATCTGGTCGATCTCATAAAAATATCCAAGGCCGATTATACCAATTCCAAGAGACTCAGCTGGCGACGTTAGGCTGTACCCCATACGATTCTTTGTAAGTTGTAAGGAATAGATGATGTTGGATCATCTCAGAGGTGGCACAGGGAAAAGGTAGGATTATTAGCTTGTTATTATCTGAGGAATCGATAAAGAAATAGAAATCGTCTGATCTTTTCTTGTCTTATGTAACACGGAATGACGAATTAGGGAAATTATTACCTAGTATCGTATTTTATGTTCGATATGTGTATATGAAGGTAATAAGTAAAAGTAATATTTCGTTTGAATGTTTAATGTTCTATAGAGGTTGATTACCTTATAGCCACATATATTGAATATGCGCATGTGGTGTCTATGTCTATGTCTATGTCTATGTGTATCATCCTAACCTCCTGATGTCATAATTTGTAGTATGGGTAGTACATACCTCTCTCTCACTTTACGAGGGAATAAGATTATACGATGTCTCCTATGGGTCAAAAGTCGCAAAGAATGCAATGTAATAGGCTACAGTGGCTAGGTAGGTGTTGGTGCCTCTATTAAACTCGATATCCTATAATTCGTATAGCTCCCAACTTATCGATACGAACACACGGTGAAATATCTTAAGACTGATTCTCATTTTATTTGATCAATTACGAAGAGATCATCGAGTTCTTGGTTTTCATGAAAGCCACTCTAACATCTTCAACAAGTGTTATAACGAGAAAAGAAACAGTTATGTACCTTGCTGACCCCCCCTTTTCTCCATGTTGGATTTAATTGTCTCGGTTACTGCCACATGCTGTTAGATACATCAGATACGTATAGGCAAATCAAATTCGTCGAAGGCGCATGTGTTAGCGTGTAAGCGGGGCTTACAATACATTTCTACCAGGTAGGGCCAGTAATAGAAGCAATAGAGAAACGGGGCATGCGCCATACTCCGCACACTAGCCCCCTATAGTTCGTGTAGGGACCTCCAGAATAGAACTGGGATAGCACGCGCTCGCGCTCTTACTCTCCGTATTACGCACAGGCAATAGCGTGTTTATTAAACCTTTAAAGTATCCATGGCCATACCTAGGCAATACCTACATGTAGGAGGCACGAGCAGGAGGCAGGTAACGGAAAGACAGCAGCAGGTACTAGGTGCTCCGACAGGGGAAAGTGGGCTTCTTCAGGTGCTAAGAAGACCCGCATTATACTACATAGCACTAGGTTGTACCTAAGTGTCATCGTATGTACCCATACCAACATATGTAACTTGAACTCATACCTCCGATAACCCCTTCCATCTGATGTATTCAAGTAGGTCCACGGGTAGGTTACTATGTAGGTTTAGTACGGAATAGAAGCGTCTAGCTGGTAACTGCATAGAAATGATCCAAGGGTTTAATGGTCCAATGAGCACGTACCGCATGTTGCAATGCAATTGCACTTTCATCACCCTCAATCAAATTGCCATTGTCATTTACCTGCCATTCGAACTTAACATTACCTACCTACCTATCTACCTACCCTTAACCTTACCTCCACGACCTACCTTGCCTTACCTACTACCTACTACCTACCTAATAGCTGCAACCTGCAACCTACTACACAGGAAGTTGATCCTTTCTCCTTGGCCGTTGGAACTTGCCCTGCCACTTCGACACTACTACTTACTCCCTACTACTTACTACTTACCACTTCCAATACCACTCGACACTCTTTTGTGTGTCCTGCCTGGCCTGGTCTGTCACAAACTTGTGTACCAAATATCCATCCTCTCTTACCGATCTCCCAGTTTAGAAGTGGAAGTGATAGAAAGAGAATCAGACAGACAGAGCGAAGTGAGAAGTAAAAAAAAGAGAGGAAGGCCGTGACGGCAAACGAAATACTATCTACCTTTCTCTTGCATCTTTTTAGCAGATTCAGGCTTGCAGACTTGACTCTTCTTCACCCTTCTCTTTCTAGCGATACCCATACCCCCTTTATATCCACACGTCGACTCGTGTGCGTATGTTGCTTATTTTCAATCGTTCCCTCAATTGAATCTTTTGTCCCTTTCCTCCTTTTTTAGCGTGTCTGGTTCTGCTCTCTCCCCCCCTTACCGAATTACCAATACCAACCGTACTGTACCGCACCGTAAATCCTCTCTACCCAGCCCAGTCCAGTTCATGCGGGTGTGCTCGGTCGCCGATCCCATTGATGCTTCTCGACGTCTTCTGAAATCCTCCTACTCTTCCTCCCTCATGAACCCGACGTTTCCTGTCTTCCAGCGGTAAAGACATTCCATAATCTTCTATTATTGATTAACTGGCTCGGGCTTGTTCCGAACTGAGCGCAATACTCACTAGTGAGCTGTCAACTGAACCGCCGTCCCAACTATCGCTCGCTCCTTTTTTTTGGCCTCGCCTTGCCGATCCTCCGACTAGCCCACTGTTACAAAGTCCGTACCGCTGCTTGCTGAGGTCCCTTGTCGGGCAGACCACAACCATTCCTACCCACCCCAAAATCGACCTTCAACTCGAGTCGCAACAATTCCCTCCTTCCATTGTCGACTACATAGTACTTTGTTACCGAGCGACGACGACCGACAAAGGGTTGAATACATAACCTATACATACCTTCATTGTTCCCAGTCGCGTGTCTACCTAGTCACTCGTTTGACCCATCCCTAGTCAAGTCAAGTCCCTCTTCGGTTGATTGTGCGGGGCCCATCTTTAATGGACGGCCGGCCTATAACGGCAGACTCGAAACATAATTACCCATCTCAACCTCTCTGGTCCCGGTCGACATCAAGTCCAGCCGTTCCTCGACTTAGCTCTTTCACACACACAAATCCCGACCCGCTTCTTGCCTCCCAGTATCTGGCAACCCAGGTTGACTGGATCCCAATCTTTTTCCCGCAACAGTCTTCGCTCTACCAGGCACAACTTCTTCAATACAACAAGCTAATCGCGCCGGGAAGAGGCGGTGGTCTCCAAACCGCCCCTTTACCGCCCTTGCTGTCGGCTCAGAACGTCCACGTCGGACCTAGATCTCGTTCCTCCTCCAAAGTGTCTAACAAGGACTCTCGCGCCCGGCAGAGCTCCCAGAATTGCCATGCTTCTAGAGGCAACCAGAATAATAACAAAGCCGATCGCGCGCTTATAACAGGCAAGGATACGTCGCCAAAGATGCCGCCTAAAAAGTCGGATCTTTCACATCCCCTCCCTATGAGGCCGAAACCGTCTACGTCTCCTTCCAACTTGCCTCCGCATTCTAATTCCGTTCCTTCGACTCCTCAGCAACATGCGCGCAAATTCTCTTTTGAATCGAGAGACCACTCACCCAATGCTCACCAGTCGCATTCGCCTCGATCCGCGTATTCCGAGACCAACGGAGCCCTTCCCTCCCTGCGCCCCCTCCCCCCGCGACACGGCGGTTGCAAATATGAGACCGGTCTCAAGCACTCCCGTCGAAGAATACCGTACAGCATAGGGACTGATATGCTAGAAAGAACGGATTTACACACAATAAAGAGCAAGCTTTCCGAAGATGACGAGCGGAAACTCACTACAGACATGCGCGAGCTTTATGACCGGTTACAGCCGACAGAAAAGGTGGAGGTAAAAAGACGTTTGTTAGTGCAGAAGCTGGAAAAACTCCTCAATGATGCTTGGCCCGGCCATGATATCCGCGTACATCTCTTTGGCTCTTCGGGGAACTTGCTATGCTCTGACGATTCTGATGGTTCGTCCCTCCCAGCCGACGAGAAGATGATTGTTATCCTAGCTAACCTATTTCCCCCTTCTCTAGTGGACATATGCATAGTAACACCTTGGAAGGAACTCGAGGGTGTTTGCATGCTGGCGGAGTTACTAGCGAAACGTAAGAAATACCGTCCACGTCATACCTCTTCTGCCCGCTAACTGATGCTTTAGATGGGATGGAAAGGGTCGTCTGCGTGTCCTCGGCTAAAGTTCCGATCGTCAAGATTTGGGATCCCGAACTTGAACTGTCTTGTGACATGAATGTCAACAATACTCTAGCGTTGGAGAACACTCGCATGATCAAAACATACGTTCAAATCGACGATCGGGTACGACCTCTGGCTATGATTATCAAATATTGGACGCGGCGGAGGATAGTAAATGACGCAGGTAAGTAAATCTGCTTCTGCGATATATGAACCTTGGTTTTGCTAACATCACCAGCATTTGGCGGAACATTGAGCTCATACACATGGATATGTATGATCATAGCCTTTCTCCAGCTGCGCCAGCCTCCCGTTTTACCCGCGTTGCACCAACGGCCTCACCAGAAGCTTCCTAGGAAAGATGGCGAGATAGCCTCTTTCGCTGACGACATCGATAAACTGCAAGGGTTCGGAAGCAAGAATACATCGTCACTGGGGGAATTATTATTTGAGTTCTTCCGATTTTATGCCCACGAATTTGACTATAGCACGAGTGTGATATCCGTGCGACTGGGTAAAGTCATTACGAAGAAGGAGAAAAACTGGCACTTCGCCCTGAACAACCAGCTCTGTGTCGAGGAACCGTTTAACATCGGCCGCAATCTCGGTAATACGGCTGACGACACCGCATTCCGTGGTCTTCACATTGAACTTCGTCGCGCCTTTGAGCTCGTCGCGGAGGGTAAACTCGACGAGTGCTGTCAGCAGTACATATATCCGAAGGAGGAGGAGAGGATATTCCAGAAGCCGCCGCAGATCTCTCGTCCCGTACTCGTGCGGAGCGCTTCGCAACAGCAGACGAACCGTGGAGGCCGTGGAGGGGGTTTTCGAGCCGGGAATCGACAACAGGGTCAGCACCGAAATAATGGTAACAATAATAGCCGGAGGGCGTCGTCAAGCGTCCCCTACGAAAACGCCGGGAGCCCTATGTTCATTCCAGCTACCGCATACCCGATGGGTATGACCGCACAAGACGCTGTTATGTACATGCAACCGGAATTGACGGCACAGTATTCTGCTTTGAATCCTGCCGCTTTGAAATTATTGCAGGATAATAATATTTTATTCCTGCAGTCCTATGCTCGGCAGTTTAATATGCATAACCAGATGATGCAGGGCGGTGCGTCACAAACGCAGCCTTCGTCAACGGAACGATCAAGGACAAATTCCTTCGATACCCCTCCCCTAAGCGCTCCCCTACATCAGGATATGTATTATTATCCGACGATGCAGGTTCCGCACGCATTCTACGCACAACAAGGCATCCCAGCATACCCACCCTCGCCGTCAAATAATCAAACTGCGGAATTCCGAAGGAGTTCGCACCGCTCGACGGTTGCCAGCGATGCTTCCCATGCTGGATCTGGAAGCACCATGAGGTCACAGTCGCAGCCGGCGTCTAGAACCGCTCCTGGTATGCAGACTGTTCAAGGTTTGGCGGGTGCGGGTCAGATGCCTAATGGAGTCACCAGTGTTCCTGCTCGGCATATCAACGGAATACCTAGCTTCATTCCCGACGAAGGACACGATAACGAACAAGGGGGGTCAACGGCGACTACACCACCCGAGGAAGAGAGAGGCTTTAGCTACTACGCGGATCCATCCAGCCCACCACGGCGAACGAGCGTTCCGACAAGCAGCATACCTGCGTTTGGTGACATAGGACCCCAGCCAGCTCCCACCCAGAGCAGAGGGCGCTTATCGTCCGACCAACTTCCCCAGTCGATACTCGATAGGATAAAGCACTCTCGCTCTCCTTCACCAAGCCATAACAGAGCTTACTCTATGGGTAGAAACTCGGCTCCTCTTGCTTCTGCGCCATTCCCCGCCGCATCTGGAATGCAAGCCCGAGAGACCATGCCTGTGGTTGTTAACGGTTCCATGTCTAAGTTATCGAATGGCAGTTCGCCTCGGCAACCCTCGCAGAACGATATCGTGGCAGCCCAGTACGCTGAATACGATAATCCTCTTCGTATCAATCAACGGTTCGATGTGACCAGTTCTGTCGTTGAAGCGCCATCGAGCCATGCCTCGACGCCTCGAAAAGCCAACTCGCCCACATCAGACCGCCCTGTTGTGGTGAACGGTTCATCAAATGCTGGCAGCTCGGTCTCCGGTCAAGTGCCAGGGCCCCAGTTCCGTCCCGATATGGCTATGGCCCAGACAGGGAATCAACTTCATATGATGAATATGCCGATGGTACAACCCGGTTCCGACTACGGTGGCAATATCTCTGGGTTTGGTTCACATAACCTTCAACGATTTCCCGTGCGTGCAGCGCCTAACGGGCTTATTGCGCAGCTTGATCTTGCCACAGAGAACCATCTACAGCCGGCTGAGTACTCACACCTTTCGCCGGTGTATGAGACTAATAGCCCATCACCAAGTTTTACTAGGAGACTAGAGTTCCCTCTTGTTCAGGCGCCCGCAAGCTCAAGCCCTGTAGCACAGAGCCAGCCTGATTTCAAAGCAGAGTCAGTTAAGGTCAAGCAGAGATCGCCGGTCGAACCCCCATCGTCCAGACCTGAAGGCTCATTACCCACGCATCCGAGAGTCAATGGCTTATCGAGGGAAAACGGCCATGTCCGTGGTGCCAAGAGTGAGAGTGACAATACGGGTAGTGGGTGGCAAAGGATGACTCGAGGCAGGAAGAAGGGTAACGATACGAAACCACGGAATGAAGTATATCCACAGAGCGAGCAGTTGCCCAAGAATGATTCGGAGAGGAAAGGGGGCTGAACCACAATCCTCGATGGACTTTGGATATGGCTCAAATGGCGAGCTGGCAGGCGGGTATTGTTTCAGTGCGGATCTCTTATTCGAGATGTCTGGTTGTATATTGGACATGATGAGAGACCAGGTTATCTCCACATGGTTCACATCTTCGACCAGGTCGCACAGCCTCCTAGCCTCGGTGGTTAGTCTGCCTACCAACGACGATTATACTCGGTCATACACAAACAGCTTAGGGTATGTAGTGCTTGAGCTGAGAGGACGGATACTCGAATTCGAGAGTTAGATATCGAGCCAAGGGCTCGGTTTGGATGTCCACGGACTTAGGGCGGGAGGTCACGATCGTTCTATGATTTGCGCGATGCTAGGCTGGAGATATGCTATATTTGGCTATCCTACCGAGTAGGGTGCATTTTTCAAGAATACCATGGACGACACAAAGGACTTCATCCGACTGGAGTCTTTAGTTCCGAGGCCGATTTCTTTAGGGTCTGTACATTGCACACAAGGGGATACTGGGGGTTTTCACTAAAGGGACATGAAGGAGTCGTAACGGCATTATATATATACTAGAGCATTATAAGGTGTGTATGCGGGGCGGCCTCGATATCCCAGAAAAGACATGGTACGGCTTCTGTGGCAGGGGGTTAAAGAAGGGGAATTCTACGGATAAAGCAAGCGAGCAGGCAAGCCAACCAAGATCAAGTGATTATGGGATGGACGGATGGATGGATGGAGAGGAGAATGAGAAGGGGTGATTTTTTCTTTATGTCCCTAGGGTAAAACACTCCAAGACTCAACGAAGATAGGAATACCCACACACAAGATAGACGGTAAACGGAAAGTAGGCATGGCAGAAAAAAATGAATAAATAAAGACAAAAAGTAAAAACTAGAACCAAGAAGCTTGTCGTCCGACTAGTAGATATGATTAGTGGATTGATGAATGAAGGTTAGGATGCGTAGATCTATCAAGTGAAGACAACTCGACGCCCATTGATGTCCCACGGAGCACACGACCCGATCTTGATTTACGCTATATATAGTAAAGAGGCACAGCGCAAACTGAGAAACCTAGCAGTAGGTGACTATGTTATTACTCGAGGAGCCTCAATCCAGACGCTGGCTTTAATGATATAAACGTATGTACCTACCTAAGTATATACCATGGCGACCCCGTATCCCCGGGTACAACCCCCTCCCCAAGAGTAGCCCTCCTATCCGAGGCCAAGGAGCCGGTCCCAGGGTATAGGGATTAACCTTATAGGAACATCCATATATCCTGACAAGCAGACATTCTCTGCCGGCTTTGTGACCTGGTCCTTGAGCCGACAAAAGGATTACTTGTTTACTAGGTACTCTTGTTATACCAAGCCCATAAGTAGGGGTTCAAGGTTATCTTAGATTTTGGATCTCGGGTAGGGAAAGTAGTTAGATTTTAACGAAATATTACAGCGTCTTCGAAGTGTAAGAAGAGGGAGGAGAGTTCGTAGTTCTCAGGGGTTAGATCGGTTTGAGATTTGGGTTAGAATTAGAATCAGAGTGTACCACTAACGGAATATCTTGCAATAACTACCCTAAGGCTTTATAGTTGGAAGTGTGTTTTCTGTTATTAGGGATTAGGGATGTGAGGGTTCACTGTATGCGACAACATATGTTCATGGATATCACATAAGTTATAGGTTTTAACATATAATACCCAAGAATAAGTTCTAGGTTGCGAATAGTGTTTATGACTCTAATCTACACTAAAACTACATATGTATCAAAGAACTAGAGGCGAGAATTCTAGGCTAATTTCTGCCGTAGGCAACACTTTCTTACGCCCCTTCCCAGTAAATATGCAAGATCTTCAAACTTATGATGAGATCGTTCCAGAGGTCCGGGTACTCATGCGTTTCCACCCCCATGATGTTCACCTTCGCAGGCATTTCCATGGCATCAATCTTTTTTTGCCACCCTTCGATCCAAGGCCTCCACCTCTCCCGATACTTGCGCTCAGCCGACATCATCATGCTCACGCCTTGTAACCCTTGACACTGCATCACATTTTCCAGTAGTGTTTCCTGCCAGGATGACGGACTTGTAGTAGTGGAGGGATTATGCTGTTCTTCCCAAGTTCTCGCCCTCTTCCATTGACTCTTCCAGTGCTCTAGGGAGTGTATGCGATTGATCAGTAGCCGGAGATGGCTTTTACGGCCAGCCAAGCCCACGCTGGAATCAAATCTGTGTCCGTAGGGGCCTTCTGGGAGTCTAATCAGCTTGTACTCCGGGTCCCCTCCCACATTCGTCCATAGGCGAAGAGGACAAAAACCGTAGGCCTCATCAGGAACGCAGTAAACCAAGTACGCGACGCGAGTCTTGACTTTCAGCATGCGCGTGAAAGAAACAGTCGAGGGATTGTTGTTGAAGAAGGTCCTGAAGTCTGGTCCGAATAACTCCCCATAAATCGCTACGTGGAATAGCGCTTCTTCTATATCGGGTCCATAGATAACGTGATGTAGGCATCGGCCTATAATATTATTAATAGGTGAACGAATAATAGTTAGATAAAACTGTCTGACTCACGGATATGATTCAGTGTCAAGCCGCAGCCTACGTCTTCTCGCAGTGCTAGTTCTGCTAGGAACTCTATGCCGCGAGGTAGACCAGCAAGAAGCTCAGCTTCATTGGCCTCCGATCTCCGTGCCCAGCTACCTATCTGGCGCGCTACAGTACACACGAGGAAGTATGGCTCCTCGTGAAAGAATGTTCTAAGTTTGGCTGCGGCAAGGCGTAGAATTGTCTGTGGTGTCACCTTAGACGTTAACTCTCTAAAAGCCCGACATGACAACGAGAGGCTGAGAAGGTCACCGATATCGTATAGGTAGCTGGGGAGGCGGATGGCGATGTCGAGTGGCATATTCAAGAGCGTGATCTTATTGTTGGACGCCATGACGAATGTGTAATGATACTAACATTACCGATGAGTTGACGTCGAGAGCGCGGTAGATCTGTAGATGGAAGAAGTGTGAAAGAAAGAACTTTTGAAGTTTGTGTTCAGTAATAATCTTGAGGTATGTACCTCATCAACGTTTACCATTAGTTGTTGTGCAGTCTAATATCGGCGGTTTTATATAATGAGAGAGAGCATACCTGTGGACTAGCCGCTCACCGTTGCTACTGTTCTCCTGCCGGCACCAATCTATGGACACTGTCTCTTCTATGGTGAATGAGTCTGCATTCAATACTTCTTATAGCGCCGTGTAGACAGCCCTATATGCCTTCAGGATACGTATATATGTACATAGCAAACTTTGGTGCGGTCTTCTTCCTATCGGCACGGCCGCTGAGGGTTTAATAGACACTAGACACGGACTATTCAAGAGCAGTCACTGAATTTTATCATGGCCTCTATTGGGTGAGAGAGTTTTTCAGGTCGGCGTGATACGTTTTGTGGGTTGTTTTGTATGGGCAACATCACATACAAGGGGATACTGACGCTCGCAAACTAACATAGGGTACCAGGCGTGAGCAACTTGGCTACGTCAAAACTACACCGTATGTACTACTGAGCCATCTAGCACCTTTACACCTTGACTTAATGATGTTTGTGATGATATTTGATTGTTTCTCTCGGCTCTTCCGTGTGAGCTTGCATCTAGCACAATTATGTTTTCGGGACACCCTACGCTAGTTCCGGGTCGGATCGATGTGATGAAGACACACGGTGGATCATCTAAATATCCGCCTAAACATCTGAGTAGGTAAACACTCTTAACATTTCTGTCGGTCTCTTAGGCAGTTATTTGACATTGGGTCAGCTATCTCACGCTCTAGACATACGATTATCGAAGCCAAAGGACGCCCATAGCATGAAGGACTTCAAAGACTAGCTTTGATCTAGCTGCGACGTCATTAGTTAGCCAACGAGCTATGTCTTAGGAGCGCCTTATCTAAGTCTGAATCCATCAGGTGTTCCAATAATCCTACGACGGTACCACTGAGCGTACTGGCTGTTTACACAAGTACGTGGTAATTCTAACTCCCACGGGAATTCATACAAGGGCCTTCAGCACTCTATAGTTGCTAAACTCTACTTCCTCCCAACAACTGTCAACTGCTCTAGGACTTGTGCCGTCGGTCGGCCAAGCTCATTTGACAACAAGTGGGGTGTTGATTCTCGGAACTATTGCGGGACGTAATAGTGCCGATCATTGACCTTACAGATTATTGCCGATTTTATGCAGCTACTTGGCCTTTTATTGCTGACTTTGGTGAGCAGAAAATAACTAAATAGCCAAGATCAGATCATACAAGCTGAAAGAGTGAGGCTGATTCAAGTCTTACATGTGAAATAGCCCTTTGACTGTTGTCGACCCCACGTATGTTTAACTGATATTATCTCTGAATTATAGGGTTTGGCTAGTTGGTACTGTAATTGAACACGTGTGGATTCACATTTAGCGCCTCTCAAGGCTAAATACTTCAACACTCCAATTCATTCTTCAGCGCTTTACGAAATCTTACACCTTAGGGTCCTACAAGATACGTCAGGTCAGCTTCTTATTGAGCCCTCGGCGGTCAAAAAGTAAGGGATCGGGCTCCTCTTCATCTGAACTGACTTCTTCACCTTGTAGCGCAAGGGTGACCACCAAGCTTTGCCAAGCGGCCAAGGTGGTACGGACGTACCGTAGGATTCATGGGAACGTCCAGCTAAAACACTGGCGTCTCTCCCTAGGTCGTCCCTGGCTGCTTGCTTAGATTCGTCCCTGCAGACGTAGAAGATGAGCCGCCTTTTTGAGAAGTCATTAGTTAATCAGATCGACCTCATGGATGTCCGGTGCAACAGTGCAGGCCGGGACAATATGCATCTATTCGGTTCTTCCCTAATAGTCGATAGACCGATTCTAGTAGGAGCTCGCTCGTAATTCGGGCGCATTCTCCCTATACCTACCTATTCTCTTCCATTCCCCCGCTACGTTGTATGTCGATCAATTGCGCACGACTTTTTGCTGTCGTTGTAATTATTATGCCACCGTTGTGGCAGCGTGGCGGGCTATCGAGGGAGGCTTTACATAGACGACGCCACCACCATCGTCGGCGTGAGTGGTGGCTGTGTCAGGTTAACGGCTAGAGGCGTCACTTCGCCATCAGTCAATTTATCGGAACCTGGGTGATCCAGGGAATAGAGCTGGGTCAGCCTCAACACTAAGCTCCCGCTTCCCGCCAACCCGAGAGAGTCCTCCAACCAGGACTGACGTCGATCTACATTTCTATGCAAGGGTCCCAGCCAGGGAGCCTAATGGAGGGCACAAGGGTCCCCTATCAATCTACTACGTTCCGGTAGTTGATCGGCACTCACGCGAAATTGCCCAGAATAGAAACATAATTGCATCCCACAGTGGAAAGCTTCTGTAATATTCGGAGCGCCTCAAAGATATCGGGATGATGCCCAAGGGCATGAGTATTAGGGATGCAACGCTAAACTTGGCACTGCCTAGTAAAGGGGCTTCTTCAAGATATATAGAGAGACTGACATCCTACCTTTCCTAGGTCTCATAGTAGAAGCACAACATCTGTCGTTAGATTTCCTTTCCTAATCAGTCTGTGTGGTCCGGTTGCTAGTTCTTAATAGAATTCGGTCTTTTATAAAGGTTGCATACATTCGCTCAGTTCAGAAATAAGCAACATCAAGATGTACTTCCTCGCCGTTCTCACTCTCGCTTCTGCCGCCCTCGCGGCGCCGTTCCAACTCAGAAGGGCAACCGGCACTGGGTATCCGGTCATCCAATTCCCTACGGCTCTGGGAACCGCGCCCGGTACCGCACCAGGTACCGCACCGACTGGCGGATCGACAGCCATCCCAACCGCAGTTGACCCGACATCATACCACGTCTCTATCACATACGCGACTACCACCTCGACTTATCAGCCTACTCTATCAACTTTTGTTACCTATCCTAGCTATCCCACAGAGTTCGCGCAACCGCCTCCGGTGCCCTCATCATCGAACTCATCGACATCTACATCGACGTTCACCTCTTATCCCAAATTCAAACCAATCAACCCGCCTGTTCCATTCCGGACCGGGCTCCCTACCGCTTTCTTTGCCGGGTTCCCGACAGCTCCTGGTACTGCACCAGGTACCGCGCCTACTGGTGGTTCGACTGGCTTCCCATCATATCCCCAGGCTGCCACTGAGTACTCCCGGAGCGTTAGCTACGCCCGGACCGAGCCTGCATACCCGGTTGCTACGAAGTACTAGGACGGGTCATAATTTTAGAACTATCTACCCACGAGAGTATGGGCCCCTAGCCAAAACTGAAATTCCAACACGACTCCTTCAGTTCTAATTTATTTGTTACGCACGACGTACTTTGTCGGCCTGTATCTCTCAAGGAAGGGGGTATGGAGAGTTTATCCTGCGTGGAGCCGCCTGTGAAGACCGAGCGCAGTGGCCGGTAGGCGGTTTAGTAATGCGTCTTCTCCTGTATATATCAGTTAGACTTACAGCTTTTGAATGGATGCCTACGTAAGCGTGGTTGTTTTCTGATATCTATAAAGTCCAATGCCGCTTTGTGAGACTAAGACCATAGTCAGGTGATTAATTCTACACGTAGGCATCTCTTGATAATACGTATCACGCGATGTGTAAGTGTGATACTCTCCTGTTGCTATTTACGTTCTGCCCGGTGAAGTAAGGGCGGCGATGTGGCTGTGTCATGTTAGATGGCCGTTAGCGCAACAACATAATAAGTAAGGCATCCAAATATGCTTAACCCTGCATATTTACCCACGAGCTTTATTTATATATTTATATATTTTGACATATTGAAATTGTGTATGATACGTTGAAATTGGAGTCATGACTCTGAGGGATGGAGTACAGAGAAAAAGGGATCACACGCAAGGCAACGTTTAGCTTCCGCTTGCGCAGCTATACGCGACGGGGAAAACCCGCACATATTGACGGCCTAATACACTCAATATATCTCAAGTCGTTACGCTATGTTGTATTTCTAGTACTATCATGGCGTTAACCTTGTTATACGGGAGCAACTATGTTCTTATACGCAAGGGACTTCCAGCTTTGCAATCTCATGCGGGACATCGATAGCATTTCACATTCTTCTGGGCCTTCTTAAAAAGCCAACACGAAGGCCGCTTTCCGTAACAAAGTATAATTTCGAGACTCAAGGAGACGTACTATTTCTCTATATAATCACGTATGTATGCTTATTAGTAAGTCCCCGAAATTACTAGAGTGTTTTGTTAGGCGAAGAATGGTAGTGAGATAATTTGAGACTACATGTGTTATCAAGCTCATGATATACCAGACATAGTCAAAGTAGTTTTCTGTATCCTTCTTGAACCGTATTCATATCTTGGACATCATCTGGCAAGCTTTCATCGTACAAGTATTGGTACTGGAGTGCTTGTCATATACCCGCATCAGACTTTCATACCATCTTATCTACCTCATAATGGTGATAAGATCAATACTAGGTAGGACACGACTTCTCAATCGATATTCAATAAGTCCGAAAGTGTGATATTGTTATTACAAAGTGTGGAATTGCCCTTCGCTCGGTGATCTCCGTATCTGTGCCTCTACTAGTTATGATAAAATTATAGGTGCCTACAGATGAACTTATACCTCACCCGAAAATTGCCTTAGGGATTACCGTAGCCATTAGTATGTTCTACTTTACTACGCTCCGGCTCGTGGAGGTGACTTGAAGGTATCCTTATCGGGTACTTAAGCTCTAAGAACGAGGAGAACGGATTCTACCGCCCAACCGGCAGAGACCAATTACTACTTTTAATGCTATATGGCCTCTCGATCCCTGCCCCTATATCGCACTGCTCCGCGAAAGCCTCCATGCCGTTGTTTACAATGGCTTCATGAAGTAATCTCCCACGGTTTACCAGTGGATATGGGATAAAACCGATAGAATACTTCTTATCGAACATATCGGTTCAATAGCTACTTTATTCGGTCAATACGATTTCTTCCAAATACATCGTATGCCGTTTCTTCGGCGAGGACTTCTGATTGTAGTGCTAGACCATCCCATTTCCCATGGAACGTGGAACGAAACTTTTTGTTCGCCCTATGATTTCACAATAAGTGGTGTGGCGGAGGTCCTTTGCAGCATCTTCGTTATCATAGTGAGAGAACGGCGTGTAGCCGCTATAGCGGCAAACTGGCTCTTGATAAAATGTCTTTGGATAGCGGAATGAGTGGATATTTAGAGGAAATAGGAGTATAATATGTCGGCGTGATTGATTCTCTCTTTCGATTGAAGCCGTAGCGACTTTAACCTTTCCATACATATCGTAACTGGTTCTGTCATTTTTATTTTACTACGTGAGAAGGCTATTTTTGATCTGGCGTATCGCCTATATTCAAATTCATATAGAACCCATATGTACCAATCCTGTAGCTGTACAGATGCTCATTCCTCGTAGCAGTCTTACCCTCTCCTTCGTAAGTTCCAGTTCAGATTCGTCAAGTATACACGGTAGTGATAACAATTTTCTTATGTTTAGGGGTTTCCTAAAGAGCATCTACAGTTTGCGTCAACTACCTTATTACAGGCCGTGCTATTCTGATAGATGTGTGTATTTCGGCCCCCTCCCAATGGATCTGAACACAACGGTGGTCATATTTACTATGAAAGCTATATGTATTCCCTACAAAAGCGATCTTTATACGTATCCCCTGATCCAGCTCAGTGAGATGATAATAAGCCAGAAGGCGTAGATACCGTTGCTAGGAGATGACTTCCAACTTGCATACGTGCTAGCATGCGCGTTCGGTTGCTTCCACGCTGCTAGGTGTTATATAAGAGACTTCATACCAGTAGTATCTTATTCCCCCTCAAAAAGAGAGCAAGGCAACTAACTCACTTTACGGAACCATTCATCTCCAGCTTTCAGTGTTCTGGCTCCCAGAGGGACGCGTGTGCTCTGATTTTCAAGTATGGAATATGATTATGTTAACATACTGAAGAGTTGATATCCCTTTAGGAACAATAAAACAATAAAATATCATCATAGCTGTAGTGTATTAACTATGTAGCTGCCGGACTCAAGAGGGCCTTTTTTTGGTAATGAGTTATTACTTCGAGGCGATTGCTTGATACCTGTATTCATGATTAATTCCACTAAATTGCTGGTATCATTTGGAGTTATGGTACGACAACTATGGCAGCTTAATCATTCGTATAATAACGGTCAAATAACTTAAGATGGCAATATAACGGGAGAGTTTCGACTGTGATGAAGCTGGACAAAGAGATCGTCTAGTAATTACGCGAGAATAGGTACCTACCTAAGTTAACCGACCGCTGGATCCTCGGGCTCGGGAGCGCTAAAAATGGCGGATAGGGCAAAGCGCGGCTTGACCATGCTGCCACGCCGGCGCTGGATAGCCATTAGCGCCTGTTATACGAATACGAAGGCCTGATTGGACCCTGTTGCGAGCGCCGTTTGACGATGCTTACATCCCCGCGAGGAACTAAAGTAAGGGATCAAATCCGAATACGCGAATAAAAAGCGAACGCGCCTGGAGACTTCGTAGCGATTGTTATATTTAATGCTGGATCAGTCGCATCAAGACAAAGAGGAGGACAACTCATTAGCTTCTCTCAATTCAAAGCGGCGTTTGTAAAGACAAGTCAATTCTTCACCGCTAGGACTAGAACGAATCTATATCACTTCGGTCAGCATCAAAGGAAAAAAAAAGATGGCAAGCACTCTCCAGGGAACGACTGTGCTTGTGACCGGCGCCGGTGGTGGCTTGGGCAAGGTGATCGCTACGGCGTACCTAGAAGCTGGTGCCAACGTGGCAATCTGCGATATCAACGAGGAGCGTCTGACGCAGGCGCGGACCGAGCTCGAGTCTACGGGACGATTCCTCGCCGCCAACACAGACATCACAGATGAGGCCGCCATATCGAAACTCGTGGGCGATGTCGTGGCTAAGTTTGGCCGTCTCGATATTCTCGTCAGCAACGCCGGCATGGCGGATAAGTTCGACCCGGTCGGCGAGCTGAGCAAAGAGCACTGGGATAAAATTCTGAACCTCAATTTGACGGGCTCGTTCCTCTGCTTCAAGGCCGCTGTCAACGCTATGGAGAAGCAGTCACCGCCCGGCGGCACCATCATCCAAATTGGATCTACTGCCAGCTATCATGGAATGTCTTCTGGTGTCGCATATACGGTTAGTCCTTTTCTATGCCTTTGTTTGTCAACCTGACCTGGTTTTCGCGATCCCCTCATCATTCACCCCCTATTTAATAGAGATGTTGAGCACGTCGTGGGATATATTGCCTCGCCGGATAACCTAAATAGATATACGTTCCTTTAAATTAGTCATATTCGCATTATTTCTCGAAAAGATAGAAGAAACTCACTAATACCAACCATCATAGGTCAGCAAGCACGGTGTGGCAGCTCTGGTCAAGAGCACCGCAGGTCACTACGCCTCGAAAGGCATCTATACTGTCGGGCTCCTGCTCGGAGGAATGGTCGACACCAACATCCAGGACGGCTTTGCGGCACTGGGTGGCTTCAACCAAGAAGCCTTTGCGAAGACTATCAGCGCGCAGTTTAACCCCGAGCAGGCTATTCAGACCAAGGATGTCGCTAAGTACTGCTTATTCCTCGCCGATAGGGATATCGCCGCATCATCGAACGGTGCCTTGATCAACTTCAACAAGAACTGGCCTGCTGTGTAATTAGGGCGTGGGCTTCCTAGCGATTATTGGTTTTGGATCAAGGGTTTCTGTGGGGGAAGACATCGTCCGTATGACACCCACCGGACATTGGGTTCATGGTGTTCAGAGGCAGCCTGCTAGCATAGATGGAAACAACTTCAGTGTTGCAACTACGAAATAGTGTAGTTCATGCAGACAGTCTCGCTAGCCTTACTAGCGTGAGCTTTCGCAATAGGAAACCATTTGAAGAAAGGTCGCGATGTCCGCAGTCCCCGGTACTGAGTGTTTCACCCGCGGCTCGGAATTTTGCTCACCCAGCTTGGCCGAGGCTTCCTCTATCGTCGCTACCGCCGGCTTTGCATTTGTGACTCTATACTTAGAACACGGAAACATAGGTGGGTAAACTAGACGGTGATCTGCTTAAATAAGCACGGTTGCATTGGGAACAGGATTGCAGATTCTGGTGAGTAGGAACATGTATCGGTGGTCGGTGTGATAGTAAAAGGGGAAGGCTATTGGGGGTCGGTATGCGAAATAGGGGGTTCGCTCCCTAGCTTGAAAATTTTTATAGCAATTCGTGTATCGTAGAACTAGCATGTGGTAGGCCGTATTAGTGCAGGCAATTTGTACTATATACCAAGAAGGGAAGCCCTTTTCAGTCAAGTATAGGTGGTTGATTTGATCACAAGAGATGTGGCTTTTGACGCCAACGCAATATACAGTAAATGACTTGGTTCTCGCGATATGCTAGTATTTCGATGCTCGGTAATTGCTCTATTCTGGTATTAGACGTTAACTAACTTAGTAATAAATAAATCTTATATTAACAATTTGACAATTACAAACTGAAATTATCAATTATTCTTCTTATCAGAGATCGTCGACGGTCCCGACGAAGGCGGCTCCTCCCAGCCCCTGGTGCCAAGTGAACTCAGACAGCTTGGCCTGGCAGTAGCGAGACCGAGCTCTGAAAGTACGCGGTGCTGGAGAGAAACGTGCTCCTTTGCTTAGTGTGATGGCGGGTCAATATCGACGGTCGAAAATAAGCATTTCCTGAATGCGTCCTTTGAATGCTTGCTTTACAGGCTAATGGAAACTAATGTCTGGGCTTGAACGTTGTCCATGGAAAGTGCTGTACATGTGGACTGATGTTTCTCGCTGGAGTTCCGTGACACTGAATTCACCCTCAACCTCTACACGAAGAGTGAGACCTTGAACTAGAAGCTTGGTCACATCACATTGAATGACTGTTCCTCAGTTGCCACAATAGTAGCGAGAAAGTTAGCACGATAATATAAATGAAGCTCAACAAGTAATGCGAAGATCGTCAATATCTTGTCGATATTTCTTGCTGGCTTGCTGGACCGTCGATCCGGCAGCTTCCTGTTAGCCCTAAGAATACCTATTGCGTATGAGAGCATGGCTCGCCTGACCTATGGCCCTGTAGCCTAGTGGGGCTTTAGTGGATTTAAGTGGGTCAAAAAGCAGGTTGAGTTGACCTATGAAAATAATATTTTAGGCATGGGTAAGATGAGCTCCAGGGCTATGACCGCTGAAATTTAGTGAGGTGTTTAGTGAGTATATAGCGAGGTGCTCAGTGAGTATAGCGAGGTGCTCAGTGAGTACTCAGTGAGTACTCATTAAATACTCATTAAATATTCATTAAATTAATAACTTATGTAAAAGTGCTTATATTAAATTAAAAAAAATATATATATAATCAGAAAAATTTCTATATTATTAATAAAATTAAGTTACTTTTAAATTAAAAGTAATTAAATATTTAAATATTTTATTAGCTTATAATTATTTTAAAAAAAATTTAAAAAATTAAAATTAAATAAGTTATATAATTATAATATAAAATATAGAAATTTTAAACCATTATATAAAAAGTTATAATACTTATTTATTTAAATCGATTTTTTAAATTAATTTAAAATATTAAATAAAAATATAAAATATAAAATTAAATATAAATATTTAAGGTTTATGATTTTAAATATATAAATAATTTAATATATAATTTAAAAAATATTAAGTAATTTTTTCTGATTTTATACATATTTTTTTTAATTTAATATCAACATTTTTACTTAAATTAAATTTTTAATGAGTATTCAGTGAGTACTCAGTGAGTACTCACTGAACAACTCACTAAACAACTCACTGAACAACCCACTAAATACTCACTGAACACCTTAAATTTTAGTTGACCTGACCTATGTTAAAAAGTTTAATTCTCATAGGTCAGCTGACCCACTAAAATCCCCACTAGGCTGCAGGGGCCATAGGTCAGGCGAGCCATGCTCTCATTGCGTATAGATAATCATAAATGCTAATGCATGTAGTTCAGACGAACGTGTTAGAATATATCAACGTAGATCCATAGTGTTTGGATTCCCGATTGGGTCGATGCAGGTTTGTTTTGGTGTTTGATATTCGCCGGGACTTCAAACACTCACCAGGCCTACTTGAGACGAAATAAAATCGAGCTGCGCGCTAACAGTACCTAGATGGTGGTGGACACCGAACCCTTGTGGGGCATCGGAATAAACAAATCTGAGCGTAGGTCTAGAATCTTTCTGGCCCACCGCTCACGGTTAGTGAGTCTGGAGAAAATTAGCCTACTCTTATTGGCTCAGAGCGAGCAATATCAACTCGCGATCACTTCCTATCAGAATTCCATGGTATTTATTGTACTGGAAAAACTAATGAGATCTGTGACGGTTGCTGAAGCTGGGAATAAATGTAGTATGACGTTCATGTCTCTCTTTGGGGGTTGTCGGTAGTTAATGTATTAGGCATTTTCCAGGGTACCAACCAATAGCCTGTCGTGCTAATCAGCCAAGAACACCAAGCATTTCAAAAGGGGCAGAATGGCCTGATGTTTTTCGCTGGAACAGGTATGGCGAACCAATTTCGCTCTTGGGTAATTAGTACATGTGTGGTAGCAGTCAAGATCTAGTACTTCGATTTGGAATGATGAGAATAGTAATGTCTACTGGATAATCTGACTGTGTATGTCTTCTTAGTATCTGCTGGATTTTGCGAAGATAATAGCTTACCTGCCCGAATAGTTAGCTCTCACCAGGCGAAGGTAGGAAGAATTAGGATACCGTTTTTCGCTCTCCGAAAGTCCCGGTACAGTGCTGAGACGCCCGATAGATTCTGGGCATTAATGCTTTGGGGCTCCGTAAGCTAAAAATTCACAGCGTACAGAATACGTAGCAGCTCGCCAAATTTGCCATCCATACGGGCCACATGGGGTCCGGGAGATTGCCGCTTACACACCCTGTCAGTCCTTTCAGAGACATTGTACGTGCTTACCTACAGTAAGTTGATACTGTATTTAGTATCGAAACATCGGCCAAGAGAGACGGGCACCAACCATCGATTCCGTTTGTATCTTCCAAGAGTTGGCATCGTCGAGAAGCCTCACTTGGCAACTCCTCCGTTTTTAGCTTGTGTGTGAGAGATCTTGTCGTAAAACAGCCCGATACAGCCCGATTCCACCTCGGCGCCTTGGCCTACACGGCTACTTCGTGTCATCGCCTAGGTGGCCGATCGCCCTGTGTTAGGATTACACGCAGGACTTTTCATCTTATCCTACTAGGATCTGGGCGATGTTCTTCTTGGCTCGAATAATGCCCCCCAACTCCACGGGGTAGGTAGCCTCAAAGCGTCAGAAACTCGAGAGATGATACCCCTACCGTAGATTCGGTGCCCAGATGTCTTATCTGGAGCCGCCGCCTAATAAGGTCGCAATGCCAATACTGCCTACCCCTTCGAGGCTGGAGTTTCGGCCAAGACAAGCTGCGCAATCTTAACTCACATTTCATCTCGCAGCTGAGTCAATATATAATCGGCAGTGCTCGTCATCCGTCCATGTGGCCAAGGCGTGTACCATTCCTTCGGAGCTTTTGGCCTCTGTTACTTTCTTTCTTTACGGTATATCCTCGCCGCGCTCCAGGGAGCCCGAGTCTTTTCGCATTTTCAATTTTATAATTCACCCTCTCGTTTCTCTCTGCATTTCTTTTATTCATTTCCAAATTTCAGCGTCTGTCGAGTGTTTCTTTGTCAAAATGTCTTCAACGTTTTCTCGCCTCTTCCTCCTTGCCGCGTCTGTGACGCCGGCACTAGCCTTTTGCGGCGCCCACACGCACCTCGACCGAAGAGCGGAAGGTGAAGCGGTACCGATCGCTGAGTTCGGCTATACCGGCACGGTGGGACCAGTCCTTTGGAGTCAGTTGGACCCTGCCGCCAATGCCCTATGTTCGACGGGGGCTAACCAGTCCCCGATCAACATGGTTGAAGGCCAGTTTACACTGCTCCCGGCCTCCGAAGTTCAGTTGACTATCCCGGATGTCCCCGAGGGTGCCACCTTCGAGAACCTCGGGTCTACGGTCGAAGTTGTCATGAAGGGGAAGGGTGGCACGTTTGTGCTCGAAGGAAAGACTTTCACCTTGGAACAATTCCACTTCCACCATCCCAGCGAGCACGTAGATAATGGTGTCAGCATGCCGAGTGAGTCGTAGCCTTGCCCTTCATCTATGTTCCCAGCTAATAAGTATGTAGTGGAAATGCATATGGTGTTCAGCAACGAGGCCGAGGAGATTGCCGTCATCGGTGTCTACGTCGACCTAGTTGACGTCCCGGCTATTCTCCAGCTCCACATCCTCCCCCGAAGAGCGCCTTCAACTCTGCTCGAGACGATCTTCTCCTCCATCGGAGAGATTGCCTCCCCCGGTACCGAGACCACAACCAAGCCTCTGGTTATGTCCGAGTTGGTGACGCTCCTTAAGGCGGGTAGCTTCCAGAGGTACACTGGTTCCCTCACGACGCCGCCGTGCTCCGAGAACGTTGCTTGGTCCGTCGCAACCGAGAAGCTCAGACTCTCCAAGACCACCTACCAGGCAGTGCGTGACGTCGTTGGATTTAACTCCCGCTACCCTCAAAATAGGCTTGGCGACCAGAACCTGCTTGCGTTGGCCCTAGGTGGCGCATCTGCAGAAGCCCCGAAGACTGAGGCGCCTGCAGTAGAGGCACCGGCAAACGCCACGGTGGCGCGCCGAGTACGATGGTGAAGGGGTTAATGGGGGGATAGTTAGCAATAAGCTTCCTATCAGGCTTTAGAGGTGTAGGCGTTCAGGTTTCGAGAAATCAGACTCGGGTTCTGTCACCTAAAAGTTCCTGGTACCTGAAGTATAGACATATCGACGAAGGTCCCGTCGCCAACAGCGCCGCTGATTCCGAAGAAATATAAGATGATATCACGAGGGAAATAATGCGATGAGAATACACGAAGTATGCTAGTCATCTTCTCCTGTACTTTGAAGGGGGGGTTGACCTGAGATGCGGCGGCTTGGATATACTCGTACTTGGTCCGTTAGAATAATACATGGATTTTTGTATTGTATTAATATGAGAGAA
Source organism: Hypomontagnella monticulosa (assembly GCA_902825475.1). Taxonomy (NCBI): domain Eukaryota; kingdom Fungi; phylum Ascomycota; class Sordariomycetes; order Xylariales; family Hypoxylaceae; genus Hypomontagnella; species Hypomontagnella monticulosa. The sequence continues at coordinate 3,547,172 of CADEBF010000007.1, forward strand.
AGAGTTCGATTCCAGATGTTCAATGTTGTGAAGAGGAATAAGTGAGATGAAGTTGATACCTACTAGGTAAGTTAAAGCGCGGCTGCTGTTAGGTTAAGCTCAAACCAAGAGATTTTGCTTCTTGTTTGTCTGCAAGGCCATCTTGGTTATCTTGGGCTTTCTTGGCTGGTTCTCAAGGTTCCAAGACTGCTATTTCCATTAGGTCAAACACCGTGACGGCCAAGCTACAGTATATTAAGTTGGTGGATACCTGCACATGTGCCTAGAAGCTAGCTGGTATTTTAAGTTGCGGCGTGTAGGTAGCATTAGCGCCACTATAAAGTATTGAGTTTGCACCCCACGTCCTCCAGAGGTTTCGTCATTTGTGTTTATAAAATATTCAAAATAATTTTTCTGTGATCCAGGAACCGATTCAAAACGCCGAATCTTTCTACAACCCCTCCTGGAAATGTAGCAGTACTCTAAGAAATGGGTCAATATACTCATACCAAATTATAACATTTATAGGAATATATGAGAAAAGAATACGAACACCAATTTAGCAGAATATTGGCCACACGAGCGATATGGCGTCATTCCTAGAACGAGCTACCTCGAACTCCAAGGTTCAGCTCGCCGCAACCGCCATTGCGTCCGGCGCCGTCGTAGCTGGCGCGATCCTGGGATATCAGGGTTTACAGCGAAAAGAGCAAATACACCGTTTGAAGGATTCTATTCCGTCGCTAATCGACGACAGTGAAACTCTTCGAAGGGTTCGTACCCTCTCATTGAACTAAACCTGCTACCTCCATAGCTATAGCTTGCTAACTAGCGCAAGGTAGCTCAATAGTTTCGGCGGTGCCTCAAAAGCGGAAAAAGAAGACCTTCGAAACGAGTTACTAGCACGACGCGCACAAGCGGGCGATTACGACGACGAATTGATTCTCGAACAGCTCGCCCGCAATCGTGTTTTCCTCACACCCGACGGCCTCGACAAACTCCGCAATTCATTCGTGATAGTGGTCGGATGCGGAGGTGTAGGGTCGCATTGCACAGCCGCTCTAGCGCGATCGGGCGTCTCCAAGATCCGTTTAATCGATTTCGACCAGGTCTCGCTAAGCTCCCTGAATCGGCATGCTGTTGCGACATTGGCCGATGTTGGCTCACCGAAGGTGCTGTGCCTTCAGCGGCGACTACTGGCCATCACGCCTTGGGTGCACTTCGATCTGCGACAGGAGAAATTCTGGGATCAGGCGGCGGATAGACTATTGGCACCATGGAAAGAGAATGGACAGAAGCCGGATTATGTTATAGATGCGATCGACAATATCGATACTAAGGTCGCGTTGCTGAAATACTGCCACGACCATAACTTGCCTGTGATCGCGTCAATGGGGGCTGGATGCAAGAGCGATCCTACTCGGATTATTGTGGGTGATATTGGGACTAGCACCGATGACGGCCTTTCGAGATCTACCCGTAGACGGCTGAAGCTGCTCGGAATCACTAAGGGAATCCCGACTGTGTACTCCACGGAAAAGACTGGGGAGGGTAAGGCCGAGTTATTGCCACTCCCCGAGGATGAATTCGAGAAGGGCAAGGTCGGTGATTTAGGAGTTCTACCCGATTTTCGAGTGCGAATATTGCCAGTTTTGGGGACGATGCCAGCCGTATTTGGGTATACAGCGGCTAATCACGTTATACTATCTATCACCGGTAGGCAACTCGGTTTCTTTCTCTGACTGCTGGCTAATCCTACATAGGCTACCCTCACGATTACATGCCGGCAAAGGGTCGCGAGAAAATGTACGAAGGTCTCCTCGCCGCAGTACAAGGCGGAGAAGAGAAGATTCTACGCCATATGACAGGCGGCGACCCTAGCATCACGTTGGGCTTAAAGGTGCCTATCACTACGTCAGACATGGCGTTTCTTGTTGAGGAAATCTACAAAGGCCGAAGCGCCGTTACTGGGCTTACAACCCGGTTGACGCTAGTAAGATGGCGGAAGCCAACAAGTTCTACACTGATCAGGATTGGGGAGGGCTCAGACGAACAGAAGTCGTCGAACGTCAAACTCTCGGATTTGGTCTGCATGACTAAGGAAGAAGGGATAAGACACGATAAGGCAGTACTACGGGGAGACAAGAAGCTCGAGGACTTATATGAGAAAGCTACGTTAGAGAAAGTAGAAACGTTACTCAGAGATACTGCAAAGTACGAGAAATACAGATGATAAAGGATTATGCTGCCTTGGCAGTGATTCTATCTAAGCCGCTCTATGACTCCTAATTCCAAATGCATATACGGTCGTATTTGGGCTGGCTCTAGAGCCTATCGTGAGTCTTTACTTGGGTTCTTACAATTTGTTCTCCCGTCGCAGTCCTTCCCACAGCGCCACCGCAGCTAGAGCCTTGGAATCGTGCCTACCCTCACGCCACAAGTCCTTCATCTTGACCAGCTTGAGCGTGATCCTCTCGCCATCGTCGCGAAGCCCCGTCAGCTTTCCCGTCCACTCTTTGAGCGTCTCGCGTGGCACTCGGCGCTCATGCATGTAGATTGGGATATGTTCATCGCATCCACCAGCCGAGGGATACATAGCAGCAGGCAAATCCTCGCTATGCTCTCCCCGGGTTTCGCTCTCTGCGACCATGTCGCTCAAGCACCGCAGCTCAGACTCTGGGATTTCGAGGTCAAGCTCCTCCCGGATCTCCTGCGCGGCCGTCCCCGCAAACGAACCCCCCTCGTCTACCATTCCCGCGGGCAGTTCCACGAACTCGAGACTCCCGGCTGGAATTCGCGGCTGCACAGTCAGCACGACGTAGCGCTCGTCGGCTTCGTTTTCAGCGCTAGCGACAACGTCGTCCGGGATCAGCATCACGAGCATGGCGACGCTGGGACCCCGCAGGAACACGCTGCCTGAGAGAGTCTCGTCTGCGGTATTGCGCACGTCTGCCGTGAGTTTCAGAAACCCGAGACGTTGGTTCGGTGCATGACCGAAAAGGTCGAAGCTCTGGATTGTGATAGAGTGCAGTGAGTATGGGTCTGCGTGGAATGGGTGCGAGGGGTTGCTGCGCTGTAGTGAGAGGGAGTGGGTCAGGGTTTTGAGCCAGTTCTAGATCAGTTGTTAGATTCGTAATGGGCTGTATAGGCAGTGATAGTATGGGAATACCTACGTTGAAGGGCGAGAAACCTAAGAGCCGTTCCTCTGAGAGCCCCTCCGGGAGCTTAACTGTGATTGGGGGCGATTTGAGGGTGATGGTTGCCATTGTGTGCTTCAATAGTCTACTGACTAGAATTCTATGATAAACTCTCTGGAGCAGCGGTTTTCTTACTAGGAATTGAGATGGTATGATGAACGAGGGGATACGCATCTCAATTTATAAATATAGAGGCGTATTGAAATTGTTACCCCTTGTTTTTGTACGATGTCTTATGATAAGTGAAATGTGTAAGATATGCCTTGCTGCCTTCATTGATTCCTCACAAGGTTGTTTGATGCAGCTTGCTTATCCCGATCACCAAGTGTAGAAATTACGATCCGCCTTACCCTTTAGTATGGATGATGAGCCTCAATGAAGGATTATAATATGCTGGCTTCAGTTACATGTCTTTCTCGTTTGCTCTCAGATTGGGGTTATTCGTCATTAGCGACAACAGCGCTTAACCTTGGAACCTTGGAACCTTGGAAGCTAGGAGCGGTTTTACAATGCGCTCACCGGAATATGAGATCCTCTATATTCGGCCGAGCTATTACCGAAATACAACCGACGTTTCTCCAGCAACATTGGAATATAAGCAAAATTCTCCGGCAAAATGTCACTTGAGACTTAGCGACCAAGTAGCTGTTAATCCGGTATAGTGTAACGGCTAACATACCTCGTTTTCACCGAGGAGCTCGGGGTTCGATTCCCCGTACCGGAGATTATTACTCTTTTTTTGTTGAATTGTTTATTTTAATATTGCGGCATCGTGTCGCCTTCTTTCTGTTTCCTCGATGTTGGGTTTGCCGAGTCTGTCCCAATCTACCTCTGCTTCTCCGTTATGAGTGATACTGCAGAATTATGAGGTACACTAGCCCCTTCCGTCCGCTTATAAGCTCAAATCGATCGAATCCGAAGTACTGGGGTCACAGTGAGGTGTATGGTTTTGGGCCTCGAACAGAGTGGTTGTTTTACGAAACGAGAGTGACACAATGTTTTTATCCCAGGAGAACCCAACGTATCTTGGATTTATTGGTAAGATATAGTGATAGAAATTTTGCCAAATATTTATCTACCATACAAGGGGCTACCATCGGCACAAGAGCGCTCTATACGAACTAGACGTAGTAGTTATCAATTCTAACCCTACCTACATGATGTAGGCACGCAGTGTGTCATCTTGGCCGCAGCACCCTAGATCAAATGCCCACCGCCTCTCGTCTTCAAGATCTCCCCAGTGCAATTTCCGTCCTTCATCAGATAAATATACGCCTCGGCGACATCATGCACCTGTCCAACCTGCCCGGTCGGCAATCTCTCTCCCCACGCCTTCATCTCCGCTGCCTTCCTCTCCTCTGACATCCCCATCGCTGTCCATAGTGGCGTGTCTACCGCGCCGGGCTCCACGGCGTTGACCCGGATGGGTTTCATATCTAACGCCAGGTTACGCGCAAGTCCTGTTAATCCCGCCCCCGTAAACGCAACCACGCTCCATCCGGGCGCTGGGTGGTCCGCGATGCCGCCCGTCGTGATCGTCAAGCTGCAGTCCCGCGTCTTGCTCAGGTGCTGGAACGCCACCTTGCCGAGCAGCACGGGGACCTCGAAGCGTAGGCGCGCTGCGCGCCGGATCTTCTCTAGCGTGATATCTGGGACTGGCATCACGGCTAGCGGATCGCCCGCCGTGAGAACTACGTGGTCGATGACCTGGCCCTGCGCAGCTTTGGCTTGCGCGAATAGTGCGTCTAGATCCTGCTCCACGGTGTCCTTGCCCAGGTCGCAGGGGATGCCGAGAACGGCGCTAGAGGGGTACGATGCCTTGACTTGGGCGAGGGCTTCATCGGTAGATTTAGCGGACGAGCCTGAGAGCGTCACGCGAGCACCCGCTTCAAGGGAGGCTTCGACTACGCCGAGGCCAATGCCCTTGCTCCCCCCTATGACGAGGACGTGCTTGCCTGCGAGCTTGTTGAACTTGGCCATTATGGTGGTGGTGGTAATGGTTATGGCGAGGCTATGTGGAAAAGGTGTCTTTTGGACTCGGGGAGGCTTGCTAATGTCTTGATCTTCTGGTAGGTCCTGAATGGGTACCGGTAGCTAGATATCGAGGATTGTAGTGTCTACTACTGCCGAGAATCAACATCATCATGGTGAACGGCCCTCCTATTTATCTACATACGCGAGATGCCATACCCCTCCTCCACCCTCCCATTTCCTGCCGTGTTGGCGTTCATAGTGATGTCATGTGATGGTGGGAAGATAACACCATAGCTTGCTTAACTCCTATGGAGGCTCTAGACACCTATTATTCAGCACGGCACGCTCTTATTGCCGTTAAGTTGCATTCATCGGCGGCATTATTCCCGGGCACTGCATATGACCCAATTTTTGTTAACGAATAACACAGATGGAGTGGACGGGCTTAACGGCGCTTGGCGGCACGGAGAACGGAATTGCCGTTTTGGGAACGCCCATCCACCACTCTGAGAAGTCTAAGAAGTCGGCTTTTACTGAAAATTTCACTTTGGAGGTCCTAGAATGAACCGGCCAAAATGGCCTGAGAGTCATATCTCGCTGTAGCACATTTCAGGTTACATTTTGCGACGAAAGTCAGTATTTGGGTTTGTAATCATTGCATTGCGTCCGCCCTACGCGGTACATCTCATAACGCCGACTCAAAAACTATCGTGAATCAACGCCAGCAACCAGGCGTATAACGGATTTCTCGACGCAGAAATCCCGTTGCAAATCCGTGCGAATGTAAATGCGCCCATCGCCTACCATGCCATCAAAATCAATACCAAACTATGCCCAATCATACATATCCTCATAGGGAAATTGTGCCGGGTCCAAGGCTCGAATTTCCTGTTATTACAATGATTGATCACGGCTGCCATGATGACCCATCGATGTCCGCAGGTAAGAGTCGGATGTATTACTTGCATTTTAGTATCCTTGCTTAATTCGGGAATGATCGAGCTTCTGCTGTTGAGTAGGCACGTTGAGGCATAGGCCTTCGAGAGGAGGTTGGCCGGGCTCTCTTTGGAGCTCGAATTGTTCGTAAAGCCCACCTGCTTGTATGTTAGCGCTGTATCACATTTCATGGGCTGTTGGCTGCAGTCATGATGAAGGGACAGGGTATTTATTGGAGCAGTGTCTTGAAAGATGACGTGACTCGCCTTTTCGATTCTTAGGCTCGCGTACGCGCACGACGCGATAGAGTCCGTCGTAACGAATACCGCATGAAGGAAGCCACTGGTTTGCCTTGGAACCTCTGGAACGCAATACACGCACAACGGTTCCCTCCCGCAGCGAAGTCCTCAGAGCCTTGGTCCCCTCAGTAGGCTTAGCCGGTAACTGCCTGTCGGCGTTCTCATGACTGTTGGGGCCTGAATAGTAGAGAGTTTCGCCGCGATCGTCATCGAGACCTTCGTAACCACTAGATACTACAATGGAATAGGCACCGGTATCCCTAGTTCCGGCGATGCCTCCCATTCGTGAGCCGTGAGCACCGCGGTGGAGTGCGACCAGCTGATTAGCAAACCAGATACCGACGGGCAAACTGTTGTGTCCGTGAACCTTGGATGGTCTTTGGGGTATATCGCGGTTGAGCCGATAAGTAAGACCACCTACGGCGTTGCGACCAATAACAACGCCGTGCATAATGCCTCGAACTCCATAGATAGGGTGGTCTCGGGGTGGTGGACCACCTACACCGGCGATAGGACGGGGTGGCGACTGCTGGGGTGGACCTAGGGCAGCAACAGGAGGGAGAATTTGGCTTTGGGATAGACCTACACCGGCGACAGGAGGAATCGGCGGCTGTGGAGGTAGAGCTATACCGGCGACGGGAGGGAGAATCGGACGGGGAGGTGACTGTGGAGACGGAACAGGACTGAGATTTGGTGTTGATATTACCGATTCTTCATCATCATCGTCGGCGGCGGCGTAATTGGTACCCCAGCCTTCAAATTCCCACTTCTCATACAGAAGCAGAGCACTCTTCTTCAGGTCGTCAGGATAGTACATGCTCGGGTCGTCGATCAGATACTGAAGGATATCCACCATTTCACTTTGGGCCTTGAACTGCGGCGTCATCTCGATGGTTGCCAACCAGCGAAGGTACTGTTTTGAATCAAGAAGGAGATCCTGGAAAACCTGACCGTCCGCCGAGTTCACAGGCCTACCCATATGTCGGCTTTTGGTTCCCAAGGCTATGAGAGAGCGGCGAAGCTTCAACATGTCCTCATAATCTTTCTTGCTATTTTCGAGCGGTGCCATATTGACTGTCGGCGATAATTATGGGGATGATGGTGGCAAAACGGCGAAACTTAACGGCCCTATTGAGTGTAGTGTAGATCACAACTGTGTAGAGGTCGTGATGATAACGGCGAAACTTGACTTGTTGTAATTGCGCAGAGTCAATAACAGAGTCAACGGTAGTAACGGTGGTTGTTGGCTTGGCAGGGTTGCGAAGAGACAACAAGAATAATGGTGATCTTTATTCTCACCGTTTTGACGGTTCTTGATTGTCAGGGGTAACCAAACTGTTGTCAACTGTGTTGTTGCAATTATATTAGGTTTGTCTAGTAGGTGTTATTAAGGAATGGACGGTGACACCTGAAAGCCTGGTACGCGTCGGCGAAAATTAAGAAAGGTCGAACGCATGAGATAAATAGAGACAAGAGAAAAGAAAAGAAAAGAGAAATCGTGAATTTCAGCCGAGTCACCGAAGGGGCAAGGAGTGTGCTATGGGTACTGGGTAGGTACGCCGTTATAATAGCGTTTGAACATGCACCCTTGGGGCTCTTGCCTCGTGCTTTCTGTTTATTCTAAGGTAGAGTGTTATTTTGTTATTTATTTCTTGGCCAACTTTGAAAGCGCTAAAACAGAAGGTATTATACCTCGACATGTTCTATCTTTGTGAGAATCGCAATCGTCTTAGGTTGAAATAAAGGCAGTCTAGCAGGGAACAAGCACTTTTCATACTATTGTTCCCAACCTAGCCTACTCTCTTTGAGCTAGATATTCGTTGTTCATTAGTGACTCGTCAACCTGGCATCATCCCATAACAATCGATTGATATGGATGACATCCAATAAGCACGGATCTCAATATACGTATATCGCTAAGCTACCTGACAGGTACCTTCGTGCAGGGTGCTACAGCTTGGTACTGTTGCCTAGTGCCGTTGCCTAGAACCCCTTTACGATTCCTTATGCTAGCCTTGGAACCTCGAAACATTCAAACCGCCGACGTAGCCTGTGGCAACACCATGGTAAATGTAATGCGAATGCAAGTAAACCTGCTTATCCCAAGAAATTCTTCACATTGCCTCCGACATTTTTGAGATCCAAGAGGAAGGTGTCGTGGCCGAACAGACTTTGCTCCTCGCTCAGTTCGACATGCGTGACATTCTTATTGCCGGTGAGTCGTACGGCGCTGGCTACTTCCCGCTGCTGCCAAGCGGGGAATAGAATATCGCTTGCCACACCCATAACAAGCGTTGGGATATCCCTCAGCGAGGATAAGCCCGCGATCAGGTCCTCTGGAGGGCGAGAATCGCCAGGTATTGCCGGGCTCGAGTCATCCACATCGGTTCCAGGTTGCTCGGAATACGGCGAGTCCGGTAGCGTGAGACTACAGTATAGGTCATTCGCCCCTGAAGAGGAACCGGATTGTATAAGTTCCTCCCGCTCCGCCCGTCGCTGGGTAGCAGCCTGTTGATTTTCGAGGCCTAGATCGAATAGGTCCATAGCTTTGCTGACGTACAATAGACTATTTGGATCATAAGTCAAACAAAACTTCTCGCCCGCGTGGTCCAGGTATGTCTCGATCAGAAAATCCGGACATAGCGCGGGCGGTTTACTCGGGTCCGCCCTCCTACGGCCAAACCGTTGCTCCCACTCGGGCCCAGATCGGTATGTTACCGTAGCGATCTCTCTTGCAAGCTTCATTCCAGCATGCGGAGGCACTTTTCCGTAGTAGAACCCACGATTCCAGTTGGGATCCATCATAAGCACTTGCCGCTGTGTGTGGCGCATCGCAATGCTGTAAGGATGGCTTCGCGCACAGCCGCTGATGGATACTATACGCCCGACTCTCGAAGGAAACAGCACGCCGGCCGCCAGGGACTGCATTCCTCCCATGCTAGATCCAACGCTTGCGTAAAGTTTCTCAACACCTAAATGATCTAGGAGCCGGAATTGAGCTCGGACCATATCCTCCATTGTGAGAATGGGGAATCGGGTGGCATATCTCTGGCCGTCGGCCGGGTCAATGCTGCTTGGTCCAGTCGAGCCAAAGCAACCTCCGATCACATTCGTACAAATCACATGATACTTGTCAGTGTCGAGACATGCCCCTGGGCCAATGAACTTCTCCCACCATCCGGGTTGTGGGTTGCTCTCGGTTGAGTGGGCATGCGACGAGGCAGAGAGGCCCGTATGCAATAAAATCACATTGGACTTATCCGAGTTCATCTTACCCCATGCCTCATATGCGATATTAAACTCGGGTAGTACGCCGCCCCAATCCAGCGAGAGAGGATCCCTACAGCGAAATATTTCGGTAGCACCGGTGGTATAAGTGGGCTCAGGTCCCGTGGACAGCGACTTTGCTTCTAGATTTGCCGATCGGGATTCTATCGCGTCGAGGCATGGGAATGCCATAGCAGGGTTTGAGGCTTCCCCCGAACCCACGCTAGCACGCCTGGGGTATTGCGAATGCAATAATCGCGAGCCATGTCGCGGCACGGGAGCTATGAACGATGGTGATGTTGAAGGCCGAGTTCGGAATGAGAGGACAGAAGATGGCGCATTGCGAGTTGTCTGTAGAGAGGCGATAGATATACGTCGCAGCGCCGCTGCGCTATATTTCCGGATCTTCATGGTAGACCTCTGACTGACGGAGAAGTGAGTGTAAGTCCACAATGGACGACGACATCGATATGACTATAATTTTCATGATGATAGATGGGAGGTTCCATGGACTAGGGACCAAAGCTTCTTCTTGGCATGTAGCTTACCAATATAAAAAATTGGATGGCGCCATTTCACGTGTCTCCTCTCTGGAACATTGAATCTACATGTAGAACCCCACGACCCCACCTGCCTCTCTTGGCCTAGTAGAGTACCAATCACCCAGGTCTTAAGATTGATAATCGATAAGAGCACTTGAGGCATCAATTCCAATTGATCCTATTATCTCCTAGCCCGTTCCTTGGAAACTTGGTATTGATGATGTCAGACTTCTATCTGCTGCCTACATATGTATGCAGTATTCTAATCTACTATGGTACAGGATACTGTTCGATCGCGAAATTAACAGGCACTGGATGTTGACGAGCAACGATTGATTATCCAGATGTCTATAACGTGGTTCCTGTGTTACAGAATCTAGGCAGCGGCGAAAGAAAACAGCTGACGTATTAGGTGACACATCCATGCTCATTCTACCAAACATATCATCATACGCGTGTTACCTGACGTAGCTGTTTGTCCAGTAAACTCCAAGGCTTCTAACTCTACCTAAGCGGGATCCCCGCTTGTTCTTAACTCTTGGCTGGGGTACATAGTAGTCAGTGCTCAGGGCTACATGTAGCATTTCGCCTCCCCCAGTTTCAATACGCCCAATGAATTTTAATTAAATACCCAGCTCTCAAACCCATCTCCACTTCTCTTTGTCCATCATGTATGATTTCATTGACATCGCCCTATTCATCTTTTTAGTTATCATCTTCCTCAACTCTAGATTTGCTAACATCGTCAATACACCTCCAAGAACACCAAGCACACCCATCATGATCAACCGTAGGGGAGGAGCTAGAATTCCCCAGAGGAGGATTCCTCTAATCCCGCCTCCGGGTCGGGAACCAGAGCCACCCACTCTCACCAATACCTACGAAGCAAGACCCGAAGATATCATCGAAGTGAAGAGTATATTGTCCAAGGCTAGAAACCTACCACCCGAACTCGTGGATATGATTCTGGATCGCGCCGAGTATTGGGCTTGTTCCGCCGCCGTCATCGACTACTCCAATCATCCGTCAAACCATATCTCCATTCTTGGAGCAAGTCCGGGAGAGGATCAGTTCCTGGTTCGTAGGATTCTGCGATTGATTGAACTAATATACACAACATCCACTGACATAGGCTTTAGCTTCGCACCGAACCACTAGGTCTAACGAAATGGTCACCATCCAGCCAAGATCTCTGGCGAGTCGAGTCTGCTCCTAAGCAACTTCAGCACGAATACCCCGAATCCAAACTGCAGGATCTCGTAGAAGGTCCAATCTCTACGCTAGAGCATCCATTCCGAAAGGTAGTTTTCGACATCACAAGTCGCGACCAGGGTTGGAGTTCGCATCACAATGATCATGGTACCTACCGTAGCTCTTTCACTTGGTTCGACGCCGGCCTAGAGCGTTTTGATATGGATAATGAATGTAAGGAACTTAAATCGCCAAGGAAATGGTCGCAACTAATCATCATAGGCTCGCCAGAATGTCCTGACCGACGAACCCAGGAAGAATCCCAGGACACCACGAAAATTCCAACGTGCGCCATACGCCCAATTTGGCCTCTAGTAATCGCTAACGAAGGATTCAATCGCGATTTGCGATATCATCATGAGCTGAACCCCGATGCCCACCACCTAATACAGCGGAACAAGCATGCGGAGAAGAGTATGCAGCATCACCATGTTGAGTGGTCATGGGACGATGACATTGATCCGGAATCGCCTGCAGCCGAGACGCTGGTCGAAGCCGGTCGAGGAGCTGGTACTGGCAATGGCGAATTTGTAAGAAACTTGAAGCTCGGAGATATGATTACAGTCTGGGGCCGCGCTAGATTTATGGCATGGTCAAACAACATCCAGAGAGTCGAGGTTAAAGTCTACTGGGCGTTTTAAATTGCACCGCTGTCTATAGAGTCAAAATGCCATGGTGGCTGTGTCTACAGAGGAATTGCAGCCTACAACCTATTATAACAAACATGATACGTGATTTGATCTACTACGGTTAACCGATAGAGCGCGCGATGAGGATCACAGCTTCCACTGTCGTCCGAACAAGTGGGGCTTCTATCTACCATTATAGCGAATGTGTAATTACGTAGCGAGAACGAATAACATTAGCATGTAATAAACAGGACTACCTTAAAGGTTTACAAGTCTTATTCAAACCTCGGACTAAGGTATTTATATTATATGGGTGATGAGATTTAACGATAATTATAAGGAGGCTTAATCAGGTAATTGTATCATCTGATTGCCTTAGTTTAACCATGGGTTTGCTTAAGAAGGATGCTATCACGGCATATAATAAAGACTATATATAACTAAAGGCGAACCCTACCGCTCTTTAGCTCCTGAGAATCTTTACCCCTGAAAGGGACATAGGCCGTCTCGCCAGGTGGCAGCCAATACAGTGAATCGGCGTCTTCTCCCTTTTCCTCTGCGGATTTCTTAATAGCCTCCACATCGATCCCCTCGGCTCTCAGGCGCCCTTTCTGGAGTTTCATTGTCCCGGTGTACTCGAGTTGCTTCGTGACCCTCAGAAAAATCGGCACAGCATAGCGCGGCAGATTCGCCAGACAATGTTCGGCCAATCCTTTCAAATCCAGGCCGTGCCCATTCGCTATATCCTCAGCACTTGTCGACGTGCCCTCTGTAGCCACGACTGCCGCACACCCTGCCCGCCCGTCCGCATTCGGTACCAGAACACCGTATACATTCGCCTCAGCGACTTGCGGGAACGCGCCCACGACGTCTCCGACCTCCGTGGTTGATACGTTCTCAGAATGCCAGCGAAACGTATCACCTAGCCGATCTACGAAAAATAGCCGCCCCTCCGCGTCCATACGCATAGAATCGCCGGTGCGGAACCACAGGTCCCCCTTGGCAAATACATCTTTCGCCAACCTCTTGAGCCCGGCCTCCGGGTTCCCGAAGTATATCGGCGTGCCAACCGGCATCTTGGGATCAAGCTTATACATCATCTCCCCGGGCTCATTGGTCGCGCAGCGGATCGCGAAGCCATCCGACCCGCGGATGATATCTTGGGTATCCGTTACCTTGACTAGTACTTGGCTCCCGCCGTTGAGTAAGTGCCACAACGGCCCTCGTAGTGCAATTGCGCCTCGCGAGAAATCCCCCCGGTTCGCATGTGCGAAGAAACCCAGCCCGTCCGTGGCCGCGTATAGCTCGTAGATAATGTCGATCCCGAAGCGCTGCCGGAACGGCTCCCACACGTCCGGTCGCATGCCGTTGCCCCACATCATCTTCACATTGTGTTTGCGATCGTCCGGGCTGGGCGGCGCGTTCAGCAAGTACCGGCATAACTCCCCGACATACTGCACGATGCTGGCTCCCGACGCTCGTACCTCCGGCCAGAAGGTCTTGTGCGAGAACTTTCGCGATAGCACCATCGTCGCGCCCTTCCCGATGCACGGCAGGCAGCAGATCGCTTGCGCCGAGGAATGGTATAGCGGCAGACACGTGTACATGCGCATCCCCGGCTTTAGGGCTAGCTTGTTGCCGACCTCCTTTAGAAAGATCTGCCGCGCGCGCGACCCGACGGTACCCTTCGGTTTGCCGGTCGTGCCGGACGTGTAGACCAGCGTCGAAATGTCTGTGGGCTTGACATCTGCACGCCGCGCAGGCGGGAGCGGCTCCGTGTCCTTGAGCGCGCTGATGGATGTGGGGTTGTAGTAGATGGTCTTCGTACCAGAAGTGGTGAGTTCCTCCTCGACTGGGGAGACGAGGTGACGGACGTCAGAATCTGCGAGTAGGTATCGAGCTTTAGAGAGCTTGACGCAGTGGACTAGCGCTTGCGCCGTCAGGTTGCAGTTAATGAAAGCCACGGCGGCACCAATTGCTTCGAGCGCAAACCAGAGTAGGAGGTACTCGGGGCTGTTACCGCCGTCCAGGGCGACCATCTCGCCTTTCTCGATTCCCAGTTCCTTGATCAGCCAGTTTCCAACCGGTTGTAAAGCGTCGTAAAATTCCTTATACGTCCATTGGCGACCTTCAAACATAAGGAAGGTCAGGTTGCCCATGACGGGATCGCTGGTATGGTCCTCGAAGATGTGGTAGATAAGTAATTTGCCTTTTTTTATCTGACTGCCTAAGAGCGCAAATCGCTTCGCGGCGTTCCATTTGTCACTACCTAGGCTAAGATCGTTGCCGATGTGAAATCGGGCGTCTAAGTAAGCTGCTAACGCGGCGCTGCCGGCAGCGGCTCCTGCTATGGTCACTGGTATCCTCGATTAGATTTCATCATGAGTGAAAGGAATCGAGCAGGAGGCACTTACAAGCCATTCTAGAGAATGGGAATGAGATTCAGAATAAGATGGTGGCGAAAGTATATACAAATTAATGTTCCGGCCTAGCCCTCGATCTTGTTTGAGAAGAGAACATCTGAAGTTCATCAAACAGCTAGGTGCCTATAGTCACACAAGAAATTTGACTTCAACTGGTATGTACATCAGCTCTACCTGCCTACCACTTGAGGTATATAGTAGCTGCGGCTGGAGTCATTTAATAAGCTTCATAATATCCATTCACCACTAGACGATCGAGTATGACTGGTGATACCGCGTACAACTTACTGTGTGGTTTACGAATGAAAGAGGGCCAAGCATGCGGCGTGGCTGGATGTGCCTAGGCATGTAACATACCTAAAAGGGGTCAGTGTCGGTGCGGGTTTCAATCGGCGATTGAATCCCGAAGAGGAGGGACGGGACCGTTGAATAATGCTTTGTGATGTCGAGAAGAGGCGCGGAATGCTGGTACTCCAATCTTTGCTCCAGCTTGCGAGAATCAATGTCTCCCTTGCTGAAGAACTACATATATATGGGAGTCCGTTTCCCAAGGGATACGGCGTCGGCATCTGACGCCGGTGATTCCCGTATTCCAAGGTTGTTGATGCCTCACCACACGAGGTACTTCAAAGGCGGGGAAATAGCATAATCACAACCCTTGTCTAACCAGACCAAACCCGGACCAACGCCACCCCAGCCACCTGGATATCGTGGCTTGCAGCGCCCAAGAGTTTGAAACGACAGTGCATCAATATCATAAATTCATAATATGACTCGAATCACTCAATAACAGCTCTCCATCCAAGCGGTACGAGCACCGAGAATCACTCCGATTCACTCGGCTTGGACAGAACAAGACGGAACGGGTTCTTGTCTTGCATTTTAGTATCGCATCTATTCAGGTATATGTGTAGTTACATATACTTTTTTATGAAAGAGAACCCCCCCAAAACAATTCAAGCCTGTATAACCCTAGCTCCTACTGCAGCATACGTCAATATATCGACGTATCTACTAAGCCGACAGACATTCCAGCAGCGAAGCCTTATCCCGTTGCATGGACTGTTCAAACGAAGTAAAGGGGATGCCGAACTTAACCTGGGCCTCTTTGGTGGCTACTTTGAGAGCGCTGAAATCCTTCACATTCGCCATGAAGTGAAATCGTTGGCCCATTACTGTTTTCTCAGCTTCCTCGGGCGACCTTTTCCTGATAGTTATGTCTTTTCCGCTGACTTTGACGAGGATGTCGCGGACCTCTTCGATAGTGAGTGCTTCGTTTCCAAGATCGATTCCTTGGCCACCGAACTTGGCAGGATCTTGAAAGGCAGCCAACGCATATCTTCCAATGTCTTCTGCGTCCGTGTGGGGCATCCTACTTCCTTCGTTAAAACAATGGGCTAACTCTCGATGGGTTGCAAGCTCGGGAAAATTAAGGTGTACGCTCGGTAGGCTTTAGGAGATTAGTACCAAGTTTGTGGTATGTAAATGTACCCAGGTAGGTAATACTAACAAATAGTCATGATGAATAAATGCCGGCCGAAGAAAGGTATAGGCTTTATCACCAAAGTTCTGACGGACAGCATCCTCAACAGCTGCTTTAGAGGCGTAATATTCGTGTAGTCCACATCCCTTCGTAGCTTCGTCATCCCACATAGACCTATTGCCAGTAAGGAAGGTCGTGGCAGCAACAATGAATTCCACTCCTGCCTTCTTGCATGCCTCGGCAATAGTCTTGGCTTGCTGAGCTTCCAGCCCGGGGATGGGGAAGGTATTCAGGAAGGCTCCTTTGCAGCCTTGAGCCGCTCGAATTATCTCATCGAAATTCGTGCTTTCACCTTGAAAGATCGTCACACCGGGACTCTTCAAGATGGCGGGGACCTTCTGAGGATCACGCACGACCGCATGGACTTTAAGTCCTGCAGCGAGCAAGTGCCTGATGACCGATTGGCTTTGCTGCCCGGTCGCCTGTGTAATTAGGTAGGAAGCCATCTCGAAAGTGTTGTATCGTAGAAACGCGGTACCGGCAATCTAAGTTCTTTTACTGGTGTGAAATCGTTGGTCGGGAGTATGAGTTTAGTTATGAGATGGAATTCAAGTGCCAAAGCACATTGAACAGCAAGAGAGGCCATATTTATAGACGATTCACAGCGGCAACCTTACCGTCACTACTTCGATTAGGTTATTCCTAGATTTCTAATGGGTGGAACTTGGAAGCGATTCAATTATATTCTCTTTGACAAAAGTTGCCCTCAGTGGAGACATTTGGAAGAACTATAATAGGTATCTATAGGTTGGTCGGATGGATGTCGTTAAAGCTGACATGAGTCGTACGATGTATTGGTAGGTACAGGAGTACGTATACTACCCCCGAAGGAGTGATGAGTATGATTACAAATCTCATAGAAAAGACATCGCAAAAACTTACCCTTGGTGGGTCTACCCCCTTTAGGTAAGTCAGCTAGGACTACCAGTGCCCCTATGTTCTACAACTTCACCCAGATTGGCCGAAATAAACTTCTCCTTAGGATTAGATCACCAAATTCATTGCGTGTAGATGCAGACATCATCCATATCATTGTTTTGTCATTAGAACCCGAAGATAACAACTCCGCTTTCACCATGAAGACACGAGGTTGTTGGACTTGTAAAGGTTTGGTTCCTGTCAGCTAAATCTGGATCTCTATATTTCCTGTCTAACAACGTCTATTAGCTCGAAGAGTCCAATGCGACGGTGGCCTACCAGCCTGTCGGAAATGTGTTCAAGCTCGACGAGAATGTCAAGGGTATGGGATGCGCCTATCGTGGCCAAGGGATGGTAACGAGAAACGCGCTATTACGGTGGGTTCGCAACCAGCATCGATGTTCCCGAGACCAGGGAATATCTTTTTTATTAATACAACCCGACGTGACATTGAACTATATCGACATATATCAGTACGGAAGCAACCGTTTCATCTAGTCCAGCCCGCTCCAAATCCATGGAGTCTGCCCCAATTAAGGGCTGGCGATATGGACTTAGTACAGTTCTGTAAGCTTGCCATGTGCCGTGTAGATCAAGGTATCGATCAACTAGCTCACAGTGGATGTCAAATCAGTTCATAGTTCCGCATATCTCTCGTTGGTCACCTTCAATGTAACCACGGAGCAGATTCGAGACGTGATTATACGCATGGCTCTAGCACATGACACGACTTCGGGACTTGCTCTGTTCTATGCATTGCTTGCTTTCTCTTCACTCCGACGTAACGGACTTCACCAGCAGGCCGTCCGGCTCAAAGTGGCAGCTCTCCATTATCTTTCCGCTTCAGCAAAGGAAGCCCCCTTAAGCTCGACTGAGGCTGCTCAACACGTGGCTGCGTCTATGTTGCTTAGCGCTTTTGAGATCCTCTTACCCATACAGAGCTCAGGGGAAGAATGGCTATGCTATATTAACGGAGCGACGAAAGTTCTTCAAGTCACGCGACTAAACGACCAATCGAATGAGAGTGACATTAGCCATTTACTTGACTGGGTCTACTATCATGATGCCGTTTCTCGATTCCCTACACATCACTGGCGCCGCAAGCCATTGAGTCTAGATGCTACAACTTCAGATAGTCTTGTCTCTCAAGGGTTTCAGTCCCCGCCTCTAGCGAAACATAGGCCGGTATGATTACTGAGATTACCTGCAAGTCATCGACTAACAACTATTCCTAGGCATTTCCTTCTCCAAATCCTGCACATGCAATATTGAACCTACTTTCCGAGACATGTGACACATTACTTAGCCCATGGGACCCTAGAAGTCGCGAAGAAGAATACCACAACCGCCTACGGGCACTCGAGGAGAGGATCGAAAACCTCCCCACTATACCGGCCTTGTCCACTCCTGCTGCTGATGCCATAGCTACGGTGGAGATAGAAGTATATCAGTTAGCGACACGGATCTATCTCTTACGGGCGTCTCAGAGCCCATGGGAATCATCCCCGAAGCTTGAATCTCTGATTAGGCGAGCATTTACCGTACCTTTAAAAGCAAACTTTTGTGTCCACTTCTTTCCCTTATTCATTCTAGCGTGCGAAGCACGAACCGACGAGCAAAGGGCATCTATCCTCAACTTAATCGACAGGACCGAGAAAGGGGCTCGCATACGAAGTATGAAGGGCCTGAGGCGGGAGATCCAGTCGATTTGGGTGCAACAAGATCTTCACGCGGACAGCGATCTCTTGATGAATTATCTTGGAATTATGAGTGCTGTGATCAGCTCAAGCAATACTCTTCCTTCCTTCGCATAGGCCTATCTGAAGAATGTTCTAGGGTGGTTCTTTATTAATTAGATGATACGAGGGATTGAACCCCTTTTAGGTACCATTCCTATCTCTAAGGTTGGCCTTCTCGGCCCCTAATTTACTAGGTATCCCATTCCCAACGCTATGATCAACCCCAAGGCCAGTGATTAAGGCTCGATGTCTCATAGTGCACTTCTCATCAGAACCAGTAATTACTTTGATTATTATTTAGTGACCTGCTCAGGAAGGGATTCTGACCGACCTTACGAGCCTTCGCGCCTCTTGTAGAACTTGTCTCATAATACTGCTCTCAAACTCCCATAGTACCGGTATGTGATCGTTATGCTTGGTCTCACCATGGTCAGTCATCCACACAATTAGCTCGGCACTCTATTCCGGCAGCTTTGACTGAATGAATTTCCTTCAATGGTAGCCTAGAAATTGTAGTCGCTAGATGGCAACCAGTATGACTGGATCCGGCAATCCAATATGGTCACTTGAAAAACGGGTATGTGATAGGAGCCTAAATATAAGGCTTCATTTTCGTCTCTGACAAAAAGATGACGGCATCCGATAACCCCCCGTTCACTGTTTTTTAGCGACCGATCGGAGCGTAGGATGGCTCATAAATCCCCGTAGAATAACCATGTGAGTGGGTATGCAAAGAAATCCTTTCCAATGATACATACCCAGGTTAGCTCTGAGGCAATTAAGCATTCTTGCCCACGGAAACCTCGAATATCTCAAATATTACTACGGATTACGATGAAGCCCTCTGCCCTTTTAATTGGCCTAGCCGTATTCTCAAACGCCGTCTTCGCTACTAAGAAACGGCTGATTGTCGACACGGACCTCCTGAACTTCGATGATGATCCCCTGGCGGTGGGGTTTGTAAACATTCTGCAAAGTTGGGGAGAAGTTGAATTGTTAGGTGTAATGTCATGTAGGTCGCATTATGAATGGCTATATTGGATTTTGCAGGACTTGACGCATCGTAGGTTGCAGTTAGCTAATGACAAGGCACAGCTATTCACAGTCGGTATGCTCCTCCGGCCATCGACGCTATAAACACCTACTTCGGCCATCCGAATATCCCGATAGCGGTTCAGAAACCCGTTGATAATCTAGTATGCTTCATGATACCTATCCAATTGAGGACAGCCAGTTGATGGTAGCTTATTATTCATTACTGTAGACTCAGTGGCCGGATCACCCGGAGTTTGGCGACTATGTCACCGGCCTGACCCATAATTTTAGCCAAGACATCCGAGACGGGACATATACTCCAGATCCAGGTGCGACGCGAGTCCCATCTTGAACTAAAGGGTCTCTCTAATCCTTCACCCAGTTTCATCATATCGCTATATCCTCTCAACATCAGCCGATAACTCGATCATAATTGCTGTGGTAGGCTTCTTCGACAACATGTTCCACCTTCTGAACTCGGGCCCCGACCAGATTTCCCCATACACCGGCGCCGAGCTCCTCAGTTCAAAGGTGCGCGAGCTCATCGTGCAGGCGAACGAAGTGGGGTTTTCCTACAACACGGGTACTTTCAACACGACATACGCTGAGGCCGTATTGAATTGGTGGCCAGGAAACCTGACATTCGCCTCTGATGGTGTTGGCGAGAGCACGGTCATTGGTATCCGTATCACCACCGAGCTAGACGTAACGAAGAACCCGATCGGCTATGCTCTACGTACCAATATTGGATATGGCCAGAAACATTACGTTTGGGATGCAGTAGCCGTCTATTATGCCGTGTGTGGGCTAGATAGCGTTTTCCAGTGGAAGTATCCGTATGGTGGCCGTGTGACTTTAGACGGATCTGCTATTGCTAGCTGGGAGAACGCCACAGAAAAGAATCCTGGGGTTCAGAACTCGATTGAGTTCCGAGTCCCTAACACAACGTTTGCTGCGAGGTTGGAGAGCACACTATTATGGGAACCAGGTCAGAATATCCCAAAACGGAGGACTTGGTGCAGGAATTAATTAGTTATTGGATATGGAAGATAGGTAGGAATTCTAATTCCGGTATAAGTACTGGTTGCTACGACCATAGTCTATTCGTATCTGCCATACAACGTCCGTATGAAATTTAGCTACTCACGACGCTGTGCTTTCGTTCGCTATATATACTTATATATGCGAGCAAGCTATTGTCGTTGTCTAGTAGTCGGGATATCCTATATAAGTCATGATGGGGCGATTAGGAACCAAATGATTACCGAGGTGAGATTTGGGGGCCGGACGTTCCCACCAACTGGAGCAGGACTTAACTTCTACCTAAACCTCTACCTTCTAATCAATCTTATTGAACCTTACGATAGAGAAGGTAAATTTACCGACGGATTCCTCGTTACGCCGCTGTTTCAATGAGTAAGTCAAATGACCGGGGCGCTTGGGAACGAGTCCTTGAGCGAGGATGCACAGATTCATGTTGGGTTAGGAAGCTGCCTGACTTGGAGGAAAATTTGGCATTGGACGATGTCAATTCCTATTCAGTCGATGAGAAGTTACGAGAATCAGCGGCTGTAAGGCTTTACCAGGCGATCAAGCCATGGCAGACGCGGATTCTTCGCATCAACCCCGCACCTCAGCTCGATGAACCCGTCGTATGCGCGCTATTGGTAGCGGACGTCATTGTTCACGAAGGTCTGGGTATTGTCGAAGAGGGTGAGCCTAGAGAGGTTACCTACGAAGCTCTATCGTATACATGGGGTGCTCCCGTTTTCTCACACCCGATTCGGATAAACGGAGTTGAATTCTTCATTACAGAGAACCTCGACTCCGCATTACGGCACCTTCGTCTAATGGATACCGTGCGCTATCTATGGGTAGATGCGCTCTGCATCAATCAATCTGATGTCAAGGAGAAGTCAATTCAAGTCGCGCGAATGTTTTCGATCTACAAGAAAGCGCGTAGAGTGGTTGCGTGGAATTCCGGTTGGACGCTAAAGAAGAGTGCTATTCTATCGACGGTGCTTGCAAATCTACCAAACAGCCAAAAGCATAGCGAAGACTGCATGAAACGGTTGAAAACCCTTCACAGATTCCTTGCCAACGCTTGCGAGCCCCCTTTATTTAAGCGAACCTGGGTTAGGCAAGAAGTCTTTGCTGCAAGGGAATTGGTTATGCAGTTTAACGATCTCCTGATCCCCTGGGATGACTATATGAGCATCGCGGATTTCATCGCATCGATCGTAGGGCACACAGATGTAGGCGCTAGGTCTGCATTCCCGGACTTTACAAACGCTCTCTATCTCAAATCACCTTTTAACACAATTATGACCCTAGTTCAACCGGATTACATGCAGGACCGTAAATCGCGTAACGAACGACAAACAGCTGCACAGAACGCGCCTGTTTCCCTTATGGATGCCCTTATATTCTCGTCTTACTTCGGTGTTACAGACACCCGAGACCTAGTCTATGGTATACTTGGATTTACGACAACTCCTGTGTCGCAGGGAGTTACGGACAGTCAAAGGCCATCTCTGCGGGTTGATTACAACCGATCCGTATCCGAAGTATACCAAGACGTAGTTAAATATGAGATTAATCGAACGAAATCCTTGGGAATTCTCGATTTCGCAGTATGTCGTCCGACCGCACCTGATCTTCCATCCTGGACTCCTGATTGGAGAACCTACGATCCCCGAATCGCCCAGCATCGTGTACTAAATAGGACGAACTCTTGGAAGTATGGGTTCATTGATGTTCAAAGGCTTGGATTATCATGGGAGCCTGTCCCGCAACTACATGAAGCCAACGGAGTTCTACTTACCCGAGGTGTCATTCTCGGTACTCTACAGGAGAAGGTAGATGGGGCGGCGGCTTGGGAGCCCTTCATATCCAAATCTTTTGAATTCGGCTTTCAGATGAGATTTGGCGGGAGATCCTTTAATGACGAGAACCTTTTCCGGGGTGTCAAGCGGGATTACCGATCCGGGATTACCGACATGTTCAGAGATGGAAACTTGCCCTTGTACCGAGGACGGCTAGGGGGGGTGAGCGTAAGCAAGGCTGGCGAGCGGCTGCTCGGCATACTCCAGGACGGGATGCTTGAGAAGATCAGGCTTGGGTTTCGAGACCGGGTTATATCGCCACCAGAGCCCATCCGGGGGAACCATATCATAGGGCTTGGCCCTCGAGGTGTCTGTTTAGTATCCGGGGACTTCTCGAATGACGACGTGATCGTCCTAATCCAGGGTTCGCCATTCCCATTTGCCTTGAGACGTTCTAATCGGGGACGATATACTTTCATAGGGAGAGTAATTTTTCCTTTCCTATTTGAACACAAATCGGCATCCTTTGATGATTTTAGGATGGACGGGGGGACCTGGGCAAGCAATAGTGTTCTCTATAAGGAAACTACCGACATACTAGAAAGCAGGTTCAAATGGCCTGAGAAAATGGCTTCTATCTGGAAACCTGTGCTCGAGGATGCCGAATTTCTTAACTCGCTAGAGGAATTCCAACTTATATGAAGTTGAGACAGGCAGATGATTTGGATGAGCACTAGTTGAGTCCCGGGTAGTTCAAATATTTCCATTCTTGCATTAGCTCTAACTTCAAGCAAAGAACTAGCCCGATATCGGGCACACATTGAAAATGACTCTAAGCAGTGCCACTGACGTTAAGAGAGTTTCCAAAGGCGGCGATGCCTCCGCACCGGCAATTAGCGACTGTCACCAAAACCAGTACCTCCTACCTAATATGACGTATGATTGCCCCTATCGTGCTCTTCAAGGTATTCTCGTCCGATCCAATGCGCTAGCTTACAGTTATCATTGGTGAATTTATTCATGAATTTAGAAACGGTTAAATATTCGGATCATCATCTTACTACTTCGAAAAACGGGGACCTGTGTCTGGTGCCATAGCGACGAAGTCATCATCATTGCAATCATGGGTGCTTTCTACGAAACCATTCCTGAGAGGTGAGTCTCATTCTATTAGCTAGACCATAAAAGTACCCGCTACTTATATCAGAATACCAGTCAGATCCAATGGGCCCTTAAACAGAAGGTATTTTGGGTTGCGACAGCGCCGCTGTCAGGAAATGCTCACGTGAATGTTTCGCCAAAAGGTGGCGAGAGCGGGTCGTTCTTCGGCATCGTTGACGATAAAACATTTTGGTATTTAGATATGACCGGGAGTGGTATCGAAACTATATCGCATTTACTTGAAGTAAGTTATATCTGTGATTTCAAGATTCAGACGATTGACCCGGCCGCCGATAGCCTGGCAATGGCCGCATCACGATTATGTTCAATGCCTTCGAAGGCCCGCCCCGTATCTTGAGATTTTGGGGCAAAGGCCGAGTTCTTGAACACGGAAGTCCCGAGTTCGGCGAATTTGTAGAGAAACAGAACGTCCCAGTCATCCCAGGCACGCGAAGCATCATAGTTGCAACCCTCGACCAAGTCGGTTCCTCTTGTGGATATTCCGTACCCCTATTCGATTTCAAGGAATTCCGAACGACACTCAATGATTTCTTCAAGCGCAAGGAAGACAAGTTTCTCGCAGGTAACGAGAAAGAAAGTATGGACCGTTATTGGGCCTTGAAGAACGCCTGGAGCATGGATGGTCTTCCGGGGATGCCGAGAGGCCTCGCTGCCGGTCGCGCTTACGCCATAGAACCCAGTATGTGAAACAATGAAATTATTTCCCGCCCCGTTTTCATGTTGGGCTAGGAGCTGACGAGCTTTCCCGTTGCAGTTAAGAAATTCGTCGGGCCTCTTGCACCTAAGAATGGTGCTATCTACACCCGAAACGGCTACATGATTGAGCATCTCGTCATCGTCATACTGACCATACTCCTTGCTATCGCTCTCGCTACACATCCAGCCTTCCAGGATCAAGCCCGAGCTAAGTTACGCGACGTCATACAGCAGGTCAAGATGGTGCCGGATGCGCTCCCCAGTTCTGTTAGAATTCGGGATTGACGGGCTATGCTATGAATTTCGTGCTACGCTCCTATTCCTTTTCGAGTTAAATGTCCTCCTACGGCGTTCGGATAGGAGTTGTCGGCGATGATATTAGTTCCGCGCGTAATCTAGGAGATTGAAATTTGTAGTGATCGCCGTAAGACGAGAGCGGCACTACGTATGGATTAAGAACGCTCGCTTGCTTGTTGGTTTCGTAATACTATATTTTTATTCTTATAATATAATTAGTAGTTTCCGAGGATATTTTCAGTTCGTTATCGTATGTTATTGAACCGGTTGCTAGGAGAGTTATCTTATGACTCTTGAGCTCACCGACCTCACTATGAGCCACAGGTGTCGCGTATCCTACCAGTATGGACAGTCGCGAACTTTTGTACTTTCGGAGAGCTACCCAGTTAGATGAGCGCATCATTCAACTACTCTATTTTGGCTCCCACTGCCCATCGCTTGAAATTTGTAACCATAATCATAATGTCTTAGTTTTTTATGTGAATTGTCTTTGGCAACTAGATAAACACGTACCAGTACTACCCACCAAGCAGATAGGTCCGCTTACATGAATAGCCCTGCGCAATAGATGGAAGCAAACTTTCGGGGGCTGATTCTACCATGTCCCGGAGGCTACCGTTACCTAAGCTTTAAAGCTCTCCGGGCCTATATGAATGCCAGAGCATAGTTGATAGATTAACTCCCTACTATCCGGACGGCCGTAGACCCCATTGGAAGTCCCCCAATGCACTCTGGACACACGTCTTTCTATAGGAATGTCGGCCATAGTTTTGAGCCCCAGCTCAAAATCTCTCTTGTCCCGCCCTTCTTCTATCGTCATCACCCTCTCGACTACTTTTCCCGCGGAAATGCTATCCCAAACTCCCTCACGCCGCGGAACCTCTAGAATGGATATTAGCTCGCGCCTTACGATAGGATCTCGACATTTGGTCCCTATTAGGAAGAGCGCCGCTATGATGCCTATTTCTAGCGTGAAACTTGGCTCTGCGTTCGATGCTGTGACTGCAACCGACCCGTGGGCCACAGCAGGCCGAAGTACTAATGTAGAAGCAAGTTTCACTGCTGCTCTGAACCGAGGTAAGACCTTATCATAATCCATCTCAGTTGCCGACGTTGATACGGAGAGAAACGTGGACGTGGTTATGTAGTGGAATCTCAACATCTGAGTGAGTCGCCGATCCGAAGGACACAGCTGCCTATCAAGTTGTTGAAGCAATACCGAGAAAGCCCCCCACCATTGCTCTAGCTGATTTACGACTTCTTTTTGCCAGTTCAGAAACTCGTCGAAGACCACACCAACTTCCGCTGGTCCACGCCTATTTGCCAAGAGAAATCGACCCTCCCACTGACGCAGGCCCATAATTGTTTGAATCAGGTATTCCATCTGATCGGCAGCTTGGTTGAGAGAAGAGAATCTGAGACGAACAGGCCCAAAATAACATGGCATATGTACTCTTGTGTTGGTATCTCTGGGTAGTATCTGAGGCGACCAGTCTAGAAAGAATGTTGCTGCTTGCATGTCTAGGTGCCGAAAATTTTCGGTAATCTGCTCTATGAGTTCACGGCTGTCCGATGACGACGACGAAGCTCCCTCGGCCACGCTCATAGATATCCGGGTCTCATTTAAGAGAGCCACACCGCCCCGCAAGTGTCTCGACGCCTGCTCATAATTTCCAGCCAAACTTTCAAAGCAGATGAATAAATAACATACTAGTAGAGTAGGAAATATATCTCCGCTAGTGCTGCGAGAACGGCTGCTGGAGCTTAAGAGTTGTCGAATAGCTAGGTTGCAATGATTCAGAGCGAATCGTTTGGTCTCTTGACCATCATAACAGCAAGGTTTACAGTCTCCGACTTCGGTCATCCCGCGGGATACATAAGCCCAGTGGAGAGATCCTAATGCTACGGCTGCATTGTAGACGCAAGGGATGGTATGCGAGAAGAATACCAGAGTGTTAACCCAGGGTAAAAATAGGCGGAATCCATTCAGCTGTGGCAGTGTCTTCGTAACGAAAAAGTTTATAGCTGAATACTCTTCTGACCCGGCGGAGTAAAGAGTATGCGGACATCTAAGGCCTTGGGGGATATATATTGGACTGTGAAGCGGGCCCCCTGGTACCCGTGGTGCATGGTGTGTGCGACGAGTAATAAATTGGACTGTTCGGGAATTGGTATCAGGTAATTGTTCTCTATTAGGACTTGGCGAGGCGTGTATGCCATTACCTTCCTGGGTAACACTCGTTGCGGTAGGATTTTGCGGATAGCCATCGCATCTACGACCTGTCGAGACACATCTTCGACAGTACGGCCGCGCCTCGTCACACTTGACTCGCCGGATCCTTTTTTTTCCCACAACAGTTAGCACACTTTTGTGGGTAGTTAAAGGTTACTCGAATATGCTAGTTTTATGCAGGGCCTTAATGGCTGAAGTGGAATAGGAGAGTATTAATCAAGTTAAATCACTCACTTGCAGGTCTTACACCCGGTTCTAGACTTGGAAGTGAACCTCCTAGCTCCTTTCCTCCAAGCGTATCTGGAAGTTGTCGGCTCCGAGGAGGGCTTTTGTAAGTACTTCTCGTCCATCACTCAAGCCGAATATCAGGAGAATAATGTTGTACCAATATAATGGCATTATTAAGCGTAGTTGGCACAACGAAATCTGCGAATGTGTCTTTAGTCAAATTGTGGAAGCTACATCACAAGTAAGAGAAGAAATAGGCGCGTGTAATGAAGTTCAAATCATTCGTTCCTACTAATGTAGTCAAGGCTCTGGAAGCACTTCGCCGCATCTTACTAGGAATACGTACTTCGGCTTGGTGTAAACAGGGAATATGTACTTCGTACATCCAGCCCGTAGGATAGCGATTCATCCGTCGAAACATTTCATTGGCTAGTTATCGTAGCGTTCCCGCCCCTCAATTCGCTATCCTATTTGCCAGTTCGTACAGGTGGAGGCCGTTCCTGCAGGAACACAGTGTGTAATATGTAATGCGCGAGCTCGACCCAGCTCGAGATGTAAAAAAACATCGAACCTGATATGAACATTCGTACGAGCCTTCTAAGGCTTCTGTGATCATTCACTGCGTACAACATTGATTAGCGTTCCTCGGGCTTGCCTCGGACACATTCTTTACCTACCTACTAATTACTGTGCCGACTAGCCGGGGGACTTTTAAGATCGTAGGCCCATGAGTATTACTATATAGAATGTATTAGGTCATGCCTCTAGGCGACGAGTATATAAGTCATAAACGTCCGCTAGATACCCATATGAGGATAGGTTTGAGTCTTTTACGTTCGAATCTACTTTCACATCCATTTCAGGGGTCGATTCAGTCTTCACTAAACCCTATTTAATCGTCTCCTTCGCTCCGCCTAATATTACAAGATGTCCATCATCTCAGCCCTGTTCCTCGTGTGTTCGGGAATCATAATCATACCATCCACGCTAGCGTCTACTGAAGACGGAAGAGATATGACATATAGCTTTGACTCGGTATATTGTTCTTGGAGACTCCGGCTACCGTAGGCAATTGCTGATATACAATTAGATTCAAGCCTCTCCGCTCCTGCAATGGGTTCCATGCTACGATGACTTCACTTGCGCAAGATTAGAGGTGCCTATCGATTATACAGATGCCAGCATTGGAACCACAAGCATCGCGTTTATTAAGTTGGCTGGCTCAAACGCTACCGACGATGCGGAGAGCATACTCATAAATCCAGGTTAGCACCCGAAGCTGTTCATTCCTCTCCTCGCTCAAACCTAATCCGCTTCACAATATAGGTGGTCCAGGTGGATCCGGTATAGATACACTTCTCACATACGGCAGAGCGAACGCCGAACAGATTTTCGGAGCTCAATATAACTACGTATCCTTTGATCCGCGTGGGGTCAGTCGCAGCGGCTTGTCTTTCTCATGTTTCGGGAATGATACCGATGCTAGAATAGCATTCGCTAGGATACACCGATCTGGCATCGCAAATGCGTCAGACTCTTCGATCGAACGTATATATTACTCATCTCCTATCTATGGAGATTGGTGTGATCGTGCGATCCAACAAAGTAACCCTCACGGCTACTACGTAACAACGCCAGCAGTCGTGAGAGATATGCTTACTTTTATCGAGGCTGAAGCAGAATCATTCGGCAAGCCAAAAACTAGCGCAAAACTATGGTTCTACGGCCTTAGCTACGGTACGGTAATTGGGACTACATTCGCATCTCTTTTTCCAGATCGGGTCGGCCGAATGATACTTGATGGGGTCGTTGACGTGGAGGAGTATTATACAAATTATTGGAAGGCTCAAATCGCCCTGGGCGACGAAATGGTGGACTCTTTTGCTACATTCTGCTATCAAGCCGGCTCTAACAACTGTTCATTCTGGGGACCCTCAGCACAAAATATCACAAACCGCCTTGACAGCATTATGTTACAGTTGGAACGTGAACCCATTCCTTTATCTGGGCTTGATACCGGCAAGCCCCCGACTCTCGCAACGATCGCCGACCTGGAAGGTCTCATCCTTAGTGCTGGATATGAGCCTCTCCTATCCTTCCCCCAGCTTGCGGACGCTCTCTCCGAACTTGAAAGGGGAAATGCGTCTGCACTAGGTGGCATTGTTGACAGATTCTCTACCTTTGCTGATGCTAGCAGCATAATCAAGTGTGCCGACACTTCCGGGAGGAATAAACTCGCCACTGTTGACGATTTTAGGGACTATGCCGAGTACGCAGCAGCTGCAGTAAGGAAACGGCGATTCCTTCATCCTCGTGTGATTCTGACTATCTTTAGAGCAAATACATTGGAAGTGTATATCCCGTTGCGTTAGACACCATTATATGCGCGGGGTTTCGCTCAGTGTTGGTGCCGGACAGCATGGTCTGGAAAGGTATCATCTTACCCTTTACTCACAACGTTGAAGGAATGGCCTTCAACCGACTCCAAACTTTCGATAGCCGTTGCTAACAATTTTCCCCAGGACCTCTTCCGCCGTCCAGCAATGGCACGTCCTTCCCCATTCTTTTTACTAGTAACACTCTCGACCCTATTACCCCTCTCGTTTCGTACGTCTTTCTGCGCTATGCTACCATACCCCCTTTATCTAATCCTAACTTACTAACGAGTTACTCAGGGCGCAGAGGATGTCAGAGGTACCAGGAACCTAGCCGAATCAAGAGGATCCATGAGTATACTGATTGTTGAATGAACAGTACTTTAAAGGCTCCGTTCTTCTAGTACAAGAGGCTGTTGGCGTAAGTCTTGTCTAGTACATTCTAGTCGTTGGCTCACCGTGCACTGGGATGCTAATTCTACCCTGTTCTAACGTAGCATACCGTCGCTAATCAACGCGGTTCGACCTGTTACTTTAATCATATCCACGCTTATCTAGCCGGAATTGTCCCTCCAGCTAACATCACTTGTCCGATGGAGTATGTGCCATTTAGAGATACTGGAGTCCCGACTACACCTAATATAGTGAAATGATGGAGAGTATGAATCCTTGGTCCATCTATATTTCAACCAGTCCCGACTGAGGTAAGACAAACGCGATGGTTGCAGGAGCTGCGGTGTAGCTAATTATGTATTGATATGCGTGTAGCCGTCATGTATTCGGTGGGGTCGAACCTCACGGTACTGATAACTATGCATATACTGTGAATATACACGTATCAATATCAACATTGAATTGGTACACAGGTATCTAATGCATGTACACGTCGCGGGGTTTACGTGGCTTGCGTAGAAGCTCTACTACGATAGACTATTCTAGATTCTTCATCAAACATTCCCCCTAGAAGACTCTGGGATCAGCTTGCAATTGGAATAGTTGCCAGACTAATCTTATAATAATCTTATGGGTTAGGTGAGTATAGCATACCAGGATAAGCAAAGCGCCCCCCTATCCTATCCCGACGCAAGATTAACCATTTTCAGCTTCCTCACCAATAGCCCCGTTTGCATGGTACCCCTCTGTATTGGTTGCTCATAATTTTCACCCTCTTCAGAACGTGCTGTCGTGGTTCTCATAATTTTACATAGGCCCTAATATTCTCGGCACCATGAGTGACTATAAAACAACATCACAGCCTCCGACCTATACTCCTACCCACACAACCGACCCCCACATCTCCGCGGCCAGCACGCCTTTCGCTATCGACGGCGGCGGAATCGGAACAGCTCCCGAAGCGAAAGGAACGTATATGATACGGCACATAGACTCTGGCCGCGCACTCACACTAGAGGGCGGACGTTTGACTCTGAAACAAGACGCCGGCACAAACGGTGGATGGCGCTGGGAGTGCGTCGAGAACGACGACGGTTGGCTCGGATTCCGTGAGGCGGTCTCCCATAGATATCTAGGCCGTAACAATAAGGGCGGATTCTACGCCGAAGCATCCAAGTTCGATCGTTGGGAAAACTTCTGTCTTCGACCGGTCAAATCAGGGGGCTACCATCTAATGGGAATCAGCTGGTGGACATTCCGAAGAATGGGCATCGTGAGGGATAGTGAAAAGCTGATTGAAGTTAGCAATGCTTCTGAGGCTGCCCGGTGGGAGTTTATTGAGGTATGATGGTTGCTTTTCATGGAGTGTTCGACTTCGCTACCAGGGAAGGCTATATGATGCTTCGGATATGAGAATGGCAAGGACATCAACACTTAACCTGTTTTAATAGAGAATGTAGGACCTTAGTATGGGGGGTAGCCGGCATGACGACTATGCTTTCGCCTCATGTGTAACTACCTGAAACTTCGTATTTCGAGGGCCTCGTCATGATTTTTCATCTTTCCTCACAGCTAAGTATCCTGATCGGATCCTTGCTTTTGCTGGCTGACAATATCTGACGAGTTGAAATGTCTATTTCTGATGGCATTGCCCAACCTACCTACAACACAATCACCTTAGTGAAGCAACTTCTTAGATTTGCCCTATGCCCTTGATGTGAGTGAGCAAGATAAGTTCTGCGGTACGAGATGGTTTAGGGAGATCACAGGTAAAAATCTGCAAACCTGCCTTAACAAATGACTGAGAGTAAACCGGTCTATTTTAGAGTGTTGGGATGCTTCAGGTTGGACTGTAGGTAATTACCGCACAAGGTAGTATGTCTCGGTGGTTTGATCATTCGGAGAGTCCGTCTATATTCCGTCTCCGAGCGTACGTCGGCAGTGTCGCCCGAACTATATGCGTGCGTAGGTCAAGTCTAATAGAGCAGACCAGACTTGACATCTGCAACCAGGCACCATGGCCTCTCGGCTTTCAGCCAATCCTTTCTTTGCTTGGCGTTATCTAGTACGCGAAGCTCCCTAGGCCTCAAAAACCAAAACAACGCCATCATCGCCCGCTGTCACGATCCGCTCGCCCGTCGTCCCTTGCACAAACCCTAACACGCCTCCACCTTCGCCATCGCCCCTATGGCCGCGCCATTCCTTCGTCAGACTAGTGGAATCTACCGAACTCGCTGCGCCTCGGACGTCCCACCGGCGCACCACACCGTCCATGCCACAGCTCGTCAGTAACCAGCCGTCGCCTAGCCCCGCCACGAAGTCCACCTTGACCACACTGAACTCCTCGTGCGCTTCCTTGATATGTCGTCGCACTGCGAACCGCCGCGACGTGTCGTACACTGCGATACTGCCGTCCACGCTGCCGGCTGCGAGCAGCGGCTGTTTAGGAGAGAAGCTAAGGGTCTCGATGCCATCCCCTTGCGTATGCAGGTCCGCGAGGATCGTTCCGCCCTGCGCGCTGCCCGCCTCGGTCCCCTTGGCCTTTGCCTTACTCTGCTTACTGGATATCGGTTGACTGTCCGACCCAACGCGTGGCAGACCCACAATTTTGATTACACCACCGGCGCCGCCTACGGCTACTAATGTTGACTTGGGATCGATGGCGACTGAGTATAGACCGCCCTCGACGCCGAAACGCTGATCCGACTCCGTTAGAGACACTACCGTCTGGCCGTTGTCATTGACCAGGTTCTTGGCGGCAGCCTCGCCCCACACGTCCCAGACGCATAGTGAGCTATCCTCGGACACAGTAGCTAGGAACGTACCGTCGGGCGACCATGCGCCGGCCGTGCACGCGGCTGTGTGCAAGAAGTAGCTCTGCACGATCTGCATTGGGGTCGCGGCATCGGAGGCGTCGATGGTATACACCCAGACGGACCCGTCCGAGGCGCCTAGAGCGATCGTGTTCGGGTACTTTGGCGACGGGCACGGCGCTAGCCAGTTTACTTCGGGGACCTCCTGGGACTCGGCGAGGAAGGCGAAGGACGGCTTGTTGTGAGCGTCGACGGAGAGCTGGTATGTGCGTAGCCTCCCGTCTAGGCCGCCGGATACTAGGAACTCTCCATTGGGTAGGGTGAATGTGAGAGTGTTGATAGAGTCGCTGTGGCCCTCGATTGTGAATAGCGGTTTGAGCTCGGTGCTCTTCTGTTGTTGCGATGATGGATCGGCGTTGTAGCTGGGTGGGAGGACAGGTCGGCCGACGACAGGACTCGTGTCAAATACGTATCCTTTTCCTGGCGCATCATCGCCTTCGCCTTCGCTACCACCGGTGGCTATAAGTGAGGGTTGGGTGGGGTGCTGTGCGATGGCAAAGACCGAATCCTTGTGCGCGTCGAAGTAGGCTATACTATCGTTATGTAGCGTGATCTCCTCGGGCTCCTCTTCGTCCGAGTCCATGGCAATATCGCCCTCGGCGTCCGCAACCTCCTCCAGAGCATCTTCGGCATCAAGCATCTCGGGCGCATCGTCTATTTCGTCTTGGTGAGGGGTAGTCATGATGAGGGATTGTGGAATAGGCGACGAAGGATCTTGTATGTGTTTTGAGTGTCCGCGAGTAAATTGGAGATTAGAGGAACATAAATGACGGGCTGTTTCGGCTTATAAATGTGTTTATAGATTTGCTTGTTAGAAGTGTGTACATATGTAAATTGGAAGGAGATCGATGTTGATTGTCTGCTTGATAATCAGTTCAACTTTTTTTCACCTCAATGGTGGGGCAAGCATCCCGCCGAGCCCCGCCACGACTTACAGTACCTAAGGCAGTACTTTATTGTACAAGTGGACACCGCCGGGGGATCTTATCCACTGATCTCCGGGCTGGTTCGAACCCAATCCCCGATACCTACCCTCCCTGCCTCTGACCCCTTTTCTGATATCCCCATGGATGTGAGGAGAATTGCCAACTGCAGCGGGTAGGAAGCATTGACTAGTTGACACGGGACTCCCTTAGTATCGTATTATATTCAATCCAACCCAACACTAAACCATGCTAGGGAGGTACAGCTGGGATAAATACATATAAGTAAATGAATCATCGTACTTCCCAACTCCAGTGGATGCAGAAGGAAACCGAATGAGCGAGATGCAACCCCCGAAAATGCGCAAGTCCGTTTCAACATGCAACAGGTCATATCTCCTACTTTGAACCCTCCCTATGTTTCGACCAAATCGTACTCGACAGCCTTAATGTGCCACTACCGTGCCAACCAGGTTCATCGCCAAACATACAGTCATGACGCATACACCGTAAATGGCCAAGGCCAGTGCCGCTCCTCTTAAAAATTCCGGATTCAGATGCTCCATGTCCCACCGCCACTTCCTCCGCCATCGCCACGGGGACTTTGTATTCTTACTCTTTGCGCTAGAGCCGCTAGCCGCACTGCGGATGCTTTCTACACTTCTCCCCAGAAGGCCCTCGTCTGCATTATCAACCTCCGATTCCGATTCGGACGGAGATAGCGCATCGTCGTCTTCTTTTGTTAGTCGCTGGTGGTGGATGGAGTTCGGATCGGAAATCTTGTAGTAAAATAGACCGGGAAGGATGAAACTAATGCTCGTGCTTCCCGTGGAGCCGACGTAAGCTAAGACCCGTTCTAGGGAAACAACGGTTAGGGCTACTACGTAGCCTAGGACTAGAATTATGGTTGTTAAAATAGCGAAGCGCAAGTCCGAAATGGGTGCGCTCGGCCCGTGATCGGATCGCGACTGTGAAGGGGTTGGGAGGAGCGGCCGACCACCTGGTGAGCTCGTTCGTACCGGAGGACGGGATACATCCCTAGGTCGCCATTTTAAAACCGCATCTACCGATGCTCGGCACGGATGGACTTGTAGAGGAATGGAAAATGTGACAAGAACGACAATAGCCGCTTTCGCTATCGTGGAAGCGATAGATGCAGGATCTGGAAAACCAATTAGCCTCCCCATGGACACGTATAGAGGAACATGGATGGCATACACATAGACACAATATTGCCTATGACATCGTTACCAAAAGTGAGGTAGCCAGTGATGGCAACTAGTACGTAGATACCGGCGGCGGAACCGATACTAGAAAAGATAACGCCCATTATGCTAGAAGCACGGTTAGCGGAGGGTCGCGACAGGGCTGCGAAGGAGAACCGTACCTCCCCGGAGAATTGTTTGCTATCTCATTAAGAATTGAAAACATATTCTGGTGGCATGTGTATGCAAAGATCACCACAGGCAAGCTGGCAAGGGCTTCGATGGGTCCTCCCCAAGAGATGAACCGAATCTTATCTCGCGGAGCAAGAGTATCAGAGGCGAAATGATAGACAACTAATACGATCAAATATCCAATGGCAACGAGAGCCACGATGCTGGTGTACTTCAACGAATCCAGACGCCGTAAGAAGCTCAGCGGAATGATGACGAGCATAAAGACGGTAATCCAGAAATTGCGGTCCATTAAGAAAGGTATATCAGCGGCCCTGCTATCAAAGCCTTCCACGACACCCGGCATTAAGTCGCCTATGATAATCATATACGATACACCGACCCCAAAACATTTGATCGCTATCGCGGCGTCGAATATGACGGCGGCATTCGGGTATGTCATCTGGGATAGGGCGAAGAAAGAGGAGGAACCGCGATCGAGGTATCGGGCGCATCGAGATTGGAGGTATAAGCCGAAGGCGGATGTGAATCCCGACCAGAGGATGACGATGACGCCAAACAGGATCCCGAAGTGCGACATAGCCGAAGGCATCGCCAACGTGCCAGCACCAATGACTACAGAGCCGTTCGGGTCAATATCTCAAGTATACTGTAGTTGACATAGCGAACGAGTATAACATACTGGTGTTGAGGAGATTGATGACACTGCTGACCATGGTGGCCTGGCCTCCCCCAGCCTCCTTCTGGCGGCCGCGAGCCCTTTTGTGCCTGTGCATTCACATTATGATTAGCCCATGGCGTCCCCCATTTCACTACCGCCTTCGCATTCGTCTCCCCGATAGACATCGAAGTACTTGATAACTACTGAGTACGCACCTTGTCATATCGCCAACCGAGGCGGAGCCCTCTCCAGAAGAGATGGTGGAATAATCCGGCATAGCCCAGGAGGCTCTCTGGGTATCTTCTTGCAATCTCCCTCGGCAGCAATTAGCTGCGGCGAATATGCGTGTGCCTCAATCTTGATTCGCTACTCGGGTGAGACAAGCCGTCTCTTGTTGACCGATCGCCCTCGCACACGCACCCAACTTCCAACTTTTGTTTCACCGGCTTGGTCCTTACTAATTTGCGCCTGCCTAGTCTAGGTCATCTCTCTGCTTTGTCCCGTACCCTCGGCCGTCGAGAATTGGTAGCAGGAAAAGAAAGTATGACACGACTAGTACAATTAACTCAAGTTGTTCTCCTCCGCACGTGGGTTTATGGGATGTAGTGAGGATGGAAATGGTGTTTAAACAATGGTTTAATGAGGAAGTTGGAATTTAGCTGAAATCCAGCTGACAGTTGGCAGTTTGTCGTCAAACGCAGCCGCCGATCTCCCCATCTGGGGAAAGTTGAAAAACCACTTGAGCCTAGGCGGATTACATATACACATTGTGGGTTCTAGTTCGCTGTCAGTTCGTTCTTGGCCAATCAGATATAACATCATGCCCCCCGGCTTAGGCTATTAGCGGCTAGCTCCGCCTAGCCCGGATATTATTAACCTCCACGGGTATCATATAGGTATGTATGCAGCTCAGCCTTACCTATCTAGGTAGCACTATGCATCTATTCTAATTCGAGATTCAACCTTGAACTCAATCCACACTCTTATCCTTGGACCTTCACACGTGCAATGTAATCATACTTTCGATATTCACTACTTAATAGGTAGGAATGACATAACAACTTAGAAAGCCCTGGAGACGACCGGATTCTTTTTTACTTGCTTGCATCGGTACTCATCGCTAAAGAACATATTGACTCATGTAAAGTCAAACTCCATACGATAAACATCTCTGAGTCTATGTCGTTGCCCAAATCCCGTTAGCCTCTCTCGTTTGCCAACCAACCAACAACTATCTGCATTCACTATGGATAGCATGAACAAGATGGACGCAACACTAGACAATACCACTCTGTCTACTATTTCTCTTCTCGAGACGCGGCTCCTGCGCCTCGAGCATTTGGTATATGGACATACTGCTCAACAACCCAAGGTATCAGCAGCCCGAGCTATGCAAGAACTAGAACATCGATTTAGCCTACTTCTACAACGTGTGCGCGTCTATGCCGAGCTTCTTAAACTATGTATGCATTGCCTTTACCTCCCGTTCGTCAAGATTTTGCTCATCTCCTCTAGATAAGTCACAACCGACCCTCTTCCAGCCCCCGCAACCATCTGAGCCGCCTTCAGAGCTACCGTCTGATGCCCTACGCGCCATCGTCCTCGCCGCTGCATCCTCGTTCCCCGCCACCGCATCCGCACTTACAGCCGTTTCCGACACGCCAGTTCCTGACCCCGCCCAGTCGGCGACCCTGGCAGCTTTGCTCCCGAGAATGAAGGCCATCGAGGCTACACAGTTAGCTCAGGCCGCCGAGATCGCCGAACTACGAATTCGTAGTGAGGCCACGATACGGCAGTGGTACGAGCGTGACGTGCTAGGTTACTCAAATTTCGTAGCTACCGTCGAGAGCAAAGTTGGGAGAGCCGAGCGTGTTGTGAAGAGAGTCGAAAGGACGAGGACCGAAGTCTGAAGCTCGCCATCCGTGGAGAAGTATCTCGACTCCAGTGCCTACGGGGATAGCCGGCGCAGGATCCGCGCTAAATTCGCTCCGTGATTGTATATCGGCGCTCTCAAACCCCCGATAAACATCTCTTGAATCGGACGATTTTGATATTGCCCGTATAGCTAGGATACTGGGAGCGTTTCCTATGCCTATTTCCTAGCGAGCATCGTTACGAATCTTTGAGCGAAATACGAAAAAGAGGTTGGGGCGAGCGGTAAAAGCCATAGCCTTTTTCACGCTGTCCATTGACCCATAGTCGAGTGCGCCAAAGCGAGTACACTCACCAAGCAGGCATTATATTCTCATGTTGAGGACCCAGCCTATTGTGGATATAATGGAGATCACGGATATACCCTTAGCTAGATTACTCGAAGGTGATGGACCGACAAGAGACATTTGGAGCTCGCAAGCCATGTATCCCAGGCCGCGTACGTGGAAAATTCTACGTCTTTGAATCTTATTAGCACATCATAATATGAGAGTAGAATTATCCCAAGTTAGGTACATAACACTCTAGATGATACCCAATGGTATCACACACGAGCAACACTAACTACCCGGCCACAAATATCCTGTTTGGATGGTATAATGGTAGAGTTAATCTGCAGCATGGTATGGAAAAGGCTAAATGTTACTTATAGATGTTGCTCCGGAGCGTCTTTAACAGTATGTGAACATAGGCTCATATAAAGTTATCAATCGTTCCGCTTGTAAGGCTTCAAGATTTATGGGTTGAGTACTCAATACTTTCCCGAGAGAGTTGATACATGGAGAGGAATGAATGTATTATTCGTTGATTATTCATTAGTTCTGACCTGGTCCAGGGCGGCTACTCTGGCTTCAAGCGGCATGGTCTACGAAAGCTATTTATAATGCATTCATAAAACAAGATGTTTTACACTCAATGTTCCATGAGGTCTGCGTATCACTTGCATATCACTCGCGATCGTGAGATAACCGTTCTGCCTCTTAGTAGTTTGTCGAAGCTCAAGTCTATATGTAGTCAAACAATTCCGGCTCGATCTGTAGCGGGATCAGCGGCCTGACACAGCGACCTTGCGACTAGTGCAACCCTTTCCACACCGGTAGCTGTGCAGTAGGTCATGGCTAGTTCCATTATTAAGACACGCGAAGCAAGGTCTCGAATTTTATTTGGGATGAATAATAGGGCCGGCGAAGTGGCTGGGAATTTGAATTCGTTAATCAGGCGAACAACGGTAAATACGTCCTAGGAAAATGTGACGAACTTTGAAGCATGTACATAGGTCAAAGTGTCTCCGAGCCTCCAATTGCTCGTTACGTACATGTACCTACTCAAAACCTCGCATGCACGAAATGTCACGACGGAGATCG
Source organism: Hypomontagnella monticulosa (assembly GCA_902825475.1). Classification (NCBI taxonomy): domain Eukaryota; kingdom Fungi; phylum Ascomycota; class Sordariomycetes; order Xylariales; family Hypoxylaceae; genus Hypomontagnella; species Hypomontagnella monticulosa. The sequence goes on from CADEBF010000007.1 coordinate 3,586,283, forward strand.
AAAGGTCTAGATTTGGTATTCCTGCTCTCTTGCGGGAGTTATTGAGCCTCCCGACCCAGACCATACGTGGACAATGAGAGGTCTGCGCCGCTTAGTTATGATTACTACGGTGGGAGCTAGAGGAATGGCCTTATACATTGCATACACGTGGGCATCCGCAGCCACTACTTCGAGTTCTATCTAGCGATCTTTAGGAATAGGAATGGTTTGCGACTCTAAGGTTCGGGTTGGATCATCAAACTCCGTCAGCCGCCATCCTCTATACATAGTAATATTTCCTAGTGCATGTATCGGGTGTTTGATCGATGACGATCCTTGGTTGACCTCCGACTTTGAAACGCGCCATTGGGAGCGCATGGTCGCTATACTTCAGACGGCTACGGATTGAAGAATAATCAACATAGGCGAATCGGAATCGTAGCTAACAGAAGCTGATAGGGCCTCGGGAATGACTGAAGAATGGCCACATCCCGAATTATTGGAACTTTGCAACGGGAAGTTCTGCAGCCGCGGGACTGTGACGAGCGTTGTGAAACTCGAACAACCCATCTTGTTACCCCTAGATAGCGTCACAGCACGTCGGCCAACCTATCAAAATCCATCCTAGCTACGAACTCTTCGCTATGATGATGATTCGACAGAAGAAGTACAAGTGTTAGCGGGAGCGGGCTGATTCTACAGTTTAGACCTTTACTTTCACATGTATCTTAGGTACCTGCAGCCTACATAGTAGTCAGTGCAATGCTGGTGGTGAAGATAGGCCAGACGTGTGGGGAAGAGAAAATGAATGTAGGTACAAGTAGAAAACGAGAAGTAAATATAGGTATCTATCCATTTGCAGATATTTACCACACACGGAATACTACACGCATGCACAAGATGCCGTCTTGATTTTATGCCAGCTTCTTATTCGGTACCTGTATATGTATACAATATATAGTAGATATTAGCCTGCTAGCCCTCACTGAAGCCAGGAAAAGAGGTATACATTTAATAGCCTTGGAGTCTACAAACATGGTGTCAATGTAGGTAGTCCAAGCACCACGAGGTCCTCTTCTTCCTAGGCCAAGCCCTTGGATCCCAGCCGAATCTCAAACGCTACACAGCCCACATGCGACTCCGTCTCCCCCATCTCACAAGATGACCCAACCATTGTCAATTCATCCACTACATTCCATGCCATTGCCGCCACCTGTTGAACTCGGGCCGTCAATTCGTCATGTTCCTGCTTTAGCGCCCTGGTTGCGAGAACAAGTAGGCGATCTTGACGAGTTTTACGGTCTACTCACTGCCAGTAATTGTTGAAGATGCTATCTAAATACGTATGGTAGTCAACCTAATAGGTAACATCCTTTGGATGTCAAGAGAGATTGCTTACATGCCTACTAGGTATGTATCTAGATACACGTACATACATGTACGTAGATTGCATATCTAGCCAGGCACATAATAAACATCATGCAGCAAGAAGCAAAAAGAGCGAACGAGGCCTCGATGTAAAGACCGCGTTTGCGTATTTAAAAGAATGCTGGAAGCCAATCATATGTTGAGATCCAGCTCTTGCACAGGACTTGCACCAACCCAGTCGAATCAACTTAGAGGCCAAGGGAACTTTACATGTAGAAGATGACCCTTGTAAGTCCCATCAAGCCCATCTAGGTAGTAGATAAGTAAACTTACTAACCATTCTAGGTATGAATTAGTTATCTGACAGGGGTAAGTTTGCTGTCCAGATTTGTATCTTTTACAGCGCCTTGCCGCAATTGGTGTTGATGATAGTCAATTGGTACAATCCATGGATACAAGAGAAGTCTGGTCGCTTTTCATTTATACATTTGATATTATCTATAACATTTCTGATGAAACAGAATATTATGGCTTTAATTCACATAGATTACGTACAGATTCTATCATAAATTGAAAAGTTACAAACGTTCGCTAGCAACCTAAACTGCGTATATTGATGTACACTTTAATGTTCTTCATCACCAGATGCCAGGCTGTTATACAAAACCCCCCCTGAACCTTTGACTCTTAATCCTTGACTCTCTTCAGGGGACACATGCTCCACCCATCCATCTTTCCATCCAACTTCCCCCCCTTCGCCGTTTGATTTGATTTGATTTGATTGATTCCTTTAACCTTTCCCGACCCCATCTGTCCATCCATCCTTGATCCCATCCCATCCCTTCCTAATTCCCCTTCGACGCCTTTTTTTGCCTGTTCCTTCTTTTTTTCTTTTCCCCATCCCCATTCCCTCTATATTCCCCCCCTCTCGACAATCGCCAATCGCCAATCCCCGTCATCGCGAAGACGAGCCTATCCTGTCAATCATTTTATTCGATTCTCAGCCAGGCTTTGCAATCCGTGGAACGATCCAACTTCGCTTCTCACGACGTACATAATTGTGGCCGGTATTTTGCAGCAAAAGGGTTTTCGCGCCGTCAGGAACTGCGAGGAGAAAGGGATCAAATTTAGTAGTGCACGGAAAGAGAAAAAAAGAGAATATTGAACAAAATCGGATTGAAGGGAACATAGCGAAGGATAACGACCGAACCCTTCAAAGTCACTCCATCTTCCGTCGACCTCATCCGCATTCTGTCCTCGTCTCCATCCCGTCGCACGTCAATCGTCAATCGAAACATCTCTTCGACCCCAATCACGATAATCTGAATAGCCAAGGAGCTCGACGATAATAGACTCTCCGCGTCTTAAACCATAGGCTTTCTCCACCCCCCATCCGTCATTTATTGTTTTCGCCGACTGGACTCTGGATTGCATCCTTTTTTTTCTTACAGTTGACTTCCATTGCTTGATTTGCCTTAGTGGAGAAGAGTATTGGACCGATCGTTACAGGATATCAGGCGAGAATTCAATTCATTCTTCGCAAGTCGTACACGGTCGCATTCATAGGCCCAACCCGGTCAAATCCAAGGCCTTGACCTAACTTCTAGGTACTTGGCAACCTGCTTAAACCCCCTTCGACGTTGGTTCAGCAGCCCCCCTTTTCCCCGTATCCCTTCTCTCTTCGCCTCTCCGCGAATACTATTCCTCAACATCCTCGAGCTCCGACTCTAGTCACTCCTTTGTAGAGAATTAAACCCAAATCCAACCCGCATTCGATATTTTACCAAACTATAGGCCGCCACCATACATCATTCAACAGCACACAGCAAGCAGCAAGCAGCAAATCAACTATATCGATACCCAGCCATTTATCAGGTTTTCCTCTCTGTCATAACCTGTCTCAAGCACAGCCACATTTCTCTCACGGGAGATCAACAAGTTGTAGCCCGCGATTCGATCTCACCCGCATATCGCTTTCGCGTGGCATATCCGAGTGGCCAATTGCGCCGCAGCAAGATTCTTCAATTGTTTGATCTCATCCATCAAGCGTGACGCTTTCCGTTCTTCCTTATGCCCTCTTACGGGTCTCTTCATTCTCCTTCGCTGCGCAAAATGGAACACTCTAGGGCGAGTTATGGCCGTAAAGGCATCAACATGGCCAATATCATCGGCGATCCCTTCGCCCTAGCCACGATATCTATTGCAATGGTATGTTTTGCAGTTGCTGATCTTGCGAAGGCAAATCCGTTTACTAACTGCACATTTGCCCATTAGCTTGCCTGGGTCATCTCTTTCATCAGCTCTATTATCGCTCAAGTGCAGTCGACCCCAAAGAACGGCTTCCCGCCGTACTCGTGGTTCGCCATTGTCCTCATGCTCCCCTTAATAGCCGGCATATTCGTTGTGGTAGCCTCCGATTCCATTCAGACCTACCATGTCGCCCTCGTTGGGTATCTGGCTTGCGGCCTTGTCGCCACTACCTCGTCTGTAAACGCCTTGGTCTACTTTCCCGAAGGTGCCAGACAGGCTGCCTCGGCCGGCTTCATACTGCTGTCTATGGTTAATGTAAGCCTTGAGTTTCATTCCCCATGAATATGTCCAACACCAGTCTATCTGGCCAATGCTCCCAACAGACACGAACTAATTATGTTCCTTTTAGGTCGTATGGATCTTCTATTTTGGATCTGCGCCGTCCGCGGTACCGCGCGCCTACATCGACTCATTCGCCCTGGCCAAGGAATCGACGATGAACCGACAGACAATGAACGGAGGATATGGTGGTCGCCCCGAGACGTCCACATCTGTTCAACCACCTCAAATGTATACTTCGGCTCAGCTCAACGGATTCGAGAACCCGTCACCCGTTGCCGGCTTCAACGGCAATGCCACGCGAAACTCAGTCAGCGGAGCACCAGGTTTCTCTGGCACGGCCGCCAATAAGGCGCCATCGCCAGCGCAGAACGAGAACGAAATTGCTGCTCCGACCGAATACCCGTATCGTGCGAAGGCTATCTATAGCTATGAAGCCAACCCCGATGACGCAAACGAGATATCATTTTCCAAGCACGAAATTCTTGAAGTTAGTGATGTGAGTGGACGATGGTGGCAAGCGCGGAAAGAGAACGGCGACACAGGCATAGCACCTAGCAATTACCTCATATTATTATGAGAGGATTAATGAGCGGAATGGTTTTCGGCCGTTCGATCTATCCGACCCCAAGCGGAACCGATTAGGCGGGATCCCCCGGGTCGTTGTTGAAGTAGGACGGATGCGGTTTTGTATTTGAAATGGGTTCTAGAAGATGCGCACAAAACACAGGGCCACGGACACGCGTTGGAGTAAATTTGGGGGTACTAACATTGCCGGGTGTAGTCTTTTCTAGCTTTCTCGAAGCTCTATTTTTCTACTATTATTATTCCACGATGGCCGGCTTATTCCTTATTGTTTTGTTCTTGTTTTTCTCTCTTCGTTTTCTACTTCTCTGCCCGCGCACCCCATCGTATTTGTCCTATACGACACGGACGGAACGGCCACCTACTCCTTCGTCGCCCCGCGTTCTACAGCCCAGCAGAAGACTCCTTTCTTGCCGCTCGCGGGGCGTATATATTTTTTTGTTAAGCTGGCGAGTTGGGCAAGTCGGATGGAACCTTCGGAGACGAAAAGGGATTTACGAATGTCATGCCATTGGTCTGCGGATCCCAAGAGATATGTAAAGCTCTCGTATCCGTCAATGAAAGAACATTAAAAACGATAACTTGCCTCGATTGTTGATTTGTTGTCTGGCGCTGAATCTGTATGCACCGAGTCTTTGTCCCCCCATGGTCCGTCTGCCAAGTTGCTCAGTAGACCTTGAGTACGTTTGAATTTTTAGATGCAACCTTCCACGCGACCGGGTTGGAGAGTACCTGCATAGTACGTAGGAGTATTACCAAACATCGATCCTCTACATATGACCCCGAAGATTAGAATTCCCGACGTGAGGATCAACAGGGATTGTGGTTCAAGACGCGGAAACGCTTGACGAATACCACTTTAGCGATCATGATTGATGTATCTTGATGTGAATCATTGGTCATCTATGTAGTAATATTCACTACAAACACTGCCTACTCGTTATCCCCATTCTAGACTAGACCACTATATTTAGGGTATCTCGCAATCATCCACCCTCGGTAGACTAGACGCTTTCTACGTCAGAAGATATTCATGCCCACAAGAAGTGGTAGGTAAGGGGGCTCGCGCAAGGGTTACATGTCCCCGCCGCATGGCCGAGGCATCGAAGATAGGACACCTCACTGCTTCGGCTCCTTTTCTATGCCAACCCATCCGTTGCGGTACGCCGTACAGTTTGCGTACCTACATAATACCTTCTCCTTGTCTCGTCTCCTTTCGTGTCGGTTGTTCCATCGTAGCTCTGAGCATCTAGTACCGGAGAATACGACCCAAGCAAAACTACCTATCTAGCAGACACACATTATAGACCCTCGAGTAACCAAAGTAAGGCTCCCCAGCTCACGCCGTCGCGTCCACCCTTTTCCGCAACTCACGTTCCTTCTGCAGCACCTCAAGTTCCAGCCTCTCCACACTATATTGCAGCGCCTCGCGCGCGCGCGCCTTGTGCTTTGCCTCAGCCGCTAGTTTCGCCCCGCTCACTGGCGTTCTCTTACTGCCCTTATTGCTGCTACTACCGGCGTTGTTGGTGGTGCTGGTCGTGGAGGTGGTAGTGCTGTGCAGCCGACCCTGCTGCAACTCGGACCGCGCCTTGAGCGCGTCGATGCGCCGTTCCACACGCGCGACCTGCGCCTCGGCCCGCTCGACCAATGTCTCAATCGCCGGCCCAATCTCGTCGCGCAGCGAGGCCTCGGCCGCTACTAGTGCCGGCTGCGGAATCAATTCGTAGTGCTGCAAATGAAGTGAGTGGTTGGTTAATACAATATGTACGTATGTCCGTGTGTGTGGTTCAAAATGGGGAGAGAAGGACTAAAGAAGAGATGATAAACTCACGCGCACGCTCTTTAGTACCCCCGCTAGGCGAGGATAGTCGCTCACGCCGCTTCCTAGCGTGGTTACCGAAGACGAGAGAAATGAAAGCGAGGTGCGCAGCGCCGCCACGCAGTCCCCATACGACGCGGCGCCACTGGATGTTGTTGTGCTCGCCATTAAGAGCTTAGGGTTGGGCTCGGTCGCGAGAATAGTACAACGTTAGGTTGTCGGAATGGAATTAGTCAATTGCTTTTGGTCCGCCGTCAATGATGTTTCCTTGGAGTAACGGGGAACCACACGTCTAACATCTGCAGATGAGAATAGACATTAGATCGTGATACTATCTATGTAAATTCCAAGTTTACATATTTACATACATATATGGATGCATAAGACATATGCTAGAGACCCAATCACCTGGGCATGGTGGGGCTTTGGTGAATTCATTTATCCGGCACTATATGCAAGTACGAGGCACCTAGTATGTACTTATGACGTACTCCGTAGTTAAGCTACAATCAAATTCCAAGGTTATATCAACTTAAGCTATCGTATATTGTGTATTATAAAGGATTGCGCCGACATCCACCCCAGACTTGACTTGAAAACAATATACTTCATATATAATTCATGGCTACGCCTAGGATAAAATCTACTTATGAATCAAGCGAGGAGTGGACAATGCCTCCACAGAATACCATGAATGCCAAGAGAAATCCTCCTATTCCGAAGCCACCTTGAATGTCTTGCTTAGCGGCCGACCAACTAATAGCAACCACCAAACAAATAAGAAAACACCCGCACCCACATATGAAAAATACGAACGTATCTATACCTTCTACGATTTGTAAACCCCAGCCTGTCGACATTCCCGTCACTTGACACGGCGTCAGTTTATGCCTTAGTTTCTTCGGTATCCTCTTGTACAAATCTGGTAGGACACCGGCGTGGGTCGGATTCTCGAAGAAGTGTACAAGCATATTCGGCCCAATTGGTGGAAGTAGCTGGGCTGGCATTGGGTCGTACTGATATTCATCTCTTAGCGTCTCCGGCGGTATAGCCGGTGCCGACCGTATATCAGCAAGATCCGTGCGATGTACGTCAAACTGGAGAGTCGGGTTAGAATACCCAGACGCTACCCGGAGAGACATACGAACTACTTACCTGGACGAAATGAATGCCTTTCACTCTCCGAAGCCATGATAGAGAGAGCCTTCGACGATTATTATGATACAACATTCGCAGTAGTGAGAAGAAATCCTGATCCGAGTATATCGTACAAATCTCCTGTTGGCAAAGCTTCGAGACCCAGCGACCAAACGGAAGACACGTTAAGAGGTAGTTATGCTCCTTTTCAAAGTTCGCTCCAGCCGTCCGGCGGCACTTCCCAGGTTCCCAATACCCCTTTCTCAGCCAGAACCGCGGCAGTCTAACGTCGAGGCGTAGTCGCGAATACCAATTACTTGGCGGCACTTTATTTCCGTTCGTCTTTCGACTCGGGTTGGAATTGTTCGATTCTAGGTCACCCACGCTTCTAGGTCGCACTCCATACCCGGATAGTAATGTTCTGAGGTTAGACAGAGCGCCAGGTTGCATTTCTGTGTAATCATCGTAAAGACGAAGGCCGCAATTCTAATATTATTAGCATATCCATGGCCACCCGCTTCGACAGGGCACTTACACAGGTCCAATGCAACCGTGTCTTTTCTCCGCGTTGGCTTTTTTTCGGTGCCGGGACAATCCAATTTTCAAACTGTATCCGCAGAGAGTCAAACCAGGTCATTTGCAACGTACTCGAAGAGGCTTGCTCCACGAACAACCGTATATTCTCCCTGAATATTTGGAAGGGCTCCGTATCAAATAAAAACCCTTTTAGCGTGATGAACCGGTCAACATCAGGCTGTTGTTGGGTGTCATCCGAGTCGGACTCCTCGTCTAAATCCTTCTCGGGGACAGTGCTTTCGCTTATGGACTGACCCACGGCGGAGAGCGGCAACCAAAATTGTTTGTAGATTTCATCCGAAATGCGCTTCCTTTTACGCTTCACGAATTTACTGGCTTGGATTCGTAAATTAGTAGGTTCGTCCGATATACTTTGCTTGCGCGCTAAACTATTTAGATCTAGGCTGTATCGTAAAATCAAAAGGGAGATCTTCTCCTTAGCATCCGCCGCAGTATCTGATCGAAGGACCACTTGAGGCCATAGATCTTGAAGATATGGGTCATATAAGAATCCGTCAGTGAGATGTTCGAGAGCTGTCGACGACTCAACCGAGCTCCTGGAAGTCAAGCTCGAGTTCTCGTTATCGTCAAATAGGAAAGCCTCTACAGAAGAGAGGTTATCGTCGGAACCTCCGTCATCCGCCGAATCTCGATCGGACCCGCCATATTCCGTAGACTTAGCATATGCCTTAGCATCTACGTTGTTCTTGACTCGTTGTGTCTTGGGGCTGTAGGGACGCTTCTGGATGCTTAGGGCTCCAAGGGCTTGCTGGGATACACTTGCAGAAGTAGAATTGCCATCTGCGTCAGAAGGTATCGCTGGCGAGTGCGTTTGACACGCATAGCCAACCAAAATGGTCCGTGTCGTTACGGGATGGCCGGATTGGCCATATGCCGCACATCTATCTGCGGCATGTTGGTAATATAAACAATGGCAAGCACTGTATCTCTCAATGAGTTGATAACACATAGCCATATAGTTCTAACTGAGTGGTCGTCTCGAGCCTTGGAGCATCGCTACATGTGATTTGGATAATCGCTGAAATAGACTTATTATGTGGGATTCTATTGCTTCGGGCTGCCTCACGTCCCTTCTGGAGGAGGGATGAGGCGTAGCAAATACACAGCCTCAATATGAAGCAATGCAGACATTGCGGGCTGCCGTGCTGATTGCTATGCCTATTGAAAGTTCATACACTTTTTCATGATTTCAATGTCTCTAAACTAATAACATAATTACAACCAGTAAACTCTAAAACTCTATTGGATTCATCGAGCAAATACCCCCTAACTTGTCCCTCCTTTACTTCTATATAGTTCAAATCGCTTGTTCGTTTAATCGAACCGGTCGGGCCGTAGGAAATAAAAGATTAATTCCCAGTAATAATCCCTAGCTGCGATTTGGGACGCTACGTGCGACGGGGCAAGAGAATCCAATACGGCCTTTGGCCATTGTAAAGATTCTTCCCATTCGGATCCTAAGTAGGACATTGCGGAATGGGCAGCACGACAGGCCCATCTATCCATATACCAGCGGCGTGGAGCTTGGTGCATAATAGCACACCAGTAAGTAAATATCAGTAATGCGAAGGGATCCCTTCGTTGAAGGTATTCGAGATATGTTTTGCTATTAAACTTACAGATTAGCTATGTGACAAGGAACATAGAGTTTATATGAAAATGTAGCAAAAGCTTAGAAGGCCTCGTAAGAGTATGGACAAGAGATGTGTGACTTTTGGTCTACTTACGGAACCGCTTCTGGGAAGTAAATAAAGTCCCTCCAGGTTCGTGGACGGCCTTCAACCATGATAACCCACGACCGTAGACAATCAAGGGTCTGGTAGTAGGTAAGTATCCTGTCTTCCACAGTCTCTCGAATAGCTATAGCGTCCAGCTGTTGAATTGCGCTCAGTATCTTGTCGTCCATTGATGACTCTTCGAGCGTGTACTGACGCCTAAGAAACGTCCCAAGCCGACTACGAAGGAAGTAAGGTCCGACTTGGCGGCCCAGTCTTGCGCTTTCTCGTAGAACGCGGAAAACGTCTAGAAAGTTAAAGTCGTTATCAGGGGAGGTGAGAGCAATACAGAAATGGAAGATCATAACGCCTATTCCAAATATGAGCATCGCTAACCAGTTCGTCTGTTCAACTCGGCGTCAGCGTAGTGACGTAGTGATTGGGACCACACCGAAAAACGTCGAAATATGACTCAAATTCATCTGTCCGGAGCTTTCACGGTGTAATATAAAGGGTGTTCTTACTTCAGTCACTTTGATGTTGTCAGATAAGCGGAAGCGGGAGGATGCTTCCATATTGTACTGAATGGCAGAGGCGTAAAGGTCTGAGAGCATCTGACCTCCACTCGACCACTCGAAGAGCGACTGGATCGATTTCACCGTGGGGACTAAATAGCTAAACTCCTGAAAATGGCGATGGAGTTCCTGTGTCTGTATCGCTGTTGTACTACTATCTGTTTCGATGAGAAAACATAGTATGACGTCTGAAAATGGACGACGTGGCGCAACAATGCTGAGAGAGTCGATAGATAAGGGTGTAGAAACCCTAGGGCCTAAAGGAGGTCGAGTATGCTCGGAACTTGATGCAGTCGATAAAGTAGGGTAGCCTAATGAATAATCACATGTTTCCTTCCGTCGCCTGCAGTTATAGCAAGCAGGGGGCTCTAAGTTGCACTGGGATTGCTTTAGTTTCTCATCTATACACACCGGACCTCGCAGGTGCGACGTACTCTAACTCGTCGTTTTTTGCATTGCCCACATCCCTAATATAGCTAGTTGTTAGTCCCATGCCAGATGGTTACCATTGGGGAAAGACTCACATTGCGAGATTTGGTATGCAGTTGTCGAGAACCAGGCGGCATGATGTGCTTTGAGTAAAATACGGAGAGAGAATCGTACTAGTATGTCGGCATAGACTTTATGAGGGCCATCTTGTGTCACGATTCAGTCCAGGCTGAGCGTGGTGCCCTCGCAGTTAAGACCCCGAGATTACGGAACATAACGTATTTCGGCGGAGCTCCGGAGATAGCCTCTGATTGACCAATCGCTTCAGTTAGCCCGTCGATGCATCGGCAGATGTCTCCCTAATTGGGTTTAGTGTACGAACCCCCTTAGATCCCGCTTAAGAACCTGGCGTCGCGCGTTCTTGGCGCGTATCTAAATTAATTCGTTCCTCAAATCTATCGAATTAGACGAAACCTACGAACCTCACTCACCTCGTTCGCACTTTACATCACAACCCTAGAAATTTTCGAATCGTTGAAAGTCCTAGCTAGACTCCCCATTGAGTTTAGTGTACGGACTGCGTATTTTTTAAGGCTCTAAGGCTAACACAGCAGCTGCGCCTAGTCGTCACTAGACTCGTTACTCGTCCATAAGTAGACTCCTACGAAAGATTAAGGTATGGGAACGAGGAAGTATATAAAGGGTGAGAGAGGCAGCTTGTTGTCTAGTTTAAGCCTCGACATTCATGATTCTCGCCACGTAAACCCGTTCCAAGATCGTTTTCCCTCACATGATGTTGCATAGTTTTATTGTCTTTGCGATCCTCTGCTCGGGGATTTACGCTTGTGGGCAACATGCCTTAGTACCGTCTTTGAGCGAAGAGGACGTGATTTCTCAAGTACTCGCACGTTCACCTTCCTCTGCCACGTCTAAGACTGCTATTCGAAACGTCCGAGTATTCAACGGGTACCACTTTACTCTACCGACAACAATTATATTTGACGGAGAATATATTACCGACGATGTAGATACTATCGAGACTACTATCGACGGCACCGGCCAATTCTTGATCCCGGGTCTATTCGATTCCCACTTGCATATTTCTGATCTAAGCGGATTGGAAAATGCTACATCCTACGGCGTGACGACCGTAATCAACATGGCTTGTCGCAACTACGCTGCTTGTTGGCCTCTTCGGAATCAGGCTGGCTTAGCTTCTTTCTATAGCGCAGGTATACCTGCCACTGGCGTGAATAGCTCCCATGCGAATTCGATGAAATTGCCGCCATCTATGCTCACATATCCGAACACAAACATTACGGAGCTCGTATCACAGGCTTTTGGCAATAGCAGTGACTTTTACAAAATCACTGCCGAGATCATGGGCCCGTCGCAGCAACAGCAAATCGAAGCTGTTGCTGTTGCACATAATATGTTTCATCGCCAAACTATGACTCATGCGTCGGATGTAAATGCCTATTCACAGGCTGTCGCTTCACAAACTGACGGCATTCAACACGTGCCTGACGACGGTCCTCTCTCTGCTTGCACAATTGCATCCATGAAAGCACGGGGCCAATTCTCCACTCCCACCATGAATATCTTCAAGCTCGGCTACTCCGATCCGGCAATCGCCGCATTCACGGGACGCACGAACTCTACGGATAGGAGTTATAGCAATGTTGTAAAGAACGTGCAACGGTTGCACAGAGCTGGGATTCCTATAGTTGCCGGGACTGACGCCGTCGGATCCAACGCGGTCCCCGGTGTGGATATTCCCTTCGGGCGCACACTACACGATGAGCTTTATTACTTGGTCAACGAAGGCGGGCTCACTACTGCTGAAGCACTGCGCGCTGCTACTAGCGAACCCGCCAAACGACACCGTTTAGAGGACCGAGGCACCGTCCAAGTCGGCAAACGCGCCGACCTCATTCTTCTCAATTCGAATCCATTGGCTAATATTTCTAATACGTTAGATATCGCTAGGATCTGGGTAGGCGGTATTGTCGTCGAGAAGATCGCGACGTTGGCGTAAGTTGACTGACCTGACCGGCCTATACTGCTGGCTTTCCATCGCTCCCCTAAGTGGCGTCATGATAAACCCACACTTCTTGTCATTGTATTTTAGACTCGCTTTATTTTTGGTGAATAGAGAACTCGCGTTGGACACGCGCGTGGACATGGTCAATTTGCGGCGCTGTGGATTATTGTTGACAGTGATCCACCCATCGTAATGTAAGCGCATTGGGGCACGTTAACCAACCTCAAATAGTGTAGTCTTTGATGGCGACTGCTACTCGGCCCCGGCCGACCCACTATTCCACTCTATCCCCGAGAAGTTGCTTGTTTAACGGTCCGGGCCGTCTGCATACAGTACAGTGGGGCCGGACAAGATCCACATCCGGCGAATCCGGCTCAAGGACCTGGCGGTCGACACTTCCAATATCTACCGAGGCTGGGTTATGTACTGTAGTAATGGTGTGCGGTCGAGTAAGAATGCTGTAATTGGATCCTTAATAGAGGCATGCAAAATATTAGGTAACTAGAGACACGAGTCAAAACCCAATTCCCATTCTATTTCATCCGTGTACTTGTAGGGAAAAACAAATTGTACGAGTTTAATGCGGCCAGAGTGATTTTCACCAACTTCTATTTCGAATATCCATAGGGTCACAGTCGCGATCTCCACGACGTATCTAACTTGGAAAATTCCTACAGTGTAGCGCGAAATCCTATAAGGGGCACCGTGGAGTTGAATCTCATCTCGCTGACACGAATGTGAAAATTAGCTACTGTGCACTTACTCACTAAGTGCTCAAAAGGCGCAGTCTTATTAAACGTAGTAGATGCTACATCTACTTGGAGTCTTCTCTAAGCTCTCTTGAACAGTACTCAGTGCACTTTTTCGACTGTTGTTATGGCTACAGTGAGTCACCCGATCTCCGGGATTACGCATAGTGACAACCTCTGGGTGCATTCTAGTTATCTATTAACTACAATATCTACACGCGAAGTTTATGTGCATTGTCTAGCCATATATTCGGTATATAAACATCTGCTACCAATGGCCCCTTGCGGCTTGCTTCGCCAAACACACTCAAGCACGCCTTACGAATATCTTTCGTCGGTATCAACTCTCATCATACGGCTGATATCTTCATCGGAAATCCTTCATACATCGGCTACTCATACCGAATAGCGAACTTGCAAGCCACTCACGATGCTGGAAACATCTTACTCCTTCCTCTGGAAGTGGAGAGACCCGCCAGCCGATTTCGAGGAAGCGAATAACCGTGTCATCCGCATTGGGGCTTCTATCGAGGTAAGATCAATGCCCATCTTATCCGTTGGTCCCGTGTATCTCATTCACTGACGTCGTAAATACGTAGAAGTGCTTTAGTCTCATTGGACAAGAGGAAAGCTACGAGCATCAACTTGCTCTCCTAGCCGAAGTGGAAAAACGAATCCAATATCTGGCCTGCATGGTTAATATTTGTAACGGCAACGCGTCGGGACGACATGGAGGACCCCGTATACCCTACTCAGATCGCTTAGAGCTCTTTGATTATGTCCAATTCTTTGCAACTTCCTACAACCAGAAGAAAAACGAGCTCATTCGCCAACAACGGAGACGGGCGGGGCATCATACGTCGCAAGATCAACAATGGGTGGATAATCCGGCTCACGTGGAAGACGATTCCTGGAAATGCGAATGGGAATTGAACGAAGAACGATACAAAGCGGAGGAGGCGTTGAATACAACGCATATGGGTCTCCCAATGTTTGGTCACTATTACAAGCACGTTGCTGATTAGGCGCCATGGTTATGCTACGTAGGCATGATCGTGAGAGTTGCTGTTCGCCTGACGATGGTGTCAATATGGAGTACGATAAAATGGAACAGGCAAATATATGGTATGCCCGCATCGAAGGCGTTGTAACATATTAAGAACATGACGTAATAAGATAAAACTTGTAACGAAAGTGTCCAGGCACCCGCGTATATAACATGAAATGACGGATGTGACAAGGAACGTGTTACTGACAACTACCTAGGTGCAAATTTCAAAACTGAAGGGATTGATGTAGATATGAAGTCCAAATAAGCGTATATGTGCCTCCGTCGCCGTGCCCTTTTTCTTGTGTGGCACGCTATAAACTAAAAAGAAAAGAGATAAAAGGTAGAGAGATTCTGGAATTATCACAGCATTTCGTAATGAACCGTACCACAAAATGAGGAAACCCGTTGAAGCAGGCTCTAGCGCAGCCATGGCTCGCTCGTTCCCTCTTTCGCTTCCCTCTCCTTTTCGAAAACGAAACATAAGCTTGTATATGAATCCGAAAAGGGACAATTGGTGCGCCAATGGCCCCCGAGTTCATGAAGGGTTAGTTGTTCTCTTCCGGTACCCATACCTTCGGGCCGGGCATAGTGTAGTTCTAACGAATGAGAACATAAGCGGATTGCATTACGGTAGACTCATCAAGCGAGAAAAACTTACATAGGTAGAATGACCAACTTGAGAATAGACCTGACCAGCAATCCAGATGCCCGGATCTTCCGCCTTGTACGCTCCGGGGAACTCTACGAGGTATTCCTCGCCTGGCACCGAGCTGCCGTCACCGCTTACCTCTAGCTGCGCGCACTCGGGGTACAGCTGTAAGTTCGCCTCAATATTAATCACCTCGTGACGAATGAGGTAATGGCCGGCCTTCAGCGTTTTCGGAATGGTGACATTTATGCCCTTGTGGACCATCTCCGCGTGCCACCAGCGGTCCGATGAAGCGATATCAGACAGCTCACCCTCCTTCCACGAACCTGGACGGCCAGTTGCGTTATAGCCAGCTTCCCAGATCTTGAACCACCGCTTTCCGTGGCCGTCCCACTGGTCACATGGGCCTTGGCAGTCGGCCATGTATACCTGTCGCGAGAATTTGCATGAGAATACGCCGTAATTGTATCCAGAGCGATCGATCCGGATATAGTACAAAAAAGCTATATGTACTCACTAAGGAAGCGTTAGTAACTGCGCAGTATAATAGGAGATATCAAGTGAATGAAGCCGAGTCTTCCATCCAACATAAAGATTATGGGTAACGAACCTAGTAAGGGTCCCAGGTGGTGCACCCACTGGTATTCCTGTGTACACATCTTGTCAGTCTTCATTGCTACGATGTATGAAACAGGACGGGGCATGGCTGATTTAGGACTGGCACAAAAGGTGAGCTATATTTACCGGTCCGCTGCATCGCATAGCCGGGTCCGGATCTTGGTATTCCGGAACTTCCAGAATATTAGCACATCTCTACGACGTTGGAGCCATCGACCAATTCCCTCGACGGCTTATACGGCTCCTGGTGGATTCGTATTGGGGAAATCCCCCCACCAGGTTCGATTCCTGTAGCGCTCAACACTTACCTGACGGTTTCGTAGGGAAGGGTACCGGAGGCGGGTCTGTCCAGTTCGTTAAACAAATAGAGCCGAGATTATAGTACATTAGAAACGTACCCGGGCAAGGCGGTGGGAAATACCACGCCGTGACCTGAGCGCCCGCTCTCACCGGCGCATGGAGTGTAGGAAGCGTCGTGGCTAATGGATTCCCGCGGTTACATGCTAAATATGGGTGTTTCTCCTAAGATTCAATCAGCATGGTGAAACTGTAACACTGGGCGTGATGAAACTACGAACCGTAAATATCGGATCGGGCCACCATCGTCGTTGTACCGAGACTTGACCCTCCTCAGGAAGCCAGGGGTAATGCCTAAGTAGTACAAATGTAAGCAATACTTATTATAGATATAAGAAAGGGAGGGCTAACCCAGCATAATCGATACCGTCAATAGTATAGTTATAAATGCCGCCGTGGCTATACACAGGTTTGATTGCTAGCACAGCTGCTAGAAATGGGATTGACTTCATGTTTATTGATTAGTGGGACGTGATGAATCGTGAATGACTGTCGTGAGCTCTACTTGAATATTTCCAATCGTTGCTCATGCCATAGAACCAGGTATCCGTATTTATATCCATGGCAAGCTTGCGTAATGTGTTATTGTGATGACTAAATGATTGTGGTAGTCGTCCGAGTAGTATACATACATGTATATGTACGTAGGTCACCCGCTGTTGCACTGCATGCGCTTTGGATCCTACAGCGTGTGGATAAACTGCTGGCTATACACGGTTCTTAGCTATGGAGTTACGGGCCAAGAAAAAGTAAGCATGCTCGGTTCGTTCTTAAACGGATAAATGGAATAGCAACTAAAGCTGATAGACCAGACATTTCGGCCTTCGGAGTCCCGACTTAGTTTGAACACATTCTAAATTGATTCGGTGTATGTTGCGTGGTATTTCATTTCGTATACGAACTGCACGTACGGAATGGAACGCTTGAGTCGAGACTTAACTCTCGCCGCGTTGAACGCGTTCCGATCGTTTAGAAAGGCTAATAGATTAGGAACCCGGACTACTCGATCCTTCATTGCTGCATACTGGTACTCAAACTTTCGTGACCATCCCACCCCGACAAGCTTCCTAACTCACATGCGATTTTAGGAGGACATCTTGATACTAGGGCACATATCTGTCTGGATATATACGCCAATGTAAGCCTACGCTCGGAAGGCCCTTCCGCTCGACGTTTGGTGAGTGCGCTGTCGTCCCACTCTTTCGCGTTCCAGGTTCCCACGGGCACGGTTTCCCGAATCTCGCCCTTGCGGCCGCCCGCGGCTCCATCGATAGGGGCATCCGACCATCGCTTGCCGAGCTTCATATTTAGCGTTAAGAGCAGGCTAGAATATTACTGCGGCTGCTATATTTCTTCTTGACATTGGCCCGTGCGTAGGGAGTCGTCTCGTCTCCGCCGTGCCAACCCCACTCTCCACCCTGGCACTACGCTAAGCACTTTAAATAGACGACTGATGACCTAGAACCTAGAACATCTCGGTGTACTTGGCCGAGTCGTCAGTGCTCAGTCCTATAGACTTCTTTCATGAATGAGAAAGACGTAGGCGCCTGGTAACTCGTCTCGGCTTTCAGAAACCCTACTAAAGCTTAAGCGAGTTGGCGCCTTTAAGTATAGATGAAGTGTTCCGAAGTGAAGGATCTTCGGTTGCAAGGTTGAAATAAAGCGGCTCTTCGGCCATTAACAGATATCAGTCCTCATAGCAATTTAACATTCACTGCTGGTGATTATCGATGGGAATCACCTACTTTTAGAGGATATTATTACGATATAAGCGATGAAAAGCTCCGTGCACGATTCTACGTCTCCAAGTCCCCAGTCTTGCACCGTAACAGTAGTAGCAGGGGATGTAGAAATGCCGACAATGGTTTCGTCTCTATCACCCTCAACCCAGATAGTTTGACGAAGCCATACTCGTTGAGTAATTGTTGCTTGCAAAGGGCTAAGGAAACTTACGTCTCTCCACATGTATACGCGCGCGCGGGCCTGTGTGAGCCTAGGTATGCGAGAGAAATAGAAAGAGGGCGCAGTCCCAAATAGTATTCGACCTCAATTGCGCGCTTCGCTATATAGTGTAGCTCCATAGGCTTCCGCTTACTACCCTTAATGATCGACATCATAGCCAAGCCCCTCTGATGAGAACATCGCGTGCCACAGCCCCGATTGCTTGGAAGGAGCTGTGGCGGAGCTCGTAACTTAGGACAGCCCCTCGTGATGTTGATACTAGTCAGCTAAAGAGTAAATGGCAGATTGTAGATCAGTTGCTTTACCCGGATCCCCGTGCAAGAATAGCTACGGGTGGTTTAGGGGAGTGGGTACGAGCGGAGGCTACGATGGTGGCTACGAAGGTGGTGGTTACGGGGGAATAGCTGTGCTGGATTTGAGAAGGTTACGTCAAAATTGGGTTACTGTGCTAAAGGGAGTGGCCTGCATTTATTGATCTCAGATCTCACTCGCATTCGGGCTAAGGGGGTAATCCAGTAGCGTGTTCGACAACTCGGAAAGCCTTGTTAAGTTGTACCAACAAAGCCCATATAAAGTTGAAAAAGTAAGTGTTTTGAACGAATGAAAGAAACGAATAACCGGATGTAGTGCCCCTATATCTCTTGAACTTCACCACGAGAAGATCTTACGATCCTCATCCCAACTGCCGTCCCCGATGACCTTCAGTTCAAAATGGATCCAGACCTCATTTCCATTCTTAAGATAAAACTTGATCTTGCCCGTCACCACAAACAAGTTGATATTCACCACGATCCCATCGTGCAAATTACCACTAATTCCCCCGATGTTGACTCCCATAACGCTGAGAGTGACCGACATCTCAAGGGTGTCGGTATTCAAACAAGCATGGATCTAAATCAAATCAGTAAAATACTTCTTGTGTTAATGAGTCCTATTTATTATCTTACCGTCAGAACTTTCAAAAAAGACCAATCGAAGCATTTGGAGAAGTGGGGATCGCCAACATTGGGCTGTTTAGGGTTGCCTAGATCGGCCTGCTCGGCAATCCACACATTATCGCCCTCTGTAGGTTCGGTTACGAGGACGATGGCACCTAGCGATGGGGTTAGACTGGGTAAAACTGGCTGATTGCAAAAGTGGATGGAGCCTACCGAGTTCAGTGTGAGTGGACATGCTGTCGGCTTGGATGGCAGGTATTAACGAAGGCACTGTTGGATTTTAAAAACCGATATAGTATAAGGTACTCCCTGCAGAATACGAAGCGATGGTTATGCTGGAATTAAACTCTCAAAAGTAAGGCCGGAATGTAGCTGCCTTTTTATATGCGGTACTTGCTGCTTGGAGTTTTTTCCCTCTAAAACCTACTTCTTTGAATATATTCTATCGGATTACACCCCGAGGGTTTTACGGTGTTGATGATTAGCAAGAAGTGTCCTAGCTGTGCTCGTATCTCATGGAGTTGATAACATCCACTCCAATCTGTAACTTCTCATCGTCTCTCGATCCCGTGCTACAAACCTCTTTGACAGTTTCAATTCTGTACTATTACCTTGAAGTTCCCGTTGTGGGTATGAGCAGATATGTGGTCACAAGCACCCTTTTCGAACCAATTCATGTTTCCCCGCCTTCATTCTCGTTTATTTCTCCTATCTTAAGACAAGCGTTGTATTTACTCTATGATTACGTGAAACATAGAAGTGACCGCGAAACCATGGTTGCAGAAGTAAGCTACCTTCAAGGGAACCATTGGCCTCGGCAAAACATTCCTAATGAAATTGAAGCCATTTGTAGGGGGATCATCGTCGTAGTTGACGGGTACGCGCGTCGCCGGAAGAGCAGCCTTTGAGACATCATCGAAGACATTTAGCGGGTGTGGAAGCTTCAAGTGGTTGATTCGAAGAACACAGAGGCTGCAGCAATCCTAAACATCCCTTAAACGGATGGTAGAACCTGTTTAAATGAGAGGGATGTGACAGACTACGGCAGATTAAATTGGTCCACGGCGAGTCGTCACGTAAACCTGGTCCATAAAGGTATCAAGTCCCGGACCCGGGGTCGTATCTCGTTAGTCAACAGAGCCTATTTAGTACAACCATATAAAGCACAAAAACGGTATTTTGTGTGCCTCGTCACACTGCTGTTCATCTTGTCCTCGCTTCCATCGGTTTTAGTATAGTAATACAAGGCTTACACACGACGCCTTGGAAGGGCTGCGACGGAGACGTTCGTTTATTTCTCTCCCGGGTCACATACCTGTTACTCCCACTTTGCGAGAGGAGTTACAGCTCGCTAATACATCATTTTGATAAGTTGATACTGGCCCTTCTTGATAATGTTGATTTCAATGCCGATATTGATGTTCCACCCTTATGGTTTTGTGCCCTTCAAAAGCTTTCTATCGGCGCTATTTCCAGACCTATCCGGCCGGAAATGGTTGTTGGCGAATTTCCACCGGCCACGAGCTTCGGCTCCTTGTGGTGGAGGACATTATTGTATAACGATTCTGATCGAATAAGTGCTTCTATGCCCGTTTCGCTTGATGGGCCTTAACACTAGGTAGGCTTTCACCAAGTGCTCCTTGACAATCGCACTCTCAATCTTGTCGGTTACATGTGGTTCCTGTTAAACCTTACAAATTTCGCCCCCGTAGCCATCTTTCCTACATGCTCATAGTGATGGGACAGTAAATTTGTAACACGATTAGTACCGTACGACATCCGATGTAAATATAAAATCGACCTTGAAAGTCTAGGAGAATTCATTCAGGATCATCCTCCAGGGTATCAAAGAGCATTCCTGTCGTTTCTTGCCGCGGCAAGATATATACTTCCTTCATGATTGGCCCCTCAGTTCTACTGGGCTTCTTAGCCTTAGCTATCATTGCTAAAACGGACCCAAGCCTACCGACGTTGAAGCTGCCTTGGGGAGTTTGGCAGGCCGCAGTCTATGAGAATGATACGCAGGTAAGCAGAACGAGCTTGTAAATGTTGTATCAAGAACAATGTTCCCTGAGAATACTGCAGATCTACCTTTTTCGCAATGTTCGTTTTGGAGCACAGCCCGAGCGCTTCAATCGTTCAACTTTCCCGGAGTGGAACGACAACACGCTGCAGAACACCATACATGACATTAGTTGCATCCAAGTCGATACTTCGCGCCTGTCGGACCCTCCAGGAGGGAGTCCTCACCTTGGGGACCCGGAGAACTCTGATGAATTGCAGAGCGAAGATTGTCTCTTTCTGGACATTTACGTTCCTGCAGCAGCTTTTCAACCTAATACACCGCTTTTACCGGTTGCCGTCTGGATATACGGGGGAGGGTATGCCTTTGGAAGCAAGAACCCACATGGTCCGTTATACACCGGACGATCGCTTTTAAGAGCATCCAACTACCAAGCCATTTTCGTCGCAGGTAACTATCGGGTCGGTGCGTTTGGGTGGCTAGCGGGCAACTATATGCAAACCGCTGGGCAACCCAATGCTGGCTTATATGATCAGGCTTTGTTGTTGGAGTGGGTACAGAAGTATATTGACCTAGTTCGAGGAGACAAAACACGGGTCAGTGCTTGGGGCGAGTCCGCTGGTGCTGGATCAATTCTACATCACCTCATCCGAGAAGACGGCACTCATGACCCCTTATTCCGCACGTTCATGGTGCAAAGTCCGGGTTTTCAGTGGGCCTGGAATAATTCTGACGGGGGCGAGCTCGATAAAACCTATAACCGATTCTCTGATCTTGTGGGGTGCGATGATTATAACATCAGCTGTCTGAGAACCGCCAGTTTAGAGAAACTGATATCTGCTAATCAGGAGCTTTTCAACGGTAGCAGACAAACTGGCCTCTTTCCGGTAGGTCCTGCAGTGGACGGGAAATGGGTTACGACTATTCCCACGGTGGCATTTTCGCAAGGTAAGAACATCAAACTCCATCCCCATTCCAGAGTGGAGCAGGGGACGACAATTTAGCTCTGACACAAATGGGAACTAGGCAAGTTCTGGAATGGCATTGAATCTGCCATTATATCCCATTGCGCGAACGAGCCTGAAACATTCACCCCCAACATCAACAGCGAAGAAGAGTTCGATCAATTTCTCCGCAATTTTATCCCTGGTCCGGATTTTGAACCTCTGATAGATGCGATCAAAAAGCAATACAATTGCATGGAACAGTTCCATGGGGATTTCCGTGAGTGTCTTGCTGCTGTCATTCAGGACGTGGCGTTCACTTGCAATACGAGAGACCTATTCAAGTCACGCCCGACGGCGACGTATATGATGAAATACGCATTTCCGTTGGCCCGCTTGGCTTTTCACGCGGTCGACCTGATTCCATTATTTATGAACAACTACCAGGATGCTGTCTGGATACTGGAGCACTTTAGGTTCGGTTCCTTCTTGGCCAGGCTATATGCTAAATTGCTGGACGATAAGTTGATTTGGAACGTATATCAGAATTACTTTGCGTCGTTTGCTCTCTCCGGCGATCCCAATAAAGGCCTTTCGAGTCCGCTTTTAAAGTGGCCGGTAGTGAATGAAGGAGATGATCAGTTCTCCGATGTTATGACGGTAGGGTTACGATACCATTCGGATGCTTTTCACCTTACCGTGGACGACCAGAATGCGAGGAGTACTTGTTTGTTTTGGACAAACATCGCGAAGGAGATAATGGCTTTACATCCGACCATTGATGGTGGAAAGGTATTACAAGACATAAGTGTACTTAAGGAACTTTAATGGCTTCGTAAACGAAATCCGAGGCCTTTTTAATAGCATGATAACCTGAGTGGCCGAAGTGCCCGAAGTTTACGAAGGGTTATTATATTAATGTAAGATTCCTGGTTTATTAAAATTTAATTAATTAATGAAATTATTAAATAATTATAAACGTTGTATAAGGTAGTTAATTATTGTTTTATTATTATAAGTGTGTAATTTTATATTTATTAATTTTTTAATTATAATTAATATCGTGTGATAAGTGGAGATTTAACGGTTAAATTTTAAAGATTTATTTATATTTAACATATCTTTTTAATAAGATTTTTTTTATGATTTTATTAAATTAATATCATAATATTATTTAATATGGTTTTAATTTAATATTTTATCTTTTATTTTAATTTAATTTTTTTTAAATATTTTTATTTTAATTATAACTTATATTTTTTATAAATTAACTTATTATATAAATTTAAATTATTTTTATATTAATAACGTTTTAATTAAACCATTTACTTTTATTTTTAATAATAATATATATTTAATTTATATTATATTATATTATATTTTTTAACGTAATTAATAATTATAAATATTAATATATTATAATTTAATTTATAATTAAATTATTTTAATAATAATTAATTTAATTATTTAAATATTATTACATTTAATTATAATTTACTTATTTTTTAATTTAATACTTAATTTTTTTATTATATAATTAACATATAACATTTTTTTAATAACTTAAATAAAAGTTAATAATTTAACTTTAATAATAAACATGATAATAATATTTTATTTATTTATTTTCCATTTAATTAATCTTTTAAAAAAATTATAACATATACTTATAAACTTTTTTAATTAAAATTATTATCGATAAATAAAATATTATTAATTATTATTAATATATTTTTATTATTAAATTTTAAAACATGATATTTGATTTTATATAAATATATAATAATTTAATTAATAACTTTTTAATAAGTTTCGTTAAAATTTATAAAAAATCAAATAAATTTAAATATTATAAATATTATATTTAATTAAATATTAACCATTTTAAATAACATTAAATTAATTTTACATTAAAATTTTTAAATCTTATAAAATAAAATATAATCTTTTTATAATAAAAGTTTATTAAAATTTATAAAAATAAATAAAAATCTTTTAATTAAATTAATTAATTTTAATATCTTTTTAAAATAAAAAGTTTAAGATAATTAAATTTTTTTTTATTTTTAATCTTAAATTATTTTTATTTTAAAAAACTAATAAATATCATTCCCGTTAATTATTTTATACTATTTTTTTAATTTTTTAATAATTTAATTTATTATAAATTATAAGTATTTTTAATATGTAATTATTACATTATTTATATAAAAAAATATTAGTATTTCACTTTTTATATAATAACATGATTTATATAAAATTACTTTAAAACTTAAATTTATTAAAGTTTTCGAAAACTTTTATTATTATAATAACAATAAAGTTTATAAATTATATAATATTTTATTTAATTATAAAATAATTTTTAACTTTTTATAATTAAATGATATTTACATATATATAATGTTTTTTATAAAAATATAAATAAAAACATTTATTACATTATATTAAATTATTTTAAAATTAAACCTTACCATTAAAGTTATTAAAGTTTTAAATGATCTTTTAATTAAAATTATTATATACATTTCTTTTAAATATAACCTTTTTTATTAATTTTTTCATATAATAAACTACATTTTACATTTTAAAAACTTTTTATATTTATTAAATTTATAAACATATACTTATATATAATTTAAAATCTTTTTTTTAATTTTAATTTATAATTTTATAATATCATAACTTTTTAAATAATCTTATTTAATTTATTTAAAAAAATATTATTAAGGTTATATAAGGTTATATATAAATAAAACATAAAAGTTTTATATATAAAATGCTTATAAAAGCATAAAAATTAAAAATAATATTAGTTTATAATAAAATAAATATATATATATTATATATATATTTATAATAAATACTTAAAATAATAATCACTTAAAAAATTTAAATATTTATAAAATAAATAAAAATTATATTAGTTAGTTTTATATAAAAATTATAATAAATAGATTTATTTTTCCTTATATAAAACCTTTTTAATAAAAAGATATTCCTTATTTCTTTATATTTATATAAAAATAAATAATATTTAATTTTATTTATTAAATAAAAGAATAATAACATTAATAATATTTATTTTATATAAAAATAAATAATATCCAGTTTTATTTATTAAATAAAAGAGTAATAACATTAATAATATTTATATAAAAATATAATATCATTATTTTTATAATTTCTTTATTTATTTCCGGAATTATAAAATAGTTATAAAATAATTATAAAATAGTTATAAAGTGGTTATTATGGGATATAACTCTTTTAATTTTAATTTAAATTATTAATTAATATATTTTAAATAAAGCTTAAATTCTATTAAATTTAATTTTATTTAATACTTTTTTTTAATTAATTATTATATAAGTTTATTATAAATTTAAATTTAATAACTATTAAAACTATTATTATTTAATTACATTTAAAAATTTAATTAAGCCATTTATAATTATATTAATAATGGATATATATTTAATATCTACTTCCTTTAATTTTTAAATTATCTTAATATATTAAAATTTTATTAAAATGTATTTTATATGATTATAATAAATAAAGTTTTTAACGGTGGTTATAACACTTATATTATCATATTATAAGATTATAAATCCTTTTATAAATTATAATAATTTAATATATAAAACTTAAAACCATTAAACTTTTTAAATAATTTTTATAATAATTATATATTTAATTTTTAAAATAAATAACGTTATAATATTATTTTTTTTATATTTTCAACTTATAATTTTATTAACTATTAAAATTATATAACTTTAAATTAATTTTACAATTATTTTACAACTTATATAATTATTATTATTATATATTATAAAATGATTATCTTATAATAATTATTTTTTATTAATTTTAAATAATTTTTTATATAAAATCCTTAAATTATCATATTCTTTTAAATATTTTAAAAAGGATTTAACTACAATTAAATAGCTTTTATAAAATACTTATAAATACTTAAATAACTATTAAATAAAAAAGATTATATTAAACTTAATTATATTTATTAAATAAATTATAATTTTTATTATTATTAAATATAAATAAGATTTAATTTAATTTAATAATAAATTATAATCTTTTAAAATTATAATTCCAAATTATAATAAGATTTTATTAAGTTTATATTTAATTAAATTAAATTTAATTAAAGCTTGTTTAATATATTATTTTTAATATAATAATAAGGTATTTTCAGTTTAATTTCAGTTAATTTCTACCTTTAAAAATTAAGTAATAGGTCTTTTATTTTTTATAAAATAAATTTTATTAATTTTAACTTTTAAATTTTTAATATAAACTTTATTTAAACTTATTATTAAATAATCATCCATATATATTATTATAAATATAATGATTTTAATATTAAAAAATATTAATAAATCATTAGTTAAAGTTATAAATTTCAAAGAATTTAATAAGTTTATAAGTTTTAACTACTATTATTAAAATGCTTATTTTAAATCATATAAAACAATAATTATTTAAATTATTTATTTATTTTTAAAATTATATTTATAGCTTTTAAAAAAGCTTAATATTTTAAAATCTTAAAATAATTTATTAATGTCATTTAAAAATAAAATATTATCACAGCTAAACCCTTACGGGGTTAACCTCACGCACTTACAACGCTAATAAAACACTGTAAGTATAAAAACACTACGCTTTTAAAAACGCTTACACATTTTAACTTAAAAAAAACAACTTTTTATATTACTTTTAAATTAAACCATTAAAACATAACTTATAATAATTATAAGCCCGGTAAATAATTTTAAAACCAACATACTTATAATTTATATAAATATAATTTTTTATCTTAATATTCTTTATATTTTAATAAATATTATTTCTTTTTTTCTTTAAAAAATCCTTAATAAATAACTTTAATAACCATTTTTTAATAAACACGATAAATGATACTATTAAAAACATACTTATTAATATATGCTTTATAATTAAATTAAAGAATTATATTTAATAGTTTTTTTTACTTAAAGCATTTATTAAAAAGTAAAATATATGATAATTTATTAATTTTAATAAACATAAAGAATTCGATTTAAAAAAAGCTTTTATTTTAAAATCCATAAAAGAAATTAAATTTATAAAATGTTTAAAACATTATTAAAAGCTTATTAATAAAAAAGCTTAAAACGATAACGTTTTAAATTATAAATCGATAATATCTTTTAATTTAATAAGTAAACGAGTAGGTGCTATTACGTAATAGCATGTTATAATAATTATTATTTTAAAAGAAACATTTATAACTTAAAATAAATTTATAAATAAAACTTTTATCTTTACCGTTAAAAGATAATTAAAATAATAAATTAACATATTAAAAAATAACATTATTTTTAACGCTTTTAACGCTTTAAAATAAAATATATTTAAAAAAGATCTACTTAAACTTTAAGTACTTACTTTACTTATAAAAAAAAATAATAAAGTTTTTAAAACAAACAACGCTTAAATATAAAACTTATAAACTACTTATATTTATAAATAAGAAATTTATTTTAAATATTTATAATTAAATCTTTAAGATAATAAATAAAATAATCTTATATCTTATATTTATTAAATTAATTAATAAACACCATTTATATATAATTTATTAACTTTTAATATATATATAAAAAGATTAATATATTATATTACTTATTATAAAATATAATTTAAAAATGAAATATAAAACGATATTAAAACGTATTAAAAGTGGATAAAAAGTTTTTAAATAATAGTATGTTAAATAATTAAAGTTTTATAAGCTTATTAAATTTAAAAAAATAATAAATCTTATTATTAAAAACTTATTAATCATGGTATTTTTTAAAGTCATAAGCGTAAAATTTACTTTAAATTAATTTAAATAAATATAATTAAAATTCTTAAAAGATTAATTTTTAAAACGTTTTATATTTATATTCTTTAAAATCGTTAAGGTATTTAAAATTTAAGTGAAAACAGCAAGTATATAAAAATTAAAAAGAAAAATGTTCGTAATTAATAAAACCACGTTAAACTTTAACGATAAAAACAACGGTTCGCACGGGTAAAATGAACATAAAAGATATAAATACTTTTATTTAAAAGACTTCATTTATCCTTAAATACCACATATTTGTACCTCTTTTTAATATACGATTATTAAAATTATTAACTGTAAATTTCGCTTTAAAACACTCATTAAAAATAAAATTAAAACTATTAAATCGTGTTATAATAATATTAAATAAAAAACGCTTAAAATTAAAATTAATGTTAAAAATTAAAACGTACATTTAAGTAACTTACATAATAAAAATAAGCTACGAGGTGAAGATAAATAAAGTAAAAATAACTTAAATGGTTTTTATCTAAGAAAAATAATAGTTATAATGATTAATTTAAAGCTTTTAAAAGATATTAAGCTATTTAATACTTTTTTAAAATAAAATATCACCTTAAAAGTCTATATTTTATTTACTTTAAGTAAACACGCATTAATTAATTTTATTATTTTTAATAATTATAATTCGTTTAACTTAATCAACGATTAAAAACTTCTTATCCCGGGCACTTATAAGCCCGTAATAAATTATAAATATATAAAAATTAAAACCAACTCATTTCTTATTAACGGTATAAATAAAAAATTATTAAAAAACATATTAATAAGTAAAAATAACTTTAATATTAAAAATTTAAAACTTATTAATGTGGTAGTTATAAAAAGCTTCCACATTAATATAATATTAAAAGTTAAGTTTAAAAAAAAAAGAATATAATATAATAAATTAAACTACTTTTTAAAAATAAAGATTATAAAAAGAAATAAGTTATTATATAAATTTACTAGAAAATTTAACTTAATATTCTTATAATATAAATTATTTTCTATTTATTTTAAAGTGTTATTTAAATTTTTAACGATATTTTTAAATGATATACTTAAGAGTGTAACAGGCATAATAACTGTTTTAATACATAAAAAAAGTAAAACATTTAAAAAAAAGGACTTAAGTAATTAATTAAAAACTTAACGGTGTTTAAAAAGGATATAAAGCTTTTATAACATTTACACTTAAAATATTTAAGCTTTAAAACATTTAAAGTTTTAACATATTACGTTAAAAACATAAAGATTAAAAAAACGTTAAAAATTAAATATAAAAATTATATAATTACGCATGTTAAATAAGTTATTTTAAAACATCCATTTAAACGATAATCATTATACTTATTTTAAAAAATAACTTAAGACATATTTTTTTATAAAATAAATTATAATAAAATAAAATACTTATTAATAATTAAAGATAAATATAATAAGATGTTTTTCATTTATTTTATTAAAAATAAATTAAGTTTTATCTTATTAAAAATTTTATAAGATTTTAAAGTATAAGTATATAAGTAATTTTAATTTTATATTTATAAGATTTATAATAATAATAATATAATAATAATCTATTAATAATAAAAGGATCATATTAAATATAAGTTATAAATTATAAGTATAAGTATAAACCGTAAGTTTTTACTTAATGTTATAAAAAAGCTTATAAGTATTATCGAACACGTAAAATAAAAGTTTATAAATAAAAGCTTAAAAATACTATTAAAAGTTAATTTATTATTAAAATTATAATTAAAAAACACTTAAATAATAGCTTATTTAATAAACATAAGCTTTTATTAAAAAAATCATATGTATAATCTTATAAAAATATTATAATCATGGTTTAAGTAATATTTTAAATATTATATCTTTAAAGTAATTAAAATATTAATAAATGACTTATATTTTAATTAAAATGATATTTATGCTTATAATTATAAAATTTATCCCTTAAAACTTAAATGTTATATAAATGTAAAAAATAATTAAATAATATTTAAAATAACATTTAAAACTTATATAAGATATTTAATAAAATATTATATTAATAACTTATATTATATATAAATACTTAAGTTAAAAAGAATTATATTAATTAAAAATGTTAAATTTAATAAAAAATATTTTATAACAAGGATATTAAGCATATAACGTTAAAAATCACCTGCGAAAAAGTTAAAAAACTTATGGTTTTAAAAATTAATAAATTAAAACTTAAGAAAATAATTATTTTAAATTTTTTAAATTTATAAAAAGAAGATAAACTTAATAATAATAGTTAAATTAATACTTTAATTTAATTAAAAGGTACGTTTTAAAACTTAAACATAAAGGAATAATTACTTGAAAGCTCGAAATTAAAAATAAAGGAGGCGTTAAAAAAGCCTTATAATATATCATTAAATCCACTATTAATTAACTTAATTATACCTTAAAAGACTTTTAATAAAAACTTTAAAAATAAATTAAAGCTTAATAACAATTAAAACGAGGTGCTTATATAAAAACAAGCATCGAAATAATCGATTAATAAAACTTTTAATAAAAACGTAAAAAAAAACCGAATAAATAAATTATAAGGAGTGCACATTTTTAAACTTATTATTAACGGTCTTAAAACACCCGTAAACAAATAAAACAACTTTAAAAACCATAAGTCTTAAAAAAAACACTTTAAAAATGCATTAATTTAATGACGTAGTAAAAAAAAGCTTAAAAAATTTAAAAACCGTTTTATTATTATAATTAAACTTACTTTTAAAAGATATAATAAATATTTATAAAACATGGTATCGGATAAATAACTTAATAATTAAAGAGATAAATTAAAAATAAACAACAACTTCGCATTTATTATTTTTATATATGATAAAAATAAAAAAATTAATATACTTAATAATTAATAGTAAGCTTTTTTCTTAAAAACCTTTTTTTTAATCAGTTAAAAGTTATTTATAAAAAAAATAAAAAGCATTATACCTTATATATTATAATAATTATAACGATAAAATAAAAACATGTAAACCGCTTAAATGTTATTTTCATTAAGCGGATTTATTAAAGCGAATTAATGAAACTATCATTTAAAAAATAAAAGGACTTTTAAAGCTACTTATTAAGTACTCGTTTTAAAAAAAACGTGAAAAACGAGATAAAAGCTTTCATTAAAAATAAAATATAAAAAGTTATTAATTAATTTAAAATAAAAAATCTCTCGTTTTTTTTTAAATAAGTATTTAATTATAAATTTAATAAAACGAGTTATTTAAATATTTATAAATCTTATTTAATAATATAAGGTAATTTTTAAGTGGAGATTTTATAAAATACCTACGCTATTATTTTAATGGTTAAAAACTTTAAGATTATAATAGTTATTATTATTAAATTTAACTTTAATATCTATTAATTTAATATTAAAAATGCTTTTATTAACATGTTATAAAATAAAAAAAACCTTATAATAATAAAATTATTAAATGGGTTTAAGTAAAAAGATAAGTATATTTAATTATTAAAAGTGTTATATAACTTAAAAGATTCTTTTATATTATAATATAAAAAGATTTTTAATATATTAAAAGTATTAAAGTTTTAAAATGCTTTTAAAAAGCTTTACTTATTTTATATAAAAGATTATTAAGTGTTTATATTAATATACGTTAACGATATATTAATATTAAATTTAAAAAAGTATAAAATAATAGCGGATAAGATAATATAAAGCATTAAAAAAGCTTATATCTTAAAAAAAAAGCTTAAAATTAATTAATATTTAAACATTAAAATTATTAAAGATCGTTTAAAAGATATTATAAATTTAATATATAACATTTATATTAAAAAAATAACTATTAAATTTAACTTAAATAATAATAATTAAGTGTTTAATATACCATTATCGTTTAAAATATTCCTTAAAAATAAAAGATAAATGTTAAAAGTTAAAATTAAAGCTTTTTAAAAATATATCGGTTTTATTTTATATATTATTATAATAATCTACTTGAATATAACTTTTATAATAATTTAATTATCATACCATTTAATTAACTTATTATTAATACATATGATAATAATAAACTAAGTAATCCATTATTTATATACCATTAAATATTTATATTTTAAATATAAAAATAAAAGTATAAGTAATAATATATAAAGCTTATAAATAACGGATGATATTTTATTTATAAATAATATAAAAATTAAACATTTATCTTATAATTATATTATCTCACTTTTTAATAAAACGGTAACTTAAAAAATTATTAAATAATCTATTATAATAACGTTTATTATAAAAGTTAAAATCATCGTAATAAATAAAACCGTGCGTAAAACTATGATATTAAAACGATTTTTTAAGGATATTACTTTAAATTTAAAAAACGCTTAAGTAATATATAATAATAATTAATAAATTATTAAATTAATAATAAAAAACTAAAAGCATATTAATATTAAACTTAAACACGTTAATATTTATAATATATAATTATATTAAAAACATTTCATAAAAAGTTTTAAAATATTTTATTTATTAATAAATTAAATGCTTGTTAATAAATTAATTAAAAACTTAATTAAATAATTATTTAAATATTTTAAAACATTATTTAACTTATAAGACACATGTAAAAATCACTAATAAAAAAATAAAAAAATGTTAACCAGCTTACCACTTATTTTAAAAAGCATCTTATATTAATATTTTTAAATTTTATTAAATATATTAACGATAAACCTACTTAAAAATTTTAAAGGATCAAGTTACACTCTAACATTTTAATATAATAATGTTAATTTTTATAATATTTAATAAAAAGCTGGCGTTTAATTTAATGAATAATGTAAGCAGCGTTTTAATAATCTTCGAATTTTTAAATTTTAATTTTTAATCATAAATGCTCCCGATTAACTTTTATAAACTAAGAGCGTTATTATAAATTAACTTTTATAATTTTTTATGATAAACGGTATGTTAAAAACACATTAATAACGGGTAATAAGGCGTTTTATTTTTTTTTAACCTTTTTATTATTATTATTATTTTTAATATTATTCCTTTACTCTTTTAAATTATTATTATCGTTCGATATAATAATGATATCGTCCGGGTTTTTAACTTTAAAAACAAGGGAATTATAAGTAAAAGTGGTATCGTAAAGCTTACCGTTGGAATTATCTTTAAAAAAACCATTATTATTAAGATTAAAGTTAAAAGATTTACGAGTAGTTAAACCATTATATTAAAAGATCTTACTTATCGGAATTTTTATTTTATAAAAAAAATCTAACATGTTTTTAAAAGAGGTACGCTTGCGATAAATTTATTAAATTAATAATAACATTAATATATAAATGCTTAAAAAATATAAAAAATATTTACTTATTTAACTTTATTACGAGTAAGTTTAAGTAAATATAAAAGCCGTATTAAGCTATAAATAATATCTTAAAAAATAAGATTTTTATTATAACATCATTAATGATTAAAATTTAATGCTTTATTATTAAAACTTAAAAGATTTACATAATCACATAATTATAACCATGTTAATAACACATGTAATAGTTTTTTATACCGATATAATTAAAATATTTACCGTTAAAACAACCGGTTAAAACATTATAAAAATATTTATAATAAAAATATTCGTAAATAATAATAAAAGCGGGCGATATATAATTATTAAAATAAATGAAAAGTTAAGCTTTTAAAAATAAAATCTAAGAGTTTAAATGATGTTTAAAAATTTAAACTTTTATTTAATTAAAAAAAATTAACGATAATATAATTATATGTATTAGTATTAATATAATTAATATAAAAAGTATTAAAAATGTTATCGACGTTATAATAATAAAAGTAAAAAAATTAACTACCGATGATATAATAAGAAAAATAATAAGTATAAAGTTATTAAAATTATCCTTATGATGATTAATTTAATAAACATTACGGGCATGTTCGGTATAAGCCCGTTTTAAAGCTTTAAAAACGTGTTTAAATTTAAATGCTATGATGTTATTTTTAAATTTTAAAAAATAAATAATTAAAAAGAAAGATAAGATTTTAAAAAACGTTAAATGGTTATAAATATATATAAGTTAATATTACATTTAAAATAAAAGTATATAAGTTATTTTAAGTTATTATATATAAGTATAATTATTAATTTATATCATTTAAAACGATTATAAGTGTTAAAAACTTATAAAAAAATAAAACATTTATTTAAAAGTTATTATTTTTTATATAAAATAATTATGTTAAGTAATTTAAAAATATGTAGTATATTTAATTATAAGTAACTTTAATTTTATAAAAGGATATATTATAATTAAACCCTTATAAAGTTAATTTTATATACTTACAACGTTAATAAAATATTATAAATATAAAAACACTACGTTCTTAAAAACGCTTATGTGCTTCGACTTAAAAAAAGCAGCTTTTTATATTACTTTTAAATTAAACTATTAAAATATAACTCATGATAAATATATATTATTTCTTTTAAAAAACTGTTAAAAAAACACTTATAAAATTAATTTATTCGATTTTTTAATTATATAATATAACTTAAGCTGGTAAAATTTACCAGGTAAATAGTATATTAATTAATATAAAAGTTTTATTATAATTAATTATAAAGCTTTTTATAATAAAATGAAAATAAATTGTATTAAGAAAAAAAAATGATTATTTATGGTTTAAAAGATTTAAAAAATCTTTTAAACGATTAAGTTAAATTAACTATTTATTTAATAAATAAAAATAAGTAAAAGCTTATTATTTAATAATACTTTTTTTATTTTATTCTTTTTATAACTTTTTCCTTATAAATGGTAATAAGTTATTTACTTTATGTATTAAAATAATGATATTATTTTTATTTTTATTATTAATTAAATTTTTAATATCTTTTAAAATTTAATTATTTAATTCTAATTTTAATTTTTTATTATATTTAATTAAGATCTTATAAATATTTTCAAATAATTTTAAATTTTTTATTATTTATTCGGTTAAATTGTTAAGTAAATAACTTTATTTTTTTATAATTCCTTTTATTATTAAGATCTTTTTAAAAATTTAATCTAGTTTCTTTACGATGATATTTAATTTCGTTCGTTTTATTAATAAAGACGAGGTTATTAATAAATTTAAAGTAAATGATGATTACTTAACAAATAAAAATCATTTATTAATTAAAAATTATTTAAACACTATTTTTTTTACCATTTTAATAATAATAAAATACATTAGTTAAAATGGTGGAATCTTACGGTTATATTTAGTAAACATCAGTTAAATTAAACTTATTTTAATAAATAAGAATTTAATTTTAACAAGTAAAATCTCGAAACTATACCTTTTTCCATCGTCGTATATACGCAACGTCTTTAAAATTACGGGATTAAAAAGCTTAAACTTAAAAAAATCTTTAATCTTATAATTATTCGCTTATTAATATTTATTAATAACTTTTAATTACGCTTTTATATTTATATAAATTTAAGTTTCGAAAAGTTATTAATTAAGTTTAATAAACATTAAAGCTTCGATAACTTTATTAACATTTTATTAATTACATAATTTATACATCTTTAAAATAAAAATCTAATAATTTTTAAGATTATTTACACCTTATGTTAAGATATTATCATTTATTTTAAATCTATTCTTTTTATATATTTTAACGTTTTTAATGTTAAAAAACTTTTTAATAGTTTTATTATATTTTTTAAAAGTTGTTTAAATATTTATAAGATTTATAATCAACACATATAACTTAAACATCTCACATAATAAACACATATCATTATCATAATTAAAATTTACATTTAATATTTAATTTAAAATATTAAATACTTTTTTATTAAAATCATCGAAGACTTATTACTTAATCATAATAAATAAATAATAATAAAAGTAATTAATATTTATATAAAACTTATCATATAATAAATAAGCATAAAAATATTACATAATTAAAAAGAAAATAAATAAATCACGTAAAAAGTTATAAATCGTAAAAATATTTAAGTAATTATAAAAAATAAACGGATCGTATTAAAAATTAATAAGTTATAAAAAAGTTACGTGATCATGAAAATCATAAAAAAGTTGTGTAATTATAAGATCATAAAAAGAGATAAATGTTTAATAATAAATAAATAAAAAAAATATACTTAATAAATAAAAAAAAAAAAGAAAATGAATATTATAATAACCGAAAAATAAAAATAATATACGTAATTAATAAAGAAAGTAATTACTATAAAAGTAAAAAATATTCTTTTATTACATAAATACTTAAAATACATATATACTTAAAATACGTATCGGTTACGTAAGTATTATAAATGTATAAGTAAAAAATTAATAACTTTTTAATCGTTATTTATTATTTTAAATAAAAAAATCTCGAATATTTTATTTAAGTTATATTAAATTTTTAAGTCATTTAATGTTAATAACTAGTTTTTATCGAACGTATACATGAGTTTTATAACATTTTTTATTAATAATAGTTTAAAATATTACTTATTATCTTTTAAGTTATAACCTTTCCATTTAACCAGGTATTTTAATATTAATTTTCTTTTAATTTTATTTATACGTTTTTATTTAAAATTTTTAATCTTAAAAGATATAAGTTCATCGCTATCGCTTTTTATAAATATACGTTTAAGCTTCGATCATTTATGTTTAAATAAGTTTAATTAATTTAACGTTAAAAATAATTAAGCGATGGATACTATTTTATATACTTTCCAAGCCTTAAGAAAATTTAATTCGTATGTAAAGTCATCGATTTTTTTAATAACCGTAAACGGGTTAATTTTTTATTTAAATTATTTATATAAAGATTTTTTAAGTAAGTGATATCTTTTATGTAATCGTAAATATACTTCTTAACTGATGTTAAATTAAATTAAATTTCTTTTTTTATTATATTAAATTTTTACGTTTACCGTAACGTAATTAATTATAACTTTCACTTTTTATTAATATAAATTTTTTTACGTCTCGAAGTCAATTAAGTTTTTTAAGATTTTTAAGATTAATAATAAGGATTTAAGTTTAAATTTAAAAATTATCTCGTTAAAAGCTTTTTCGAGAATTAATGACTTAAAATTATTAAAATTATGTTATAAAACGGGAATTATATATATTTAAAAAATGTTAAATAAAACGATAATATAAAATCTTATTATTATTTCGACATTTTAATTTCATCTTTTACTTTAATTATCGGTTTATAAGTGATAATTAATAAAGATGATTATTTTAATTCCTTATTATAACCATAAAGTTTATTAAAAAATTAACATAAACTTTCGATTTTTATTAAAAATGATTTTCATTAAAAAACTTTAATTTATTATAAAAAGTAATTTATGTAATTAGTTTATTTAGTCCTTAATTATATAAGTAGTATATTTAAAAATAAAAAGTGTTTTTTTACTCGTTTTATAAGTAATTATTATAAATGTGTTAAATTTATTATATCCGAGGATATATTATATAAATTTAATAAAAGGTTTTTTAAATAAGTCAACGATAAAGTTTATGATGATAATATAAAATGAAATAAATGGTTTATTAATTAATTTAAGTTCGTTAAATAATTTTTTTTTATTTATTTAAGTTTATAAGTATAAGTTATAATTTATGATGTAGTCTGCTAATAATATTATTAGATTTTATATGTTAAATCCATTTAAATCATACATTATTTTTTTAAGATTAAAATGATATTTTTTATTATAAAATATCTCGAATAAATCTTAAATGTAATCTTTAAGTATACATAATCGCTTTTTTTTATTATAATTTTAAATGAATAATAATTTATCTTCTTTTAATTCATACTAAAAATTCTTTATTAATAAATTTTTCTCCTTATAACTTTTAAATTCTTAGATAATTTTTAATAGCTTTAAATTTATAATATATCCATTTAATAATTTCTGGTAAAAATCATTTATTATATACACTTCGATCTTAATTATATAATTATAATTTTCATTAACTTATATTAAATAATTAAAATCATCCATAATATTATTTAACTGACTTTTCATATTATCTTTTATTTTAAGTTTATTAAATTAATTAAAAACCATTAATAATTATAATAATACGTTTAAGATAAAATTCATTTATTTAAGGATATATTACACATTTAATTAAAATTACGATAAATAAATTAACGTGATCATTAATTATTAATTTAACTTGATTAAATCCATTAAATAAAAATTTATCTAATTTATAATACTTTTAATTACTTTATAATCAATAAATATAATCATTAAATATTAATAAGATTAAATTTAAATTCGTAAAATCTTATATATTTACATTAAACAAATAACTTTTAATTTAATAACTTAATATTATGTCTCGGCTTTAATTAAAATCTTATTAAAAAATTAAATTAATTAAATAAAATTAATTATCATGTCTTAATTATTTTACCTATCATTTATGTAAAAGATCATAACGCCGAAGCTTTTTTTTTAAAAAACATTAATTTTAATAAAAATTATCTTTAAATAATCTTAATATATCAGATAATTAAAATTAATTAATTAATTTTATAATAATTAAAAGCTTAATTTTTTCAGTTTAATTAACTTAAATTTAATTTTAACTACTTATTTCTTACGTTTTATTATTATTTTAAATAAATCTTTTTTATTCCTCCTCTCGGCGATTAAATTTATCTTTCACTTTTATAAGGATACTATCTTTTACTAATATCATAAAACAAATTTCCATAAAAATCCGATAAAACCGACATACATTTCCAGATTTATTAATATTTAAGGTATTTTTAATTTTTAAAAAACTTCTACTTAATCATTTATTAATGATAAACTAATTTTATTAATTAAAAAATCTAATAACTTAACTATTAAATAACCGATAAATAATTTCTTAAGGTTTAAAATTAAATTTAATTTAATAAAAAAGTTAAAAATCATACTTAAATATTATAAATACTTTTTAAAAGTCTTTAAAAAAATCATTATATCATTTATATATACCGTTATAAATTAATGATAAGATCTTAATTTATAATCTATAAATCATTAAGTATATTTTAAGTTATTATAAAAGCTTATAAGTGTTACATTAAATATTTTAAAACTTTTTAATGATATAATAATCATTTTATTTTAATGATTAAACCATATAAACAACTAATAAAAAAATTTAAATTTATTAATTATAATTATATAATAATAATTTTTAAGCTTAAATATAATTATTTTTTAAGTTAAAAACAAATATATATTTAACATAACAATTTTATTTAAGTTACGTAAATCGATAATCACACGAACTTTTTAAACGCCATTAACCATTTTTTATATAATAAATATTAAATAACTAAAAAATATTAGGTTTTTTATAAATTTAACTTTATTATTTTTTTACATATTATTAAATAAATTATTAATAAGTTTTCGGTTTTTAATTTTAAAATTATATATTTTAATAAAAAAATTGATTTAATTTTATTAGCTTTTAATAAATGATATTTTTATTATTTTTTTTTTAAGATATTAATTATACTAAGTCTGTTTTAAATATCGTATCTTTTAACTACAACTTAAGCTTTTATTACGAAATTCTTAACTTAGTTTTTATAAAGCTATCAAGTGTAAGGCTTTTTATAATAAAATGAGAATAAGTTGTATTAAGAAAAAAGAATGATTATTTATGGTTTAAGAGATTTAAAAGATCTTTTAAACGATCAAGTTAAATTAATTATTTATTTAACAAGTAAAAATAAGTAAAAACTTATCACCTGGTAACACTTTTTTCGTTTCACTCCTTTTATAGCTTTTTCCTTATAAATAATAATAAGCCATCCGCTTTACGTATTAAGGTAGTAACGTTATTCTCATCTTTATTATCGATTAAATCTTTAATGTCTTTTAAGATTTAATCGTTTAATTTTAATTTTAATTCTTTATTATATTTAATTAAAATCTTATAAATGTTTTCGAGTAGTTCTAAATTTTTTATTATTTATTTAATTAAACTGTTAAGTAAATGACTTTACTTTTTCATGATTCCTTTCATTATTAAAGTCTTTTTAAGAATTTAATCCAGTTTTTAATTTCAATGAAAGTAAATATAAACTTAAAAGACTAATGATAAAAAAAGGTTGATTTCGAGATTAAAACTTAATTATAAATTAATTTATTTGTTGGATTGTTTATTTAACCTTATATATGTTAATTAACCACTTTTTAAAATATAACTTAAGAATTTAACTTTAAGTATAATAAGTTTATTTAATAAAAATATAAATAAATTATACTTAACTTTTAATATTTATAAATAAAAAAAAGCATAAGTAAATATATATGTTTTAAAAGTTTCGATCTTTTAAATTTAAAGTAAATTAAAATTATCTTAAAAAAATATAACTGCTTAATAATAATTTTTTATCTCATATTAATTAAATAAACTTAAAAACTAAAAAAAGCATATAATTTAAAAAAAACAAAATGATATAATATTTTATTTTAAAATAAATAATATTATAATCTTTAAATCTTAATAAATAAATTAAAAAATTTTAATAAACTTTAATCGGTTATAACTAAAATGTTAAATCTAAAGACATAAATTTAAAAAAAACCTAAAAAATTTAAAAGAAATTAAAAATCTAAAAGTTTAAATAATAAAATAATAAGATTAAATTATATAATCTCATAAAATAATTAACTTAACCGAAGCTACACTTTAAATAAAAAGATGTTAAAAATATTACTTTTATTAATTAAATTAAAAATAATAAAATAAAAAAATAATAAAAAAAATAAAACTATTAAATATAAAGCTTTTTATAATAAAATAAAAATAAGTTATATTAAAAAAAAATAATTATTTATAATTTAAAAGATTTAAAAAATCTTCTAAATGATTAAGTTAAACTAATTATTTATCTGACAAGTAGAGATAAATAAAAACTTGTTATTAATTTTAAGTTTTTATTTAAAACCATATATTATAAATTAAACCTTATATTTTTTAATTTTATTTTTTAAATTTATTTTTTTTTTAAATATCCATTTAATATTAATAAGTTATTTTAAATTTTTAAAATAATCTAAAAATTTAAATGTGTTAATACGTAATAATTAAAAAAATTTAAATTTTATAACTTTAAATTAATAATTTTTTTTAGTTAATTTTAATATTTAATTAATTATTAAAAGTTTTAAATTAATAGTAATCGAGTATATTAAATCTTAGATTTTTTATTAAATATTAAGTTTAAAATAATTATTTTATAAAAATTCTCTTATAAGGTAACTACTTTATATTAAGTTTTTTTAATTGTTTTTTAACTTTTTAAACTGATTTATAACTTTTTTTTTTATTTAAATTATCGACTATAAAGTAGCTACTTTATAATGTATCGCTTTATTAATTTTTTAGCTTTTTTAGCTATTTTTTAACTTTTTTTTTATAATTATATTTTTTAAAATATTTTTAAATATTTTAAAAGTTGTATTACTTTATATAAGTTTATATACAAGTTTATTTATATGTTTTTCTCTTTTTAAAACATGGGTAATTTTATTAATTTTAATTTTATTAAATGAATAAGTTGTATTTTTAATTTTTTTAAATTTATTTAAATAATTTTTAAATAATTTAAGTAATTCGATAATTAATTCATTTTTTTAAACTTAAATCTCAATTGAATATTACGATTTTTAAGCTTTTTTAAAGGTGTAAGGTAGTTATTTTATATTATTCGAGATATAAAATAATTGTTTTTTATTTTTTATATTATTATTATAATTGTTTTTATTATTTTTTTAATGTAAGGTATATAAATTAAGTATGTATTAATGCTTAAAACAGTTAAAACTTATTTTTTTATAACTTTATTAATTAATTTATAACCTTTTTATTAATTTTTTTTAAAGATAATAATTAAAGCTTAAAAGCTTATTATTTTATATTTAAATAAATCAGGTATATAAGGTGATTTTTTAAGTTTTAATTTATCGAAAAAGGTTTAATAAGAAGTGATATTATAAGTAAATATAATTATAGAATTTATTATATTTAATATAGAATTTATAATAAAATTCTATAAATATAATGATAAATTTATAGCTTTTAAGGTAGTTTTTAAATGGTTTAATAAGATTTTTATAGATTATTTAAATAAGCTGTTTTATTTATAAATATAAAAGTTAAAAGTAGTAAATTTTATTTTTTTATTTAAAAGTTAAGTTTTTATTAATTTATTATAAGCTTTTAATTTATTATTAAAATAAAACCTTTTAAGGTAGTGATTATATTTATTTTTAAAAGATTTAAAAACTGTTTTAAAACGGTTAAAATGCTTTTAATTAATTTATTTTTTAAAAGAATAATTTATTAATATTTGGTTTTCTTATTAATTAATATAAGCTTATATTTATTTTTATTATAAAATAATGGTTTTAAAGTAAATAAATCTTTTTTTATTATATTTAAAGCTTTAATTAAATCGTTTATTTTAAAAAGGATAAATTGTCTTATAACTTTTAAAATCTAATAGCTTTCGTAGTAAAAATCACTTGGTTTTATAATTGAAAAATCAGGTATTTTAATGCTTATTTTATTTATTTTTTTTAATAAATCAAACCTATCCATTAAGATAATAAATATTAATATTAATTTCCTTCGATTTATATGAGGCTTAACAAGCTTATATTAAAAATCATGAATTTATTTCTTTCAATTGATTTCTTTTATAACTTTAATTTTAATACAACTACATAACGGTAATTTAACTCATTTTTAACTTAAAAAAATAATGCATTAATTTATTATATAAAAATAAATTAAACATTAAAACTATTAACATGAAAATAATAAAAATGATGTTTTTTATTAAAATATTAATTTATCCTTTTTTTTAATATTCCTTTTACGTTTTAATCCTTCCCCATTTTAATTCCATGAATTTTTTTTTTTTTATTTAAACCTTAAAATTCCATTATTCCACTTCGATTAATTTACTTTTAATATTTTTTATTTTCCGAAGGATAATTCCTTGCTTTTAATATTTTCCATTTTTTAAAAGATAATTTTTTATTTATAATATTTTTTAGTTTTTAAAAGATAATCTTTTATTTTTATTATTTTTTAATTTTTAAATTATATGGAAACACTTTTATTATTTTCCCGCTTTTAAAAAAAACTTCATTTATTTTTAATTAAGCTATTTATAATTTAATATATAAATAATATAATAATATAAATTTTAAATTATAACATATTTAAATTAAAATAATTTTATTAAAAAACTTTTTATTATAATAAAAACTTATATAAACCTCCACCATTATTATAACACATTTATAACTAATATAAACTTTTAATTTATAATTTTATTAAAATTATTTATATTAAACTTATATAATACCTTTTAATCATTTAATTTTTAAATATATTAAGTAACTTATTAACTTAATAATTCGTTATTAAATATTATAATTAATCATTTATAATAATTTATGGATAATATTATAATTAATTTAATCATTTTTAAGATTATAACCGCTCATGCATAATATTATTAATTTAAATTAACCTTAAAATTTAACCTTTTTATTACCTTCATTTATTTTTATTTATAATATAATCATTAAGTTTTATTTAAAGTATATATCACTTATATTAAATAATTTTATGATAGATTAATAAAGCTTTACTTAATGTATAAAAACCGGCGAAAGAGGTTTAATTATGGCTTTAAACATAAGTTTTAATCTTAAATAAAAGATGTTAAAAATAAATATGACATGATAAAAACAAGGATTAAATATATCATTTACTTTATAAATTATAAGTAAAAAAATAAGACAATTTATTATCTTTTTTATAAAACCATTAATATGAAAAGTAATAAAAAAAAGATTAAAAGGATTAAAAAAATAAAAAGATAAATAATTAAAAGAATATACTAGCCTCTTTTTTATATATATTATTATAATAAACATAAAAAAAATGGTTAAAATTAAAAGTTTAAGATATAATATAAAAAAGATATAAAAAAGTATAAAAGGAAGTAAAAAAAGTAATATAAAATGATATAATATATAAAAGATAATATATAAAAGGTTTATAAAGTTTATTAATTTTTATTTTTAAATAATCTTAAAAAGTTATAAATATTATATTTTAATTATTTAATTATTAATAAAGAAAAAAGTTAATATATAATTTTAAATCTTATATAATAATATTTTAAACTTATCATTTAATTTTAATTAACCAATTATATATAACTTTAATAATATATTTTAATCTTAATTTTTTTTTATTTTATTTTTTAAGTATAAACTTTTATAATAAGTTATTAAAATGTAATACCATTTATAATTTAATGAAACTTTTTTAATAAAATGTTTATAAAATGATATGATAATATAATTTTATATTAAATATTTATAAATATAATCTTTTATATTAAGTTAGTAATTTTAAACCTTAATATTACATTAAAAT
This sequence comes from Hypomontagnella monticulosa, assembly GCA_902825475.1. NCBI lineage: Eukaryota > Fungi > Ascomycota > Sordariomycetes > Xylariales > Hypoxylaceae > Hypomontagnella > Hypomontagnella monticulosa. Next base: position 3,630,886 of record CADEBF010000007.1, read on the forward strand.
CTTATTAATTAAACCTTTAATTTCATATATTTTATAACTTATAATTTTTAATAGAAATTAAAAATTAACTTTAAGTTTTAAAATAAAGGTATATTATTTTATTAATAATTAAAGATTAATAATATTTAATTTAACATATAATAGTTTAAAAAGTTAAGATCTTATATATTAAATTTTTTTTTAAACATATTTAATAAAAGAAGAGAATTATATATATGATAATATTATTATTAAAATATGATATTAGGATATATATATATTTAAATAGTTAAATTTAATTTAAGGTGGTAGTTTATAAGTTTTAAAAAAGTATGTTATATTTTATTAATATAATAAATTAATTTATAATTATATACCATAAGTTTTTTTATTTTAAACCACCTTATAATAATTATTAAAAAGCTAATAAAGTTATTATCATAAATAAATATACATCTTATTTAAGGTTTATTTCATTATAAAAATATATTTAAAAGTAAAATTAATTTATTTTAAAAATGTTAATGGATATTAAAATATGTATAATATAACACCCCCCCCTCCCCCTTTTTTTATAAGTTAATCCTACCAGTTTAATAAACTACTTTAAAAACTTTACTTTATACTTATTAATACTTTAATATCCTTAACCTTCTTTAACTTTATCTTTTTTATATAATAACATCTTTAAATTAATTAAAAAAATCAACTTTAATATTAAAATTAATTTTAAATTTTCCTCCTTATCTTTTTATTTTTATTTTATATCTTTTTAATAAAACATATTAATATTATTATTTTAAAATAAAAGGTTTTAAATAATTTATACTTATACCATTCATCCTTATCAACTTTTCTATTAATTTATTTATAAATTTTAACTTATATTTTATTCGTTTTAATATTTTTTAATATCTTTAACTTGTTAAAAAAACATTTATTTTTTATAAAACATTATAAGAAAGTTATAATAAAAGGTTAAATATAATATAATATTTAACTAAAAAAATATAAAGGAAAAAAAGCTAAAAAAATAAAAAGGTAAAAATACTTTTATTTTCATTTAAAATGGTATAAGTAGATTTTATAAAACATAAATTAAGTTTTAATATATAAAAGTAAAAGTAAAAGTAGCTTAAGATAATAAATTAATTAAAGATAATAAACTGGTTAAAAAAATAAAATTAATTAAAAAAATAAAAGTAAAAAAAAAATAAAAACAGTTAAAAGAATAAAAATAACTTAAGATAATAAAATAGCTTAAAATAATAAATTAACTAGAAAAATAAAATTAATTAAAAAAATAAAAGTAAGGGAAGAAATAAAAATGGTTAAAAAAATAAAAGTAGTTTAAAATAATAAAATAACTTAAGATAATAAAACAGCTTAAAATAATAAATTAATTAAAAAAATAAAATTAATTAAAAAAATAAGAATAAAAAAGGAAATAAAAATAATTAAAAGAGTAAAAGTAGCTTAAAATAATAAAATAACCTAAGATAATAAATTAATTAAAAAAGTAAAATTAATTAAAAAAATAAAAATAAAAAAAAAATAAAAGTGGTTAAAAAAACAGGAACAACTTAAGATAATAAACCAATTAAAAAAATAAGATTAATTAAAAATGATAAAATAATTTAAGATAATAAATCAATTAAAAAAATAAAATTAACCGAAAGAGTAAAAATAAAAGAAGAAATAAAAATAACTAAAAGAGCAGCTTAAAATAATAAATTAATTAAAGATAATAAAATAATTTAAAATAATAAATTAATTAAAAAAATAAAATTAATTAAAAATGATAGAGTAGCTTAAAATAATAAACCAGTTAAAAATAATAAATTAATTAAAAAAGTAAAATTAATTAAAGAAAATAAAATAACTTAAGATGATAAATTAATTAGAAAAGTAAGATTAATTAAAAAAATAAAAGTAAAAAAAAAAGTAAAATAACCTTTATAATAAGTAAAAAAGTAAAGCTAAAGGTTAAGGTAAAAGGCATTAAAAATATTTAAAATAATAATTAAAATAATAATATTAAGTATTATAATAATATTAACATAAGTTTTAATTTAAAATTAAATAATATTAATATATGTAATAATATTTAAATTAAATTATAAACATTTTACCTCTAGTAATATATACTTACTTATATTTAATCTTAATTATTATAATTCTTATAATATTTAATAAAAAAAAGATTAACATATGAAATCATATTTTAAATAATAAAGACCATAAATAAAAATTAAGTATATAAATATTTTTAAACCTTATCTTTATATTAACTACTTATTTAATTTATATATTTTTTTTTATTATTATAATATACTTTAAAACTTTTAATCATTTTTTATAAAAAAAAGCTTATAAGATTTACCTTTTATTTTATAATGGTTATATCGGTAAGTATATTTACCTTTTACATTTTATTATTATTTTTCATATAAAAAGTTATATTTATTTTTATATACTTTTAAGTTAATATAATCTTAACATATAATAACGTATACTGCCGGTAAAGCTTTAATAATAGCTAGATTTAAAGCTAAAAAAATAATAAAAATAAAAAAAGAAAATATAATATATTAAAAAAAAATGATAATAAAAATAAAAGTAAATATGATGATATAAAAATAAAAAAAAAAAATAAATTAATAAATTAAAGGAATAATATTTACTTATATATTTAACTTTACTTAATAAGTAACAGTTTTATTTACACACCTCGTTTTAACCGGGGTTTTATAAATTCTCTAAAAAATAATTTATTAACACTTTTTTTTATCTTTAATTATATATTAAAAGCATTTATTATAATTGTTAATATTAATGTTTTCGATATTATTAAATTAAGTTTATTATAATAACCACATTTAAATATTATAAGGTTTCTTAATAAATTAATAAAGGCTTTTATTTAATAATTATGATAATTATTTAAAATTATGTCATTTATTTATAATAAAAAACCGAGTCATTTACTTTTTTTTTAAAATTATCTTACATCATTTTACTTCATTTCCTTTATAAATATTTTTATATTTTAACATACAACTTTATTAATTAAATAGTAAATTTAAATATTATAATAACCTTTATCACTTATTTATAAATATTAAAATTTAATAAACTTTTAAATAACTTTTTATTTAATATTTTTAAGAATTTATAATTTATATTATTTAGCTTATTTTAACTTTACGATTTTAATCATATACATATTAAATACTTTACTTTACATTTAAAGCGGTTATAAAGTTTAAATATAATTAATAATATATAAAAAAGTGATTAAATACATTTTATAATATTTTTATACCCTTATAATTTTATATATATTATATTTTATTAATAATCTTATACTACCACACTTTTATTCTTTTATATTATAATATTAAACTTAATTCATTTATTTTATTAATTAATTAAATTTAATAAACAATAAATAAAAGTAACTTATTAAAAATTAATAAACTTTTTATCGATATAAAATTCTAATATAAAATTAAATAACTTTATATTTATTTACTTAAACCATTTATAATTAATATTATTTAACTTTTTTTAATGTTATAATTTTAATTATATACATTTTATCTTATGTATCTTTTATTTAAGATGGTTATAAAGCATAAATATAATTAATAATATATAAGAATTATTTTTAATTATTTATAATATTATTTATAATCTTATTTTATTAATAATCTTACATTACTTTAAGCTTTCCCCAACTTATTTTTCTTTTTCTTATTTCTTTTATAATAATTATTTTAAATTAAAAAATACCTTATATAAATCTTCTTTTTTAATTTTAATTTATATTTAACTTAAGGTTAAAGAATATATTTATAAGCTTTTTATAAACTATTTATTTATATGAGTATTATATTTAAAATCGAATAATTTTGTTTTTATTAACTTAAGAAATTTATAATTTATATATTTTAATTCTTTATAATTATACCATTTTAATCACATATATATTATTTAATATATCATATACTTAATATAATAATTTACTTATAAATATAATTAATAATATGTTATAACTATTTTAATATAACTTTAACATTATAATTTAAGGTTAGTAAATAATTTTATTAAATCACATTATATATTAAGTATCTTATTAAAAAGTAATTTTATAATCTTTTAAAAAATTACCACCAGTTTATATTAAGGCTTTTTATAATTATATAAGGTAATTATGTGGTATAATAACTTATTTTATATCAGGAATAATTTAATTAAATAATAAAACTTTAATTATAATTAATTAATTTTTAAATTTAATAATAACTCATTTATACCCTTATATTATCTTATATATTACTATTTTATACCTTTTTTATTACAGCTTAAAAAATATACCTACAAACATTTTATTAATTATTTATTTATATTAACAATTTATTTAAAATTAAATAATTTCATTTTTATTATCTTAAAAAATTTATAATTTTTATCTTTTAACTTCTTATAATTATATAATTTCAGCCATATACATATTATTTAATATATCACATATTTAATATAATAATAATCTTATAAATATAATTAATGATATATTATAATTATTTTAATATAACTTTGATATTATAACTTAATATTAAAGCTTATTATGTTAAATTAATTATACATATATGTAAAAATATAAGGCATTAATAATAATTAATTAATAAAAATCTTTATATAATTATAATAAGATTTTAATATAATCTTTTCGATAAAATTAAATTTAAAATTATATATAAATTATTTATAAATCTAATACTATTTTTCCTCACTTTAATTTATCTTTTATAAGTTATTATACATAATATTTAACTTTTTTTAACTTAATATTATAAATGCTTTAACTTTTTTCTATTTATTTATTATCTTTCACTTTAATAAAACTCTTAATTTTATTATGTTTTTTTTTATAAATATTTTTTTTAAAATTATTTTAACTGACATTTTATTAAAAACCTTTTTTTTAAGAAATACCCCTTGCTAATCCCTTATTTTACTATGTAACTTAAATTAAGTAAGTAATAAAATGTTTTTTTATTAATGTTTTATTAAATTATTTATATTTTATATTTTAATAAAAATCTAAATAATTTTATATTTATATTTATTATTAATTTATAATTATTATCATTTTACTTCCCCTTTTTTAATGATTTTAATCATATGAATATTGTTTAATATATCATAAGAATAATAACTTTAATCATATCTAAATTATAATTTAAACGAAATAAATAATTAAATAATTAATTAATTAAGTAAAAACCTTATAAATAAAACTAAAAAATAATTATAAAAGCTTTAATTTAAAAATGAAGGTCCACATTAAAATTAACTTTATTATACCATTATTTATTTTAATATAAATTATATTTTTATATAAAAAAAGATTTAAAATTATTTTATTAAAAGCTTTTAAATAATATTCTTATTTAATTTATAAATTCTTAAAAAATAAAATAATTCTTATTTCTTTCGTTATTTTAGTTAAGAATTAGATCGGGTTTAACATAAAAATTAAGTAGGATCATTATTATTTTAAAAGTTATTATATCCTTATAAAATCCTAGTTATAAAAATTTATAATTTTTTATTAATAAAGTAAATTTTAACGAAAAGATTAATAAAACATTTAAGTAATGATTATAATAGCATATCAGTTATTATGTAGATGTTAATTTTCTTTAATGATACTTTTTTTTAATTTATCTTATATAATAATAAAATTAAATAGTAAATCTTATAAAATTTATTATTTTATATTATCTTAATTATTTATTTATTATATTTATAAAGTTAATATTTTTTATATTTAATTTAAAAATAAGTTGGGATTATATAAAAGATATGTAGGTAAAGGATTTTTTTAATATTAAGATAAAATACTTATATGGTTTTATAAGGTTTTAAATTTTACTAAATGATTTAATCATATTATATAACATAATATTATATATATATATATATATATAACCTTAAATCTCTTTATTTAAGCTTTATAATAAATTCCTTTAAAATTTCATCACATTTTAATTAAAGCTTTTTTATTTCTTCATTAATTATTATCATTATATTTTTTTATAAATTATATCGATAGTTTTTTTTATTATTTATATTTATTTATTTATAACCTCTTTTTTATTGTTTTCATATATCTTTTTAATTAATGATTAATTACTTTTTAATATATAAAAGTAAAAAAAATGATATATTAATTAAAATAATTTTAAATTATTCTAATAGTTATTTTATAATTTTTATTTTTTTTTATATTAATAAAATGATAATATAAACATTTAAAACCTTTAAAAGTAAATTAATATGATATAAAAGCCATTTTCTTTATAAAATGAAACTTATTGCCCTTATAAAAAGACCATTTATATCTTATTATTAATATTAAAAGCACCATTTATACTTTTATTTAAATTAATATTTCTTATAATCTTTACTTTTTTCTTTAGCTTATTTTTATCATATTATGGCTTATTAAGTATAATAATAAGCTTTACATTATTAATAATCATTAATAAGGATTAATATTATTTTCTTAATTAATAAAATGCTTTTTAAATATCGAAATGATATTAAATGATAGGTACTTTTTATCTTATCCTTTAATTTATTTTAAATGTTGGGATAAAATTAAAATTACTTAAAGTTTTAAATATTTAAACCTTAATAATCATGTTATTTAATTTAATAAAAAAATAAAAAGGAAATTATTAATAATAAAATTATATATAAAAGTAGGTTAAAGTTTAATAAAAATTAATTATGATTATACATTTTTAAAATATAATTAATTATCTTACTTTCTTTTTATATATAAGTTAATCATTATTTTTATCATTTAATAAATTATATAAAAATTATTTAAATTAAAATACATTTTATTAACATTATTAATATTATGTTTTAACTGATATTTTTTTTATAACTTTAAGTTTTATTATTATATATTAAGTTTATATAAGCCTTAAACTCCTTCACTTTTTTATTATTATATTTTTATTAATGTTTAATAAAATAATATATTATAATATTATTTTTTTTATTTTTTTATTAGTTATTTTACTTTTATTAACATCATATATCATACTTAAATTAATTTTAAGCTTAATTTATTTAATAGTTAATCCCTTCCTTTTTTAACTTTAAATCTCCTACTAGTTTATGGCAGTGAATTTATAATTACGTTACTTTTTACTTTTTTTTTCATTTTATACTTGTTTTTATTAACATTTTATAAGTAGGTTATATCGTTATTTTATTTCGTTTACTTATATTTACTTGATTTTTATGCTTATTATTTTATAAGTATTTAAATGTATATTATAAAACTTTTATTACCATTTATAAATAATTAAGTTATTTATTTTTTTTTAATATGTTTAGCTTTAGCTCATTCATTTATCTACTTATATATAACGTAGTGGTTTATTAAAATTATTAATATGTTTTTATATTAAAATAGATATGCAGTTATTTATATCATATAAATTATAAATAATTTTTTAATGTTTAAATTAAAGAGATTATTAAAGCCATCCGGTAGCTTTTAACCATTTTTTATACATATAATAAACTTTATTTTTTTTATTTCCTTTTTTTAAAAATGAATATAATTCCTTAACTTACTTAACCATAAATTAATAACCTTATATATTTTAAATGTTTATTTATAATTTAAGTTTAAAAAAGTATAAAAAAGTATTATAAAAAGGTATATAATTAAAAGATATTTAAAAAATGTAGTGGTTAATGTAAATATGTTTTAATTATTTAATGACTTTAATATGAAAAAATATATTATTAATAATTTTTTTTATTATAAAAAAACAATTGATAATTTAAAATAAAACATGATTAACATGATTTTAAGACTTCATTTTTTTTATAATTTATATAAGTTTTTAATTACTTTTTAATATATATTATTTTTTTATTATTTATTAAAAGGAAAGGTTATATCATTTATATTAATTATAAAAAAAAAAACACCATTAGTTTCATATAGTTTAATATAATTTATTTATGATGTTTATATAAAATAAATCTTATAAAAGATTTAATATATATATTAATAAACTTTATTTATTATTATTTAAAAAGCTAAAAATATCGATAATAAATGGGTATTTAATTTATAAATAAAATATATTAATTAAACTTAACATTTATAAAAATTTTTAAGTAAAGCTAACCATTTAAAACTATAAGTTATTATAAGGTTTATATATAAACTTAAAAAGGATAAAATAAAAGTAATATAATATAAATATTTTAAATTATTTTAAAATAATTATTTATATGTGGTTACAACCGTTTAAAAAGATATATTACGGATTATCTTAGGATTTAACATTTTTTTTTAATTAAAACATAAAATAACTATTAAATTTAATAAGCTTTTTAATGCTTATATTAAATTAAATATATGATTATAATATATATAAATGGTAGGATATATTTTTTTTTATATCTATTATATAAAAATTTAAAACTTAAATATATGATTAAATTTTACTTTTTTTTTTAAATAAATTGCTTTTAATGATACTTTTAATATTATTATTAACCTTTTTTATTATAACTTGATTAATATTAAATTAAACATTTAACTTAATAATATCTACCTTAATTTTTTTATAATATTATATAATCATAAATATTATAAGGATATTTATAAATACATACTTTTTAATACTTTAATTATTATAAATATTTAATTAAATAATAATTAAGTTTTATTTAATAATTATATAATATATTATTTAATAATGATTAAAATTAATTAAATCTTATTATTAAGTTAAGCTTAGTGTTAAAAAAAGGTATTAATGATTAAATATATAATTAATAATAATTTTATATAAAAAAAAATTAAATAAAAAAATCTTACTTTTTTTATATATATATAATATAAAATTAATTAATTTATAATTATATATAATAATATTATATCTTTAATTTTCTTAATACTTATAAATTAAATCTTTTTAAGATAATTATATAATATATATATCATATATTTTATTATTATAAAAAGTAAGATTAAATGGAAAAAGGAATTAATTAAATATTAAAAGTTTTATTTTATTATTATTAAGTTTTATAATATATTATTTTAACTAATAAAAAATATATATAAAATATTACATTAATTATTATTTTAAACCTTAAAAGTATAACTTATAAAAAATATCTTATACTACCATCTAAATGAAACCGCTCCGAGCCGTGACTACATCATCTCGTAATGCGAATATCGATATAGTGAAAGTGAAAAAAAAATTTAATCAAACAAGCCACCAACAGGCAAGCCGAGCGAAATACAAGCGCCAATGGCCCACCCCAAGAAACCCGTAGGATCAGGAAAAGAAGGTTAGGGTTAG